>JASVER010000013.1:12797775-12911856 GCA_030449065.1 Oceanodroma leucorhoa
TCACATCCGCGAGGGGAAGATCTCGATGCGGTCCTTGCCCGACATGGTGGCGGCGGGGGCGGGGGGGGCGCGGGGCGGCGGGGCCCGCTCCGGCTGTCACCGCTGTCACCGCCGCCGTCACGTGACGCGGCCCCGCTGTCCCCGCCCCCGCGCGAGGCGGACGGAGCACCCGGATGCCGGCGCGTACCCACGCGAGTCGCTTGTGGTCACGTGCCCCACGGGGACGGGAAGGAAGAGGCGTAATTGGCTCCCGGGTCTGTTTGTGACACCGGGAGGTCTCTGACTCCGTCTGCCCGCGTCGCTCTCAGCGCCCCGTCCCAGGGGGCGCTCTAGCACAGGGCGGCCTTCTGCCTCRACGTTGAGACTCTATGGTCCTGGGGCCGCGGGACTGGCCTATCGCGTGCGGAGGAGCGGGAGCAGGGCGGGCTGGCGCCTGCGCAGTGGGGCGGCTGTGGCGAGGCGCACGCTGAGGCAGGAGCGGGACCAGCGCGAGACTCCGGGCCGCGAGCGCAGAGCGGGACCCTTCGGCCGTTGCCAGGTAGCGGCTGCGCCCCCCAACCCTCGCGCCCCGCCGCCGCCTCGGGGCCTGGCCTGGCCTCGCCTCGCCTCCCCTCGCCTCGCGGCCGGGCCGCGGCTCCTCCTGGCTGGCACCGCCGTGGGCCCGCGGTGTCGGAGAGGGCTCGGCGCAGTTGAGGGCTGGGCCCGGGCGCTTGGGCCCGGGCAGGGCCGGAAGGAGGGACCGGCGCCGCAGCTGCGGGCTTCCCAGGCCGCGGGGCCGCGCTCCGGCCCACCTCTTGCCCTCGYTGTGCCAGAGATGGGCCCTTCCCGGCCCGGCAGCGGCTGTCGGGCGCCCTGGGGACCGCTTCCCTTCTCTGGTGCTGTAGCTGTCGTTGGGCATTGCCTGTGTCAGCGACGCTCCAGCGGCCGGAGRAGTCGCTGGTCGGAAGTTACTCCATTTTCGCCAGTTTCCGCAGAGACTTGTGCGGCCGTGGGGGCTTAAACTTTCGCTGAGGCGTTTCTAACGCCTTGGAAAGATGATTTCCAGCCTTGGCGCTGTGGGCATTGTTGCTCCTGAGAGGCTTCTCACAGAAAGCCAAAATAAAAAGCTTGTGTCTATGGAGAGGAGTAAAATAATCTGAGTGCAGAGCAGTGTTTGCCCATTCTTGCTTGCTGTGCTTGGAGTTTGTTGCTTCGCAATAAATCTTTATTCTGTATCTCACAAGTAGACATGTAGGATTGAGCTGAACTGTATTAAGTGGACTAGAAAACTGACCTGTGAAGTTTTCAATTTTAATCTTGGAGTTCTTTGTTCAGCTTCAAATTTTGTGAAGTTATATGAAACCTTTAGAGGAGTGTTTTTATAATCCTTTACTAGTTTGTATTTTCCCCTTCTGAAAGTTAGGAATGAAAATAAGGGTGGACGCAGTCTTCTGAATTGTATGGCCGTGTGTACATGGTGCTTGGCATTACCGTCTTACTGTCTTTAAATTATCATATAACTAGAAAGCATTAGCACTGCTGTAATGATCAAGAGTAAAACTTCAAAACGGTTATTACCACAAAGCTTCTGAAAGAGTGATGCATTTGACTCAGCATCTTAGTCTTCTACTTCTGTAGGAAACTTTTTGTACAAAACTTCTAGGCATAGACAAAAGGAATTGAACTAACCCAGTGAGTGATGAGTATGTGGATTCATCATCAGGAAAATGAAGAGGTTTAAGCATTCCTTTTTATCACTACATAATTATGAAGCATTAATTTTGTACTTTTTTTAAATGTATAATGAAAGAATCCTGGTTTTGTTTTTCAGGTTTTTCCTCCTGACTAGCAATACGTTGGGGGGCACTTTTTTCTTTTTTTAGTGCTTCATTCACGTCAGGTTAGTTCTATCTTCTGTTCTGTTTATTGCCTTTGCTTTCTTTGCTGACAGGTGGCCTCTGAAGGAGATCTTACAGGATTATTCTGTACATCTTGTGCTGAGTTTAGAAAGTCATCTCCTGGACTGTAGAGTYTGCTCCGTCTCAGTACTACAGAAGCTTAGAATCATAGAACAGTTTGGGTTGGAAGGGACCTTTAGAGGTCATCTAGTCCAACCCCCCTGCCGTGGGCAGGGACATCTTCAGCTAGATCAGGTTGTTCAGAGCCCCGTCCAGCCTGACCTTGAATGTTGCCAGTGATGGGGCATCTACCACCTCTCTGGGCAACCTGTGCCAGTGTTTCACCACCCTCACTGTAAAAAATTTCTTCCTTATGTCTGGTCTAAGTCTCCCCTCTTGTAGTTTACAACCATTCCTCCTTGTCCTGTCGCAACAGGCCCTGCTAAAAAGTTTGCTGCCGTCTTTCTTATAAGTCCCCTTTAAGTACTGAAAGGCTGCAATAAGGTCTCCCCAAAGCCTTCTCTTCTCCAGGCTGAATAACTCCAACTCTCTCAGCCTTTCTTCAYAGGAGAGGTGTTCCATCCCCCTGATCATTTTTGTGGCCCTCCTCTGGACCCCCTCCAACAGGTCCATGTYTTTCCTGTGCTGAGGGCTCCAGAGCTGGACGCAGCACTGCAGGTGGGGTCTCACCAGAGCAGAGCAGAGGGGCAGAATCACCTCCCTCGACCTGCTGGCCAYACTGCTTTTGATGCAGCCCAGGATGCGGTTGGCCTTCTGGGCTGTGAGCGCACATTGTTGGCTCATGTCCAGCTTTTTTTCTTCCACCAGTACCCCCAAGTCCTTTTCGGCAGGGCTGCTCTCAATCCCTTCATCCCCCAGCCTGTATTGATACCGGGGGTTGCCCCGACCCAGGTGCAGGACCCTGCACTTGGCCTTATTGAACCCCATGAGATTCACATGGGATTCACTTCTTGAGCTTGTCCAGGTCCCTCTGGGTGGCATCCCGTCCCTCAGGCGTGTCGACCGCACCACTCAGCTTGGTGTCATCTGCAAACTTGCTGAGCATGCACATTGATGAAGATATTAAACCGTACCAGGCTTCACTCTACCTCTTACTTTCTCAACCTCTCACATGCTGTCTTACTATGTGCATACAAATACATTCGTGAGCACTGCAGGCTTCTTCTCTCCCATGTCCTCCTGTTAAAATCCAATTTAAAATTTTACACATCCTCATGAATTTAGATGAATGTAAGGTGTGCAGTGCCACCTTTTCACCACTTGAAGTCTCTAGTTCTCTACAGTGTGCTATGCATAGGCAGTAGGGCAGTTGAAGTGGATAATAAAGTCTGGGTAGCAAGCTTTTTCTACTTTAATGCAAAAAATTGGCATCTTAGCAAATGGTTGTGGTAATACTAAAATACTAGTTAATTTATTGTTTAATTTCTATTAAAACCTAAGTRTGAATTGCACAAGCCTTATCCTAATTTGCATTTTTTATACCAGTGTTCCTCTCTATCCTCACCAGTCCTTGGTCGTTTTTTACCATGTTTGTAGGAGAAGTCAGTCATGTACTGTGAAATAAAATCTTTGCTTCTTTCTGCTCAAATTCCAGAATGCCAGGACTAAGCTGTAGATTCTACCAGCATAAATTTCCAGAGGTGGAAGATGTAGTGATGGTCAACGTTCGGTCCATTGCTGAAATGGGAGCCTATGTCAGCCTGTTGGAGTACAACAACATTGAAGGCATGATCCTTCTCAGTGAGCTATCCAGAAGACGTATTCGTTCCATAAACAAACTCATCCGCATYGGGAGGAATGAATGTGTCGTGGTCATAAGAGTCGACAAAGAGAAAGGTATTTGGGGATATTGTGGGCTATATCAAGATTGAATTCATAGAGAGAAATACAGATAAACTAGGTGGCTTAGGTATTCATTGGTTTTGCCAGGGGTTCTTTTTTTTTTTAAGGCACTTAAGCAAAAKAGACCATCATCATGCCATCTGATACTTATGATCATTCTTCCGTTCCTCTGTGTCCTTTGGGAATTGGGTTGATGAAGGTCAGTCACATCAATAAAGATTTRCTTAAGTGGGTCCTCACCAGCTCAATGTTTGATCAACAAACCATAGTGAAGTAGAATTTTCTTTTGATATCTATGTAGATTTTCTAAGTCCTAACTGAAGAGTAGGATTGTCTGATCTAGTGATTAAAAATCTAAATGATGAACATCTAATGCTCACAGTCCATCCTGTGCATTAACAAGTCTTGAACCTTGTCTATAAAGTACATGACATGTATGTAAGTATTGTACCACATGAATTCTGTATAAGGTTACAAGTTGAGATTGCACAGGCAACTTTGTCTTTTCCTGTCTTCTGAACATTTGAATCTTTTATTCTAGAGATTTTTTTAATATATTTTCTATTTAGAACATGTCAGATTTTGATAATACAGTTCCATGCAATCTTTAAAATTTATATCCAGGTTTAAAGAAATAATGAAAATAAACACTGAGCACATCTCCTGGAAACCTCACTGTTGGTATGATGTTTATCAAGTAATATGCTTTTCCAGAATAGTTACAAAACTGTAGTTAACTCTAAGATTAAGTAATGAATGACAGGATAAGAAAAAGCAGAGAGGAAAGACAGACAAGAAGAAACTTATTTCAGATAGATCTGAAGTAAAATAAGTTTTCCAGCATCTCTAATGAAAGGATACTTCCTCTTAGAAATTAATTTCATTCTCATATTAACAGAGAAACATATCTGGAATTCACATAGTGGTCATTTATTGAATCTTTTGGGAACCTATAATTTGTGAGAAGTAGGTGGAGGCCTTTTCAAATTYACTAAGAAATGGTTCAAAAGAGTTTTTTTCACCGACAGTTCTCCCAAAAGCGTATCCAAGGAGTTAGAGTCAGAATTTGAGGCCAGACCTACTTTATTAGGAAACTGTTCAGAGCGAAACTGATGGAGTGCCAACCTTGAATGAAATTGAGCTGAGCACTACAAAAATGTGCATCAATGCTACTTTGTATGCTGGTATGATTTTTGCCAAAACTGTTTACAATGACAGAAAAATGGATCACTGACTGCTGAAATACGAAAATTTCTCCAGGTTTGCAGAGAAAACATTCTTAGGGCAGTAATTTTAAAGAATGTTGTACAAAAGATTTGCTATTGTAAGTATTTACAGTTGAAAGAATATGATTGGATTATGATTTGGATTATGATTTGCTCAAATTCATTAAGGTTTGGTTATGTTACTTTCTGTAGCAACAGATAGAGATAGTGTAGGCAAGGGGTAAATCCTGAGCCACAGTCTTTGTTCTTTATGCTTTTCTTTTGAAGCAGTTAGACGTATTTTGCACAATGCCTGACACTTTTTAAATGGTTTTCCCCAATAGGTTATATTGACTTGTCAAAAAGAAGAGTTTCTCCAGAAGAGGCAATCAAATGTGAAGACAAATTCACGAAATCAAAGACTGTAAGTTGCTTTGCTACGTTCAGGCACTGTGTGTTGCCATCTTCTTTCCTGAGCAACCAAAATGCATAGACATAAGATAATATGAAAATACTGTTCTCATTTATTAAGCATACTCTGATTCTCATTTACCCATGCAAATATATATAATCAGCTCATCGTCCATGAGTGCTCTGGTAACCTGCTGCTTAATTAATGAGTAGATCCCAAGTAATATGTCAGTTGAAAATCTGTGATGTAAAAGAGGAAGTTTAAATGATTAGAAATCCAAAAGCATATGCTGGTTTAGCACTCTGTGGACAAATTTTATTGAAAAGGCRTACAAGTAGTTTAAGGCATCAACTCCCACCCTTACTACTCTGTGGTCTTACGCTTCTGAGTAGAATGCTTACCACTAAATATTACTTTGATCCTAACTTTTTTTCTTTGTATGCAAATATACTGTTTAACAACTTGATAATGCTTTTTGCATCAGTTTCCATGAGAGAATAGTTTTATTTTCATAACTACACAGTAAAGGTTTAGGTTAATAAAGTGATTTTGATATTAATTTTAACTTCCTAGAACTCAGTATGTAATTTCTTGCTAAATATAGGGAAGGATTGTATTGCAACATCATGCAGTGAATCAAGACACTTTATCATTGATATTTTTAATTGTTTATTTGCATCAACAATTTTGGTTGTGGACTTTGATCTGCAGGACTSAATTTTATGCTGTACAAACTCATAGTAAGAGTTGGGCATTACATGAGTGTGAGACTGGATAAGTGTGTGGGCGGGTTGTTTTGTTTTGGGGTTTTATTTTGGTTTTTTTTATACTCCTTTTGTGTTCAAGGTTTACAGCATCCTTCGTCATGTTGCTGAAGTTTTGGAGTACACTAAGGATGAACAGCTTGAGAGTCTGTTCCAGAGAACTGCCTGGGTATTTGATGACAAATACAAAAGACCAGGATATGGTGCTTATGATGCATTCAAGCATGCAGTCTCGTAAGGACATCTTTTTTACTTCTAGGGGTTTATTTCATAATTGCAGAGTAGTATTTCCTGGAATAGATTCATCATAATGTTTTGGGATTTGTTTGGTTTTTTTTTTTTCCCCAGAGTCAGTATGTAGAATGTACTGGTCAAGTAAACCTAGTAAATTTTTACATCAATCTTCCAGTTGCTTATTGTAGGTTTTTCTGTCTTACTGCTTTCTTCAAGTTCCCAATGCTTGTCAGAAAGAAGGCTCAGAGTTGACTTGTTTTTATCCATCTTTGAGTGTGCCACTCTGTGTATGTCAGTTTTTTTAAAAGTAGTAATTGAATTTGATGTGGAGAAATACTAAGGCGCTTGGTGAATAATATGCTGTAAGAGAAACATATAATTACAAACACTGGAGAGATTTCTGTTGCTACAGATGAATCTGTGACATTTCCAACAGAAGAAGCAGCACTGATCGTGGTTTGTCTGTCAGAATTTACCTGYTCTTAGTCCCAAGCAGATGTTACCAAGCATATCTAACTCTGTGTCTGAAGATATTTCAACTCACAGCTGACTGTCACTCTTCCACTGCACAGGCAGAATTTTTCTTTTTTAAATGGAACAAGCAGGCTTGTTACTTCTCTACACTTCCAAACTTAAAAAATGGTAATGGGATCATGAACTTAGAAACGGAATTATGAACAGAAAGAGTTGGAAATTGTGATGCTAAGGGAGTATGCACTGAGATAGATTGCTCTTAATTTTTTTATGAAGTCTGGTATTTTAATTTGCTTTCAGAATTAACCTATTTGGCTCCCCTCTAAAGATTCTATCGTTAAATTGGCAATCCAAAAATAGGTTTGTCAATAAACATTTCCAAATTTACTCTTTTATAGCACATGAACCTATGAGTTGAACACTACATGGCAGTAGTAAAATTTTAGAAATTGTATTGACTTAAAGAAGSAGGGCACTTGGTAGCATTTTGATTAACTTAAAACCATCTCTGTGTTTTTGGGGAAGAGGCAATTTGTATCCTCATTTGGACTGAATGTGCTCTGTTTCACAGAATAATAATTATTTTCTAATGATAGCAAATTTACTGGTAAAAGGGCAAATCTGGACACATTGCTGCAGAAGGAATTCCAGATAATTTGTAACTGATAAATACTTAGTTAAACACCTGTATACTAGAAGAACAAAAAACTGTAGTTACATTGGCTGTTTAAGCTTCTCTTAAACTCAGAAAAATTCCTTAACACACATGCCATTGGTTGCTYCTCTGCTATTCAGGTTGGAGCACAAACTTCTGAAGCTGTCTGTTCTCAAAACATGCTTTCATCAGTAATGCCTCAAGATTTCTGACAGTGGACTGCAACTTTTACTTGTTCCCATTGTGCTCCTATATAAAGCTATAGTGGTTGAGCAGAAAAATGCAGATATTGCTTCCTATGCTTGGTGAAATGCTTTCTGGAGGCTTAGCATGCCCTCTAAGAATTTGACTTGCTATTTCTTTCTTAGTACTGAGGATTAGTGTTTCGGGGTTTCACACAGCAGGATACTGGTGGCAAAATTTTAAAGTATATTTAYCCTCTGATCAGTAAAACTTAAACATCCAGGACCTACTTGTTGAATGCCTAGCAAATGCTCATGAAAGTAACTTGAAGATTTAACAGAATAGATTGTAAATGAAGAAACAGAWTTTGCATGTCCAATAAATCACTTCTGCCACACGGGTTCATATTTTTGGTGTGTACAAACTGTCATATTTCTGGGTTCTGTTTGCTTATGTTTGGCCCTTCTACTATCTATACTCAGTATATAAAATCATGAAAGATGATGTTTTATTAGCAGCAGAGACCAATCTCTAATATTGCCTCTGGTTTTTGGGCCGTTTTAGTTCATGTTTGCCTGCTAGTAGTATAGTAGGTTATCTGGTATTGCGTTTCAGAGAAATGCAACTCCTGTCTCTGAAGAACAGGAACAATTTTTGTGAGGAGCTTTTTGGTTATGGTCTCTGTTTCAGATATATTTTGGATAAAATTAATGCAGCAATAAAAAGAGTTGACACCACTTCTTCAAACAAGAGCTGCTAATTTATATGGRTAAACAGCAGAGGAGTTTGCCTCTGTGATCTCCAGATTTGAAACTATTAGCTTGTGATCTAAAAAAAACTTCATTCTTTTTTTAACCAAGAATGTAGCCAGCAGATAAGTATCTGTCTGTAATCCAGTTGCTGTTAAAAAGGAGTACAGAATAACATGGAATGAGTATAGGTTACTTTGTAGAATGACAAAAATCTTGTGTTTGAATGAAACGCTAAAATAATTCAAAAACCTCAGATTCATCATGGATTCTCCTTCATGCGATACGGGTTTATCTTCACATTGGAGGGAACATAAATAACAAGCAGCTACATATTTTTCTCACTCTGTGTGTYGTGTACAAATGGAGCTGGACAGAAGTCATTCCTTTTCTTAAAAAAATAAAAATAAAAAATAATAATTCAGACCTGTCCTTCCAGAAACAGATTGAGTAAACTACTTTTCTGCTTTGTTGTTAAATGCTTCCGATAGAAAATATTTTGGAAATAGATGTGTTTATTTTCTTCCAGTGTTTCAATGGAGTCTTAAGAAATTTCCCTGTTTCCATTGCCTAGTAAATCTCTGATGATGCATAATACTAATGAAATAGTACCAGAAGTTAATGTTGTGTCATACTCCACTTCAGTATAACTTCTGTAATGTTGCTTTGTTGGCTCAGAGACCCTGCAATCCTGGATAGCCTAGATCTGACAGAGGAAGAGAGGCGTGTATTGATTGACAATATTAAYAGACGTCTGACACCACAAGCAGTCAAAATCCGAGCTGGTGAGTTCTTTCCAGATGCTCATTGAACACGTCTTGATACTTAAGTCAASTTAGCATGTCTTTTTGCAGACTATAAACTCAGTTAAAACTAGTGTTGGTGGTGCTGATACTGGAGTGGAACTGTTCKTCCAGAATTAAGACACCTTAATCAAGGATTGCTTGCAAAATGCCTGTGTGSGTTCTATCTCAAAGTCCAAGGTGGTTTGGCTTTTATTTTTCCCCCGAACTGCAGATTCCTTGGGACGCAAAGTACTTGTGCTATATGTAATGCAGTCTATCACACTGCGCTGACACACAATGAATTTAAATATTTTRTAGTTATTACAGCATCCACAATATTCTTTTTCATTATTCAAAGTGTTAAATTCTTTGGTTCCCTAACAGGATGATTGATCTCTGTCAGCACAGCTAGGGCATATGTCTTAGCCACTTGCCCATGAACATGTGAAAATAGTTCTGACTTTGCTCTGGGTGTATTTCTAATTGGTTGATTGCAAACCATTCAGCAGGATATATTAACTCAAGCCTCGCATGTCTCTAATGGATTCATAAAGTGTGTGAGCTGGTTTGTCTCTTACTATCTCAKTGGGGGCAGAAAAAGCACATGACTGCACCACTTAAGAAGGCATACTTTAAAACTGTAAATCTGGTTGTGCAGCTAACCGAACAGCCTAAAAGCATGCTTGCCGTTAAACAGATAGTCAGTGTAGCAGAGTCACATTTTTTAACTAGATTGAGAAATTGCCTCTGCTCTGCAAGGGTGTATTGAAGAGCATTAGCACTTGTTGATTACTGTGGAGAGAAGAAAAGATAAGCCATATCCACGTGACAGTGAAGTCAAGGAGAGAGTGCAAAAAGTAAGGTAATGAAAAATTCCTTTATCTATTACTTTAGATCACCATGAGTTAACATAGACTCAAAAATGTAAGTGGGGTTTTATTGCCATGAAGAATGAAATTGCCAACATAAATTGCACTTCATTAGTTTTGAAAATAAAGTTACTTTTGAAAATAAAGTAACTTTGATGAGCATGTTCTCTTACTTCCTTTGTCTTGCCTTTGTTGTGATGGTCTAAGTTGTTCTTAATTTTGCCTTCAAAGCAAGCTTAGAAATTTTCCATTGGCTTGTAGTCTCATCCTGAGGCTGACTGGGATGCTCTTCTGTGAATTTGTGATAGCTGAGAATTAGGTTGTTGTTAGTCACCTGGAAGTGAGACTAACTTCTCTGTGTAGCTTAGTCTTGCACCATTGCTAAATAGGTAAAGAAATCTTTGTCTTTAGACTAATCAGGRTATTACAGGTATGAGCAGCATTAGTCTATGCCTTAATTTCCAAACWCCTACAAAAAGCTGTAGCAAACTATTGCTTTAACTATGTGTTAATAAAGCTTACCTTAAAACAAAAAAAAAAWATTAAAATAATTCCAGTGCTTCTCAAGTGATGCCCCTGTTGTAATTGCTGACAGAATTCCATGAATTTGTGGATGTGGTCTTTTTCAAGTTTTGTTTTTCCTGATAGATCTTTCATTTTCTCTGGTATTTATTGCTTTTATGTCTTCATCTCTCCATGTGAAATACRTAATTCTTCCCATTGAGTTTATTGAGTGAGAGGTGAGTGAATGTGGGTATATAATTTCATATCTTGGCTTTTCAAAGCACAATGTAAAATGTTGTACGTCTAAAGACTTGTAAGTTGAGGTAGAAGCCTTCATACATTCAAGAAGGTGAAATACCTTCCTCAGCTTTGGGAGCTACTGAGGTTCTCATTGTGGATAAACATTGGTTGCTAAAAAGCTTCATTAAAGCTTAAGTTAAAACGTTTTGAAGATTCTACAGCTTTTGGTAACTTTARAGTGTTATTATTTGTATTCCTCTGTCCTAGATATTGAGGTTGCCTGTTACGGTTATGAAGGCATAGATGCAGTGAAAGAAGCTTTGAGAGCAGGCTTGAACTGTTCCACAGAGAACATGCCCATTAAAGTAAGTTTCTGTCTTAATAGTGAAGTCAAAAGCAGACTTTTCTGATGCCGGCAGGTACTAGTAGCATGCAATTGCAGTTGTTACAATCATGTAGCTGAGGCTGGGAAGCCGTGCACTTGCTTTCTGGTTCTGCTCTAGCAGGTATGTAACACACTTCCTTCCACCTGTGTGCTGCCAGTTGTTCCTGTGACTGCTGTGGCTTCCCAAGTTCAAGAAGCTGTATTTATTCTGTTCAATTTATTCAAGTCTAGTATTGGCACACTACATACCTACTACTCCTTTATGTAGCGTTAGGTAGGGAGCAACAAATTTTATTGTCTTCAGATACAAGATTATGTAAGAAAAGGAATGTTTGGTCCATATATGTTTGAGTGTTGATAGAATGGCTACTGTACCCAGGCCTAGTTTTTCTCCCCAACAATTTTAAGATATTGAGTGCACTACTGAATAAGTGTTTGCGAAAAACTTGAAAGTACTTCCTCCTTTGAAAATGGTTTCTTACAGTGGTTTCTTGTAACAAAAGGAAAAGTTTACTTATGCAGTGATCTTAAANCACAAACAAACAACAACATACTGGTTATCACAGTCTTTTAATTGTTTGAAAAATTATGTGATGGACTGTTTCACTGATCTGCAAAGTGGATATTCTCTCTGCTTAGCAATATTTGTCTGAATAAGCACACTATGTAGAAATAACTGATGTTGATGTTGGAAATCGGACAAGGCTGTACACTTTCTTGTCTGCTGTTTCCATCCAAGTTGTTTATACTTCCAGAAAGGGTTTTTCTAATGGGAAAATGTTTCTTCTGTGAATTGTACATTCATAACTGCATTGCTCACTTTGCTTTTGAGATTTTTCTTTGGTTTTGTTACTGACTTTGCTTTTTTCTTCCCCCCCCCAATCCCTACAATGTGATAGATTAATCTGATAGCCCCTCCTCGTTATGTGATGACTACAACAACACTGGAGAGAACTGAAGGACTGTCTGTTCTAAATCAAGCCATGGCTGTAATTAAAGAAAAAATTGAGGAGAAGAGAGGAGTCTTTAATGTGCAGATGGAGGTAAGAACACATTACAGTCTAAAATGTAATTTATTTTTTTTCTCGCAACATTTTTTAAAGTACAGCAAGATTGGTAGTCCTAGGAGAAATTGTAGCAAAAAGGTATTAAGAAACTAAAAAAACCCTAAACTTCTGTGTTTCTTAAACAGCCAAAAATTCTAATTTTCCTGGTTTTTATTGTGTGACTTCAGGATGTATTTTATCTCTTGTTCTTTATGTAGAATCAGAGCCTACAAATATATACGGTCTTTCTTAATGACAGTTCACGATGTTTTCTGTTTTGGGTTTTTTTCAGCCGAAGGTGGTTACTGACACAGATGAGACTGAGCTTGCAAGGCAGTTGGAAAGACTGGAGAGGGAAAATGCTGAAGTGGATGGGGATGATGATGCTGAGGAAATGGAAGCCAAAACTGAAGACTAAATGTTCTGGGATATTTAGAAGAGAGACCATATGAAAAATTAAAGACCTCATTGCAAACACTCTGGGCTAAATCTTTGCAGTATTGAAAACTTCAAATGCAAATACTTGAAGTGTTTTACTGTTTTAAAAAGACCAATATGGAAAAAGCTCTTCTAAATAACATTTGATGCAACAACTTACACAGATTGAATCCTTTGAAGGGAAGGTGCCTAGTCAAATTCAAGACACACATCTGGCCAGAGGGAGGTTGCAGCCCTGTGCTTAACATTTTCATACATAACAATTCCTAATTGGTGATTACAGCTCAGTACATCTGTTAATGAYCTTTCCTGGGAGCACCAAAACCAAGCAAGCTGAACAGTTCTATACAGAATGTATTTGAGCAAATACTCAATAAATTTCTGGGCTATGTAACTCCCGAGATTTTTTTTTTTTTTTTTTCCTTTTTTTGTCACATGGCCTAGAGTGATATGAATATAAAACCTGGAAGGGTATGATCAGTGGGTGACTCCCCTTTAACATTGAAAGGGCTTGCTTTTGTTTGCTTTAAATCAAGCCAAGAATGAGTGGAACRAAATGTTTTTCTTGCAAGTTTGTTGATGCAGACTTGTTTACAACAGCATTTCCTTTGTTTTTWTATCTGCATTTAGGGACTGAGAACTTGAAAATATTGAACGTAGCTTGTTACCATTCCAATAAACATAGCTGATAAATGAAACATTACATACAGTTGTGCTTCGCTCCTATAGGTGAATGTAACAGGAGCTTTAATGAACTTACTCATACTTCAAAATAGACAGTGCTGTCTTCCGAGCTCACTGCTGCATGACCTTCAATTCTGCCTACCCTAAATCTCGTTTACACTGAACTGAGCTATTCACTCTAGAAACAACCTGTTTATCTTCTCTGAAGAAGAGAAACAAGATGTACTTTCCATGTGGGAGTATAAAAAAAAAAGAGCAGTATCCCGTTTTCCTTGTGGGAATAGTGGGGGGCGGAGTTGTTTTTATTTAAGTAACCTTTCCAAATTGCTAAATTAAAYGTATTTATATCTTTTTCCATTGACATGTCCCATATTGCACATCTCCTTTTTTTCTTAATATTTTGTGCTGCTAGAGGAAAAATGCATGAAAAATCAGGCTTTGAGCTGAAACTAGGAATTCTTAATATTGCCACAGTACAAACCATGTAATTGCTACCTGGTATTGCCACAGAAGGCATTCACAAGGGGCATACCTATTTCAGTCCATGCTTGATCATCAGAGCAGTTCACATGTACCYGATCTTTACTGTGCAAAGCCAAAAAAGTTAAGTAACTTCTAGTCTCTGCAGAATGTTGGAAAATACCTGAATGTGTTACCATGAAATGAAGAAACAATTATTTTTTTTTGTCATTTTCTCAAATTGCTTTTCAGAAGCTGCGTGKGACAGCCTTGTCATGGCTTGAAGCTGTGATAATGTCACTTTCCTGTTTGAACAGCTCTTCCACTCTTTCCACTATTCACTAAAATAGTGATTTGGCTTCTGTTAAACGCAATAGGTGGGTACTCAGACAAAAGAGCAAAGTGTTTAAAACTAAAAAGTCGCCATGTGATCTGTATGCCAAAATAATGCTGTAAAGCAAAGCACTGAAAAAWGAGCCACACATGCTCTTCCCTTGGAATATTATCAGGGGGTTACAATTAGTATCATCTCTAAGAACTGTTTTGGTGTGCTAATAGGTGAGCATCGTTTCTGGCAGTAACTTAGGCAAAAGTTTGCTAAACTTGTTCAGTAACTGTAGGAGCTTTTCTAAGTAGAGGCTCAGCGTGCTGGTGTACGGAATTCTATGTCAATTTTGAGTGCCTGAAAAAAAAATGACCAAGATGGTGAGGACAGTAACGAAGCAGCTTAAGATAAACACATTTCGATCACTTATTACACYGGCAGGTAAAATCAGGCTCTCCTGTTGCCTCAGCAAATTTTAACCAAGAAGCTTTTAAATAAAAGATACGAGACAACTTAGTGGGTATTTCTCGTGTGTTGCAGCAGCTGGAAGGAGGAGGTCTAAGATGGCCGCTTTCAAGAGCTGTTAGTGAGGCGCGTGTAAGGCAGTGCTGAACCTGGGAAGCCCGTGCTGCGCCTCGGCTGTGCTGCCTCAGTTGCCGTAGCCTGTGACTTGAGGATTTTTAGAAGTTGTTGAGATGATCCCTACTATCTCAACCGGTCTATTTTGTATGCGTGGAACCGCGTTTGCTTACCAAGTACTTAAAATAAGGGTCGTGGGTTTTGTGTGAACATCTTTGTTGAGTCACTAAAGCGAGGTAGCGTATTCCTGTTCATTAGCAACCATCCTGTTTACTCAATTGTAGTTGCAAGGCCAAAATCTCCACTTGCACTCATAGTCAACTGAAGGGGAAGGTACAGGTGTGCCTGTGGGCAGGGCTTGGCCTGATGTGTTAATTGTAAGGATCTCAGCTTGACTTTCGTATCCCAAACTAATTTTGTAAGACTGGCAGCTTGGAAACAGTTTTACTTATAACATCTGATAAGGACTCAATAATACAAAAAAAACCCAAACTGAGGTACTGGCTGGGGTCAGGCACACAGTCCAGTAACACACAGCCCAGTGTCCGGTTTCTGATGAGGGGAAGTAGTGGCTGCTAAAGAAGGGGTGCCCTGCTTTCTTGGGGCTGTTGTGGTTTGTCTGGTTTTTAATACAGACAATTCTTTGCTGTTTCTCTCTGATTCTGGCTCTTGGGTGTTTTTTTAGATGCAGTGGAGCTGGCATGTTGTTCTTCATAGCAGAATCTGCACTTCGGTATCTAATTTCTGATAGTTTTTTGTTCCAGAGTCCAGACAATTAAACAACTGTTTTCAAACATTGCCACGTTTCTACAGGTAATTTTAAAAATGCTCTTACATCAGAATACTTTTGAACACTTGTCATCTTTCATTTTTATCTAGAAATGTTTCATCATTCTTTTATTTTGATGTGGTTTGTTTTCATCTTATTTCATCCCTAATCCACTAAAGGAACTAAATGTTTAATGGTGTCCTACACCAGAGGGCAAAGTCCTAGCATCTTAAGAAGCTGCTTCGAAAAAGCTGGGTATAGGTAACCCCCCGTGTGACACTGTTCACATGATGATACGCGATGGGCATTGCAGAGCATGCGACGGGTCTTGTCCTTTGGGCAGGTTCTCTTCATCAGCTGTTCGTGGCTTCTTGGGGGACTGCCCTGGAGGTACCAACAATGTCTCTTGCGTCGGACAGCTGAAATAGCGCAGTCTGCGCTCAGAGCCGGCTACTCCTGCCCTTCCCTTTAACCATGAGTAGCATCCTGTGGTGCCAAAGCCTGCAGCTGGCTCTTCCTGGCCATCCCAATGCAAATTCTATAGCATACAAAGTGTTTTGGGGTCACTTTGAATCAAAAAAAAAGTCAAGCACTCAACTGTGCTTTTTTGTTAAAATACTACACTGACATGTGGAAAACACCACTGTAAAATGGATCTGAGGAGACAGATAGTCCTCCTTTCAGTGAGTTTCAAGTTCCACAGAAGATCTGATGGAGTTTTCTGGAGCCCCCCGGATTTATACGGATCGAAGCATGTCCTTTTCTGCTGGGAGACTTCAATGCCAGAGCTTGCCTTCCCAGCACATGCGTGAATACGGCAGCCCAGATCTACTGACTCATTTTACACTATTATGACCCTTTTCCCACAAAGCTGTCTGAGAGATCTGTATTTACTCAACCTCAGGGAGCAGTATAGGGGCAGTTTGTCAGCCTTGATTAACTACAGAATGAGACGGGAGAGGGGGTGGTGTATATAAATATCCAAGGTATTGAAGAAGGTGAAGGCTCTAGATTATAAAAAGTAGTTGATACAAAACCTGTCGTTTAATGGCCAGCTAGGGCAATGTTTGCTTCACTATTCACCAGCAGTTTGACGATAAAATTCTTCGTTGCTAATGGTAATTTTGCTGAGATCCGTCTGCAGGGTTGTGGGTGGTCTGCGTGCTGGAAGAAAGGAGCTCGCTCAGACCTTCGGCGAGGACTGGTTATGGTGCAGCTCTGAGATCACTGTCTGAGCGAGAGCCCCCGGCAAGCTTCTGCCTGTCCTCACTAGCATGAAATTATCTCACCCACCTTGTTATGAATTGCCTGCAGTAACAAGCTGAACAATGTGAAGTCAAACCTCAAATGCTGAACGGTGGAACACTGTATTCCTGGAGCTGGTTATATAAAGAGTGCGTGTCCAGGAAACACAAGCAGCAGTAATGTCTCTTGTGTACCTAGACTCAAGTTTTCTTCTTTTTTCTCAAGTTTCATTCTGATGTGCAGCACATTCTGAGCTGAAATTTATTTTCTTTTTTCTGCTGACTGCATTGTTTTTTTTTCCCAAAATTCTGCTTCTGTGTACGACTTTTATTTATATATATATTTATGTATATATACAGAGAGGGAGAGTATTTTTTAAATGAAAAGAAATACACTCAGTTCATTTCTGCTTTATTTTAAGSCCACAATAATATAAAATTACCATTGATATCTTTGAAAATACTACATACCTACAGCGAAAAATACTCTTCTAGGTGTTCTGTTAAACTTACTGTACTTTCTTTAGGTGGACTGAAGAACAAATGTTAACTTACTCAGCCGGTTGCCTCGTGGCTGCCTGCATTTTCCAAAGTGGCAAAGGGACTACAGTAGGAGCTACGTAGGTAACTTCCGTATGGGCYGGCTGCTTTTGAAATCTCAGCCAGCATGCTTTCTCTTTATACAGCAATCGATTTTTCTAACTTCAAGTAGTGTTCAGTCGCCCATTGCATTTCTCATGATCTCTGCAGGACTATTCTCCGGGTCGTCTCCAGGACATTATCAGGTTTGAATTCATTAGTGTCTTGCTCTTCCTCGCTAAAAGTTACAAAAAAAATAGTATAAAGATAAAGAAATTATTTGTTTGTTCCTTTTCCGCGGTACATGAAAGTGTGACCAGTAATCTGAGCCGGTGTGCAAAGACTGAGAGGTACTTGAGTCACTTTGTCTTATTGAACTCTGGACTCTCTTTTTACATAGCAACGAGTGCTTTTGTCTATTTGTTATATCTACGTCGTGTTTCTTATCGCAGCCCCTAGCTCTGCCCATATATATCACCTTAATTTTGGTACAAGTCAGGGAATGCTAACAGTACAGCAAAGGCTATTACTTCTGAACAGCAGCGCTGTCTGAAATACTAATACTGGTTTATTTCATCAGGACAAGATTTGATAAATCTATCAAACACATCTATCATGGCCAAAGTCTTCAAAAATGCAATAAACTTCTCAGCTCGTATTCAGACACAAAAAAGGCACTCTGTTTCAGAGGTGCTCGGGAGTTACAGGAGGTGGCTGCACGGTGTTCATTCGTCAGACTGCTTTACCCAAAACCCAAATAGTTGCTTATGTAGGGATATTAAGTTGAGAATCTTGGTTTATATGCCCAGAGGTCACTGAAAGTAGAGTGGGCTTTTAGGTGCTTTGGCGCTACTTTGGTAAAATAGATTTCTAGCAAAAGAAATTAAGGTTTGTAAAAATCTCCTTGTAATCATAATAGTCTATAAGTTACACTTATGGTGTTCTGATCTGTAGAACCCCTATGAGATGTGTTTATWAGATGAGAAATTTTAAGCAGTAGAGTTGAGTCTGAAGTTTTGAGAGATGCAATTTTATAATTCTGCTTCTCCCTCCCATGCAATACCTGATTTGTCATTATGTGGCTGCTTATATTGGCCAACTCACTTGGTGGTGGTGTTTTGCTATACTAAATACTGTGACATTCTTTTGAAATCCTTTTTAGACTTCCCTTTGTTTTACTTCCCGGAGGGCAGGTAATGTATCAGAGCCAGCTCACTGTTTAACTAATGTCTCATAAGTAGGAAGAGAGGGAGAAAAAAACAGGGAAGGGAGAGTGCGTCACGTTGGAGGAGGAGAGTAGCAAAGAAAAATGAGCTAGCTTAAACAAATCGCATGCAGAGGGACAGGCTGCCAGGGCTCCGGCGCTTTTCACGGGGGCTCGGCTCTCTTCCCTGCCGGCCACGATGCAGGAAGCAGCTGGAGTCCTGAAGGAAGGCTTCCTCGTCAAACGGGTAAGAGCTCCGGTTTCCCTTCGTGCAGTTCTGCTCAAACGTGGAAGCAGCCCCTGAGCAGGGACCGGATTGAGCCAGGGCTCACGGCCAGGCACCCCGTTGGGCGCTGGGTTTGAGGGGCTCCTGCCTGCTCCCGGGAAAGGAGCTTCTCCAGGTTTGTGCAGATGCCTGCCGGGGGAACTGCATGGACTGCGGGTGTTCACTACCCTCCCTCCAGTTTCCCTGTGTTGGCATTTACCCAGAGGAACGTGACTTAGCTATCGGGATTACTCAGTTAGGTATCAGAAAGCCARTATGTCTGCACCTAGGGCACACCTCTGCAAACACCACATCAAAACCTACCTGGCAAATGGCTATGTGGCAGCGGCCTCAGGAGGGTGGAGAGAGGGACGATATTTTGACAGTCTCTTAAGGTAGTGTGTGCCTTCTTTGGCGACCAGGCTGAGCAGGGTTTCCCATTTCGTATGAGAGGATGGAGAACAAACAGACTATCCTTTTTGAAGGGGATCAGAGCAATGCAAACTTAGAAATGTGTTTGAAATAACTTTTATTCCACACCCCTCAAGCTGCACTGTAAGAAAATTTTAGCCAAAACGTGGAGAAAAGAGCTGAAAGATGGCGTCACAGATTTCAGCCTTTCCAATGCTTCTCCTTATAGGACCACGTCAGTCATAGCTGGGACACAAGAGGGCAACTTAGCAAGCGGCATAAGCTGCTTTTAGTACCAAGACCCTGTCTCAATGACTAATACGGTCCTTGATTGCACACCAAAGATGTGATTCAAAGGTTTGTTCAAAGCTTTGCTGCGCCTTGGGAAATGCTTTTCTACGGTACGTGGCAGTGCTTCTGGAGCTAAGATGAAGGTAATCCTGGTCAGGAGCTCTCCTGGCAGGGCTCCCAGCCAGCCGCCGGCCACGTGAAGCCGTGCTCTACGCAGAGAAGGACTGCACGGCCCGAGCGGTTCCTCATCCTCCCTTCTGCAGCGGAGGCAGAGCAGTCCCAGCTCCTGCTCTCCTCTCTGGGCTACACTTGTATTTTGTGGCTCTTAAGTGACTACTGAATTCAAGGTGGGAAGCCAAGGCACCACGTGTGTGAGAGGAATAGGCAGCACACTGAGCTGTAACTGCCAGCAGTCTGTACAATGTCACCGAGATACACACTTTGATAGGAAGGAGACCACAAAGAAGATGCCTAAAGGAAACTGAGGGAGAAGGGAATAAGGGATCCAGCGAAAAAAATGAGGAAGGGGTGGGATCAGGTAAAGAAAACAGAGCTTTCGTAAGAAGAGAGCAGAAGCAAGGAGATGATCTGAATGCATTATAAATGACTGAATTATGTATTGTAATGTATTATAAAGTAAATGTGTGGAAGTGAGGTAAAGATAAAGGAAAAAAGGTAAGGCAACCTCCTGAAAAAGAGGAAATCTCCAAGAAGGAAAGAAAAGAGCCATAGCAAAGAACATACTCTCAGGAAAAATGGCCAAGGAACTTCACAACAGGTGAAAAAACCACTGAAGAAGGCAAAGGGGAGGAAAGCACAAACCCAAGTTAGATAAATTATATTTAGTATAGACTAGAAGACATTAGATCTAAAGTGCCCTGGATTTGAGAGACTCATTACCCCACCTTTTCTTGGAAATTGCTGGGTTTCCCCTTTACTCACAGAGAATTAATGAGCTTTGATTCCTGCCACAACTGGACCTTGCATGTTCCTTTCTTCTAGCTATGCCCACCCTCTCCCAGGTGTCAGAGCTTCCTCTACCCGGTGCCTCGCCCGCYGGCTGTAATGCTCCGGCGCCTGTGGAAATGCAAGTCAGCTCCTCGCGCTGCGAAGCTGGACCTGACACCGGCAGGCAGGACTGAGCCTGTCGGTGCCAGCCCTCGCTGGGTTTGCCCTCCTGTACAGCCAGGCTAAAGAGAGCCGGGGGCAGTTTACAGAGGGGAAAGAAGAGGGTTTGTCTGTATTCTGGTATAACCCAGCAGGCATTTGACAGCAGCCTTCGTTCGGTCTTTGGCCATTAAAAAGCGTATTTCCTTTACAGGAAACAGGAGCACAGGGAATGTTTTAGCCCAGGAGATTGGAGGCAGGTAGGATAGAAATAAACCACTCATTAGCAGTAAGAAGGGATGTAAGGAAAAGCCAATTCACCCAGCAAAGCACTCTCAAAACCACTTGGCACCTACAGCCACATCAAAACGACAAAGAACGAAACACATCAAACACCACCCAGGGTTACCGGGGAGGAGGAGTTTGTCTCCAAGAGCTCTCACAGGTTTCAGGTTTAGCCCTGTTCCTGCTTGGTGCTGTCAGCAGGCAGGTGTGCACCTAAATGACAGCTCTTTGAGATAAGTCGTGTGAGTTTTTGCAAGAAAATTCTTGCCAGCAAAGAAGATGTCCTTGCTGGAGAAAGAGCGAAGCACCTTCCTATTGCTCCATGATTTTATAGTGATGGAGCTGCGCTATTTTGTTACCAAAAATGTGTATTTTAGGGAGAACAGGACTCATGGTGACTTCTTGTGTTTCTTGTCATACAGTTTCCTATTAGTTTATGGTATTTTCACCCCCAAAAAAAGAAAATACAGTCATTTCTCAATGCTTGTGTTAAAGTTAGCTATGTGGATTTCTTCCCCTCTAGGGACATATTGTTCGTAACTGGAAAGTGAGATGGTTCGTTCTGCTGCAGGATAAGCTGCTGTATTACAAAATTGAAGGAGGCAAGAAGGAGCCTTCTCCAAAAGGCAGGATCCTTTTGGATGGCTGCACTATTACTTGTCCATGCCTGGAATATGAGAACAGACCGGTACGACTGGAAAAATGTACCCCTTCTCAATGATGTTCACTTTCTAACTTCTCCCTAGACTCTTCCTCTCCTCCTGACTTCTTTGATGACTGCAACCGTATCACTGGGGGGTGTGTTTCCAGAATTAGGCCCAGCCAAATGCAAGCTGCCGTTAGCAGCGTAACCAGGACGAGCAATGAACTACCTCGTGCCTTTGCTGTTCCCTGTGCCCAAATCTGAGTCACAGCCATTAACAAAAAAAAACGAAACAAAACACCACCCCCACACACAGTGGGAAGAATAAATGCAAATGCATCAGCCCAACTGTGTGTGGAGGGAGGACASGAATAAAATCTGAGGAGAATGGGGAAAAAAAGTAAACTTATCATCTCTGGTAGTTGCCTGAAACCCTGGCTGTGTCCTCGGGGTGCTCCCGGGCAGCCAGGTCAAACTCCCTTTTCCTTCACCAGTGGGACTTCACTGCTGTGGAAGGTTTCCAGCAAGAGGGCTCTGGAAGGGAAAGTGCCTCCTGCACTTCTCYGCTCAGCCGCGGGCAGCGGCAACGCAGACTTCCTACGACTGGGGCCAGAAGGGAAATGACTCTGGGAGATACTGACTATTTCAGTACTTCTCATGGCAGAAAGAGCCCAGTGAGAGTTTGTAGTTGCTGAGAAACTAGAGATCTGGATGTGAAAACCTCCATAGCCAGCGGCACACTCCTATGTAACCCAGTATCTGGGTGGTCTGCTCGCTTTTAAGTACCACAAGCTCCATGCATGCAAACCATGATTGGAACTGAAAACCCAGGGATTTGGGGTGGGGGGGAAGCAAAAAAAAACCTAGAGTTATGGCCACCATCCTTCTGGCCAAGCTTTGCTCTGCACTGCTCAGGTGGGATGCCATAGCAGACTTCTTTGTGTYGCTTGGGCCAGTGCCAGAAGAAGCAAAATACAAGTGGAGGACAATAGCTAAATGATGTTATTGCTTTGCACTTCTTTCCCCACAGCTACTCATCAAACTAAAGACAAAAACCAACACAGACTATTTCCTTGAATGTTGCTCCAGGGAGGAGCGAGACTCTTGGGCTTTSGACATCACTGGAGCTATTCATGCTGGTCACCCCATACAAGTACAAGAGCTTCACAGAATGAAGAACTCTTTCAAACTGCTAGAGAATATCAGCCTCCAGTAAGTGTATAYGGTTTCTCCTTCTGCTATTGCTGTAGTCTGCAAATTGCCTGAGCTGATGGATGGGGAAGCTCCTCTCTGCACAGATCCACTCCCATGTGGCCAGGAGCCTCTAAACTGGCTGCTCTGCCCTAGGTTTGCACACACTTTTGCCAGGGCATGGGAATGCACTTTTTCCTGACCATMATTTTTTGGAGGGGTATGTGGATTCTGCACAGGAATCTCACTGSTGGCTTGAAGACCTTCCTAGTCAGCTGCAGAAGTCCTCATTGGGGAGATATATTACCTTGGAAGATGTAATGTCAAGGAAAGACTGAGCGATGACATTGTTCATGCCATGTTGATGAGCTTTCAAAGCTGATAGCTGGAATCCAGACTAGGATTTTTAGGGTGCATCATGTTAAACAAGAGGAAACAGAGAACTGATTAAGAAATAGAAAAATTACAWTAATTTGATTTGTGTTGAGAAGATAAATGGAGGCTGACTATAGCTCAGTTTGAAGTGCTTTAAATTGAAAGATACTGTGTGAGGCATCTTGTTTAGTGCTGCTATTGGGACAATAAAGTTTTCCTACACCGTACTTAGGCTAAAACTTWTGGGGGAGCATCTAGAGTATCTGTTTCCCATCTTTAAGTTGGTAATCATTAGGGCATCCCAGGCACTGACAGAAGTATGTGACAGTTTCTGCCTGTCTTTCTATTCTAGTGACGTTGTCCTGTGTTCTCTTTTACAGCCACATAGTRGAGAGAATGTGTGACAGCAGTACTGGAATTAAGCTGACCCGCAACTTGGAGCAAGGCAACAGATACAAAGAGACCTTCACAGGTACACCTGCTGCAGGCAAAGACCKTCCTTGCATCTGACATGCCACATTGCAGTGACAAGGGAGCTACTGTACTGCTCCTGGTGGGGTCAGTTGTGGCCCAGTGGAAAGTACTGGTGCAGCCAAGTTCTCTGACAGCTTTCTCTCTTGCTCTTTGGATGSATGGAAGCACACTCAGGACCCCACACTTTTGGTCAACCTTGCACTTCCTTGACAGTCTTTGTGATGATGCCAAAATGTTTCAGCAAATGAAGGCCTGTGTGGCAGGAGACCATCTGTCTTGCCTTGGAAGAGCACGTTGCCTTGGTATGAGAGCTGCCTTTCTCCCTGCAGGTTCTGCCCTGGTGGACTGGCTCATCTCCAATAGCTTTGCTGTGTCACGGTTCGAGGCCGTCACCTTGGCATCCATGCTGATGGAGGAGAACTTYGTCAAGCCCGTGGGAGCCCGCAGCACCGAGGCCACGCGCTACAGTGACCTCTCTGAGCAGTTCCTCGAYGACTCCACCGCACTGTACATGTTTGTAAGTGGTGTGGCTGCCGACAGGGACACCTCCTCTGCCCCTCACTTGGTTTGGGGCAGTGGTAAAGGGGACATGCACAGCATGCAACCAAAGGCAAAATATGAAGGCTATGAAAGCAGACACAGAAGGAGCAGCTGTAGGCTTTTAGCAGTGCTAACACTTGCACTTTTGCTGGAGGCAAATAGCTACATGGATATGGAGGGATCTAMAAATTACATAATTCGGCATTAAAAGGGGTGCGCCCCTCGGATGCAGCGCTGTGTCTGCATTTAACAGAGGCCATGCTGTAGTTCTGCTAAAACTCAAGGCCACAGTGCGTGTGTAGGCTTTACAGCTGTGATTTGTTGCTTGTAAATCTCAGACCTGCTGAGCTGAGCAGTAGGGGCACGGAGTAGGATTTACTCGAGAAAAATAAGCTAAAAACAGCTCAAGGAAAATAAAATGCAGAACTTTGTACTTAAGTGTGTGTTTAAACTAAAAAGTGGAACCGTCTTTTCCCTATTTATAGGCTGAGACCAGTAAGAAAAATATCAGTTCCAAGGAAGAGCTACAATTTAACATCTCTGAATTATGCGGCACAATTGTGAAGCAAGGATTCTTAGTGAAACAGGTAAAAAAGGTCTTTGAACCTTCACTGGGAAACAAGAAAAATGACAGTTCTTAGGGATTCCTAGAGAATAAATGTGATTTATATGGTTATCTCTGGAGAGCTGTGGCCAGCAGAGCTAACTTGCCTGTCAGTACTGATATCAGAGATCATGTGGTGAAGAGTATCTGGTTATAAAGAAGTGAGCTATAGAGCTTGCTGCTCAGGCAGGATTAATTGGATATTCTGTATATTTTGAGTGTATACTGAAAGGTATAAAACAGTATCAAAGCAAAAGTCCCACACTAACTCTAAATCCTACCAGAGGTATCACATTCACTTCCAAGCAGATCCACTGTTCCTCTGGTCTAACCTGTCCCATCCGGGCTGTGTGAGCAGCTCTGATGTTCTGCTGGCCACAGACAGATTTCAAAGCTGAGTAGATTGACATTTGCATGAAGTGGACATTAACCTGTGGACAGTCACTCATGTACCCATGGATGCTCTAGTGGTGGCGAGACCTCTTTTCTTTGGGCATAATTACCTCTTAGCAGTAATTGTTTACAGGATCCCACCCTTAGTCTGCAAGATTTAGCTTCCAACCCTTGCTACGAACAAGACGAGGATCAATCACGCTGTTTTCAAAGTATAACCTGCAGAGGGAACCCTACCTCCACCGCATGGCCGCATTTCTATTCTGGAGCTTGTACCGAGCTCCGATTTTCGTGTTGTGCAAACTGGATCATCAGATGCTCCCCAACCCTCCCTCCTCCTGCTGCCAGGGTGCAGCGAGGGCTGAGGGGAGCTGGGTGCCGGGAGCTGCTGGGGGATCCCCATGGTCAGCAGCAGTAGGGGCAGCYCCCAGCAGCCCCAGCCCTAGGCTGGCCCTGAGCCCCAGCACCAAACCTCCCGGAGCCGGGGGATGCTCCCGGGGCCTGGCGCAGGCTCCCAGCGCTGTCCTGCACCGGCAGCAGCCGGGAGGGCTGGCGGGAGGGAGTGAAGAGCTGCCAAAGGACCCGACATAATCCCCTCAGAGCACGCACAGCGTGGGTTTTTAATCCAAGACCCGTATTTAATCTGAGACTAAGAGCAGGAATCAGGTATATAATCACTTGGTCCTGTCACTCTGCTTTCTTGGTTCTCAGCACAAGGAAGGGAGAGAGGAAGGAATTATCRATGTATGAAGAAGGATGTTAAGCAGAAAATCTTGAGAGTTACTAAGATGTCAGAGAAGATTTTTCTCTGTTGTCTCCAAGACCTCTTTTTTCAGTACCTATTTAGGCCTCTCCTACAGCCTGCAGGAAAATGGCCATTGCAGGAGGTATTTGCTGGTGGTAACTTTAATTCTTCTGTTTTGCAGGGGCACAAGAGGAAAAACTGGAAGGTGAGGAGATTTGTTTTGAGAGCTGATCCTGCTTTTTTGCACTACTATGACCCCACTAAGGTATGGAAATCCTCTTACAGACCTAAACAATATAATGAAAAAAATATTATGCTGTAAATGTTTCTCTCACCCAAATCTCCTTCTGGTTCCTCTATCCATTTCCTGGGGAATAAGACCTCTCTGGCCTTACCCTGGGAGGTTGTCCTTGTAGGATTTTCTATCCCTGCATCTTCCCTCCTGTCTTTTCCCCAGTGAGATTCCTTTTCCTTAGCTGAGGGGCAGCAGTTTTTTTGGGATTGGTCTTTTTCTGTACCCACATAGTCTTGGACCATGCTTCTGCAGGGATTCTTCCTGGGCTGTGATCTTTCTGGGCTGACATCCCACCACTTGAGGGTCATACTGCTACTGGGATTTTTTACGTTCTTATTCCAACATTGAATAGGGTTTCCTTGACGCCGAAGTATTTACAGGAATTTCTGTTACTCAGTTCTCAGAATAGTAGAATTTATCTCCATGGATATAATAATCAATGTGAGCAACACAGAAAGGCATGTGGATCCACCAGCCCTGGATGCACAGGGTACCACAAAGCCCAACAGGTTGCTGAAAGAACATGTATAGAAACGCTTTATGTGGCTTTTAAAGAAAACACGAACAATGTAACAGTGAAAAGAGCTTATGGACCTGGTTCATTTTTTGTTGCCTGTTTCTTTGTGGGGTTTTTTTGCATTGCAGCTCATCTTTGCAATGCTATAAACACAAACTGCAGAACCTGAAGATCAGACAAGAGAGCCAGCCTACTAGTGAAAACGGTCACATTTTTCCCATACAGTGGCAGTGAAAAGCAGCAAGCTAAAAACTTGCAAAAATATATATWTTTTTTTAATATGGGTTGTTATTGATAAGACTATACATAAGTTTGAAATGTGATTGTTAGCCTACCCTTGTGCTTTTCATTGATCTCCACCATTCCCAGCTACATGAGAGAAACATCTGAGACTGAAACAACATAATAATGCATTTAATTACATTTCTTAATTGACTTTTCATGTGACATGGATATTCTATATCTGGAAGGACTGGCATTACATCTCCACCTTCATAAAAATAATTGATGTGCTCTGGGAAATTATTCTAATGATGATATTTTCCAGATAAGCCTCATTTCCTTTTTCTTTGCAGGAAGAAAACAGGCCAGTAGGTGGATTTTCTCTTCGTGGCTGTCTTGTCTCAGCTCTGGAGGACAATGGAGTCCCAGCAGGTAAGCACGAGCCTCTAAACTTTCATACGTACATATTTATGCCACAGCAATACAGTCTTTGGGTGTGGGTTTGTGTGTATGGCTGTCTGCATGCACAAGTGGGCTGGCCTTTCCTCCCCCCTTGCAAGCAAGGAAGAGGCATATCATGAAAACTCCCTATAACTGCTGGGTTGTCCATACCAGAGAGGATTTTTTTTTAGTGTTATTTCCACATATCTTGGGTGTTCCCCTTTTTATGGGCTTTTCTTAGTCAGGTGACCTCTGAGACAGTCCTAAGACACTGATTAATATTCCAGAGCTAATAGACAAAGAGGTAACGCCTTCTTTTTGGATGTTGTTCAACTCAAAGTCTTGAGGCATCCCCTGATGCCATCCCTTCTCTGTGTGTCTTCTCTACTTATGCTATTACCTTTTCCTTTTTGATCTGCTAGAACCCAAATGTAGGGGAGACATAAGGACAGCAATACAAAAACCAGTTCTGCTAGTGAATATGCTTAGCTTAGGCATTTGTCTAGAACCTCAGCCTCCCAGATAAGTGTTTCTGCTGTTAAAGCAATTTATTTTATGACAGTAAGCAGAACGTGTGGATCTCAAATAGGGAGCATCTTTCTAATGACAAAAGACAGGGTCTGAAGAAGATACGGTCCAGGGCGGGGAGCCATGATGAACAACAGAGCTCCTTGCTAAGAGGAACCTGAAGATGGGCAGGAGCAAGTCTAATCTACTGCACAAACTGGTAGGGAGTTCATCCCTCCATTGTATAATTCAAGTAAGATTCTCCATCTAAACAGCGGCTATTTTATATATGAACACAGTAGTTCATGTGAGGGGTGTCTGTACTATATCTTTATTTTGCAGAAGGGAAATCAAAGACACAAGAGCTTTAGATGTCTTATCYATAATGAAGGGGAAAGGTCTGACACCCTAATTCACTAAATTAAAATTCTTCCTTATGAAGCTTCATATCTGCCACAAAGCATTTCTCTGTGCACCTTCCTGATCTGTAGTATTTTTTTTCTCTGCAGGAGTGAAGGGCAATGTGCAAGGCAACCTCTTCAAAATCATCACCAAAAATGACATTCATTATTATATCCAGGCCAGCTCCAAGGCAGAGCGAGCACAGTGGATTGAGGCAATCAAACCACTAACATGAGCAAGGTGGACTCCATGCCAAATGACAAGTCACATCTGTGACCAAGTTTCCTGCTCTCATTGTCTAGGAGTGTTGTTTTTCCCTTAGATAGTCTATTTTTKTTATTTGTATCGCCATAGCACCTAGCAATTCCTGGCAGACCAGCATCCTAGGTGCCTAGGAGTCATGTAGATCCAGAGTAATTCCCCACCAAGAACTTACCATCTAACCAAGAGACAGAAGACAACAGGTGGATACAGACAAACGGGGCTTTACAAGGAAACAATGAGACATAATATTCCAAGATGGAAGAAAAGAATTCTTTTGTACAAGTATTCAGTCTATATCTTACAGATCCAGGTTGTGCTTTATCCTAAAGCAGAAATGTCTTCCTCCTTTCCCCTTTATAAAGGGGCTCATAAACTTAATTAGTTAAGACTGATTGAATCAAAGTAATGAAAGGTCCTGCTGTCTGAGGCTGCCTTTCTTGGTATACCACAAGAGTCTTGTGCTAAGCCACAATCCAGCTGCCAGGATAATCACTATTGTGAAACAAACCAGGGGTCTGCTCTACCATTTGGTTCTCTGTTAGGCTGGAAAAGACCTAAGGATCCTCCCCTCCAGTGTATAGATTATTCTTGTGCTGGTAATGGCCTGTAGCAGTACAGGATCCTGAGTAGCAAATCAGACCAGTGGCAGTTATTCCAGACAATCGCTGGTGCTGAATATATTGGAAGAAATCACCCAGCCATAAAAGCAAGACTTTTCCTCCCGATTATCACTGTAAGTCCATTTATGTGGAGCACCATTGAGACTAAGAACTCTAATAGCAGTTCTGACTATTGCTTTTTCTATTTTAAGCCATTAAATTTTCTATTATTTGTCTAATAAACTTCACTTTGATATCATTAAATATAAAAAAAAGTTCAGTGCATTTGAATCTCCTGTGCTCTTTAGACGTGATTTTTCTCAGAGGGCAGTTTGAGTATATGAAAATAATGGTTTCATACACTGTAAATTTAGATTTATATAGAAACTGAGACATTCTGCACAACATCAGGGGATAGAATGGAATGTATGAGATGACTAGAACACCCRGCCAGCCTGCTGATATACTGTTTTCATAAAATTCCTCGTGTTATCTGAGTACCTGTATCTGACAGCCAGACTCTGTAGAGCCTCCAAAAGCCCTCTGAAGACAGCATGCTATATATCTTCCTCGAAGTCACAAAGGAATTTGATAGCCCTCTATCCACAGAACCACCTCTTTGCAGRTTTTTTGATCTCCAAGATATGTACTGAAAAAAAAGTCTCTTCATCTAGAGACTTTCCCCTTCATCCTGTGTTATAACCAACCAATCATAACAGAGCCAAAGGCAACAGCTATGATATATACTTATATATGTATTAGAATAGCCATGTATTTGGGATTTTTTTCTAAATCTACAGCAATGAAATAACAGCATAACACTCAATGTGCATTCAAATATTTAACAACAGAGCTGGTAAAGAAGTGTGCCAGCAAAGATGCAGTTTTAATTAGATACAAGAATGGGCAATGCAGTTTCAGCTACAGATACCATTTCCTAGGGCTGGTCCAGAGAAGACTGTGAAATCCACAGCTGTTGAAACCTTTCAATTCACGAGAACGCTACCTGCAAGAGACAGGGATGGTGGTAAGGCATTTATTGCTCTGTACTGGGAAGCACAAATGGCTTTGTGCTGACTGAGCAGAGCTTCCAGGAAAAGCAATTCCCTCCTGATAACGTGAGCCTTGCTGGGGCCCACCAGACTCCCCTATTCACTTATAAGGAGATCTTCTGCTTCTCTCTTCTCAGTCCCACCACCTGCATACTGCCCAGTTCTTGTCACAAGGGTAACAGCCACCCCACCGCAGAGGCCTGACCTCCACCAGCTGGCATGCCTGGGGGGTTAGGGGACCATAAGGATGTGACATACTGCACAGCATCATAAATCTTGCAGTTTGGGAGGCCAAGAGAGTATCTCAGCAAAGGCGCTTTAATTCACCTGGACCAGCCATAGCTCTGCAATTGCTGAGCGTGTATGAGAAAAAAAGTGTATGTTTCAAACACATCAGCAAATGACAAAGATACAGTTCCCACTCTCCAGAATCAGCCAGGGGGAAAAGATAAAACATTTCTCAGACAGAAGAAAGTACATTTGCCTCTGTCCTCTGGTGATATTGTGGTCTCCTTTTTTTCAAGCCACTTTGGTAAGCTTGATGTCCCCTGTGATCTGCAAAGCTTTCACCAAGTTCAGGGGCTGAATGCGGTGAGTGAAGTCACAGAGCTGCCGTCCGTCAAGCAAGACTCGTATTTGCTGGTGTTCACATAAGAGYTCCATCTGCAATGGAAAAGGACAGGGGATGGATGGTGTTAGAGACAACTGKCAGAGCTGATTTCACCAGCATGGACTTAGAACCCCGTGTGATGGGGATAGTGAAGCACAAAGTCTACCGGTTCTTCTGAAATGCCCCTAATAAACAACCTACTCTCTGCTGAGATAATACTGTAAAGCTCCTTATAGGGAGTTCTCTCACTAAGACTAGAGAAAGGAATGGATCTCTCCCATCAGGGATTGAACTGTTGCTTTCTGTGCCATACTAGACTAATTAACCTGTGAATTTCAATAGTTAGCCATTTGTGATAGTCGCCTTCAGCCTTTCTCCCCCCTTTYCTCCACCCTAATCATAGTACCCCAAAAATTACCTTAAATGTGTCGCCTGCCGTAAATGGGAAGTAGGGAATAGTCTTCTCTTCTCTTCCCCATTTCCCAGCAATTCGTGCATTTCGGGTGATGGATTTGTCACTAAAGTTAACTGTAAATAACAGCCCGACATCTTTGTTTGCATCCACTGGATCACAGAGCAGAGTCACTGAAAAGCTGAAAAAACAATTAAATGACTGGGACTTTCAGAAATGTGAAAGGACATGGTGAGCACATCAGAAGCCTATAAAGACGGGAGACAGCTATTGATTTCTTGCCAGACTGAAACACGGGACTCCTACAGGGACTGTGCACAGGCTTAAAAGCTGCAGAAAGGGATGAGAACAGGCCAGCCTTTGTTTCTGCTCCAGTTTCGGGTAAGATGCTAGTGACTTCTGATGTTGCTTTCCCTCTCTTGTGACTGGAATCAAACGCACTTGTGGGTGAGCCAATTCCAATTTGTATCCTAAAAGAGGTTACGGAAAACTCTTCACCGGTGTTGATTGCACTGGAGTTGATCACTGTAGATGCAAAAAAGTGTGATCACAGCACAGTTGCCACCACCCAGACTACACACAGCAATGAACCTGCACCTCCTGTGCTGAAACCACTGGTTTTCAAATGGCGTTGATTCCAGCCCCCAGCAGACAACTGAGATGTGGGTTCAAAATTGCACCTCTCCCTGGAGGAGAAATGCCCCTTTGTGTGCCCCGTCTGGTTTGCATTAGATAAGGGCAAGGAGTAGAAAACGCTGGCAGGGCAGTCGGGAGGTCCAAACAGTGAATTCTTTCTCACCCTTTTAATCTCAATCTAAAAGCAGGAAAATTAAATAGAGCTATAAATTATGAATCTATATGACTTTCTTCCTCCCGAAGAGCACAGACCCTCAAGAAATCATTTGAATTCAGAAGACACATATGGCAGGGGCGAAGCCCCCACCAGCCCCTTCACCTACCTCTTGGGGTTGGAGTGTACCACCCCTATGACCGTGAGCTTCATGGCTGGTCTCAGGCCACCTTTAATTTCACCAACATACTGCTCCACCTGCAGGGAACAGTGAAAAYGTGCTGCAGTAGGTCACGCCGTGGGTAAACCGGCTTTAACAGCTGCTTCGGTCACCTCATATAGCTTGATTTTATTTTTACATATACAAAAGAACTTAAAAATATTTCTGGCCTAAAATACTTCTTGCCCTTTTGGTATAAATTCTGTCAGTTCTGGTATCTGAGGCGAGCGAGTGGGCCACCATAACCRAACGGCTGGTAGCCAGGCGTTGGCYGCCTGACAGGACTGCTGGCTCCGGCGGGCAGTTTCTGACCAAAAGTGCCGTCAGCAAGAYGGGCGGCCGCTGTGGGGGACCTGACTGATCTGCTGACCGAGGACCCTGACGGCGTGCCTTGGGTGGCTCGGGAACAGGACCCGAGCAGGCACTGCAGGCGCTGAGGCTGCGGTGACCCACGTCTCACGAGGGACAGARCCCAAACACCTGACACACCTGGGACGAGCTGGTGACGGCGGCGATGGTCTAACGACACAATAAATGTGGCTGCAGCGCTCCTCGCAGCAGATCAAAAGCTTTGTGGCAGCATGACGCGGAGAGCAGACTCTGTGTGGACTGGCTTACTCTGCCAGCTTAAATTTGTTAACAGATTTCGGCAGGCTAACTTGACACCAGCAGGCTTTACACTGGGCCAGGTAGCCTCTGTCCTCCGCCGTAAGAGCACAAGGCCAGCATAGGTGCTGYCCCACCGCCGCGTGCTGACGGAAACGCAGCCGTGTCCTCACAGCTGATCCCAGTCACACCCGCCCCCATCACTTTTTCAGAAAATGGCTTGTCAGTGGATCTACTTTTGTCCCGTTCACAGAGACCTGTAGCTGCAAACTCCACCCAAAGATCTACATTTACTCCACCAAAGAGCTACATTTACTTGCTCCAAGTAATTCTCTAACAGCTTCGATGGTCAGCAGAGAGACTAATACAGGCGATGTTTGACATGGAGCAATAAAGAGCGAGCTTGGACACAAGTGACAGGGACGTTTTGAGACTTCAGTCTCAGAAATGGCTTTAAAATGTAAATGCCAGAGTACTACACTGTAGCATGTAATCACTCCTTATGCAGAGTCACTTAGAAAGAAGCTGCTATAAAACACTTAAGCGTTATTAGCAATTTGCGTAACACTGATAATATTCCAAGGCAATGCACAGCAGGCCCTATTTTAGATAAAAAGCGCTTTATCATTCCAGTGTTCCAAGGTAAAAATTCAGACCTTTTTTTGCTAGAAGACCTGCACAATATATGCATGGTTTAGTATTTTGACTATGAGAAGCACTACATCAGCATGGAAACCCACAGACTTCTGTTCACAGCAAATGGGCTTCCGTTCAAGTGYAAGTCGCTACAGGTATTTCATATGTATTTTTGAATTTTGGAAAATACAACCAATGTTAGATTTTTAAATTATTGAATGCGAGCTTGCTTAACAGAAACACAAATTCAGGATGAAATATGTTTTGCCTATACTCCATTTCCTAATTTCAATATACTAGTTACATCTTCTGCTAAGATGACCTTACACAATTTATTTACACCTTGATATTTACACCCAGCCACCTTTACAGCTTCACAGATATATTAATAAACCTCTAATTCCTAACAAGGCCAATATTGGAAKAAATTAGTTAAAAAATATCTTCAAAAATGACAGCACTACTGCTGATTGTTAGTAATGTACATTTACCCTTGCAGAAGTGGGCAGGTGACTCCAGCAGGTATGTTTTGAACTTTATAACAAAAGCAAAGCGTCAGCCACCTGAGATGTCTTATGTGAGGGAGCAGCTCCTCAAGTAAGGAGTCTGACTGTAGGTAGATACTTTCAACTGGATAGAGCAATTAAAGAGTGGGTAATAAGCATAAAAGATCCCAGGCTAAAAGAAGTTCATCCTCATACAGGTCCYGTGTCCCACTAAAGCTCCTTCCTTGCCTACACAAGAGACAAAATACAAAATAATACCCCAAACTGAAAGTGCACATTGCGAAATTGTTTGCGCAGAGCTGCACCATAGTGAGCACCATCGTTCAAGGCACAGGGAATCAGAACTGAATAGATCGAACGACGACCACATGGTTTCAACACTTACAGCTCATCCAGCATGGCTGAAATGAGTTCAGAGGCATGACTACCCACATGCCATTTCTCTGCCGACGTTGACAGTACAGGTGAAAAGTACTCAGGATGCCGYAGGAGGTAACGGTACAAGCTCCTGCGGCATCTTTCATGGTTTATTGGTGGGTCCCAGCACGTGCACACGGACATAGCCCCCTTCCCTTATTTTCCGTTCAGGAGCCCTGGGGACTCACTCRGTCACTTACTTTGGGACACCTCTCCTCTGTCATCACCGCTCTGCCTCTTACACTTGCCTCCACCGCAGCAGTCCCCGAAGGAGTTTTTGTTTTGTGTGCCAGGACAAAAGCAAACAAAAAGTCCGGAATAAAGGGAGGATGTTGGGGGGGGCTTATCTCTGCCAAACACCGGCTGGACACCACCCAGCCGAGCAGCTGAGTCACGGCCCTCCGCGCCTCGTCCCGYCGCGGGAAGCTCACAAATAACACGGCCGGTGCGGGTGAGAGGGCAGGGGGACTGCGAGGGTGGGCAGGCCCCCGCCGCCCCACACAGGAGTGCCTGGCAAGCCTAYGTCTGTAGCTGTATCTGTATCCATACCTATATTTTTATGCAAGTATTTAAAATTATGTGTGTGCACAGCATTTTGTATTTGTGTATGTAATACATATAAATAACACGTCATTTATTTATTTTGATACCATTTCTGTCCTCTCTCAAAGGGGTAAATATATATATAACTTACATCCCTATATAGACCTATTTATATAGAGTGAGGTATACATACAGGGTTATACACATATACAAGGGGTACATACAGACACATATGTATATACCCCTATATGTATACCTCTCTCTAGATATGTGTGCACATAGGTGTCTATAATATACATATATACAGCCTCCCCTCTGCGAGACGAGGCAYCGACTCTCGGGCCAGCGGTTACTCCCCCTCCCCACCCCTCCTCACAGTCCCCGACGCCTCCTGGGCCACCGGCACGCCGCGGAGAGACGCCGCAGCGGGGCGGTCCTACTGCGCGCCGGGAGGCGGAGCTTCGGGCGGAAGCCAATCAGAACCACGAGAGGCCCGAGCACGGGGCGGAGCTGGCGCGTGGTAAGAGGTGGCCGCGGGGCGTACCGGTGGACGGAGATGGGCGTGGTTAGAGGGCAGGGCGGAGCTTGCGCTGCCCGGGCTCCTTGGGTGGCGTCAGGCGCCCCAAAGAAAAATGGCGGTTTATTTACATTCTGCCCCAGCTCGGCCAATGGGCGAACGCCTGCCCTCGTGCCCGCCCGGCGGCGCCGTCAGCTGAGGCGATGCCCAAGATGGCGGCGGTGAGGGCTGGTGTTGCCGGGGCGGTGCAGTAGAGCCCAGCGCCGCCGGGGTGGCCGCGTCCTGCCCCGCCAGGTAATGCGGGCCGCGCCAGGACGGGCCCCGGGGGCCGCCGAGCCGGGCCGGACCTTGCGGAGGAGGGCGAGACCGCGGGCGGGTGCGCGGCCCGGGGCGCGTGGCCGCCGCCGCCCCCCCCGAAGACAGTCCCTCCCCGCCGGGAGGGGCGGCCCGGGGGCTCGTGCGGCGGCGGGGAGCGGCGGGAGCATCCCGCGGGCCGCAGGGCTGGRCTCCCCCGGGCGGCGCACCCGCGGCGGGGCGGTCATGGCCGAGCGGCAGCCGCCTTGTCAGCCCTTCGTGCTTGTTGGCGCCTTACCCCCCTGCCCCTGTGGGAAGAGGCCCCCTGAAGCCCCCTTGGCTCTCCGCCTGTCCCTGCCCAGGGCGCCCTGTCAGTGCGAAGAAGAAATGAGGGGTGGTGCCCCAGCGCGCCCTCACGGCATCCGCCTTCGCGTGTGTCACCCAGCCCCAGGTCACCAGCTCGTCCTGGGAAGATGCATTCTTTCGGAAATGAAGAAGCGGTCTCTCTGGAGCGGCTCTTTGAGTTTTTCTGCGAGTGCGTACGGCATGGAGACTGGGAGCTTGCGCAGGCCTGTGTGCCCCAGCTGAGCCAGTGGCACGGGGATGGCCCTGAGAAGGTGGAAGCAATTCTTCAGGCTCTGGTAGCTTGTCCCGGGGGGGTAAGGTAAGTAAGGTACTGCTTTGGTTCAGTAGGCTCGAGTGTGACATGAGGAGGAGCAATTAGTTTAGTGGTGGCAGTGGGAGACAGGTTGAATCTGGGAAATAGCACTTTCTTCAGTGCTGAGGTGTCTTGGATGTGTCTAGATGTGCTGTTATCTGACATCACTGCCCAAGCATTTAGCAGGCCGCCCAGCCCACTGGGATAACGAGATGTGTTCATTTATGCAGTTGACATGGTGATTGATACAAGCTTAAMACTATTTGGAAGCATTTCAGAACTGATTTTGTTAGATTTTACTGAAGGATAAGAAGGAGAAGGAACATGTCCTGAAATTACACTCCTTTGACACTGAACTTAGATTAATTTAGAAATGGAGCCAGCAAGATCAGCACTGTAGTTATTTAAAATGTTYTCTTGTTTCCAGCTCTTAAAAGATCTTCTAATTTCTAAAAATTTAAACTCTAAAAAATTCACATTATGCTATTGATTTCTTATTTCTCTCGCACTGGATTTTGAAATGGCATTYGTTTTACTCAATCCTAGTTAGTATTGATATCTGCTTTTCACGTGGGTGCATATGAAGGGTGACTTTCTAGCACTTCAGGAAACATTGGTATTCCCCCTCTCCAAGCAGATGATCATACTTCTTCACATTAAAATTTGTGTAAAATTTTGCTAAAGTTTCTAAGAAACAGTTTACACTGACAGCAGTTAAAGTCTGGAGGAGGGTGTGCACATGGTTAAATGAATATTGCTAACGGCCATATATGTGAGCCATAAGCATTTTTGATCTSTTTATCTTCGATAGTTGGACTATCATATCTGAGGCTTTAGTTAGCAATGCTGAGATTTTTAAAGGCCAATAATCTATCTTGTGCTTTTTCCTTTTCSTAGTCCCTTTGACAGTACTGAATATGTTCCCTAACTGTGGAGGTTTTGGAATGTGTGGAATGGACCACATGAAAAGCTGATGGAAATTAGAAGAATTCTTTGTTTAATTAGTACATTACTTCACTTTTAGTTTGGACATAGAGCTGCACTCGTGCTGCTGTGACCTAAAACTTAGTCTCATTTTTTTGGGTAGAACTAGACAGAACAGGAAATAGCAGCAAGCAGTCAGATTTCAAAGAAATCTGCTGAAGTGCTCAGAGAGGGCTATACAGACTGAACTTTAGACCAGAAATAAATTTCACTGTTTTGAAGCAAAGAACTATGGCAGTAGTGTTGGTATTTGGCAGATCTAAAAGCAGTTATTTGCACAGCAGAAATCGTTGAGTTAATGTGTAAGTAGTACCAATATTCTGGTTTCCCTTCATTCTCTTCCTGTCTGACTCATCTTCAGCTATTTAGTCATCTTTGGTTTTATCTTACACAAAGAAATATAAAAATCAAAATTACCTCTGACAGTGTTTTCCTGGATGTTAGAGATGGGAATGACCTTGTATAATCCAGTGTATGTGCTTATTGCTTTTGTAGATGGGGACAGAATTCTAGCCCATGGAGAACTGCATGGCTTTGGCTTCTTGTGCTGGAGAAATGGCTTGCCAGGAATCAGGTACAGAAACATCTAGCTGACTTCCAAGTGCGACTTATAGCTCTGACTTCTAGCTGACTTCCAAGTGCAAAATGTCTGCCTAGTTGCTTATTGAAATTATAGGCTTTCCCACGTTTCATGGAATTAAGTTCGCAAGGTAGCTGGAGAGGTGCATTGCTTTTGCTTTTAACAAACTTGTCAAGAAACAACTGTTAATCTCCATGCTGGAGAAAATTTTTTTTTGTTTAGGTAACAGAAGTTGGCTTTTTAGCATTGAGCACTTCTGTAAATGGAAAGCATGAGTGTATCGGCTTCTGCATTTGTGTACCACCTTTCTTACATTAAAGATGAAATAGCTCAGGCATCAGACAATTCTTAATAAGCTTTAGATGGTGAGGGATGTTCTTGCTGTATTGCTGGTTTCAGACAGACAGRTGCAGTATGTTTCATGAATAAAGGAGAAACTGGTCTTTTTTCCTTTTTTTTTTTTAATTGGTACTCTGGGTTGTGTGATTATAGTTTTTTAAAATTAATTTGTCCTTGTCACTACTTAGGCTTGCATTTTTTCTTCTGACAAAGTGACACTTGTCTCTGTTTCCAAATATATAGATAAATRGAATCCACTGGTGTGGAATCAGAACCTAATTGTGGAATAGCCTTTAATTGATTGAGAATTAGGTATCTTCAGAGAGATATTTCAGTCTGCCTCAAAATGTTAATGAAATAGCTAAGATTAGATTTATATGGTAATGTAAATAAATAAAAGTTTTATTGGCTAACATCTTTCCCATTCTCTTGTATTGTTTCAGAAAACTGTTCCAGTTGTTCTTCAGAGAGAAACTGAATTTTTGTTGTTCTTGGAAGAACTRCAGAAAGATGTCTCCGAGGAAGTCCTAAAGGTGAGCTACTTATTTTGCCGTACTTATTCTTGTTAGTTATGCAGCGTGTCCAACTTTATCAGGTTTTGGGATCGAAGTTAATGCTTGCTGCTAACTTGACTGCGTGAGATGCTAACGTGTTATTAATCTTCTAGGCAGCTGAAAGAAACTGTAATTCAGATCCCTTTCTGAAGTTAATCCAATGTGCCTGCAAGTGATTTCTCTGGCTAGAGAGGAGGCTGTAGGCAGRCAAGGAACAAGTTTTTCTACATGGACTATCTAACACACTTCAGTCCTGACTGCAGCTACTTGCCACAGTCTTATATCTATAGACACCTTTAGTAATCATAAAGCTAAACCCCTCTGTGAGCCTGTTGTGGTTTAACCTGGCAGGCAGCCAAACACCACACGGCCACTTGCTCACTGCCCCACCACCCACCCCCCCCCCCTGGTGGAGTGGGGGAGAGAATCTGGGGGGGGAAGAAAAAAAAGTAAAATTTTTTGATTGAGATAGAGACAGTTTAATAGAACAAAAAAGGAAGGGATAATAATAATGATAATAATAATAATAATAATGGTAGAATATACAAAATGAGTGATACACAATGCAATTGCTCACCATCCACTGACCGATAACCAAGCTGTGATCGCTACTTCCTGGACCATGCCTCCTATTTATATACTGAGCATGGCGTTATATGGTATGGAATACCTTGTTGGCCAGTTGGGTCAGCTGTCCTGACTATGCTCCCTACCAGCTTCTTGTGCACCTGGCAGAGCATGGGAAGCTGAAAAGTCCTTGACTAGTGTAAGCACTGCTTAGCAACAACTAAAAACATCAGTGTGTTATCAACATTCTTCTCATACTAAATCCAAAACAGCAGTAGGAAGAAATTTAACTCTATCCCAGCCGAAACCAGGACACAGCCAAAATAAACCATAGTCAGCAAGCACATTTTAAAAGTATGTCTATTTTCTTTTTCTTCCTCCTGAGATCTTAATTTTCATCTCCTCCGCACCCCTTTGCCCCCTTCCTGGAAGTTTTTGGGTGCTGTACTGTTACTACTGATGTTATTTGGTAATTGGTATGATGCGTGCTCTGAGGTCCAGGACCCATTTTTCCATTATTCATTAATACATGCAGACTGATTGATTTGAGAAATACATGGAAAAATGCAAAGATGGATTAATATCAAAAGCAAGTATAGAGCAGAAAATCAGTAGAGTTACTAACTGTAGAGCTGTCCTAATTTGGTGTTGGTTACAAGAGAATTAGACCTGACACGGTATGTGGAATGTCCTCGGATGTTGCTTCTAGTCTTAGAGATTCTAACTCTTAAAAGTTTTTTTTTGYTTGTCTTTTTTGAAGAGGAAAATGAAAACTTATTATATCAGAGGCTATTTGCAGCTTTTAAACATGCATAAGGAAAAGGTGTTCAATATTTCTTTAAGGATACAGAATTAGCAATTACAGGATGAAAGCAAGCAAGGTAAACTTGACTGTTGATTAAAATAAATCTACTTGAAGTCTGTTAATGACTAATGAAGTCTGTGTATGTTACCATCTAACCTCCAAGGTCATGAAAGATTCCACCATCGTTTGCAGTGTTGCACAGAAATAGGAGATTCAGCAACCTCATATCTTTGTCACAATTACTGTCAGAGGCATGTTAGTAGGTAGAGTTATGTTCTGATCCAGCAAATAGAGAAAAGGATGCTGTAGATTTGTCTTCTACTGCTAATATTCTAATTTTTGTGCACACCAACTACCTCTCCCCTCCATATTCCCTGAGTTGTATTTTCCAGCTAAGGACAGGACTCACATAGTTCCAGAAGTGCCAAAAGTGCTGCCGAATTGCTACTCAACTCGGTTGTCCCTCACCTTCCCACCCCTTATTGGGAGAGCTAATTGGGATTTTTTTGTTTATTTGTTTTCCTCTTCCTAGTTCTGGAATTGTAGGTTTGCTTCTGTTAGCAAGAAAAAWTATTCTTGCTTAAGAAAAAAGTCTGTGAGATGGCTTCTGATTCTGTTGGCCAGTTTTAACCAAGTTTGAAAAATTAGTGTTGATGAGGATGATGCAGCTGGTAGATAGATGGTATGAATCTGGAAAGTAGGATTACGAAAAAAAAGACTGAACACTAACCATCATGCTCTTACTGACTTATGAAGATACAGTTACATCAATACATTGCTGAGAGGCAGAATATGGTAGTGCTTTAGCCATCCCATAGGAGCTGCCTGTGAACTAAGGTAACTTGCTTATGAGCACATGGACCGTACAGTGTAGTTGTGTATTATAGGATTCTTTATATTTTGTTACATATTCAGGCATATCCACTCTTCTAGGAAGGATAGTGGACTTCCTAGGTAATACGATGTTTCCAAATTGATTTATCTTCTTGCTTTCAAGTTGCTCTTATTTTTTAAATAATTTATTTTGTATTTTTAATGGAGTCTGAAAGGCTTACTCTTTTTATTATTTCCCTACCAGGAACTGTTTGAAGCATTTGAGTGCATGCAGAACAAGCACATCACAGACAGGAAAAGAAGAGATGGCTGTTGTCACAGATTCASTTTGGATGTTGTTTCAGCTCTCCGGAAGCTTTTGCTGCGGGCTCCCCAGAGGGCAAAAGCCCTGCTGGAGTTCTTCCAGGAGGAACAAGGCACACACAGCTCCTCACTCCGGCAATATTGCTCTCTACAAAACATCTTTGTTGAATTTCTTCGTGACTCCTTGAAATCTCTGCAGAGGCTTCAGTGCAGTTCTGAGATTTCAGCAGAACTGGATCAAAGAGAACTAGTGGATACAATTTATGCTGCTCTTAGTATAGTGACTTTTGAGGTGGAGCATCAGGCAGATGAAGTACGGCACCTATTCAGGGAGCTCTTGGATGTATGCTGGGCTGAGGGAAGCCCACTGAGGGAGGAGAAGCTGCTAAGCTGTATGCTGAGGAAACAGAGCCATGGCCTGTTAAGCCTGTATAGCAGTGTTCTCATAGAAAGAACAAGAGAAAAATTTCTGGTGTCAAAATCAATACGAAAAGGTTTGTTTCACTTTTTGCTTTGTTTTYATTTCTTGTTTAACAAAGCCATTGAGACGTTAAACAGGCAAGTTGTCATGAAGTCGGGCAGTGTTCTTGCTAAGGTGCCTTAACATGCCACGGAGTCTTGTAAAAGATGATACTAAAATGACAAAGCAAGGAATTGGCATAGGACCCTAGGGCTGTCCCTACATTTCTGCAGTCTGTGCTGCCTTCTTTTGTGAGCACTTCCTTTATGATGCCTTGTTGCGCTCTTACTTTAATCTGCTCAGCATTTCTTCTGCTGAAGATCTTGCTTGTAACTAGAAAAGTGACTCTCCATATGTATATAAAGTTTTTATTGGTTCAGCTCCAGCTCAGGGTCATCAGCTCAGMTCGGAGGATGTTCCATTTCAGGCCAATAACAGTTCAACTACCTCATTAATCCCAAAACGTTCAAACCCCTTAATATTGGAAAAGAAAACTTCTAGAAATGGAAGGATATGTGGAGTGGGCCAATATCCCAGTTGGAAAGAAGATGCAGTTTGATTACCTGCTCGCTCGCCAGAGCCTAACTGTTGTTTTTGTACTGGCTATTACTTCACAGCTTCTGTCTAGCTCCCTATGACTGGTACATTTAGTTGAGGATCTCAGCTGAAGCTGAATGGCAAGTGGTGCCCATGCTCTTGTCAGGAAAGTGGCAGGTGAGCGTGCAAGGAGCGAAAAGCTAGAATGCCTCCCCTCTTTTGCTCRCCTCTGTACAGTGAGGTGTAAGTCAGTCGGGTTTGTAGCCCCTCTCCTCCCTTCACTCATAGGGATTGCTGAAGGGAAGTTCAGGTTGGTGTGATGTGGCAGTCTCTGGCATTTCTGATAATAACTACAGTTAGTGCTTCCTCATGAGGGAAGAGAAATGGAGATATGGACACCTTCACTCTCACTGGGAGTAGTTCAGTTCTTGCTTTGCACAGATCTGAGAAGTTCCTGTGTTGGACAAGTCTTTGCTAAGGTCCTGCAAAGCAGCATAGTGTCTCAGAGCACAAGTGAGAATTCATGCAACACACAGATAACGTGTATGACTAGAGAAAGAAAAGTAGTGTGACCTGAGCTAGTGCTAACAACCTCTGTGCTGAACAGGCTCTTGCTGTGTTAACAACTGTCCAGACAGTTTCCTGGTTTCTTATCTGACCTGTTTATTTTCTATCAAATTTCTCTGCTTGGCTTTCTTGTTATCCTGTAACAATATCTGAGAGTTTTAACTGTTAACATGTAACAGCTGGTTAGTATTTGAGGAAATGTTGAGTGTTTCTCTTTAAAYTAACAGCAATTATGCTTCTTTCAAAGGTGGCCCTCTGTACTGGAAAGTAATCTTGTTGTGATGTTTTTTAGGTTCATCTGAGCAGCTGGATACAGAGCGAACCATGATGAGTTTGTTCTCAGATCCCAAAGAGGCTCCTTCTTGGAAGACAGCCTATTTCTACTGCTTGAGCAGCAGCAAGCACTTTCTGGAACAGATTCTGGTACGGCCATAAAATCATTAAGAGGGAAACCCAATGGTGGCTAAAGTCAGTCCTGGTATTGAACAGATCTTGGCGGTGCACCGAAGCATTTTGTATTCATATAGTGTTTACTAGGGGTCATGACTTATAGGAACAAGGAGGTAACTGGTGATAACTCCCCTACTTTCAGCTGTGTAATGAACTCAAAACATTCAGTGAGATTTTTGGAAAAGCTCATCCGCATGCAGACGGAAGATTAGATCTTCGGGAATTAAGAAGTCCTGTGTTCTGCTTGTAGTTTTGTTGGATACGCTACTTGATTTACCGCATGACCTTCAAGTCGTTACTTTGCTTTTCTGATGGTGGTAGACTTGGACCAATGAGACCAGTTTGCATGGTAAAATTTATGTTTTAAAGAACTTGAAGACCTGGTGAAAAATACTCTGGTATGAATTAAATTATTTGAATGTATTTACATAGATAGAAGAAATAGAATACAGGTAGGCGATCACTGTTAAAGTGCGAGTTTTTAAGGTAGAACATACTTCCACTTCTAAATAATGTGCTCATTCAAGTTTCTTACGTAATGCCCTTGACAGAGACATAATCAATAGAAAGAACGTARAGATAATGTAGTAAGGGAGCGTGAGTTGGCTCTGTAGTAAGCGTTTGAAATGATGGTTTTTTCCTCATGACAGTTTTACTGAAAAGTAACCTGATGGCTTGGAAAATACAAGTTTAGGGAAGTTCCAGATGCAGAACTTCACTATTTTAGTGAAGCTAATATTGAAATGGTTACTCGCTTTACATAACCTGCCAGGCATTACGGGTCTCTGCATTTTGGAAAGATAAATACTTCTTCCTTTTGTTTTCTAGGCGACTGCATTAACTTTACTGAAAAGAGAAGACTACTCAGGCCTGAACAGCTTACTGAGGAGAGAATTCAACCCCCTTAGCCGCCTCTTGGTATTGCTAGGATGGGCTCATTGTCAAAGCCTGGAATCAGCAAAAGCATTGCTATGGACTCTTCACAAAACTCAGGTAAATCAGCAGAAAGCAAGTGGCAGTATCCCAGTCTGAGTCCAGATAATGCAATTTGTTTGTAAAAATAAAAATAAATAAAAACAGGAGTTTCCAGTGAGAATGTTCATCTTTCTCAAAATGGAATTAAAAAAGCTAAGATGTTACAGTTGTATGTAGGTAACATTATTGGACACTTGCCTTTTTTCTTACTTCTCAGCTGTGAAGGGAGTATGATTGCCCAGGAGATTCTGAAAGTTTCTCTTGCATAAGCTCTTCAGCCTTTGCTGTTAACATAAGAAAGAGAAAGACAGCAACGGTTGTTGATTAGTTTTGAAAAGAAATGTGGGACATTTGATGGGTGTCATTTTGTCCAGTGAGTCATCCCTGGATAGTGACTAATTCTGGTCACAACTAACCTGAGTTCAGCAACAAGTCGCGAATGGAAATTTCCCATACTCGTTCTCAAAATGAAATGATAAATGACGAGAGCTGTGACTGAAAGATCCACCTTGAAGGAGAGGGTTCTAACTCTGAGGGTGTAGTTGCAGTTCAGGTGATGTCTGCCTGCAGGCAAGTGGCTTGGACAAGACAGGTGAGGAGAGAGGGAGCCTTGGACTGCTGGATCATTGGGGCAGAGCTAGGCTGCTCTTGCCTTAAAGGGAGTTGCCATCTATTGGTAATAGTCTCTGCAAAGTGAAAGTCCTAGATCTGATTTTAGCAGGCAGGCATCTGTAGTAGAAGAGCACATGGAAAAGGAGAATAACAAACTGCTACCCACTATATCATCAGTTCTAGCACATGGTTAGTTCTTAGTTCTAGAGGTTAGTGTCTTAGACTGTTATTAAGAAGCATTAATTTGCATTTTGAAAGCTAACCTTGAAAAGGGATGTAGCCACCTTTCCATGGTCTGTAGGTATGTCGAGTGGAGGCTGACTGATTTCGATGCTCCTTTAGAATAGCCCTTCCTTGCTGGCTTTGTAATCAAACCGGCAATTTTCTGTACTTTAAGTTACCATCTGGATAAAGAAGTCTTACGAACATCCCATATGTGACACAGGCTTGGTTCTGCTGTCTGACTAGAGGATTTGTTGTAAAGGGATTCTTTTATTTGTTTTTCCATTTAGGATCTGTGCAATGATTCAGTACTGAAAGATTTCTGTGATGGGCTGTGGGCTCATGTGGAAGTTCTTGAATGGTGCATACAGCAAAACAGGTAAAATGATCAGAAGGACTTTTTCCAAACCGTGTTGCCAAATCTACCTGTTAGTCAATTTATGTATGCAAATAGAAATTGTGTTCTTTTCTATGAATCTTGGGTAATCATCTCCTGGTGACTGTATATCACAAGCTCTCGAAATCGCTTCATGGGCATTAGTTATGCTATTTTTCTTTTTAACTGCAGTAGTTTGATTGAATCAGAGTGGGAGAGTGGGAGGTACGTCTTTAACATGGCTGAGACACCTAGATCTGTTTGTGCCACCTCTTTGTTTGTTCTCTCTTGCAGTATTACTATCCCAAGGAAGGTTCTTTTGCAACACTTGCACAGTCTAGATTGCCACACTGCAGTGTACTCTCTTCATCATCTCACTAATCTTCTGGCACTGAATGAAGACGATGTTATTGAGCTGCTTCAGAAAGTTCCTGCTAAAGACCAACAGATGCAGGGTAAATGTGTAGGGTCGTGAGAACACAGAAAAACCCCAATCCATTGAGTATGTGCTGGTCAGTATTTCTGCCAGGAAGAATCTCTTCTTTTGACCTACTTCTGTAAATAAGGAAGATACTGCTTATCAGCTGTTTTGCGGAAGAAAACTAGAGAGCACGTGGAAATTATTTTAGAATCCTTTTGGGGAGTAAATTCTCTCCTAAGAAGGAGTTGTGAGATCTCTTTGATCTCACAAGGACAGATCTCTGAAAGAGCTTTTTCAAAATGGTAACACGACTTTGCGCATGCTCATAATATGTGTTACTCGTTGTAACTTATACACTGTATAATACCCTTAGCTTGCAAAGTAGGTGTATATTTTGGATTTCAGCCATCTGTGCACTTAAATTTAAAATCAAAGGGCAAAGCCAGCTGAAATTGACAGTATCTCATACTATAACATCTTCGTTTTTGAAAGATACAAAACGTGGTTTTTTTTTCTTCTAATATTAAGTCTTACCAAATCTAATTTAATATTAAAATCAGTAAGGCTTACCTACAGGCTGTGTTTACATCCCTCTTGCCTCACTTCTCTCATCTTCCCTTGTTCCAATTTGGTGCCTAAGATACCTGAGATTACTAAACGCATTAGTTCACTTAGAAGGGACTCTCCTTGTACACTCTTTTGATTGTGGCCTATGTCCAGGTTCAGCTGCTGCTATTTTAATACTGTTTTCTGATAGGGCCTCTTAATAATGATACAGAAGCTTAGTCTTCCTGCGTGTACTAGAATGTAAGAAGCTGCAATTTTTTGTGCCTTATTTCTTCTATGGATGGGAATTTGTACATGTGTGATTTCAACCTGAGTTGCATGGAGTGCTCTCAGCAATGGGTCTTGGACAGATTTTCCAGGTTGCCTAGTGGGAAACAGTTTTCTCTCCTTCCAGTATCATATTGTTAAGATGTTGATTTCCAGTCCTATTGTTACAGGATTTGTTGTTAAAATTATCGTGACAGTTGTCTTGAATAGTCTTAAAAAACTTAATGATTGAGACTTTATATAGACCTCAGGTTTCAGTGTCCTGCTTTCTGAGATTAATTGTTTTGTTGTTGCTGATGTTGGGTTTTTTTTTTTTTAATCAGTTCTTACATTTTAATTCTTTTCTGCTTAAATTCTGTCAAAACCTTTCAAAAACAGGAAGAGGTAGTCCCATCAGATCTTCTGGGAGCTGCATGACTGTAGCAAAAGAACTCTAGCAGYGGTTTCTCTTCTTTTTTCACATCAACTTAATTTATGGAACAAGTCCTCCCTCTCTTTTCAGCCCAGTGATTATTGTAAAATTCAGATAATTCTATAAACACAGTTTAATAGAATCTCCTTCAAAATAATCTATTTTGAAACTTAAAGGGAGGAGAGGAGTCATGAAGTTTTGAATTGTCTGACTTGGTAGTGTTAACAGGCCTTTTTCTCCCCTCACCCCACGTACTTCCCCTTCTTCCCTTTCTTTCTGACACACATCTGTCAGCTGCAGTAGTGAAACTGGAGTGGTGGTACTGGTTGACTCTTGTGTTCAGGCACCCTTCAGATCAGTGCGTAACGCTAGCTTTGATCAGTCACACTAACAAAAGAAATGATGGGCAGAAATTCCCTCATGAATTACAGGATTCAAGGATAAGATGTTAATATTTCTGGCATAGGAAAAACAAGTACTTATAGTTAAAGGGTAGTTCTTCAGCATTGGTACAAGGAAAAGGGTTCATTTAGGTGCAGATACTGACATAGACTCATGCATCCAAGTCTTTCCACATGGGAGGCAAAAGTGTATTAAACTTGCATTTGATTACCAGTGTGTATCTTGTAGTATCTCAGCTAGCTATTTCTCTTTTTTCAGAGGACTGTATTTATTGGATCTCTGGCTTCACCTGCCTGAAGTCCTCTTAAGACAGTGGTATTGAGAGCTTTTTGGGTGCCACATATTAGTGTAGAACTGCTGGTGAATTACAGCATTTCTGTGGCCATGTGGGTTCTGCAAAGGGTTTATCCTTAGTTCTGTCTGCTGTCTACATTACAGTTTCCACCATTGTCACTGTTTAGAATTGCAGTGATAGGGAATAATTGGTTTCGAACTGTTTGTGCTCTCAGGGCTTTTATCTTGGCTGCTCTGTAGTTTTCAGAAGAGTTCAGACTGGTGCTTTTCTTTGAAATCATGTTCAAGCCTTGTGGAGGACAGTGCTGAAAACACTTTCTAGGTAATGCTAGAATGGATGGGACATTATCAGTACAACAAACCAGTGCTTTGTTTAAAAAAAACTTTGCTAGTGCTTCCCCTGCGTGACAATAGGCAGAGGGACAATCTACCCCTTGTATAGGAATATAGGATGGTGGATTCAAGCACTAATTTAACACTGTCTGGGGTTTTGGTTTTTTGTTGTTTTGTTTTTGTTTGTTTTTTTTTAATGTTTGTATAGTAGTTGGTTAATTCATCTAAGCCCAGCCTAACAGAATATATGACTCTATATTTTGTTCCTGGGTGAAGAGGATGATGATGTGACTTTTTACACAATTTGCAGCTCTGATGTTCTGTTGTACTGAGAAGGGATCATGTCTCTGGCATGTGACACCTTCTTTCCTCAAAAAAATCAAAAGGGGGAAAGAGTGGGTGTAGTACTTCTCTAAGTTGCCTTTATCATAAATGTGTGAAGGAAACTGCGGGACTATACTTTTTCTTTAATCAGTTGCAGATTGTGTATGATCTATATGGCCAGCCATTGTGGATAGGATCAACCGTGATATCTATTTATTAGTGCAAATGTGTAGAGGTGCTGGTACTCTATTCTCACTATGGTCATAGCCAGTCTACACTATCTCCCTACTTATCTACTGTGTGACAGAACACAAAATTCTAAGATGCTGGAGCCAGACGGGGTCTGTCCCTGTATTGTAAATGCAGCAGCGTAGCTTAACCACGTACCTCTAATGAAACTCATCATGAGCAGATTTTGATCATTCTGTGCTGTAGCCAGGTCCTGGAACACAAATTCACAGAAAATTTCCTTTTCACAAGGGGATCCAGACCTTACTTTTCTGTGGCCATCTGTTGTGGTTTGTTTGTTTTTTTTTTTTTCCCCAAATGTTGTGAAGTAAGTGTGGTAGAGCAAGGCTGGGATGGAGGTGGCACTGGGGAAGAAAGACTGGATAAATATTGCTGTGTGGGAACTGCAGGAGAAAATTAGCTTGTTTCCTTGTCTACCTACTACTCCCTCACCACCTTTATTTCCCTCCACAGCGGCAACGCTCCCTAACACCCTGAGTCAGCAACGCAATCTGGCACTCTTTCGAGCATTTTGCGCCATGAAGTATGCTATCTATGCTCTCTGTGTGAATTCACATAAGCATTCCAAGTGCAAAGATTGCGTACGCAGCCTTCTTAGTGATATCCCTGGAGACGCAACTTTTGGAGAACCAGCAGGTGATTGGCCTCCTTTCTCAGGTTCAGTAGCTTGTGCTTCTCCATTTGCTGGGCTCTGAATTATCACTTAGTATTGGGATAATATTGCACCCTGTGTACATATGATGTTTTTATTCAGTGGGCTATGAATGCTTTGCAATCAAGTATAATGGCATTTCTTTGAGGTGTTGTTACCTTTAGTAATAATAGGTATGAATAAGCTACCTGCTTTGTTCTAAAACATTTAAGGTAATTGTATTAAAAATATAGCGCAAAAAGAAGGTGATATTAGATATAGGATGGTAGTGGCCGGGATGCTTTTGTAAGAGCTTATGATTTCCCAGAACTAAAACTGATTTAATAGCTAAAACTGATTTAAAATAGCTGAATTTGCACATCATTGCACGAGGTGATAGTTGGCATTACTGAGAGGGAGAAGGCACACTATCTTTTTAAGTGTAAAATGTTGGACATATATTTACTTGATTTGTGGATGAATGATCGGCTCTGAGCCACTGGGACAGTTCCCTCCTCTAGGAGTTTCTTAAAGGGCAAAGGTTGGCGAAGGAACTCCTTGAAAATGTTGTAAATGTTCTTTATTTTTGTTTTTAATTATACAGATTGCTCTTCAGTATTTCCTCAATACCTTGTGAAGTGTCAGCAGTTCTTAAGGAGTGTTCCTGCTCCTCTGCGCCTGGAGGTTTTGGAGAACATCTTCTCCTTGCTTTTTGTTTCCTACAGTGACCTCCATACTGAGACTCTTTTACCTGAGGACTATGCAGAGGATGATGATCTTGACAAAAAGAGTACTACTGTGGGTGTAGATGGCAGTGCTAGTCGGCGGTCTTCCACCTCGGAAAGTCCACAGTGCCTAACAGGGGCTGAAAAGAAATTAGAGAGGCATCTGCTGGCTGCTCAGACAATTCACACCCATACCCGAGGTCTTCATGACTTGATGTTAAGTGGCAAAAGCTGTGAAACCTCTAGGCTGAGATACCTGGATCTGAAACACTTCACCAGTGGTGCTACTGGATTTTTAGTGGATGATGTGGCCATGGATGCCTTTCTCACATTGCTTCTCAACCATCTGGAAGAAGTTCAGAGTTCTCTCCCTTGGGACTCCAGTAACGTGCTTCGTGAAGAGCTGGAGCTTGTCGAGTGCTTGAATCTTTCTGCAAGCAGAGATGCCTTTGGAAGTCGTGTGTTACAGTTTTCCAAATACCTTTCTGAAGCTCACTGGCGATACAAGGTGGTGATGAGTAACAGAAATGCAGGTAGGCTTTGTATTTGGCACTTTCTGACATATCGACACTGTTCTGTTACAGCTGTCCAGTCAGTGGTCTCAAGACTAAATTCCCTGAGCATCCTACTGAGGGAGCACACTTTGACAGATACTAGGAGGGTGACCTGGAGATTACCTGGTTCTCGCACCATTCTCCAGTAGGAGTAATCTCTATTCTAATCAGACAGTTTGTGTTTTCTTTTTCTTTTTTCCCTCCCCTTTGTGGACACACTGCTTCAGTTCGCCTGTCTTTCTGCTGCCCCTTCGTCACAAGTTATGTTGACAGTGCAGTGATATGATGGGACATGGTGGTGTGTGATCCAATGCAAGCCAGATAGACTCATCTCATTCGTGGACAGAGTGTTGATTTAGTCTAGTCTGGAAACATGTTAGGAACATGTATCAGAGGAAGTTGGATTATTTTGGGATGCAGACCACTCCTCAGGAATAGCTGGAACACCACACTCGGGAACCTGTTTCCCACCCTTCTCCACATCCTATAACTTGTTAGCCCTGCTACTATCAGATTTCTGCTTGTATCATAGTGTGGCTTATTGTGTATCTCAGACCATGCAAAGTCCATGTCCCAAGAAATACTGGGCAGCATGGACCTTAAATGTTCCAAGTTTCCAAACTTGTGTTCAACTATTTCTCAAGCCTCCCTCTATAAAGGAGGGGATGTGATGGGACTTACGTTTGAGTAGGCAGCCCTCAGTGTTTCTGTTGGACAGGCAGCAGATTTCTGTGGGATTCTGTACTTTTGAGTCCTGACTTCTGACAAATGATGACAGCTATTTGGGGAACATCTTTCAGGGAAAGGTGGCTGGCTTTTCTTGACACTGCATCTCTCTTGGATTTTCTGTCTCAAGCGCTGACACCCCCGTTACTTGCTCACTTCCAGAGTTGTTGACTGAGTCAGGGTTCATACTGCCGTGCATTACTGAAGAACCCAGTTGATTCAGCAAAACCTAATGACAAATCGAACTCTCTCTTTTACTATTTTAATTCTTGTTCTTTTCACCTTGTTTCTAGCTGCTTATGTACTTGGACTATACCTATTTTTCTGTATAGTTAGAATCATATAGAATCTGTATAGTTAGAATCATAGAATCATAGAATCATTTAGGTTGGAAAAGACCCTTAGTACTCATCAGGGGTGTGTAGAAGGTATAGTACATTCCAAGTAACATTGGATGTGGATGTGAAAAACACAGTATTAGTTGAATTGCATCAAAATTAGTTCAAGGTGCTGGTTTAAGCTTTACTGCAGTAGAGCTCTTAGGTGAGATCAAGTGTTTCCTTTGGGGATTTGCCATCATAGCTCTACCTATGTAGATGTGCTGATAGATTCTTTAAGGTAGACAAATAACTGTTTATGGCCTGGCTAGCTATTTGGTAATGTTTTTGCTTAAATGTTTCACAGAACATCAGCTGGCAGCTTCCAGGAGATACTGCTCTTTAATCAGGTGCTCCAGCTTTAAGAAACGAAGTAGATCTCAAAGGTACAAGACAGGTGGGTTGAAAAAGTGACTTGGAGAAGACATCTCTGCAATGTGCATAGTTTTGCTGAGCTCATAGCTGAATGCAATTAGATTTAATGGACTAGGAGTAGGGAACTAGATTTATTTCCTTTAGTTTTCTAACTGGTTTGAAGTGTCTTAGTCCAGTTCCACTTGGATTGAGGTTGTTTTCCTAAAGCTCACCTGCACAACTAAAAGATAATTAATTTTAAATTCAGGTAAGAAAATAACTACTTTCATGCATAGTCTGATTTGGGGCAGCGGCGAACTTTGCAACTACATTACCAATTCTTCCTTTTCTCCACTATGTCCAATGACTGTTTGGTATATTTTCATTCCTATCACAATAGTATCTAGGATGTGAATTTACAGGAATTTGTGGCTTAAACTGGCAGCCTTAGGAGAAAGTTGGGTTCCTCACCCTTTTTCTGTTTAGCCTTTAAAAGGTACATGTGGTTTTGGAGTGGGATGTTCCAAAATAAGAAGCTTTAAAGTATCTGACATGAGTCACTGGTGTGCCACCCCAACATAGTCTCTTGCCTAGCATTTTCTTCAAATCAGTAGGTTCTGCATTTATCATAAACATCAGTGGTGGCTCATTTCTGAGATACTCTTGAAGATCTCTTGTGGTTGCCTGATCTGTTATTTGCAGTAAGTTTTAATTACCTTGTCTAGAAAAAGTGCATTTAATGTGCTGGTTTTGATTTGTTTCCATTTTAGATGGGAAAGAGGGAACTTCCAGTCCATCATTAGAAAGTACAAGTAACGAGCTAAGCACCAGTACCTCAGGTATTAAGCCACAAAAGTACTATTTCTTTGTCTTGTCAATGTGCATGATGGAGTATTTGCTTAATTGGTTAGAATAGTATATATCTCTTCTTCTGGAATAAGAAAATTAGATCCTTCTTGATATTTTTGGCTTGCAGGAAACAGTATGCAATGTAGTGATGTGCAAATCATCAAAAAACCTGGTAGATTGGTAGTCATGTAACCTAAAACATGCTTAGGCGTGCTAAATTGATTTAATAGGTCCAATACTTAAGATTTCTCCCTTTATCCATATTGAACCAGTGCCCTAGCATTGTGTGCACATTATGTAGCCGCTAAACAGTGTTACATTTGGATGAGATCCAAACTGAAACTTCTGGCCAAATATTGAAATATTATGAGAATTTTTAACAAGATGTTTACGTTGACCTCTTTACCCTAAAACTTCCTTGCGACTCTGCTCCTATATTTTGGTGTTAAATATGCGAAGTACTGTTATCTGATAGTTGGCTGTTATCTGGTGAAACGTTTTTTCCATAATAGTTTTCTGATTAATTCTGTTGTCTTGCAGAGGGAAGTACCAGTAATGTGTCTGGCTCAAGTGATTTGGAAAGCAGGGTGAGACCGCATCAGCAAAATCCCCTCATTCCTATGATGCTTTCCCCACCAGAATCACTGTTAGTTTCTTGTGTTTTGAGAGGAAACTTCGTAGAAGCCCATCAGGTAAATGAGTTGCATGTATTTTGTGCAATTAAAAATCTAATTTGGTATTGACATTTGTGGTTGTGATAGGTGATGAAATTCCTGCTTCTTCTGCATTAGCAAGCATAGGGCTGAAGCAGCTGCATTCCAAGTGAAAGAGTCCCTTCAGCAGTGAAAGGAACAAAGATATTTCAAACCATCATCCCAAGGATGCTGGTTTTTTTTTTTCCCTTGTTGCATAAAAATGCTTTCTCTAAACCCGGGTTCTCAAAGCGTGAAAATGTTTGATGAGAGCTGGCCAAGCTTAGTTTTCAGCTGAATGAAGAACACAAAGAGCTCGTGTGAAGCCTCATGGGGAAGCAGCATCTGAACTGCTTACTTTAGTCAGTGAATCAAAACCATGACACTCTGCCACTTGTAAGCTCGGCAGGAACATGCAAATGTATTCCTTACCCAAAGCGAAGCCGAAGTGGTGATTACATTTATTTGAAGGAGGTATATTTTGAGGCTAAATTCACAGTACTGAAAACAGGAAGAAAGACTTGAAGTTGACAGTCTGCACATTTGTCATTCTTTGCTCCCTTGCAGCTGTGCATACCTTTCTCAATGTGGCTTTTGGGCTGATGCTCTGAAAAAATGTCTTGAGGTGCATCAGGGATTGGATCCTCTGCAAAAAGCAGTGACCTGGCTGAGTTTCAGACAGCGATATTGGAGCAGTTAATATCATTTAAGCGTTGCATTAGCAGCAGGTTACTGCTCAGCTCGTTAGTTCTGTTTGACGTCAAGCATGTCACTTCATCTTTTCCCTACTTACAGGGCCAAAAGAAGCGTTTTGTTTTGTTACTTTGAATTTCAGTATCGCTGATGATAAAGAATTCAAGCCTGGTTTGTGTTCTGTTGTTGGTTTGATAATAGGAACTTGCACAGCTGTGCTTATCTAATCTGTGTTTAAATTTGTAGAAGGTATTCCTTGCTGTATAAGAATTCGTTTAAAATAGTTTACCTTGGAGGCCCAACTTGATAGATTTCTCTTGTTAACATAGTGTAGAAGAGTCATTCTGAAAGATGTGGTTTATGAAAATTACTTCAACTCTAGCCTTGCAGCAAATAATAGCTGAGCTTTATAAAAATTGTTGAAAAATGTCTCTAAGGTCCTGTTTTTCAGGCACTTAAAACTCTCTAGAAGAAAAAACACCATTTCAGTGTCTGTGGGGACGTTTTTCAGTTGAAGTATCTGTTTTATTTTATTCCCTCATGTCCTCTAAAAACCCCCAAAGCTCTTTGACCTTTGAAAACTTCGTTTGACATGCTCTGTAATTACATCTATTGTTATTTTTGAAAGGTGGCTTTGATGTTTAATCTGGATACTTCACCTTGCTATGGTGAATTGGTTTTCATGGAGCGCTACCAAGAGGCAGTACAAGAAATGGCAAGAGTGGAGCACAATATTGAGAATCAAGCATCAGATGGCGCTGGAGGCATCAGGAAATCTGGCAGTGGCCGTTCAACACTGCAAGCTATTGGGAATGCAGCAGCAGCTGGTAAGGACTGGGTTTTTTGAGTTCTTCTCATAAAAGGTGGGGGAGAAGTGAAAAACAGGAGAAAGCAATTTGAATACTGTCATAATGAGTGCAACAATTGTTCAGAAGAGTAAGTGGTGGTTCTTTGACTTAAAAGGAGACTAAGAATGCTGAAATTTGCTGTTGATGCCCAATCTGCAGTAATTAGTCCATGAAGCAGGCCACTTATTGAATTATTTTCCTAAAGGATTAGAGAATAATTATCTGTGACAGGATCTGAGATAAATATGCTGTTTAATTAGTGATTGTGTGTTTTGCTGACGCATGTAGGTATGGTATTTTATTCCATCTCGGATGTTACTGATAAGTTGCTTGCAACTTCTGGAAGTCTTGCCCCTACTCTCCAAGAAAACTTCTGGATCAGCAACATCCAGCTGGAGCATACTGATCCTCTGCGGGAAGTCCTTGAGGACCTCAGTCCTTCAGCAATGGCAGCATTTGACCTAGCTTGTACTCAGTGCCATCTTTGGAAGACATGCAAACAGCTTTTGGAAACAGCAGAAAGAAGACTGTACAACAGCCTTGAAACTCGGGGTAGGCTTTTGATTTTTGTGTTTATCAACATGGACCTGGTAGCAGGCTGTGTTGTTTGTGCTAACACCTGAGTCTTAATTAAATCTCATTTTGTACTTTCATGTTAATTTCTCCTTTTTCCACTCCTAACTTTTATTTTGTCCCCCTTTGCACAATGACTTTTCCAGGCCACCGACCTGACTTTGTTTTACTGCACTCTGAAGGTGTAAAGGGTTTCCCAGCAGTTCTCCAGCAAATAAGTAAAATTCTCAACTATTCCTGCACATCACAAGGGCAATCCAAGCCAGGTAGTATGCTTTGCTGGTAAGATTTTCTGTTGAAATGTGCTTAAATCAAATTCTTGCCTTCTGTTGCAGTGGAAATTTGAACTTTCCTTTTTTTAGCTTAGTATTTAAAACAAAAAAAAAAAGGTGGGGGGAGACCCAAGCTCAATTCTGAATAAACTGAAACACTTTGAATTTGGCAAACTAGTTGTATTATAATACAGTTTTGGTTCTGTGGGCCTTTTTCTGTGCAAAAATATTTCTGTCTTTGTTATAGTTGCTGTTTCTTTCTCCCTCTTTGTAGAGGTCTCAGATGAGAAAATAGGGAGTCATTTTCGATGCAGTATTGTAGACCTTCTGCAAGCTTGCTACCCTGCCTTGACTGAAGACAGTATTACTAATGAAATTGTTTTATCACAAAATCTGGATGAAATCCTAAAAGCACTGACACGTGTTGAACGTTCTGTGGGTGAGTTATTTTTGTGATCGTGAAGACTGACAAATGGATCTAAATTTTTGGTTTAGCCTGTCCAGACAACTATAAATCTAGTAGTAATGCTCTTTGACATATGCATAAATATGTATTTTTAAATCATAAATGCAAAGTGTAAAATTTATCTGTAATTCTTATATTCTGAGCATTTGTTTTCAGAGTTAAAATTGTGAACTTGCCAGAGAAGAAAGGAAAATATCAATGAGTACAATTGAGGTGGTTATTTGTCCTATTTTTCTTCAGTCCTAACAAGGAATTCTTCAAGTGTATTTTAACCTGACAATTTATAGATCATTAGGTGTATCGTTACTGTTGCTTTTTTTTTTTTTTTAACAAAAAGGAGATAAACTTCTAAAACTATTGTAACATAATCATACATTCCAATTTTCATAGGGCTATTATAAAACGTCTCATCCTTTTCTGAAGAAGTCTTCCACAGTTGCCTTTTCTCAGAGCTCTCTTCATTATGTAGCACTGGGGTGTTTTCTTACGTTGTTTTTTTTTTTTTTTAACTCCATTCACCAAATTTCTAAATGGCATGTAGGTGTTTGTAAAATGTTTAAAGATATTTGTATGTTTAGTGAGGAAAAATTTAGGAGAGCTCTAAGGGCTAAATGTTATAGAGCACAAGGGCTGGTCAACACCTGTGTTTTAGAATAAGCTTATGTGTTAATGACACACAACTAGATATATTTTAGGCCTGCCTTAATATGTTTCTAACTTGTCAGAAGCATAGTTGCCAATTTAGATGAACCACTGATTTATTCTGCTGTGAAAATTTCTCTTGCTTTCAATAAAATTATAATGACCAGACTGAGATCTGTAATTGCAGAGAGGAAATTAGGCTAAAGCATTTTTCTCTCTTTCTCTCCCCGCCCCCCCCCCCCTTCATTGTTGGCATTTACTACTTGAATCTTGGATGTATGTCTGTTCTCTTAAACCAGACTCTAAAGGAAGCCTGCTTAGCACCTTGGTGGAGCAGGCCTCTCTCAAACCTGTGGAGCTGGAGAAGCACCTGGTTTGGAATCAAACACAGCTCCTGCTGAGAACTCTTAACCAACGTGTCCAAACCATGCCAGAGAGCAACATGCAGACAAACTTTGTGAAGGCCTTCTTTGACTACATCACTACACTGGCTGCTGTTGTCTTACGAAGCCTGAATGCAGAGCTAGGTAAGGGGTTTCTGCTGGAAAGTCTGAGCCTACGTGAAGATACCTAGACTGTGTAGTCTGGCATTATTCTGGAAAGTAATTGTGCGAATGTTCCTTGCCAAACGTGCCTACTACCTGTGCATAGTCAGATCTTTTGATTTCAACTGATTATTGCACTGCTTTTTTATTTTATTGCTTAAGACCTTGGCCACCCGCAGTTAAGATAAAAATAGCTGATGGCAGTAGGAAAACGAGAACAGAAATGTTAACTCCTGACCCAGATTCTGCACTTCACGTAGACAAAACAAACAACCCCTGACTTCCAAAAATTCTGATCACTACCCTGTAAGGCGGGATTGATTTTTGCATGCGGTGGATCAGCATGCTGTGCACTTTTCAGCTCCCTTAGAGACAACCAGAGCCCTGCCGCTCCACAGGGATAAGAAGAGAGTGTGTAGAAGGCTATGCAGAGGCAACCAGGCAGAATTTTTTCATGGAATCAGCAGATGATGGTGGCCCATGAAAAGAAATGCACCATCAACATATAAAGCTGTCAGAACAGAACAATTCACTGTGCTAGGAGAAAAAACACCTGTTTGTTTTTTAAAGTGGACACTAATTGAGCTCCACTAATGTAAAATACCACAGTACTGATTTCAGAGAATACCTGAAAATCAGTTATTTTTTTATAATATGAAAAGGATAAGAGGATAAGAAAAAAGGGCAAAGATCTGTTTTCAGACATGCTGGTTCAGCTCAGGTCACTACCATGCCGACCATAACTTCTGTATGGACATGATTCAGTCCTCATTGACTAACTGCCAAAGCCAAAAAATTGCACTATATTTGAGGGCTGAGTGAGTTTTGGGGAAACTTTATTGTACTGGAAGATAAAAGGAAAAGGTAAACTTAGGAAAATCTGTTCGGAGTTACTCGACATAACTCAGTAGTGGATACAAGGCTTTTCAGCAATACTGGCCAGGGTTTCACTTCTTTTGTAAAAGTAGCTGTACGTCTGTGAGTTCCTTCTGCCTTTGCTCACTTTGACTTGAATAGAGCATGGACTCGCAAATCTACATCCAGAGACTCCTCAGAAACCAATACTGCACATTTTCTGTTTCTCACCACAAATACATGTTTTGGTGAAAGCGTGAAGTAGAGTTGCTACCTAGATCTTGCTTAAAGGCCAAAGACTCTTCACTCCACCTGTTTTGATAATAGGTCCAGTAAAATGTGAGCCAGTGGTGCCAAGTTTGAAAGGCATATCGTAATCACAAATGCCTTGCAATTTACTCTGGATTTTACCACAGTAATGTGAATGTGGACCTCTGTGAATTTAGTCAAAGAGGTTTCAGTCTCAGGCTCTTAAAATTTGTGTTCCTAAAATAAGACTTGGTTGGTGTGTTCAGCTAATGTGTTTGTATTATAAGAAATGTTCTGATTTTTTTTTTTAAGATACATCTGCAGAAGTGAAAGTGGGGAACCCGTTCATACTGTTACAGCAGAGTCCATCTCAGTTGCTCTCTCAGCTTGTGTTTGAGAGACAGGTTCATCCTGACAGGTTGGTGCTTTTCAGATTATATACTTCTCTAGGTTATTTTCGTGTTGGTGACTTTGGACCTCAGCCAGGTTTAAATTCTTCTCTGGCTACTTAGCACAGGTAGTAAGTACATCCTGCTGTGTCCCACCAGCCGATCACTTAATGCTGCAAGGATTGGTGTGCAGGGAGGAGTTTAGTCAGTGGCTTCTCTGCCAATCTGAAGATTTTTGATAGGGAAAACTGTGGCTCCATATTTTTAACAATTACTGTCTGTTGTGAAGAGAGAGTGCATTTATGTGGATTTTTTTAGCTGAATGTGTGACAGTTCAGAGCAGTGGACTTGCAGCTTAGCAATGTAAAAAAAAAAAAAAAATAGACCAGTAGGGCTTCTTAAGAGTACAGCTGGGCATGGCTTTTGCCCTGGTCAGTAGGTAAACTGGATAATCTAAGGTCCTTCCATCACAAATTACTAAATTAGGCTGGCATGGAAAGTGTCTGATTTGACGAAGTAGCTCTTAAAAAGATGAGCACTAACGGTGAACCATTTTAGTATGTTGCATTTAGGTAAAAGTCAATGTTTGAGGAGTAAGTTCCTTTTCTTTAAAGGAACAGCAGCATAAGCTCTAAGTTATCGATGTCATGCTGTATACATTTTTTTCATATTGAGTAAACATAGGATATGTACTCTTCCCCTGTGAAGAATATTAGGAGGTTTGTATTCACAAAACATTTGGAAGATTTATGAAAATATGTAATTGTAAAGTACCTTTTATATGTGCTGGGTAAGCTGGTTCTGTTTTCAATCCTGCAGGCTTTCTTCTCTCTTGGCTAAAGAAGAGTTGAACTTGAATGTGCAGCAAGTTATTGTTAACTGTTGCTGTGAACCACTGTCCTTGTGCAGTGCAAGGCAAAACAGCCAGGCAAAGTCTATTCTGACAAACATCAGCAACTTAGCACACCAGTGTGCCTACCACTGCCTGCCAGATGTTGAAATACCTATTCACAATTCTGCAGTGACCTCTGAGGATATCTCCACTCAGGCCCCATCCTCTGTGAATGACATGAGCCAGCACACACTCACTGCCTCCTCCCTGGACTTCCTAAAGTCTCAGTCGAAGTTAATGGCCACAGTGGCATGTCTAAGTGCATCTAATATACAGAAAATTCCCAAATCGAGTTTATCTTGGATGGAATTTCGGGGTAAACGCGAGGTGCCTTTAGGTTTGGAACAGATTTCCAGGGAGTGTGAGGCATTGCTGAAGGAGTTCCCTATAYTGGAACGATTTCTTCTTGCTATGTTTGAGCCACTTCAGAATCAGCAAGAGGAAATTAGTGGTTTGGCTACTGTCTTCTCTGGCAAGACATACATATCTCTGGTTCTCCTGGGATTGCATTCCACCACAGCTGTTAAGGTATTAATGGGAGTCTTTGAACAAGCTCTTGCTGCGAAGGATTGGGACAGAGCTCTGAAAGTCTTGGATCTGTACAGTCAGGATGTGGAGGAGCTGATCAATGTGAAGGATGCTGTGCTGAGCTGTGCAACTGCTGAAGGTAAGAAGGGTTAAGTCAGGCTTTTCTCCCTTCATCTTTTTCTTTTTTTCTTTTTTTTTTTTTTATGAAAAATACAGCCTGGATCAAGAGGTGGAAAATAAAGTAGTGGTCCTTGGGCAAATCCAAAGATGGAAACAGATCCCTTACCTTCCTTCATCCTAAACTTGCTTTCTCTGATGGTGTAGTTTCTGTTTTGCAAATGTGCAAATCCTGACCAATTTAGTACAAGAGAACTGGAATGCATCTGTGGTGTTATTTTTATGTGAAGAGCTGAATACATCTGGAGACATTAATCACAGTACTGTTAATGGAACATCTTTTACAGCAGTGTCATTGTCATACATGGATGATGTATCCTGTGAAAGGAGGTGCCTTTTGGAGTCTAAAGGTAATAAGTATCCCATGCTAACTTTGGTTACTTCCCAAGAATCTGATGCTTGGGATGGGTCTCGCATAGATTTTTCAGCACTATACTGTTTCTTTTGGTGATGCGATCCAGTGAGGATGAGGATATTTTTATTTTCCAAATTATAGAAACTGAGTTTCAAACTAGTGGTTTGTTTCCTTCACAGATAAGGATGGTTGGCAATACTTGTTCCCAGTAAAAAATGCAACGTTGAGAAGTAGGCTGGCCCTGCGCTGTCTGGACAAATGGCCCCTTGATGCCTGTTTGGAAATCCTAGCTTATTGTATTTCTGATTTGGGCATAACTGATGAACTAAAAACCAGTCTGCAGAGCAGGAAGAAAGAACTTCAGGTTTATCAAAAGGTACAAAGTCATTCTTCAAGTAACCGGTGAGATGAAGTAGGCAGCAGGGAGCAAATATGCTTGCCCTTTGAAAAAGTTTTAGCCCTTGGTTCTTTTTTGATCATAATAGCTTTTCAAGTCTTTCATCCAAAACAGTGCATGTATTTTCAGTGCTGTAGTATCCAATTAATGCTCTGCTTCCATCCTTCATAACTTTCCCACTCTCTTACTAGCATTCAAGTATGCAAACATGATTGGACATAAACATTTGTGTGAGGCCGCTTTTTTGCAAAGTAATTGTTTTTCCATTCTATACAAATGCTAGAGCCTCTGGAAGCTTTCCATGGCAATTCATCATTTTGAATTCATCATATAAGCTTGAGAGGTGCAGATATACCTAGGCATGGTGTTCAAGACTAGTGGTCCAATAAGCATGTTTGTATTGCAGTCAGTTCTTCTAACTGCAGGGTAGTGCAGATACCCAAGTTAAGTCAGACTAGCTGGCCTGGAGTTCAGCACAGACTGAAAAGCCAAACGGAGCAAAAAAAGGAGTCATAAATCCCTGCTGAGCTCTGTCTGGTGGTGGTTCTGCTAACTGACAGTTAGCTCAATTGTCTCTCTGTTAGTGCCAAAAATGTCTGCAATATACATGTACTTTTTCATCCATAACTATTGCCATCTAGTCTTTTAAAAACCTTCCCTTATAGATGTGCTTTGTAGACTCATACCTCTCAGAAAATTGTGTAGTCTTTTTTGGAGTGCAAGTGCATTACATCATCCCAGAAAAGGGCTAGAGATAAATGTGGATCTCCTTTTGACTTTTTGCTTTGTATGAAGCAGCTCTTGATGTGATCAGCTCAGCTGTTTTCTTAGACTTAATGATTGTTGTAGATAAAGCTTTTAAAATTTGTGCTACCCTAATATTAACTTTTTCAGATTTTGAATGTGCAAACTGAACCATTGTGGAATGACTGGCAGGATCTGAAAAAAGCCTGTACTGATGACCCCGAGACCRTCATGAATATCATTCTGAAAGCAAAGGTTAGGCATCATCACATGAATTTTGTTGAATTAGAATGCATTATAACACAGCACTATACCAACTACTAGAAAGAAAATTAATTCYATCCCAGCCAAAACCAGGACAAGTTATAACTCTTACTCTGAGATACAACCTATTCTTTTCTCTTAGAATGTTGAAGACTTCAGTAGCATGGCTTTTAGCATAATACAGGCTTGATTATTATATAAGCGATAATACTGTAGATCTGGCTGGCTTTAAAAGTGTATCTCTAAAAAGCCAACTTACCTTCTCCTCTCACAGAAGGTGAGTATTCTCAATGCAGGCTGTGACTCTGACAAAATTGACTGTTACCTTCTTACCCCTGTCAATGTAATTATTTCCTTTTTGCACGTGGGAGAGGAGTCTAAGCTACCGAATTTCTTGAGAAGTTGATCAGAACTTTGGGAGAAACAGCTGTATCAGAGAGGGTAGAGTTTGTCCTTTTATTTTTTATTTTTACTTTTTTTTTTTTTTTAAATTCTTTAGGATTATGAGTTGTGTGAGGAATGGGGGCACTTGTATCCTGTCCCAAGAGAAGACTTGATCAACCTTCACCGTGAGCACCTTTTCCACTTACTGGAGGTGGGAGACATGGAAAAAGCATTGCAGGTAATAGCAAGGCTCTTTCAGCCTTACATCCATAGGTCAAATAAATTAAGAACCATTTTCTTTGCCTTCTTAATGTGCGTTTTCATGGCCTTTTTGGTTCCTCCCTTAAGAGATGCTATTTGCTTAGATATGCTTTCAGGATCCTGGCTCTCCCCTGTTCCACTTAAGTGAAAATCCAGCTTGGCAATCTAGTTGTTGGACCTAATAGCATAAATGTCACTTACATGGACATACAAGGCCCCTTTTATTTGAAAAATCATAATGAAGCGTTTCTGTGCTGCTTAAGCAGAAGAACCAGAAGTGAAACTAATAACAGGAATTGCTCAGTTGTGCTTCAGTGCCCAAGTTAGCGAAGCGTGAATTCTTCTGGTTTTAATAATTATGGAGATATTGCTAATAACAGAGAGCGTAAGATAAAGTGCTCTTTCAGACTGCATAGCTTTGAAAATATTCTGGAAGCAATATTTTCCAGAAGTGGAGACTTCTGACCACTACACCTTCTGCCCCATTCCTTGCTTAATTTTTTGCTTACTTTAATTTTAAAAATAGTTTGATTAATAAATGGAGCAAATAGGCAATGAGTAGTCTATAAATGGGTTATCTAAATCATCCKTATACATATAAGACACTTGTGCAAGTTAATTTGCTTGCTGGACCATTGTAGGGCAATAATCTGTCATGGACTGCCTGTTACAAAGGCTACTTTCCAGGAATCTGGTAGGGATTCACTGTATTTTKTTTGTTTTTGTAGCTTTTACAAAGAATTGAAGACCCAGGTATTTGCCTTGCCATCAGTGAACAGTCCCTTGACCAGCATCCGGACTTGGCAGCCTCTCACTTCTTGGCTGATTACCTCACAGCTCACTTCTACGCAAATCTGACAACAGCACGCCGTAATGAAATCCAGGCCCTCTATATGGGATCAAAGGTGAGTAAAACTCCTGCCTTGTGGGATTAATGGCAATATATAATTAGATACGTAATTTTATAATACATAATATATAAAGTCTCAGAGCATTCTCACCATATCAGGTCTAAGATCTTGAGTCTCAGGATCCAAAGGAAAGTTAGAGATGGCTTAAAACTTCTCTTCCCCTTCTCCATCTTTGCAGTTCCTGTATTATGAGGTGATTGTAGCTCTCAATATGAACAGAGCAGTATTGTGTTTGAGCTGTAGGGAGTGGAGGAACGCACAGGCTAAAAGAGGGTGGGGRTGGAATAAAATAAAATTGTGGTGTTTATCAGGACAGTTTCTATCTTTGTCCCAAGTGAAAAAGAAAGCATCCTCAACTTACTCTCTGTGTCAGTAACACCAGGTGTCCTCCATATGCCCACCTGTATGGTGGTCTTTGACGCTTACACAGCATGTTTCTCCCAAGTGCCTTCCAAAGGTAGACAGTATCACTCCTCTTTTTGGATGGCCATTGCTTTTACAGAAGTCATACAGGTTCTGTGCTCAGCATGGCAATAGATGCATTAACCAGTAGATTACCTTAGTGGAATGCATTATATATAAACAAAATGCAGTGCTTTTGGTAATGTCTGTTTTGTTATAGGACCACAAATAGCAGCTTGCTCCAGTGYGTGCCACAACAGTATTTTGCTGGGCTTCCTGTTTCCTTACTTGTCCCTTTTGAAGGCATGATTTAATTTGGRAAGTGTCCATATTAACTGTCCATCTTTAGGAGAATTGCTTTTATTTTCTCCTCTCGATGTTTTCTCAAAKGATGGAAGGATAAGGATTGAGCTAATATTCTTTTCATAAGCTTATTTTAATAAGAGAATGTGCTCTACCCTGCTACAACATATTTGTCACAGGGTCACAAAATGCTTTCCACTCTTCAACTTCCTCTGAAATGAGACAGTGTTTTACAGAATGGGAAAGGGAAGCTGAGTAATTTCTGCAAATCCACCCAGTGTTTCTGTAACAGAAGTAGCAATAGGCCTGAGAAGTCCCACCTCCATTTTATGGCCTCTGTATGTTATTCCATTCTCTGCATAAGCTACTGTGCTAGTTTCTTGTCTTTAATCTTACAAAAACACAGATTTGAAGGTGTATCATTTTAACATATTATTTTTTCCTTSTGTCTCAGGTGCTGCTGACTCTCCCTGAGCTCTCCCGTGTTAACTACTTCCACCTCTCCTCCAGGCCACTGCTCATGCTGGAACAGCTCCTCATGAATATGAAGGTGGACTGGGTAGCTGTCGCTGTGCAGACGCTGCACCAACTCTTAGCTGGACAGGAAATCGGTTTTACTGTAGAAGACATTGACAATTTGCTCTCCAAGTATGCAGAAAAAGCTCTCAACTTCCCTTTCGCATTAAAAGAAAAGAGATCAGGTRACTGTCCGTGAGAATGCTGTTTTTCACTTGGGAAAGAAGGGCCAATTTCTCCCCAGAATCATTTCACCAATTATGCCGCAACATTTTTAGATGTGTGCCTCCAGTCTCCCTCCAGCCCAGAACATATTCTTAAAGCCTTTGCCTTTCTTATAAATAGACGTTCTCAAGGACCARCAGCTTCAAAAGTTTCTTGACTTTCCTCTGTTGCTCCTTTTTYGGGTCTCTTTTCTTATATGATATTGTTCAATTTTATTGCATTCCTGTTTAACGCAAAGTCACTGACAACTTAAGCAGTTCTAAAACCTGCAGCCAACTGCATCTTTCCCCAAACAGAATGGGGATTTAATCTTCCATAGTATCTCCTCCTACCAGAGTCCTGTTCCTTTTGTCATRTAAAAGACTTTTAAACTTGTAGTTCTATTTAACATTCTGAGCACGGTTCTCCTTTCTGGTTTGCCAATCCCTTCTCATCCATGTTGTCTTAGATTCTCCTGCATTTGGCTCKCTCGTTTCAGGGTTTTAGAACTGGAACAGCAGAGGGTACTGCAGATCAAGTCCAGTGCTTTTGTTTAGCTGTATTAAAAGCGCATGGCATGTGTACCTGTCTGTATCTATTTATACCAACTTGCTKTATGCCAGTTTCCAAATTTTGACTTCATTTCACGATTTAAGGATGCAGCTTTTGCTAACATAAAAGCATCAGACTCATCTATCTTTTCGTGCCAAATGACCTATAACTTTGGAAGTATGTTCCTTCCACTGCAATGTGAAGCATTTCATATTTGCCATGAGCATCTTGTGTCAACTAATTGTTTTCACATCTGATACTTATTCTCTGCTTTATTATTCCTATGCCTATCAGTAGCCCATTGTTTTGATAAGGATCCCTTTCTCTGTTTTAGRTCATTGAATTTTATATAGTTTTGCATGAATTGTTGAGGGCTAATTTTCATGAAAACATCGTAATTACACAGCTAGTCCTGTTTTGTGCTGACAGTCTTACATACTCCTGTGAATGGATTCCTCTAATCTTTGTTAAAGCAGGTAGGTATATGGCCAGTATTGTTCTCTGATTTTTTTTTTTATTCTTCCCTTTGTCCTAGATTCTCTGATACGTATCCAAGAAAGTCTCAACCAGGTATTGGATTATGAAGCACTGTCTAAATCGGKATCATCGGAACTATCTCCTGTCAGCTTTACTGGTAAGGTTAAGACCTTGGTGCCATTTTCTTTCAACCTGTTCTTATTTGTTTTATCCCCTATGTATGTGTCTCCCACCGCTTAATAGTAACTTGGGTCTCATTTAATGCGGGTYAGTAGGTCTCTACAGTTGGGTGCTTTGGGCCCAATTAAAAGAAAACTTAAAGGGGAACAAGAAGTGTATGGCTTTGTTTTGGTTTTTGTAGGTTCTACAAAATGTCTGAAAAATCAGCACAAAACCTTTCCATTCCAGACCCTACAGAAAAAAACATGCCTGAACAGCCCATAGGAAACAGGACTACCTCTGCAGGGGAAAAAAAAATTACCTCTTTGCCACAGCTAGGTTGCTAGTGGATTAATGGTGCTGCAGGTTAATCTTTCCGTGTCTTGACTTCGGTGCTCTCTCTCTGGGTAKATAGACAGAGCTTGTCTGGAAGCCCATCATTGTCATACTTTTCCCTGTCTTCCTATTCTTTGCTCAGTAACTTTTTGTCTTCTGAATCTTAACTTTGGTTTTACAGTAGAAATCTCATTCGTGTTCTATTTTTTTCATCATTCTTTTGGTCCTTGAATTTATTTTTTTCTAGGATCCCTCTTGTGACCTGAGTGAAATAGCACACCTTGTATTGTCTGAGAGGCTCCACTCACAGTCCTCAAACACAAATAAATAGAAACAAAGTAATTTAAGCCAAAACAACTGAAGAATATTYGTGGCTTAAAAACAAACACAAATCCTTCTATAGGTTCCATTCAGCATCTAATGCAAGAGATGCACTCTTCGGAAGATATATATTGAGAGATGCACGGTCTGTTCTCTCAGGAAATGGCTAGTAAAGGATATCCTCAGACCTCCAAGACTGGTGATTCTCAGCAAGCGATGGGCCTGAACTAGAGCTGCACAGTGATATCCTGATCTACAGTTTAGGGTGTCTGAACTGTTCTCTGGTTCTGTATCCTGAACTGAAGACTCTTCTTGCTCTGCCTACACGAAGTGACAGCAGCATCTTGGATTGGGCTGTGTAGCTCTTCAGTTTTTCTCATAATGGTCATATCTCTATGTTGTTCGAAAACTTTAACACATTGTCCTCTAACGTTGCTTTGCAATCCAGTATGTACTTGGATGAGCATGAGTTAGCTTTATTGGAATGGAGATTTTTTTTCTTTTTTAGTTTAGTATTCATGTACATAGAAGGTGGCTTGCAGGGCTGCAGTGACATGTTAAACTTTTTAGTTAGCCTGTAGTGTAACTGGCTCACATCGTATAAACTAAAAGCTTATCTAATACTGTAAACTTGATTCAATGAGTATTTCATTGGCAAGGTCAAACATCCCGAAGGCCAAAGACTTAAACTCCCGCCTCTTKGAACTGATTTCCCCACAGTAGATTGTAAAGGGCATCGGAACAGGGAGGGATATGCTGTTGCTAGCCATACCACACCTCTCCTGAGATAACAAAGAAAAGTCTCAGTCCTCAGGAATGTCAACACTGGGTATCCTTAAGATTATATTTTATGCTGTATCGCTTTTTGGTATCCATATACCGGGGTATTTTTTTTTCTTCCTCCTCTAAGTTTCTGCTTATGATACAAGAACAGATGTGACAACTTGTCTTCTACTTCTCTAATTGTTATGGTAAAGGTCTATTAATAGGTATGTACTCTTGCTTATTAGTATTGAAGTACTATAAGTTTACAGTCTTACAATTTTAGCTTAAAGCGTATATATTCCTTACACAATGTTATTCTACCATGCCTGGTTGAAAGATAATGGTAGTCGTATTGTGAGCCAGAAAGATCTTATAGCCTCAGTAAGTCTGTAGTGTTTTCTGGTATTCAAGACTCCATTAAACAACTTAAATCCGTTCCMTGTTTTTCTTGGCCTGACTCTTTTTAAGGTGTCACCATATCTGCAAGTCCCAGAGACAGAAGTCTGCAGCAGAATTTGTTTCCTCAAGAATTTGTGCCTCCTGAGAAGCCGCCACCAAAGCAGCAATGGATACCTGATGACACTGAAACAATATGTATGGTTTGCAAAACTGAACGCTTTACTATGGTAAGGAGCAAAAATGAAGTACAGACATTCCTAGAGCCGTGACCTTGATATGAACACTTGCTCATAGTCTGTTTCCTAAGAGACGCTAAATACTTTAGCAAGTTTGTCTGCATCAGTGTAGGCCTGACAAGATTGCCAGTCCTTTGATATTTAACCATTAGTTTCTATTTAGTGTAGTTGAGGAGACTGGCAACAGTTAGCTCCTTGCAGAGTCCTGTGAARAGCCTAAAAAGGAAATCTGGTCATCAGAGAGGAGACAACTCACGGGAGGAAATGGCCTCAAGTTGTGCCAGGGGAGGTTTAGATTGGATATTAGGAAAATTTCTTCACCGAAARGGTAGTCAAGCATTGGAGCAGGMTGCCCAGGGAAGTGGTGGAGTCRCCATCCCTGGAGGCATTCAAAAAACATGTGGATGTGGTGCTTCAGGACATGGTTTAGCAGGCATGGGTGCTGGGTTGACGGTTGGACTTSATCTTAAAGGTCTTTTCCAACCTTAATGATTCTATGATTCTAACTATAAGATCTCAAAGATGTGTAATAATAGCAGTATTAATATTTCAAAAGGCTGTCTAGTTGACTGTGCTGGCAAGAAATAACATGAGCACTGTATAATTCAGATTRCCAATAGAGAAAATGTAATCTTTGCTGTTGGTTGCACTTATATAACACTTGTTGTTTCATAGAGTACTTGAGCAACTGCATTGATGCTCTAAGGGAGAAGATTAATTTTGAGTTTTGCAGGTGTGCTGGCAGTCTGTTATCTTCTATTGCTTAGAAACAGTATTGTTTTCTCAAAKTATCTGTTGCTTTTGAATTTGGAAATTACTAAGGTGGTGTCAGAAAGACAGTCTACAGCTTCTGACTTTGCCAAGAGATGATCTAATGAGCATTGTGATCAAAATTGGGACAATTTAAATAGTGGAAAGCCCAAGGCTGCAGCAAACATGTTTTAAATACCTGCCTCTGGGGTTTGTTTTGTTTGGTTGGTTGGTTTTGTTTGTTTGTTTGTTTGTTTGTTTGTTTTCTTGGCCATGCCCTCTCCAGAAGGGAATTGTAACAGTGAGAATCAATCATTGTATAGTTCTGAAAAGCCTTGTCATGCATGGTGTTTCCTCTCTTCAAATGATGTAAGTTTACTCATGAGTGGAGGCAGATATAGGAGGAGACTTCAGTAAATTCTTTCTGTTGCTCATCCATGACCTCTTTTGCTTAGTTTAACAGGCGCCATCACTGCAGGCGCTGTGGCAGGCTGGTGTGCAGCTCTTGCTCCACCAAGAAAATGGCAGTGGAAGCTTGCAGAGAAAATCTGTCTCGTGTATGCGACCAATGCTATAGCTACTACAACAGAGAACATCTGCCTGGCTTGGCACAAGATGAAAGCACGTAAGTCCTTCCATTCTAATTCTCCTCAATTTYATGTACACAGCAGAGTACATGAGTGGAATGAGAGAGAAATAAGCATTTGGGTTTATCTGGATAATATAATAACTGGAGGCTTTTTGGCCTCCAGCTGTTGGGTTTTTCAGGTTTGATAGGTGTGGGGATGTTGCTTATGTCTCAGTTTACTTTACATATTAGAAAGAACACTGGAGAGCCAGGCAACAAAGTCTTTAATTCTTTAAGCATCAGTTGATCATTAAACCTAAGAATTGAATGCTTTGATGCAAAACATATTCAGCACAAACTACTACAGTGTGACAAAGTTTCTTGCAGTTTACTTGGCTCCTGGATTAACATCACATGTTGACTAGCTCTGCTGAACTTATCAGTGTTTTAATGTTATTCCATAATCCCTTGATTACAACTCCTTGAACCCTTGGGGGTTCAAAAGCAAGTTCATGATTAGACAGGCTTTGAAACTGCCCTTAATAAAAGGGACAGCTGTGATGATAGATTGTCATGATGTGCTTGCTTTAAGCTGAGAATTGCACTGAAATTTGTTGTGTGTATGTTAGGCCAGCTGGTGCAAAGTGCAGCTGAAAAGAGTGARTTTTACTCTCTGTGACCCTGTCAAGCCTGCTGATACTACCATAGCTGATACTGCTATCAGCAGGCTTGACAGAGAGTGAAACCTATTCTTTTCAGCTGCACTTTCAGCTGCGTTTCCTCTTTTCCTAGCAAGCCTGCAGATAGCAGTATCTGCTATGGCAGTATCAGCAGGCTTGGTAGGAAAAGAGGAATACTGTGCAGATCTGAAAAAACAAGCAGTCACCTCTAGCTAAACCAGTTTGCGTCAGGATGGCTGCTTACACTGCCAGATTAGGTCAGCAGAGCCTAGCGGTGAGCTTGAATGCCACCTGTCGTGTTTTAATTGCTTAAGTGTCTGGGTTTTTTTTATAGTCGCCCTATTTGTACATCAAAACCRACTAAATCTTAAGGACAGAGACCTGGATGCCAAAAACTTCATTTTAGCTCTCACATATTCTGATACTGAGCAGTTCTTGTTCCCAGAGTCTACTTTTTTATGATGTATGCAACAGTACTATTCCTGCAGAAGGTTATAAGAACTAATTACTTAGTGTAGTTGAAATACAACAATGCAGAGGCAGGATCTTAGATTTCCAGACACTAGGGGGTAGGAGCAGGGCAATCAGAGGGAGAGGTGTTAGATTTTTACAAGACAGTGTTCTGAAAATGCTTAGCCWTATTGATCTCCATTTTAAAACTATGTTTTCCCCAGTGTGCTGGAGTAGGCATGATGTTTCTTTCTGTCATTTTATTACAGCAGAAAAGAGCAGCAGGACCAAGTGGAAGGTAAGGAGTGGAGTAATGTTAAACTTTAATTTTTTAAAGTGCCTGATTAACAGCAGAGTTAGAGATAGGAAGCTGATACATCTAGTTGCAGTTGAAGGGTGATCAAAACTTCAATTACAAAATATCACTGATGGGTTTTGCATGTGCAGGCTGAAATTGAGCATTCCAGACTTCTGTGAATGGAAATTGAGATTTAGGAGAGATGTCTGAGCCAATATTGAACATTGGAGAATGCACTTTGCATACTGGAAACAGTCAGTGAGAGGCTGGGGTATGAGTAGGAATTAGCTAGCCCACTACAGAGCTGTGCTGAGTGATCCTCTTTTTACAAACCATGATAGTACAACTCTGAATACCACTGCAGCGTGCTGTGGTGTTTGATACCCCATGCTGGCTGGGGGTAGCATAGGATGAGGCCCCTCTCGTGGGTCTGCTTGTGTCCTGAGTTCCAYGTCCTCTGCTGGCTGTGTGCATATGGACTAGTAGTTTCTCTTCGGTGCCTCAATTTCCACATCTAATACCATAACACTTCAGGAATAATAACAAAATTTAGTTGACTTTTTCTTTTTCTCTGCCATTTTTCCTCAGAAGGTATTTACTGTTTGTTGCTTAGTCTAGTGTTTGAGGTGATTTTGCAAAATTTTCCCACACTGACATGAAATTCTGGCAGACCAAAACATAGTTGTTTGAAGTGCTTAGAGCAGTAATGTGAAACGGTGCAAAATTTGCATTTGTGCTACAAAACAAATGAGAATATTTTTCCTTACTTGTCCCTTTTTAAGTATGATGGGCTATTTGAGCATTTTTTTTTTTGCTGTTGACAGAAGTTTGCTTTACTGCTGCCTTTGTTACAAGACTGAAACAGCTGAAATGCATTTTCTGAGCTGCTGCTTCTGGTTAGATCTTTCTCTTTGCCTGCAGCATTGCTACACATCACTGGGCCCATATGATTCATTCAGTAGGAGCAAATAAGAACACTATGGAAATCCTCAGGTTTAAGAGGGAAAGTATTTTATTCTGCTTTTCTATCTTCACTGACGAGACCGTGAAGAAGACTTACCACACGTTTTCAAGCCTGGTTTATTGTCATTATTCCAGTTTCCAGCTCAATTTAGAAATAACGTTTTTCTTTTTTTTTTTTTTATTCACCCTACAGTTTTAGAGTTACTCAACACTCCAACAGTCCTTCTGTGAAATCTAGAACAGTGAATTTTGAGACTTTTTCTATTTTAAGTTTTTTCCAGGGAGAAGAGGAAGTTAATCAGAGGAAAGAATAGCAAATTAGCATTATTCTCCATTTCTTAGCATTGTGAGATTGGCCATTGTTTTTCTGCCAGGAACCGCAATCACAAACTCGAGCATCAGAGGGCTTGTGCATTCGCAGCTGCGCTCAGATGACAGACAATATTTCATTTGTAGCTATCCTGGGTTACTAATTTCAAAACAGAAATTTCCTTAATCTGGTGGAAAGGAAAAGACTTTTCACAGAAATGAAACTTCTTGAATCGTTTGATCAAAACTCCAATTTTCTGCAGTACTACTTTGTATGAAAACTTAACGTAAGGAGTTAGCTCATCTTCTCACAATCTTTTGTCTTAAAACTGCTGGACTATATATTCAAAAAACCTGAATTCTAAAAAGAAGATACAGGCAATTAAGTCCATTTACCCTTTCTTTTACAACTGGTTCTTCAGTTTCCCTTTTTAGCTGTAACCCACAGCTCTCATATTTCCACTTCCCTCCTGCTCAGAAATATTTAATAACTTGCCTGAGGGAAGGCTAAAGAGGTGAGGTTGTTCTGCTTGGTGTCCAGTAGGATAAGAGTTGGATAATCATTTGAAGACATGTTACTGGAGCCAGTTTTTGTGGCAGGGTGGTGGTAACAGTGAGAGTAAGTTTAGGTACAGTTTGGCAGCCTGCTGAGGAATGGAAATGTTTCTGTAATCGGTGTGCTGGAGATGTGATACTGGCAGGAAGTGGCACAATGAGAGGATTACAGATGACTGTTTTATGAGAGTGTAGGAATACTCTGCATTATGTGTCCCTAGCCAGGTTTGTTGCTTCTTGTACAATGATTCTACCTGGTGTTTTCTTTTTCGCTGCAGAAACTTCTAATAATGAATATTCTACAGTGGTGCGAATACCCAAGGCAACTGAGCTGGAATGGATTTTTTCCCTGAATGAAGAGGAGAATGAAATTGTACGCAGTGAATTTTATTATGAACAGGTGAGGTCTGGAGAAAGAGAGTCCAATATAAGCAGTTCCCTGGAGAACTACCTTAATACCCACGTTTGTCTGTCTGTCCTTGAATTGTCAGGCTCCCAGCTCTTCCCTGTGTATTGCCATCCTTAGCCTGCACAGTGACAGCATAGTGTGTGGCCACCGACTGATAGAGCACTGCTGCAAGTTGTCCCAAGGGCTCACTAATCCTGAGGTGGATGCTGGTCTCCTTATGGACATCATGAAACAATTGCTCTTCAGTGCCAAAATGATGTTTGTGAAAGCTGGAAGGAGCCAGGATCTAGCTCTCTGTGACAGGTAATTTTATCAGATGTTCACTAGGATGTATTGAGTTACTGTCGAGACCATTATCTTTTTTTTACTGGGGAGTGGAGGGTGGGAGGGTTTTTTTGTTATTGTACTTGCGGACATTTTAAACAAGAAGAGAAGTTCATAATATAAGAGTTCAAATAATAGAAATTAAAGTAATATTACTACATAATAATTACTGAGAAAATTCTCAGAGTAGGGAGAAATAATTCACGAAGACTGGGGTAAATATTTTACTTCTGATATTGTGTATCTGCTTTTAATCTATATTTCAGTATAGGATTTTAAACCTGCACTTCCTGAGAATGAGCATTTTATTCTTTCTTCAAGTTTTGTCCTACAAAGCTTGAGGTGGCAGGTGTAATATATACATTTCACATGTACTATTTTGATTTGGTAACGTATAGCTGGTGTCTGCAATCAGCATCTGCCAGTGTTCCACTGAACGTGGCAAAAACCCCAATAAAAATAGTCTGAATAGAATAGTATGGTGGATAGAACAGTGGTTCCTAATCACCAGTATACCAGGTTTCTCTAAGAGTTGTCTTTGACATAAAGTTCTTTAAGTGTATGACAATAGTGAAAGTGTATGTATTTCTTTAACCTCTTTGTTTTCTCGTAGCTACATCAGCAAAGTGGATGTGTTGAATATTTTGGTTGCTGCTGCCTACCGTCCAATACCATCTTTGGATCAGATTCTTCTCCCTGCAGCAGTAACAAGATTAAGAAATCGGCTTCTGGAAGCAGAGTACTATCAACTAGCTATAGAGGTAATGTCAGTGTTAATAATGCTTCTGTAGTGGCTTTTGTTTTTCTCCCTCCTGAGTTCAGGTGGATGTGATGTGTGAAACGGACAATATTTAAACAGCTACAAACTGGGATTAAGCTTTTAAACAAGGAAGAAATAATTTTCTGAACACTGGAAAAAAAATTTCTGAGAAGGAAAAGTCCTGCTGTGGAGCAGGCTGCTGAAGGGAAGGGTAGGGACCTTGTTTCCCGGTACAATTAAAATTGGAATGGACTAACTGCAAGAAAGTCATTAAATGGAGGAATCTTGCATCCAGCAGAAGGGCTGAGACATCCTTCGTGGCAGGACTTTATCTGAAGCTTGTATGTTTGATTTCATTTGTCTGTAATCCCACAGCAGACATTAGTAACACACCTTTCCCAAGCATTTACTTGGAAATCAGCAATGGTGGCAAATATATCTTACCAGAGCTCATCTGGTGTGGTTTATCATCTTTGGTCTTCCTCCTGCGCCGAGGATTTTGTAAGCCTCTGTTTTGTGGCACTGCAGTTTGTTAAGAACAGGATTATGATACTACAAACAGGATTAGGATTTTTAAGGGGTAATAAACAGCAAGAATAGATGACCTATTTGAATAAAAACGGTTCATACTTAAAGGCAGCTGGTCTACTAAAGAAAATCAGGAATAAATTTGATCAGCAAAGTTATGTGAAATAAAAAATTTCCTGGTGGTTCGTGTAGCATCTTCTGTTGTTTCTTTTTAAACCACAAACCGGATTAATTCTGCTCTGTAAAAATACTGAGTCCATGTAAAAATGTCCTGAGTTTTAAAACTGCTGATCTGAAATTTCCCAGATAAATAGTTGCTTAAACTTSTACAATAAAAAATATTTCCACATTTGGAGATAGTGAGTGTTTTGGTAGTTGGCATTTTGTGCCAGTAATACAGAAATAATAGCACGGGTTTTTTCATGTTTTGTTTTGTTTTTAATGGGAAATGGGCTCTAGGAGGTGAAAGGTCACAATCACAGACTGTGTGATAAGCCAGTTTTCCTGTTCTCTATACCGGGACTGTGTTACAATATTAACAAATGATTTTGAATTTAGGTTTCTACAAAATCTGGGTTGGATCCAGGTGGAGCATGGCACGCCTGGGGYATGGCTTGCCTTAAAGCTGGAAATTTAAGCTCAGCAAGAGAGAAGTTTAACCGATGTTTAAAGCCACCTGTGGATCTAAACCAGCTGAACCATGGTTCAAGGCTGGTCCAGGATGTGATACAGTACCTGGAGTCCACAGTGAAGCCCATACTCATTGCGGTAAGAGTGTTCTGTTCTGCCTGCTCTGAAGGGCTATAGCAAAGCCAAGTAATGATGTTTTAGTACACATCTTATAGCAGTGAATGTCACAATGTCAGGTGTTAGGTTTTTTTCCTTCCTTTGTCATGATTGCATATTGCAAACGTAATATGGTTGAGAAATTTGTTAGCTGTTTCATCACAGTGAATTGGTGGCTGAGAACCAGATCACAGGATTTTATAGTAATTTGGGGCATATTTAGTGGAGAGGAAGGAAGCTGTACTGGTTAACATGTTATTACTACAGTCTATGGAAACTCAATTCAATCCCAACAATATGTTGTGATGCTGCGATGATGCCATTTTTCTACTCAAACTCTGATAACTTTGCAGGAATTCAAAGGAGAATTTACAAATGCTGTCCCACTCTTCCTTCCTTGTCAAGAAGCACTAATTTGGGTTTGGGATTAGCTCAGGAAGCTCTGATTAGGTACCAAAAAATGACTTTTAGTACTAAGTAACTGCAGAATCATAAAAGACCTCTTAGTAGTACATATTTTAGGAGAATAAAAAAGCCTATTTGAACTAGGTTATTGAAGTAGCTGTTGACAGTGGAATTGTGTTTAAATAAATAAGCCTTCTGTCTGTCCCTGGAAACAGCCATGCTAGCTACAGAAACGTTCAGCACCTTTGTTGATAGAAGGGTTCCAATGTAGTGTTTATAAAAAGCATTACCAGATTCTCACCCCTCTAAAGCAATATCTATTTTAAAAACAACAGTAACAGAAATGCTTCAGGGCTGAGTGACAAGATTTAACTGAAAAGAAAGTTTTCCTCTTACTCATCACCTATCTATCGTCGATTCTCTGTTTTGATGGCAGGATGATGATTACTTTGCCACATTGAGGGAACTTGAAGCAACACTGAGAACGAGAAGTCTGTCTCTGGACATGATGTGTGAGGGGAAGATTCAACACAACAGCTACTATCAAGAGTGCTTGTTCTATTTACATAGTTATGGCACTAATCTGGCAATAATAAGCTTTTACATGAGGCATGACTGTATGAGAGAAGCACTGCTTCACTTGTTAAATAAGGTGAGTAATCTGATTTGCCATCACCTAAAATGAAATATGAAAAGTAGCTAAGAGAACTTCAAGGCCAGTCTAAGATGGTAATGAGCATTATGCGGCATTCTGTGTGTTTTTCTGCACAGGAGGTTTCTGAGGTCCTAAATGTTGTTATGCGAACCAGTGACTGACAAGAATTCAGTGACATGAAAAAATAACTTTGATCTTTACATCTTGTGTTTAATCTCTCTTCCCCATTGTGTTGAAACAGTGGCTTCTAGAGAGGAGAAGGTGCTTTATTTTTTTTGGCAGAGGTTCTGCATCAACAGCACTTGTCTTTTTTCTACAAAGCTGAAAACCTGGGACTATTGTCATACAGTTCAGAAGAGAGAAGGAAAATTTCGAATTCCAACATGCCGATAACACTAAACACTACTCTCTATCACGGTGACTCTGTCTCTTGGTATTGTTTGTTGAATTAGACACCCATGCTTGCACTTCTTTGACTGTTAGGAATATAAGGGAACACACGATCATGTCCCAGAGGACAGAAATCTAGGGAACCCAAAAAGTGGTTTCCAATTCTCCCTTAGGAAAACTGCATAATATAGGAGGGCTTAAGAATGTCTGGAGAAAGCAGTTCTGTCGGTGCTAAATTACAATTAAACCTAGACAAGGTTCTCACTAATTCATTAAGGGTCCTTCTTCGGAAGTGTGGAAGAGAGATGAATCCATTACATCTTGCCAGCTTGAAAGCTGATAATAATGTGGGGGTTTATTTGTTTTCTTTTTTAAATTTCTGTGCTTGTGTTTGATTTACTGATTATTTTTTTTATTATTATTTGAAATAGTTCTTATTGAGAATGTAGAACTTGAAACACCAAATTCCATTATCTTCAGTCTGCTTATGAGCTTTATTAACAGAAAATTAAGTTGTCTTATCAGCTCTGCTTTCTCATTGTATCATCAGGCATTCTAAGCTCATATACTCATCTGCATGTTAAATTTGCTTTTCAAATGTATCCTTTATATCAGTTTAAATTTGCCTTTAAAGAAAAGTTGCGTATTCTTGCAATGATGGTGAAATAATTTCACTAGTTAAGCAGCAGACTTCGAAAATACTCTAGACATACAATTTGATGTGGAGGTTTTGGACAAGGAGACTGATAGTGATCATGCAAACTAGAGAGGAAGGTTTGTTACCTTAAAGCTGTAAGGTACTACTTTTCTGATGAAACATTTTGCAGTTGGTTGTTTGGAAACATTTTATGTGTACAGGCTTTGTAGCTTGTATCTTACTCTGAGATATTAAAAAAAAAATAATTCCATATCATGTCTTTAAAGCATTTATGCAGGCCATATTGTCACACATGCTTCTTTCCATCGTAACATTAATATGTGAGGCTGCATTTGCGAGACCGTAGTCAGGAGGTCAAGGGAAATAAATATCCCCCTCAGCTCACCACTTGTGAGGTTTCATCTGAACTACTGTGACCAATTTGTGGTTCCCTAGTACAAAACAGACGTTGTCAAAGCGGAGCAAGTCTAAAGGAAGGCCACCAAAGTGGCTAGGGGCCTGAAGCACATGATATGTGAGGAGAGTGATAGATCTGGGTTTTTCCAGCTTGAAGAAGAGAAGGCAAAAGGAGATCTCTGTGCTGTTTTCAACTACCAAATGGGTGAGTATCAGGAAGATAGAGCCAGGCTTATCTCACATGTGCACAGTAAAAGGGTAAGAGACAGTGGATACAATTTGGAGCAAGGGAAGTACCAACTGGATATAAGGAGAAGTTTTTTTGCAGTGAGGATATTTAGACGTGGGAACTGGGCCCCGGAGAGGCTGTTGAATCACCCTACCTCGTCACGCTCAGAACTTGACTGGACAGGCCCAGAGCAGTGTAACCTAACTTGGAAGCCATTCTTTGAGTGGAGGTTTGAACCAAATGACCTCCAGAGATCACTTCCAACCAAAATTATTTACTAATTTTATGATCTCTGTCACTTAATACTCCTTTATGTTATATAAGGAAAATCAACAAGCTGCAGTGGCTTGGCTTCAAGCTACCTTTCTGATGTTTGTGTAGGAATCCCCATCGGAAGTGTTCATTGAAGGGATATTCATTCCAAGTTATGAAAGTGGAAAACTGCATATGTTGGAGAACTTGCTGGAAACCATTGATCCAGGATTGGAGAGCTGGGGAGTCTACTTGATTGCAGTCTGCAAATACTTGCAGAGAAAGAACTACTACCATATTCTGTATGAGCTGCAACAGTTCATGAAGGTAAGATGAGGGTCAGTGCCATCTCTTTCAGTGAAATGTTGAATACTGTCAAACTTTTGGTTATTTACTCAGGTGTAAATCTGCATGACGGACAAGTATATTTTTGCTACTTTCCAGTCCTAAAAAACAGATAGGAAGGCCTGAGCCTGACTGAAGCTGACCTGCTATGCATTTGTCATGGATCCTAACTACTGTTTTAAAGAAAACAGAGCATTGCCTGCTTTGTGTGAGCACTTCAGTACAGACAATGATTAGTGAAGGTGGTGTAGTTTGGTCCATCTTAGTGTTCAGTATATTTCTTCTAGGATCATGTTCGTGCTGCCATGACCTGCATTAGATTTTTCACTCATGGAGCAAAGTCTTACACTGAACTGGGAGGCAAACAGACATGGCTTCTAAAGATCAAGGACCATCTCAAAGTCTATCTGCAGGAGGTCTCAAGAAGTTCAGGAAGGAAAAAAATGGCATTCACTTTTCGGAAGAAAATGTCTGCTACAGATGTGTCGAGGTATCTATAAACAAGAAGCTAAGTTATAGGAAAGGGGAAATTCAGGCTTTTGTCTTTTTTTTTTTTTTCTTTTTTTTTCCCCAGGGGTTGTGTTTAAGTTGGCTTTAGCTAAAACATGTTAGCTTTGCCTGACCCAAATCTGACTTTTATGTAGCTGCAAATATAGGATTCCCATTACCTTTTCCCCCAACAACCCAACCCAGGCGACGATACATAGACTGATATTTTTAGTAGAAACGATTGCTCATCTACCTTGCTTTAATTTAAAAAAAAACGCTACAGTGCATAGACAACTATATATTGATCCACAAGTTTTCTTGCTTTTACTCTTCCTTTCCTCTCCACAAAGCAAGCAGCTTTGTGGTGCTTAGCTGCCTACTGGGGTTAACTCACAACATTCAACTATGTACAAGTTATAGGTGCCAGACATAACTGAATCCCTGTATTCAAAAGTTGAAGTGTAAATATAGCCAGATCTCTCTTGTACTTGGGCTTTTATATCTTGGTTTTCTTAGGGACTTTTTTCTTTCTTTTTTTAAGGCTAAACTAACTTAAAGGTCGGGGGGAGTGTGTGTGATGAGGTGGAAAAGAGGGAGCAGATATTTATTTGGGATCCAGATTCTCTGGCTCACTTCTTTGAAATAATGTGAACAAGTGCTCACCTTCAGCTTGTGATGCATGTTAAGTGCACAGATCTGAAAAGTATCTCATTGCTGCAGACTTGGTTACACAAAAGACAAAGTCAAAAAGTAACTAAAATAATTATTGTTTGGAAATATGTCTTATTTTGAAATGTGTTCAAGAAATTAGTAAGTTCATACAAATAATTGACACTTTCTCCATTGCAAAATAAAGTCAGAATTTTTCCTCTATCTAGGCACATCAATACAGTTGATCTGCAGATGGAAGTAACAAAGTTCCTCCATCGATGTGAGAGCTCAGGAACGTCTCAAATGACAGGTTCCTCCTTGCCCACACTCTTTGGAAACAATTACATGAAAATGGATGTTGCTTGCAAGGTATTTATTGCTATTTCAAATATGGCTCTATTTTTTGTCAACAATACTAACTTGATGCACAGGTTGAAACATTTGATGGTTGGAGCAGCCTCTTGTATTTTTCATGGGCAGGTTACTCATGTATGTATGCAACCTACCGTTTATGAAAAATTCATGTTTGTCCTCAGTGTAGCAGAGAACACATGAGAACTTGGAGCTCCTCTCCTCAAAGTTCAAACTTTCAGAGGCAGAGGATCTCAAATACAAATAGTAACATGCCTTTTGACTATACATCCTATTGTGTTTTGAAGCAAGGCAAATACTGCTATTATTCTAACCCTTCTTAACTTCAGCTCAGCTCCATCTGTAACTTGCCCAATGTCCCACAGGCAATCAGTGTGTGACAATACACCCTATATTTGTACTACTTGTCGGGCTGGTGTTGTTTTCTGTTGAAGTAATGCATTGTCTTTTGGCCTCTGGGCAAAATCTAGAAATTTATTTAACTGTATGTAATGAAAAAGGAATGTGTATCCCCAAACTTGTCTATGCCTCTCTTTTCAGGTCATGTTGGAAGGCAAAAACATTGAGGAGGGTTTTGGGATTGCATTTAGAGTCCTTCAGGTATGGAAAAACTTGATATAACAAGCACTATTATTACAAAAGTAACTCCTGCAAGCAGCAACTGTTTAAGCAAAAGACTTTTTTTGTAAAATGTCTTTTAATCCCCAAAAAGAAAAACCTCTTGTGAGAAAAGTCACTAGTTCAAGTCTTTGATGTCCACGTATTTGGAGGAAGCTCGGTAAAGAAATTAAGACACTTCCAAACTAATTGGGTCCTACAAAGGAATTAAGTACAGGTTTTCCTTTGCTGTGTAGCTTGTTCAGTGACTTAACTCTGGCAAACCACAATTACAGATGTGAGTAGAGAGCTCTGACTTGGTAGCTCTTTGCAGTTCATGGTAGCCATGCAAAGACACAGCGAGTAAATAAGGCCAGGGCTATCTCTGTACTATTCTCCTGGCTGAGAGAGCAAAGCTAATTAACTGGAAACTCTCTCTGSGGACCTCTCCTTCCTCATATCTGGGTAGACATTGAGGTGCTTGTCAGTCRGCATAGCTCATGAGCCTCCAAACTTTTCTGTGTGTTTCTCATCCGTATATTAGGAGCTGCTAAAAGATACTGCTTCAAGCAGTGCAGTTTGCAGTTGCCTCCTGTATGGGACAGAGGGTATAGCAGGGCCACTTCTGGACAGGCATGGCACACTGAAAGAGTATTTGTGGATATGGCAGGCCCTGCTCCTTCTTTCAGGTCAGGATGTACAAGGCAGAGTGCCTGTTTGTGTGAGATGGAGAGCCTTAGAAAAATAGCACTTCTTAGCAGCAACAGCAGTCTCTACCCCCAATAAAAATGGAGCAGCAAGTCCAGCTGCCTAGCATCACTTCTGCTTCYTTCCTTTTTTTTTTTTCTTGCCTTATTCATGGCAGTATCAATCCGCAGCTTTTGTCATCTCTTCCTTCATATGGGAGGTGTATGATGGTCAGTTGCCTCCTGTTTCTTGGGGTACACAAAGGATGGCTGCTGGTGGGGTGGCTGGAGGAATATAGTGGGAGCTTGCTAAGTGAGGGAGAGGTGGGTAGGGATCTGGGAAAGATCTTTTGCCAGAAGAAATAAAACTGATTTATTTTTTTTCCCTGAAAAGGAGGCGGTAACAGTGCTCTTGTTCTTGAGCAAAATTGTGTTTTACCAGTCTGATTATAGAAAACCTTTAAGCCAGCCCTGAGCAGTGGTTGACTGGAAAATCAGAGGCCCCCAAAACAGCTTTGACTTTTTGGAGCACGGTGTGATATTTTGTCCTTAAGGAGAGATTGTCTCAGTTGTATAGACTCTGTGTGAGAAAACCTGCTGAGAACATTTAACATGTTGCTCTGATGTTCCAACTACCTCTAGGACTTCCAGCTGGAGGCTACAGAAGTGTACAGCAAAGTGGCCAAGCAGCTGGTGAAGCAGCAGAAGTACAGTGAGATCCGGCAGCTCCTCAAATGTGTCAATGAGTCTGGAATTGCAGCAAAAAATGATGGGGATAACATTATCCTAAACTGTCTAAATGAGTTCAAGAACATTCCTGCTGAGGTAATTCTATCCTGCATTGTGTCCCTTTTGAAGTAAAATGGGTATATGCAATACAGGCTACAGGCTACATCCTGCGGTGCCTGTGCTGCTCTTTTAGTGAGTCCTTCATACCTTCTGGCTTTGTACTACATGCATTGTTTAAAGGTGGGAGTGTGTGGTTTGCCTTATGCAAGTGACTCTGCGAGGAAACGGTAAGTAGCTGTAGCATGCTCCTGCCCTGCACTTCCCAAATAAGTACCCATGATGCGGAGAGAACCAGTGCTTCACAGGATCCTGCCAAATGCCCCTGATTGGGGTGGGAGGTGTTCTCTTCAGTGAGGCTTCCCTGGCTAACCCAGAGGATGTGTGGAGGAAGAAACCTCCTGCCTCTATAGGGAACAATTTTAAGGTTCCCCACCACAGAGTCTTTTCCATCCCAGTGAGGGAAGGAAATGCCCTCTATGAAGTTCTACTAATCAGGCTAGGGGATGTAGTCCACTCCTTGGGTGAGGGTGGGCCACAGGGGCCCACTCCTGCCGGYGTGCAGAGAACCTACAAATTCATTTAATGCAACACAAGCCATGTCCATGGGGGACTCCCAGGCTCATAGCATTCTCTAGGGATACCCCACAGAAATGGCAGGCAGGAGAAGCTGTGGTAAAGGGAAGAACTGGACTTTGTATTTTGTATGTCTGCAGCACTCGCAGTTGGGACAATGTAACCATCTAGCTGCGATCTCAGCAGCCCTTCCTCTATGCAGAGGTTTGGACTCTGGTGGGGTAAAGGTTTGCAAACTATAGTTACTCTAAATGTGAACACCTTTTCCCTTCTTTGGATACAGGATCTTGATAATCTGATTCAGGATATGGACAGTGATGAAAACAAGGTAAGTAGAAGTACAGTAGAGGAACTCCTTTAGCAAGAGCTAAACAGCCCAGTGTTGGTCTGCAGGCTATGTGCTCTCCTTCACCATCTTATGTCTCATCCTCACTCAAGCCAAAGTTTTGAAGGCCACTTCCTAGGTTGTAGAAATCACAGTGACTTCCTCGAGGCTGTGGTGTTTGTGACTGTAGAGCTCTGACATGAAGGTATCGATTGATGTTATCCCTATCAGTTCCTTGACAGTCCTCAGCGTGAGGGCTAGGCATTTGTTACAGTGGGAGGAAAAGTATTTGAGAGAGGTGCATTGGTGGGTTTGTTGGTTTTGTTATCCAACTTTTCACATAGGTGCATGTAAGTTTCTAGCAATGGCAGACTGCTAATGAGAATCAACATACCTCCAAGATGACCATTTCAGCTTATTGTTTCAGGATGATACTATTTCTGTTGTGATCGAGAGTTAAATGATAAAACTTCTCCAATTCTGGTAAACTTTTTTTCTTAGAGGAAGCGAGGCCTGGACTACTTGGTTTCTTTGTTAGCTTTCATACCAGCTGGCCAAGCCACTGGAGAGTCACAGATAAATATGTGAACTGTAGATCCTTGTTTATAGATGAAGAGGCTGTGGCTCAGCGTTTGTGGGTTGTCTAGATTCTGAGTGGCATAGCTGGGAATAAAATCTTAAGATTTCTGACTGTCTTCTGTCCTGCTCCAGCTGGCAAACTCACTGTTGTATGTAGATAGAAAACTGGGCTTTTCATTCTGCCTTTATGTAAGATGAATCACTGAAAGATGTGAGCTGTTCTAGAACCAGCAATGGAAGAAAATGACTGGTTTAGACTCTTTGCTATGAGGATATGGTAAATGTAATGCACAAGATAGGATTCCTGATGCTAATTCATGATGATACAGTAAAGGAGTTTCCACAAGAGACAAACTTAATAAAATACAGCTGTCTATCCACCTTTTACATTGGGATCTGCTCCATGCCATGCTCTGCTTCATAATACGCTGCTACTACCTTGTACAACATGCTTCTGAACTAGTTTCTATTCACTATTTCTAGTGAATCCTTGCTTAGGCTTGTCCTGTTAGTTTACTACAGCTTTCTAACCAAGTTCTGACTGCCTCTTCTGCTTCAGATCCAGGCCTACGTGATGTGCAACAAGTTGCGTTCTGCCTATCTAATCTCGGTGAGACAGGAGAAGACCAGAGCAGTGCAGCTAGTCCAGCATGTGCGACAGCTGGCTGAGAACAGCGGAGATGATGTTGTGAAGGCCATCTGTGCCCAATGGCTCTCAGTGCACCAGCCCAAAATGAGAAGTCGGCTTCCCCAGGGCACTAGGAAGTAATAAGTAATTGACATTCACCATCGTACAGAAGGGGAAGGCTTCAAGACAGCTTAAAGGTGTGTGGTTCAGCAATCTCTTGGTAAAATGGAAGTCTTTTGACTGGTGTTGGTGGCAAATGGATGCTGCTAATATGCCTCTGGTGAAAGGAAGGGAACTAAATTACAAGTGCCAGTCCTGTATTTTGACAGTCACTACCTCAGGGTGTTTTTTGGCTATCTTTTTGATGGGGGGGAGGGGGGCAGTTTCAAACTGAACAAGCAAGAATTTAGGTGTATGGAAGAGAGCACTTCTGTTTCTGGTTTGGGGGGGGGGTTGTTGGGTTTTGGGGTTTTTTTCGTTGATTTTTTTTTTTTTGAAAGGCACTGAACTTTATTGTATGTTTTTTATTTTTAGTCCAGAAAACCTATATAGAGAGGACAGAAAAATTTCATCAACTCAATGTAGCCTAGAGTATAAAGCTTTTTGTGATTATGGGTTTCCTGTGAACTTTTTCAAGATGGAGAGATCTTCTTTTACAAAGACTGAAATTCAGAGATTTTTTTTAAGCCTCTATACAAACCATTGCTACTCTCCTCCCCCCCTCCTCCCCCAGTACAATGTGCCTGATTTCTTTAGTTTGTTTGAAAAGGCAGGAACTGATTCTTCATGGCAGGTTTCTACTTACCAGTCACACTGTCTGATGTGTGCCATACATATGGCGCTTGAGACCTTACTAGGTGGGTGAGGTTATAAAGGGCATATCCTGTAAGGGGAGTACAAAGGGAAAATAATCCTTTAAAATAGTTGAAAAATCACGTACCTCTTTCTTTGCTATGGTAATATCCAATAAATTGTTGCGATGCAACAATTATCACTGAACAGTTGCTAGTAAACTTCCACAGTTTTTCATCAGGTATAGTAGACAATACGGATAGAGCAAGCTGTGGTAAAATTCAACAGGCGGTCTGTATCCCTGTCACACAGGGATTTATTTGTTTCTTACCAGAATAATCTGTCCCTGTCAGGTACAATAGAACCAGACTAAATTTTTATTAACTGGACATACTGTAGAGACTATATTGACAGGCTTTGCTCTGGAAGTGTTAGATTAACTCAGTTTTATGAAAAAGCAGGAATCTTTGTGTAATGGCTGTGTTCAGGGATGCTGAAAAAAAGCAGCTGCTTCTCTGCAACTGTGACTGGGACATGAGAAATGGGCAGAAGAATGGCAGACAGTAGTCGGACCTTCAGAAAGAAACAGAACAAAACATGGCACTCGACAAGAGTTTGTTTGCTGTTTACATGTATTTCAGCACAAGAGGCAGGAAAACTAGTTCACTTTTTTTGTTAAAAAGGTTAGTTGTTTACTTCAAAAGAAACAACAGGTTTTCTGAAGTGTAATATAACTGTAAATAGTTTTAGTACATAAAATAATTGAGACTGTCAAATAAGAGTTTTGCACTATCCCCAAGCTCACTGTAGTGACAGAACAGACTTCCATGGTATTAGAAAAGACTCGGTCCGTCTCCTTTAGTGTTTCATGAGCAGTGCCCCACTGACACAAACACCTCTCTTGGAGGTGCTCTGCTCACTAGAGCAGGGCTAGAAATGTCTCAGAGCAAAGGGGTCAGAAATGACCACATTTAACTTTCAGAATCTCCTGACCACAGATTTGCATTATCTCATTAGTGAGCAGTACTAATGAAAGCTGCTTTTGTTTTCTTGGCCAGACTGACCTAGCTTTCCATCAGATTACAGCCGTTAGGCTAATCCTAAAATGTGACACTACCCATGTCTTCGATCATTTCCAAATCTCTAATGATGGGGAGGAGGTTTTACTGTTTCTGCATTGCTGTAATACCTACTTCTCTGTTCAAGTTCCTTCAGCTTTATAGAGCACAGAGAGTGAAGTTTGCCATGCAGACCAGTCAGTTCTGTACCTGCCTTTCTTCCTGACCTCTTTGCACTATACCTGATGCACTTTATATAGTGTTTGTTGTAATTTGATGTTCTTAACCTGGAATCGTAGGGACCTTTCTCTTACCAGCAGAACTGGAATTTTGATCCTGACTAACTGCCTTGTGTCACGAATAGTGCGATTATCAAGCGGCTTTGAATTTTTGAGCATCAAAAAGGGATTCAGTACTGCCAGTTAAAAAGAACTTCTCTATTAATGACCAAGGTTTGTTCACAATGAAAAAAAAAAAAAGTAAAGTATTATGACTGTTAATATATCTTCTGTTTGCTTTTTATCTCAGCATAACTGGGGATCTGTTTCTAGATCTGTATTTTGCTTTTGGGTATGCTTAGCAGAGTAATTAGAAGGGGGAGGATTATTCTGTCATGCAAAATATCTCTCTGCTACAGTGTCCTCAACATTTAGATCAACTGGAATATCACATCTTTAGAAGTCCTCCCAGTAGCTAGGTAGCTAGCTGTCATGGTTTAACCCCAGCTGGCAACTAAGCCCCACACAGCTGCTTGCTCACTCCCCCCTTGGTGGGATGGGGGAGAGAATCGGAAGGGTAAAAGTGAGAAAACTCGTGGGCTGAGATAAAGACAGTGTAACAGGTAAAGCAAAAGCCACACACACAAGCAAAGCAAAACAAGGAATTCATTCACTCCTTCCCATGGGCAGGCAGGTGTTCAGCCATCCCCAGGAAAGCAGGGCTCCATCACGTGTAACGGTGACTTGGGAAGACAAATGCCATCACTCCAAACTTACTCCCCTTCCTTCTTCCCCCCAGCTTTATATGCTGAGCATGATGTCATATGGTATGGAATATCCCTCTGGTCAGTTGGGGTCAGCTGTCCTGGCTGTGTCGCCTCCCAGCGCCTTCTGCCCCCCCAGCCCACTCGCTGGTGGGGTGGGGTGAGAAGCAGAAAAGGCCTTGACTCTGTATAAGCACTGCTCAGCAATGACGAAAACATCCCTGTATAATCAGCACAAATCCAAAACACAGCCCCATACTAGCTACTATGAAGAAAATTAACTCTGTCCCAGCCAAAACCAGCACATTCTCCACCCCTTATTCCATACCATTTACGTCATGCTCAGGTACCACACTATCCAATACAACCTCACTAACCACCACCACCCTTCCCATCCTTTGATACAATACACAGATATCATTCCCTTAGCCTATGGACCACCCCTGTAAAATGTCTTTAAAACGTCCACAAATGTCCACTGAGTTCGTTTAGTCCGTGACTTTGGGCTCCATCTGTTACAGTGGTCACTCAGGACAGGAGAGGTGGTGTGTTGTGTGGAGTTCCTGGGCACCAGAGCCAGCTCAGGTCAGGTCACTGCTGCACTTGTGCTGCTTCTTGTAAGGCTTCTCCTCCATTGGTCAGGTGGTTCCTGCTGTAGTAATTCCTATAATATGCAACTCAGATCACGGGTTACAACAATTTAAAGGTATTTCCATTACAGTCTCCACCCCTGGTCCCTTTAGACCAGATCATTGGGTTTAAGATTGCAATGAACTCCTCTCCTTGCCCCTGCTCTGGCTTGGACTTATCCACAGACTGCAGTCCCTTAGGGGTGTACCTGCTCCAGGTGGAGCCTTACCTATGAGCCACAGTCTCTCCAGGGGTGTAGCTGCTGCAGCATAGACTTATCCCCAGCCACAGATGCTTCAAGGTGCACCTGTTCCAGCATGGCCTTCTCCATGGGCCACAATGCCTTCAGAGATAGACCTGCTCCAGTGTGGCCTTACCTGCAGCAACAGTCCCTTCAGAAGTAAACCGGCTTCAACATGGCCTTACCCATGGCTGCAGTCCCTCCAGGGGTGTACCTGCTCTGTCGATGGCTTATCCATGGCCACACACTTTGAGGTGCTCCAGCGTGACCTCATGCACAGCCACTGATGCTTCAAGGTGTACCTGCTGCAGCATGGGCTTATCCACAGCCACAGATGCTTCCAGGTGTACCTTCTCCAGCGTGGACTTATCCTTGGGCCACAATCCCGTCAGAGGTATACCTGCTGCGGCACAGACATAACCATGGCCACAGACGCTTTGAGATGTACCTGCTCGGGCATGGGCTTATCCATGGCCACAGACACCTTGGGGTATCCTGCTCCTGCGTGGACTCATCCACAGGTCACAGTCCCTTCGACTCGTGTTCACACTGGAGTTCCAGCCTGTCCAGTACAGCAGCACAGAAACAGCAGCGATGCCCTGGCCATCTGCCAGCCCAGGCGCAAGGCCATTGCTGTTATCAGAATGTTCCCGGGCACAGCAGAATAAGATGATCAGCAGTGCAGCAGCACAGCAAGCAGCAAAAGCAAAAGCAGCCACTAACGAGCACTAGACTCTAATATACAGTAAGGCAAGCAAGTCCCATGGCAAGCACAGAAGCCTGTCGATTAATAGCTAAACAGCAATAACAGCTATAAATTCGATCTAGCACATTCCAATCAAACCTGTCGTTATCTCGAACCCTTTGTGCCCCACGTTGGGCACCAAAAAAGACTGTCGTGGTTTAAGCCCAGCCGGCAACTAAGCCCCACACAGCCGCTCGCTCATTCCCCCCTTGGTGGGATGGGGGAGAGAATTGGAAGAGTAAAAGTGAGAAAACTCGTGGGTTGAGATAAAGACAGTGTAACAGGTAAAGCAAAAGCCGCGCATGCAAGCAAAGCAAAACAAGGAATTCCTTCACTCCTTCCCATGGGCAGGCAGGTGTTCAGCCATCTCCAGGAAAGCAGGGCTCCGTCACGCGTTAACGGTTACTTGGGAAGACAAACGCCATCACTCCAAAGGTCCCCCCCTTCCTTCTTCCTCCTCCAGCTTTATATGCTGAGCATGACGCCATATGGTGTGGGATGTCCCTTTGGTCAGTTGGGGTCAGCTGTCCCAGCTGTGTCCCCTCCCAACTCCTTGTGCCCCCCCAGCCTACTCGCTGGTGGGGTGGGGTGAGAAGCGGAAAAGGCCTTGACTCTGTGTAAGCACTGCTCAGCAGTAACTAAAACATCCCTGTTATCAACACTGTTTCCAGCACAAATCCAAAACATAGCCCCATACTAGCTACTATGAAGAAAATTAACTCTACCCCAGTCAAAACCAGGACACTGGCTCAGCCTCATACATGTACTCTCACAAACCAGTAATCCTCTTTGGAGAGCTTTGCAAGTTAATCTAACTCTCCCTTACAAGCCTCCCTTTGAGACAGCTAAATGAGCTTTAGTTGCCTCATTTTACAGATCAATCTAGAAGAAGGTATAAATTACTTGCTCAAGGTCAAAAAGAGTGGATGTGTGTCTATGGAATGTGTAGTTATATGTCTTATCTACAATCAGACTTGAGAAGATCATTGACCTGCAAGGGCAAAATATTTCAGCCTAGAGACAGTTTCTACTTTTTTTTTTAAATGGTTTCTATTGCTCCTGAAAGCCACTTTCAAGATCAGAGAATCACACACAGAGAAAGCAGACCATCTCCTGCTACATTCTAATTGTGGATATAGCTTCATATTCAAGATGAAGCATAAAGAGGGAGGAAAAAAGGTAGAGTGACAGGCAGAAACTGAAAGGGACTTCAAAATGTTACCCAGACTGAGTTATCTACATTAGTAAGGCAGGTACAGCAACACCAAGTAAACTGATTCAACATTTCTGAAGGAAGATACGGTCTCCTGTTGTAAAAGAAGAATGGCTTTATTTAGCATTGCCTAGAGGTAGCACAGGACTGATCTGCATAGATAGCATCCAGGCAGAAAGAAGTAATCATTGTTTCCCAAAACTGGCAGTTGGTCACAGTGGCRTGCTCATATGCAAGTCCAAAAACTTCCAGATTTTTTTCAGAAGAAGATAATCCTATGAGGTGTGGCACTTGTTTTCTAACTGCTTAACGCTTTCAGAAATCATCTCTGATTATGGATCACACTCCAACAATTTGCACCAAAGAGCACTGGAGTTCCAAGGGAGCAGGCCCATTACTAYGGGGATTGACGCAGCCGCCTTTTGCAAGTGCAAGCTGTATGGTGCTGCAAGGCCAGGCTGGCAGCCTTGGCCAGCCAAGGCCAGGAACTGCTGGGCAGACAAACGTAAGGATTTCTGTGCAAGTCCTACTTTCCTGTCCTGTAGCTAACTTGACCGTAATATCAAGATAGTCCTGACCTCTGCTTCAGCTATTTACCTCTAGGTAGTTTGCTGTCATTTAAAGCTAAAGTCTCAGCTGAAGTGGTTTAATGTTTTTTAACAGAGTTGAGATGTTCTTTACTCATTCTGCTCTCTGCTAGGTTCTAAAGTCATTTAAAGTGCAGCTGGGGGGTTTATTGTGACACCTTTTACATCATCTTTGCTCAACGCTTCACAGGAGAGAGAATTTTTTTTAAGAAGATAACTTGCCTACCCACAATTGCGGCACTCCTGCAACTTTTAACTTCCTACTCACCTGCACCGAGACCTGGGTTCTCAAAAGACGCACCAACCCTCAGTTAACTTACTGCAGTCAGTGGGCATTTGGGGCCAAGATACTTCAGTGGCTAAGGTCCAGCTTCTTACAGAGAATATAGAGAAAAATAATTGATTCCACTTAAAAACTTTACCTAATGCTTGTCACAAAAAGGCCAGCACCTGCTTCTGTGTGCTTGAGAGCATTTGTATTGCATGTAATTGCCTTAAAATCTAATATCCTAAAGTACTTTCGCTCAAATAAGTCAAATAGTAGGAACTGAAAATAACCTCATAGATCATAGGTTGAGAGTCCTACCTTTTTACTATTACTGTTAGGAAAAAAACTTTAAATAAAGGTAAGTCTTTGTTACTTCATAATCTAAACCTAAGACTGCAACTTCAGTTTCTATTCTAAAGCCAGAGAACAATAGCCTCTGGCTGCTGTGTGAGATACCAAGCAAAGGTTGCTCCCTGCGTCAGTGCTCTAATTCTCCAGCTAGGAAGGGGGACTGGTTGCTTACGAATCTCAATCCTTAAGTGTAATATTCCAGAAATTCACATTAGATTGTGTCCACAGAGCCATCATTAGGGCAGCTGAAGTATCAGCATTCTAGTCTTGAGGTCTCTCAGCAGTGCTCTTCCCAGGAGAAGCATCGCTGGGCTCAGCCAGGTAYGCACTTGAGGTCTGTGCTGCTCAGTCCCACTGGATGCCGAGGAGCTCACAGCTCACACTCCAGAGCTTCTTTGCTGTCTCATCATCCCGACCCCGTGGAGATACGTATGCTGGCTGGCAATCACTGTAAGAGGAACATTTTTTATTTTTATTTTTTAAGTCAGAGATCTGCATTAGCACACTGGAATGTCTGTGTTAAGACAAGGGAGTTGCTTTCTATCAGCTTAACTGCAAGAGCAACTGAAGAAGGGTGGGAGGCTATCCAGCAAATGAGCAAGGGTTGGTGCTAAGCCACCTTGAGAAAGCTTTCTCTCCAGCTGGCTAGGGAAGAGTCYCTCCCAATGGCACCAAGAACTGGCAAGCAAGTCTAGGTCTATCTGTTGTCTCAACTCTTAAAGAAACCTATATATGCTCTACTATATACTCTTCRGTGTACATTCTCATTAGTACCACTAAAAAGGGCTATAAACACTAACCAAGCTTCTTCAGGAGCACCTTTTCTAGCAAACACTACAAAAAAGCCACTCAAACAGACCTTCATTCTAAACTATTTATCCCATCCTATTCATCCCACTATATTGCCATTGCACGAAAGGCAAAGCTGCCCCAGAATAATAATACTGTAATAACCATGTATGGTTATCCCCTTTTCCATTATCCTCTGAACTGTGGCTCCTTTCTTCTCAGCTCCTGCAAACAGCCAGCACTCTGTCTGGAATAGAGATCATGTGTCCTCAGCTGTAACACTAGATGCTGCAGTAACATGGGAGTCCAAGAGAACAGAGGAAATTGCATCTCATAAGATTTCTAYCCAGCCTAGTGTTTTTAGAGCTCCAAGTGCAGAGTCTCTGATGTTCCTGAAATGACTCTGGTGGACTCCACCTGTCTTGCTGTGGCAGGCAAGCTCTCTTCTTAATGTCTAATACTTCTGCTTTGTATTTTATTGCCTGGAAAGTGAAAAGGATTTTAGGCTAGTCCAATGTAAATTGTGAATTACTGTTGAAGCTATTCATTTCCCAAGTCCAAAACTCCTTTCTTTTGTAAGTTTAAAATCCACCAAAGTTTTCTGTACTCCAGCACATAAATGCTCCTTTTATATCCTGGGACACACAGTCACCCAGAGAGGATTAAGACATCTATTTATATATTCAAGTCCGATTAAGAYGGTACAAACTCCCAAGTGAAGATCAGACAAAGTCATTACAGAGACTAATCTGGTCACATATCACAAGAGGAAAGCTCTGCAAAGATGCAAAGGCTCCAACAGTATCCATGTGGGAAAAAGAAAAAAAAGAAAAGAGATGACAAATTTTCGTGTTCATTTCCCAAAAAACAGTATTGTTACACTGTCCCACACCCAGTGGGAAGCTGACAAACACATCTGCATGAATCTGTTCAAATGGCAGTCTTCAAATCTAGGATGATGATGACTTGGAACTGCTCTGGGCTGTAGTTTTTGTGAGAGGAAAAGGCATGCCTATGCAGGATCCTGGAGTAAGTCAAAGTCAAGAAACAACAGGGTTTGTAGTGGGAGCTACACAAGGCCATTTGCAGGACAGAGCGATAAGCATCCCAGCAGGAGTCCCTCCCAGCTGGTGGGTCTGTCACACTGGAGAATGGTTACTTTGTCACATGCCAGTCCTGAAAATGGCACTTCCTAGCTCTGCAGCACCATCAGCCCTCCCAGCTCCCTGGGAGCCCTCCTCCCTCCCTGTAGAACTACAAAGAGAACCAAAGTGGTCTTCGCAGGATCGACTCGAGTGACCTCATTAACTAAACAGCTCTACTGAAAAGTGATTTGCCCAAGTCTCAGAGGATCAGGATTAGAGCTCTGAGCATGTGACAGCCATTCGTGCACTTTGAGTACAGTGATATTCTAGCACTAAAGGACCTGCTATTGTGTGAAGCATTGCACAGGTCAGAGATTTCTTCTAACACAATATCCACTGCAACAGACTGGGAAGGGGTAATGCTCTAGGATTTGTCACCCTCAGTCTTAGCAGCCAGCCTCTTACCCAGTCCCTTCTTAATGAAGAATGACAGTAAGTCTCATTTTCCCCAGCCAAGAAGGTTGCCTTCCACAGTATATCACTCCCTTAGCTTGCACCCACCTGAAATACTGTCCTGTCACAGAGTCCAGCTCCTCTGCTACTGCACAGTAGACACTGGTCTGAGCTCCTTCCCAAGGTGTCTTCAAGAAGAATGAGAATATCTTCCACAGCCACATCATTACAAACGAGTGCCGGACCAGCTCAGAACGGACAGAACCAGGATGGAGAGCGTTTGCTGTGACTTTAGTGCCTATGGCAAAAGAAAGTAGTCCAGGACAAATCTGCATGCATCGAACTGCCTTTAAAAAAAAGGGTAATATACTCCTCAATTCTACCTGCAGATATTCTACAACTTAAAGGAGGAGTCCAGGCATAGCTACAAGGAGAGTAAGAGAAGTCCTCTGTAGTTATTGCTTGCTGGAGCATCCCCTGCTCCCTTCCAAACACTGGAGTCACTACATGCCTTTTGCAAAACAATGTGCTAGAGGGCCTGGGTGCTAAAACAGAAGTTTCCATCAGGCTTTTGAGAACACCAGCTTCTTTTGATTTACTGTAATACTAATTTCCTAGAGAAGACACTGCTTATGTTTTAGTAAAATCAATACTACTTAAGTTTATGAAAAGGACTGAATGACATGGCTGTGACAGATGTTGTGACTTAAGAGGTACTGTCTAGTCCTATGCTTCTGTTCTACAGGCCATCAACGTTTAAGGCAGCTGAGTATGCATTAGCTTTTCTATTGGAGACTGCAATTGTAATTCAGCTTCCTCCGCTTTTTCAGCTTCCACCCACATACCACAGTTGTCTGTGCACGCAGCTAGTTTTTGATAAGCACCAAAGAAAAATGAAATACATTCAGCTGTGCCAAGCTACTAAACTCCTGCCCTGCTGTTGTAAAGACAATTAGTGTTTTAAGTCTCCTGGTTCCACAGACAGGAAATATTTTCTTCCTGCAAAGAGCTGTCAGTGACCCTTGCCTCAAACCATTTCATTTCTGCACAGCCAATTTCCAGACCTTTCTCCAATCCACTCTCCTCACCCATGGTGCTCAAAAGCCAAGCGGAAAAACACTCCGCTCTCCTCTGGGACTTGCCTTGCAGCCGCTTTGCCAGCTCCCGGGTGAACAGCACGTTAGCCAATTTGCTGTGACAGTAGGCGAGGCCGCGATTGTAGCTCTTCTCACTGTGGAGATCATGGAAGCGGATTCGGCCTCCGTGATGAGCCAGTGAGGACACGTTCACTATGCGGGCTGGGGCAGACTGCTTCAGACGCTCCAGCAATAGGAAGGTCAAGAGAAAATGACCTAGGGGTGAAAGGAAATATCATCCTTCTCTGAAGCGTTCCCCTGCTGGAATTTCAAAGTACTTACAACATATTACTTACATGTTATATCTTACTGGTGCCCTCATTTCAAGTCCAGGGAAAAGAAGACATCCCCCCCCAGAATCAACAGCTAAACTTTTGTGGGGCCATTAAGTTCTGCTTCTCAGCTTCAAAAAGCTGGAGCTATCACACATTTCAAGTGTCCCAGGTAACATGTACAGATACTTAAACTGTGTCCATAATAAGCAAATACATTGTATTGCATCTCCAGAACTCTAACTCTGGCCTTCCATCCTTCCCCAAGAAGGAAGGATGAAGAAGAGAAAATCTGAAAGCAGGATTTTCCTCTGACATTTTGCCACAGGTATTGAGTGCAAACATGACTCCACTGGCCTTACCAAGATGATTGACTCCCAGGTGCATCTCAAAGCCATCGGCAGTCTTGGAGTAAGGGCATAACATTACCCCAGCATTATTAATGAGAATATGGAGTTCCTTCTCCTCTGCAAGAAACAACAGACATCCTTAAATAGGGAAACAGAGACCGAAGACAGACAAGAAGGTGGCACAAGTCAGCCAAAAAAAACCACGCCTGTCTGAGTTGCAGCCGCATTACCTCAATAAAATAAGGATAAGTCTCCTACACAAACTATCTCATGGCCTCTGACAAGCCTCTGCTGTGAACCGCAGTACCCAACATGGTACCGAGATATGCAGGTCAGGGATTTGGCATTTGCTAGAAGAGCAGACAGCAGTCCTTGGTAAAATATTCTCACTGAAAAGAAGGATCGAGAGACTGTACCTGCTAGAAATTTCTCAGCAAACTCCCGGATGGACTTCGTATCAGCCAAGTCCAGTTTTTTCACAATGACTTGCTGGTTCCCTGTCTCAGCTCGGATTTCACTGGCTGCAGCTTCTGCCTTYGCTATGTCTCTGCAAGCGACAATCACCCTCGCACCTGCAAGGGGGGGGAAAGCAGGAACAGAAGCTGAGATCACTGGAGCACACTGGATGATCAAGGCTATGACAAGCAGGCTGACTACACACAGTGCTTACAAACAACGTATTGTTTCTTTATGGAATTGCCATCAACCAGGGGAGCAGCTGGGAGGGACAAAGCCTTTCCTACTATGTTGTTAGCTCYGATCCAGCCCGAAGCTGTTTTCAGACCAGGAGAATGCACATCTGAAGTGCCTCTGTCCAGGCCCTCCCAGGTCAGGAGCATGTACCACAACACTGGTATGATAGGGTTATATCTGCCTCTATAATGGGAATGTCAAGCCAGGAGCACATGGAGACACTTGGATTCCAGCCAGAGTAATTTCTAAATGGATTGTGCACAGTTAGTTTAATCTCCTTACCAGTTACCCCAAAAGTATTTAAACCAAATTAGCTTGAAACACGAACAACTAAAGCACACAGCAGGGGACCTATGGCATTTCCCCACTTCATACAAGCAGAACCCAGCGATACCAGGAACTTCCCCAGTCCTCTCAAAACAGTTGTGGTGCAGAGCATTTTCATGTCACAAGACACATTTTTGGAGTTCAAGCAATGAAACCAGCTGAGGAACTGGGGACTGGCACCTAAGTGGTTACAGCCTCTGGAAGAGCAACACTTGGGCTCGTCTGAAATAACTTTGGAATCCAACTCACTTAAACGTGAGCATAAAATACTCCTCCCTTAGATCCAGAAAAGGGACTATGGATGCACAGGCACACACGCATCAGCCCAGCGGGGATGCCCGCTGACGAAGCCCGGCGACTTGCCTCTTCGCGCGAGGTCTCTGGCAGTCTCCTTCCCGATGCCTGTGTTGGCTCCTGTGATTATCGCCACCTTCCCCTCCAGCTTAGCTGTCGACTTACACTGTCCTCCAGCGACATACCTCCTGCAAGAGAGGGCGGCAGCAGTCAGGGGACGAGGTCCGAGGGCAGCTTCCCTCCTGAGGGGACTCGGGTCAGGGCTGAGTGCCCAGAGCCCCAGGTTTCGCCCCAACGGCCGGGCTGACCGCTGCGCTCAGGGCCCCGGGGAGTCACGGGCGTCGTTACCTGAAGCAGTTGATCACGATCGTGCCGTGACCGGGCCACCGGGTCAGGTTCCCCCTCGCCCTCCAAACCCCCCCCGCTTTAACCACACTGGTGGGGCCCGGCCTGAGCCCGGCGAGGCCCCGCCTCCCCCGGCCCCCGCCCCGCCCCCAGCCCGGCCCCGCCGCTCCGCCCTTGCGTCAAGTGGGACCACGGCTCCCATTGGCTGCCGCCGTCAACTCCGGAGACTCGGCCAATGGGCTCCGCCGCGGCGCCGTGAGGAGAACGCGGGCCCCGCCACTCTCCGCACCCCGCCGGCTCTGGGGCCCGGGACAGACCCCGGAGTGAGTTCCGGGCGGTCGGAGGCTGCGGGAGGCCACCGAGCCACGCGCCGCCGCCGGTGCCAGGGCTGAGCCGAGCCCCAGGAGCGCCCCAGCTCCTGTCGCGGGCGCGTTAGCGTTACCGAGGCGCTGGAGCTGGGGAAGCGTGAATAACGCCCTGCCCCAGCGCGGGCTAGCGGAGAGGAATCCGTTTTATCGGTGCTCCCGCCAAACAAACAGGCAGACCTGACTGCCCCGAGACACGGCGCGGGGCGGAGACCGCCGCCGCTACTCGTACACGCGCGAGAGGCCAGGGCCGCGCTCGGTAAGACGCACCTGATGTAGGGCGCTGCCAGGAGGAGGAGGACAGGGAGGGAGACGGCGGCGCCCAGCGCGGCTCCCCAGCAGTCGAACATCGCCGCCGCCCGCTCCATGCGCACTGCCGGCGCTCAGCGGCGGCCACCCCGCCCCGCCCCTCTCGGCCCCGCCCCTCCCGGCTTCGGCCCCGCCCCTCCCGGCTCCGCCCGGCTCCGCCCTGCCGCGGCACGCGGGCCCGTGGGGGGTGCTCCGCCGCTCGCAGGACAGCGCGCCCCTGCCGCGCCTGCGCAGTGGCTCCTCTTCTGCCGGGCAGCGCCCGTCTCCCAGCCCGGCGGTGCCGGCTGCGCCCGAGCCTTCCGGCCTCGCGCACCGGGCGCGTCCTGCCCCGCCGCGGCAGCCGGGGCCCGCGCTGGCAGCCGGAGGCGGGCCGGCTGTACGCCAGCAGCCCGCTGCTTTTTTCCCCCGTGCAGCGCACGGCTCTGACCTGGGTCTCTCGGAACAATCTGCAACTGCCGGTTTTAATTTTAAAGTTAAATTTAATTTAACTTTCCAATTAACAAGCCGAGAAATATCTGAAGAGAAAGGCCAGCGGCTGTCTGGAAAGACATTCAAAACACGTTTTCATGACCTCAGCCAAAGTTTACAATATTGACCCTAGCGAAAGGTATGAACGGATGTATGCCGGCCTCGGAGGTGGCGGCCGGGCGCCCCGCGCGGTGCTGCCGCCTCCCCCGGGGGAGACTACAGCTCCCAGCAGGCAGTGCGCGCCACGAGCCCCTCCACCCCTTCCCGCGGCAGCCCGGGGCAGCGCCTGACGCGCCCTGTCGCCGCCGACAGCCCTGTTGCAAGGCGCGTGGCGGCCCCTCGGGCGGGGAGCGGGCTGCGGCGGGCCGCCCGCGCTGCCGCCGGGGCGGGGCGGTGTTGCGGTCGGGCGCCGTTTCGGGCTCCCGGCTGCGCCGGGGGAGGCCGCCGCCGCGGCCGCCGATGGCGGAAGTGCCTCGCGAGGGAGCGGCGATGCGTGGCGCAGCGCGTAGCCGAGTGGGCCGGGGCAGGCGGTAGCGGCAGCCGTCGCCGAGCGTGGCGGGGGGCGGCTGTCTGCCATGGCGGGCCGCGGCTCCGGCTCCTCAGAGCACCTGGAGCGGCTGCACGAGATCTTCCGGGGATTGCACGGAGACCTGCGGGGCGTCCCCGAGCGGCTGCGGGGCAGCGCGGCCGGTGAGGCGGGGGCGGGCGGCGGCCGCTCCTTGTCGCTTGGGGTGGGCAGCGGGCTGGGCTTTACCGGCAGCGGGGGGGGCTCGGGCGCCCGCCCCCGCCGCGGCCGTCTCCCTCCCTGTCGCTCGGGTCCGGCCGCGGCGGGGTCGGGCGGTGCTTTCCCTCCTCCCGGCCTGAGGGCAGCTGGCCCTCCGGTTGGGGCCGCTCCGCGGGCGGCCTCTCGGGTAGCTGGGGCCTGCTGCAGGGCCGTTGCAGGAAGGTTGCGATGTTTCGCCGTAGATAAACCTGTTTTTACAGCCGGGAGGGCAAAATCTCTTTAAGAAAGCCGGTGTGTGGGGAAGGAGTTCGCCAAGGCAGTTGCAGGGGTTTAGTGCATCGTTTTCGGTGGACGCCTCCTTGGAGGGGGCGGGTGGCTTTGCTCGGTCTGGCTTCACCGTGTCTTATTTTTCAGTTGCTGCTATATTCTGGTAGGTTTGCTCTTGACTATTAGGCCTGGCCAAGCAAAGCCCCGAATATGCAAGTGGCGAGGCAGGTGTGTCGCTTTACTCCTCTGGAGCACCTCCTCTTGCCTGGCAAATTTCAGCTCCCTAGCCAAGCACTGCTGTGCTGGGCTTTCGGCTTCAGTCCTATCTCTGAGGAGGAGTTATTATTTGGATGTTATTTCATGCTGTTTCTAGGTGACCTGCCTAAACTGCAGTGCTTTGGGTTTTTTTCTTTTCTTTTTTTTTTGGTCATTGTGGGACTCTCATCAGCAGAATTAAAAGCAGTTTTTATTATCACAACTGTCCGCAAACATTTGTAGACTTACTGAAGAAGACTTGCATTTTAAATGACTGTTTTACAAGTCTAGTTTGTGCAAAACTAAAAAAAACTATCAAGCTACACAAAGTTATGTTACAAGTAAAATCTGATTTTTGGGTATTCTTTATACCATACCAGTGGGTAAAACACTCTTGACAGAACACTTCTCTGTAGGACTTGGCATTGGGCTTCCAATTCACTTCTCAGTACTTGGCAGTATTCTGAGAACTGACAAGGGAAGTGATCTGACAAGGAGAACTTTGCCAATGCCACCGAATCTCTTTCATTAAATACTTCTTTCATATGCGAAACACGATACACAGTTATCACGAACTGCTGTAGCTCCGCTTGGGTTTTGTACCTACCAAATTAGTAGCGGCTATCAGCCGCGTTCTGTGATAGTCTTGTCATTCTCCCAGAATTGATTAATTTTACGTGTTTAGGTGTAAAATCATAAAAATGGTTTGTTCAGAATATACCAGTCTGTGCTAGATAACACAGGCAATGAAAAGCTTAACATTCCGTTTCTTACCTGGCTTTTCATTTAATACCGAGTTAAATTCAGGGTCGTGGTCCTTGTCATCAGCATTTCCAGAAAGTTTGTACAAGAAAGATGTTCAAACCTGCAACTGACAACTTTCAAAGCTGACTTAATTTCACTAGCAGTCAACAAGAATAAAAAGCATAAAAGAAGAAATACCCTTCCTTGGAGGAAATCCTTACTTCCTTGTAGAAAGGAGAGTGGTCAGTTTCTTGTGAAGTAAAGCTTTGTCAGGTCTCTGGGGAACCAGGGTAGTCTTCAGCAATGAATTCTGAGCAGTGGGCTTAAATGGAGTATTCACAGGCAGCAATTTTTGCAGTGCTCGTAGATATTTTTTTTTCCAACATCACAAATAATTACAAACTTTTTTTAAACATGCTATGAAATTTTAATATGACTGTTCTATTCTTTAAATTGGTTGCTGCAAAAATCCTGGCAATATTTTTGGAAAGTATTTCTAAGAGAGTTTAAGATAAGTCAGGAATTTGTCTATCTGGTAGAGGTGTTCCACTCTCCTATTGTGCTTTGTTTGCTTCTTGTACATATGGGGAGGGCGGTGTATCTTTATTTTTCAAGTTATTTGATCCTGAAAACTTCAGGATGCAATGAAAAATACCTAGCATACTCTTCTAAGATGATTGGCACACTCACAAACTCAAGGGAAGACAGAATCTATAGTCTTTGGGACATCTTTGAGGGACAGAGGCTTGGAGTTGCTATTTCACTCTATATAAACAAGAAAACAAATTCCTAGCTCTAGAAACAAATTTTTTCCTTCCAAATTTGTAAGAAGGCATTTTAAACAGTCTGGATCAGTTTCAAATATAGATGCTTTCCTCTAAATTAATTCAGTTGGCTGTACTTTTCAACTGAATCTATTTCTAACTGGTTGGAAGTAAATCAGTTAAATGTTGATGAGCATGTGCGTATGTTGCTGTGGCTTAGGTACTTTTTACTGCATTAAAAAAGTTCTCTCCATGTACTTTGAGTCACAGTTTAATTCAGAGTGATATGAATTAAACTGCTCAATGTATTCTGGCATTTCTGTTAGGCCAGATCGAGTATAATGCTTTCAAGCCACATTGCCTGTTTTCTTGTTGGCATATAGACAAAAAAGTCTCAAGCCATTGCTGCTTGACTTTTGGAAACTAGCATTTCTTTGGCTGCTCGTTTGTAAGTGCAGTGTCGTCTTAATCCGCTTGGGGGACACAAAGAAGGTAAAATCCTGCTTTTTTCGGTACTGCACCAGGGTTCTATTAGTTTGGGCCAGCAGTTGTTTTAAGAGGGCACTACTTAAATCGGATTAGTGAAATGACCTGTATGAAACAAAATACTGATTTCTGAAGGCTGTTTTCCTGCAGTTCACATCCATGATTTCACTTGCAACCCAGCTACACAAATAATTGCATCAGCACAAATGTGCATGGTGGCAAATCATGGAGGAAGTTGAGGAGAGTGTATTTGGGAGCCTCATACGTCAGCGTTTCCTCCTGAATTGACTGGCATGTGAAACTGCATTTCCTGATACCAGCTAGTGTGTAACATGTTAACAGTCATAATGTAGCTTAGTCTGTAATAATTCTGTGTGCTACTTGAGAGGATAGCTTCTTGTTAGATGATGTTTTTTAATTCTGTCTTAAGTTCTTTGCAGTTCAAATTTTGGGGCTTAATTTGAATTTGAACTGAAAGGGAAAGGCTACAGCTTAGGCATGTCGTATATGAGAGGAGCTATGTAAAAATGTTTTAATCACTTCAAATTTTTTTCCTATTTTCCATTGAGAGCTCGGTGGTTTAAAAACTGCTTCTTTTGCAGAGGACCATATTTACAAAAAGGTATTATCAAGTCAGTTTTTTACTGCAACAATGTTTTCATAATGTTATCTTTAATTTTGTCTTTAAAAATTAGAGAAGTTTTACCAAGATGACTGTCTGCATTTTTTGCTACCCAAAATTTTAAGGCTGAATTATTCTCTCCTGAGAGGTGAATTAGGCTAGTGCATACTTATCAGACTTCTGATAGAATTTGGTTTCATTCAGCAGTACTCTACAAGAGTCCTCTGGTGTTCGTCTTCAGTGCTTTTGCAAAAGCTTATAAAACATATATTTTTGCTCCACTCAGATAAAGGGAGTTTCAGAATTCTACTTTAATTGATCATAGATATTAGAGAGGTATGATAGTTTTTAAGACATGCAAAATACAGGTCTTAAGGTTTTGTTTAAAAATAGTATAACTGTGGTGAGACCCATTCTTGGGCCTCCAAAGCCCTAGATACAAGGACCTTAGCAAATAACTGTCTCAAACAAGTAAAATGTCTGGTTTTGTTGGCTGATTCAAATAAGTGATGTCATCTTGGAAGAGGGAAGAATTTGGGCATTAACCTGTGAACCTGAGGTGATCTTTTGATGGCATCTTTAATCTCCGAAAACTCTAGAATGCTTATCCCATTTACCTAGTTACTTTATGACCACGAGAATGCRGAGTGCCCTATCTGCCGGGAACTTCAGGGGAGTGCATCTTGGAAATGTAGATTGACTTGRTGTTCTGTTCAAATCCAAATTACAGTTTCAGCCTTCAGTAATATTGCCAAATGTGTGCAAAAAATAAGAAATATTTATGAGCTGTTTACCAACATGTCCTCTTTGTTATCCTTTCATGTTAAATGTTTCTCAACACGGAATTCTGTCAGTGGAAGTTGGAGGATAATAGGTCAGAAAAATATTTCAGGTTTGAAAAATGACTTCTTTTGTTTACCAGAGTAAACAAAAGKGGCCAGCATTTGGAAGGGTGGTTTCTGCTCTCTCCCCCCTCCCTCCCTTCTGACAAGTTGTTGTAAGAACAGGCCGTTCCTGTTTGAGGTAAATTTTGACCTGGTGTCTCTGTAATCAGCMGTCTGTGGCAGCTTCCTTGTCTATAATGGATTGAGTTCTGTTGTAGTTTCTCTATAGTTTATCTGACATACTACTTTTCTTCCACAGAGGAGAAGAAAAAACTAGTTCGAGAATTTGATGAGAAACAGCGTGAAGCAAATGAAACGGTAAACGGAACTCTAGACTTCTGGCCTTTCTGACCAGTTGAAACACTGATGCCTTAAAAAGGACAGTACTTCCAAATTTTACTCTCTTTATGGTTCCTATGCTGGCAGGCAAATGTTGTATTTTTTTAATGTCTAATTCATTGATCTGATAGATGTATCTGTGTTTGTCAAGACTGTTGTATATATCTATATACATATCTAGATATGGACAAATATTCTTACATGCGTATTTTTTCTTCTGAGTGCTCGGTTTGGATGTTGCCTTCCCTTTGTTAAACAAAGGAGAGTGGTAGAGGTGCAATTACAATTGCTAGAGATTGTAGGGAGGGCACTTAGAGAATCTCCCCCCTCCTCTCCCCCTTTTTTTTTCCCCTACTGTCTTTTTTCATGTTGGTCTTAACCCACCTGACCTTTCTATAATAGTCTGATGGTTAATTATCAGGGATCTTGCATATTTTAAACCTCTATTGTATGGGCTTCCTGGAGAGCAGGTGACATGGAACTGCACAAAAAACCCATGTGACTTGTCTTTCTAAGCAAGACATTATGGATTAAGCTTTCTTTTCTTCTTAATGTGCTATTTGTTAGGATGTTTTTGAGCTGAACATTCTTTGAGAGAGATGCTTTATTCCTCTAACTTACTGGGGTTTATTGACATGTATCTGTGTAGGTGATAYATGAGATGTAGAGTTCATATTGTGAGAGAGCTCATATTGGTGGACAGCCTTAAGCATTGTGAATTTGTAACAACTGTCACTGAAAGTTGATGTGAAAATTGACGCATCCACAATCCCAGGGTTTACAAATCCTAACTCCGGTTGCCAGGCCCAGATGTTCAGAGTATAAATTTAGTGTCATGCCTACCTATGCAGTAGATCTCTGTTGCATAGGTATGATGAGAAGCTGGTACCCATCCTATAAATGTTTAAACAATATGAAGGTGAGAACTGCACATTTTGAAGTTAGAGTGATGTTTCAGAAAATATCAAGCATTTAAGCTTGGTGATTAATTTTTTTTTTTTTTTTTTTTCCTTGAGGCATTGTGTATCTGAAAATCTGTGTGGGCTGCACAACATTAGGCAGAATGGTGTACTCAATACTAGATGAGGGGTACAGGGTTTGGGGTTAATTGCCCCCCCCTCCCCCCCAATCGCATAAAAACATGTGAATCCCTTCATCTGGTGGTGAGTTTCGAGTATAGCTGCTGATAATAATAGATTTGGTTCTTTAAAAAATAAACACATTTTCTTCTGTTAAAGCTCCGGGAAATGGAGGAAGAACTGAAGTACGCTCCTGTGCCTTTCCGCAACCAAATGATGAGCAAAATCCGGGCGTACAGAAGAGACCTCTCCATGTTCCAGAGAGAGATGAGGAGCACAGATTTGGGATTGGGCCCTGGAAGTCAAGGCGATATAAAATACGGAATCTTCTCCACAGAAAATGAACAGAGTGTGAGAATTAGATATAAATTTTATTTTAACATTGCTGTGATTGTTTAAAAAGAATATTCCAGATGTATTGTTTACAGTGTTTCTACTTTAACCCACTTAGCCTCTGTGCTTGTATAACTCCCTGTGTATTTCTCTGCATGTAACATGAATATCTCAGGGAGGAGGAAGAACACCTGGAACTCAAAGGAGAGCTTTTCTGTTCTAAAACAAAGATATGAGTATAATCAAAATGGAAGTCCTTGAATACCATGCGGTTAGTAACTTACACAACATTCTGTACTGAAATTTTACTTTCAGTATTTAATCATTCCCCTACAGCAGTGAAAACACAAAAGTGATGCTACTGACTGAGAAGAAGGGTTAACTTATCCAGTTTTAGTCTCCAAAACTAGCAAAGTGTGTGAATCATGCACTGTATAGGTTCTTTGGTAGAATTTTCTTTTAAGCAATCTCAGTGTAATAATTGCAAGAAATATTCCAATTTGTTTACCAGATATACTTAGATATATTTGAGCTAGTGAGACTGAATCTGCTTATTATCTCCAGAGTGCTGTCATCTGTACAGAAAGTTCATGGAGGTGGGCTCTTTCTTTGTCTGCCTTAGATAAGGAAGGTTTGAGGGAAGGCTCTTTCCTTAGTATCGCGTTCTGCAGTAGCTTGGTAAATTTTTGCATTTGATTCCTCTTGGTTGGTTCCTCTAAAACCTGAGAGCAGGGTGGTAGATTAGACTTTCTGAAGCTTAAGAGAATACTTTATTTTGAGCTACCTTTTGACCCCAGGGTCAGCAAACATTTCTTATCCTCTAGCCCAGGCTACTGGCATGAAAAGAGGATCTTTGTTACTTAGCAGTCCATCTGTTAGTGCTGTTTGTTCCTAATCCTTTTGACTGTGTAAACTCTTAATGATCTCCCTGGCAACCTGGCAAGTGTGAAGTCACAAATAAGACTGAATTTAGATATGAATGGAAGGAAAAGGTGGCATCTGGAAAGCAAAGATGTTATTATCATGTAAATGTTCTTTGATGGAAAAGTAAATTGTTGCAAAGACAGTTTTTTGTAGCTTTTAACTCTTTAGTTGTGTGTCCTTGTTTTTCAAGGTTTAACCAGATTTGGCCATAATCTTACAATGTGAACAAGAACTCTTTCAAAATTAACTGGGCTACATCAGATAACATAAGCAGCACATACAGATAATACAAATGGATGGCCTATGGAGTCACATCCTAACTTTTTAATATGTCAGAAGCCTAATACCTCTCTCTTCGTGCTTCATAGTTAAGCATACGTTATTTTTCAGACTAATCTGCAGTCACAGAGGGTGCTGCTTCTCCAGGGAACAGACAGCCTGAACCGAGCCAGTCAGAGCATTGAGCGCTCGCACCGAATTGCTGCTGAAACAGATCAGATTGGCACCGATATAATTGAAGAACTTGGGGAGCAGCGGGAGCAACTGGAACGCACCAAGAGCAGAGTAAGCAGGGAGACCGTGGGCATTGCATGGAAACAACCTGATGTTAGCTTAGTGGGAACTGTGTGCCAGTAATTACTCTCGGAGACCTCCCTAGACATGGTAATCCAACTGATGTTTCTACAGATCAAATCCAGGCTGCCACATTTCTATGCCGTGCTCATAAAAGGAAAAAAATAACTGTAGAAGGGCYCAAAGCACAATGGCCAAGTGTCTGTGCCAGATTGGGTATTAGACCTGTAAACCCCTGCTAAAAAAAATTTACTGAAAAAATTACAGATTTACAAAAATGCTAAGGAGTTGCCCACCACTAGATTACTAGTAAAGGTTTAGATTTGGGAGGCAGTTAGSAAGTTCTTCTAATGAAATGAAATTTAATAGAAGCTTTATTACTTAGTTACTAACCTTCCAATATTTGTAGGTTAGCTAAGGAGGGAGAAAGTGGTGTCAGACAAGGTGCCTGTTCCTCATCCTTGAGTCAAGAAGCTCTGCTTCTACTGTGGATGCTTTAAGAAGTAGTTCATTTGTTTTGTGTACACACATATGCAAAACTGAGACTTTGATTTTCGAAGTAACGAACTGATGGGATTTTCTGTGTGTCCAAGGGATCCTGAGTGTAAAGCTTTTAGGCGAGTGACTTGCAGGTGGATGCTGAGTTTGGCAAGTAGGCACGCTCAGCCAAAACAAAACAAATACCCCTTTTCTTGGGAGTTACCTCTACTCCTTGCAACAAAGCCTGTAGCTTTTTCATTTGAGTAGTTTTTCAATTTCAGTCAGAATTTGATTTGCCCTGCTCCCAAATTTGGGTTGGAGAGCAGGAAAGGAAATGTGATCTTAAGATTTGTAGGTATAGTTATTGTCTGTTCTTTTTCTAATTAAAAATATCATAGCCCTTCAAGCATGTCAGTCTATCCACAGTTGTTCATGAAGCTGTGACTTTTATTGTGAGCCTTTTAGGCATTGTATTGCTGAATGGTATTAAACACACATTCCAGCTAGAAGCAGACTTTCTTCTTGCTTGGTCTTTCATAGCAGAGATGGGAAATCTAGTATGCTGTGAAAGGACTTGGTAGTTTTCTTCCCCACTTGGTCCAGTCCATCTCAGTGCAAGGTAACGTACCTACAGGGCCAGTTTTCCAGTTGAGGGCAAGAGCTTAAACTAGAGAGGAGTTGTGCTGGCAGGTGTCTGTGTGCTGTGGCGGTGAGCGCCCTGGCTTGCCTTTCACTTCCCTTGAAGCTTTGGAAGCAGAATAGTGAAATCTTACCCAGAGACTTCCAGTGGCCATACATCATGAATCATGACTGTCTGCGAGAAAACAGCTTTTTTAGTTGTCCATAACCTTGCTTAATTACGTGCTTCTTAATAGCCGACTGAGAAATACTTGACAGTTCATTTCTGAGCGTTACAAAGCTGAAATGGATTATCTATTAACAGTTCAGAGCTCATATCCACTGGGTCACTTAGACCTCTCAGTGCAACATGGTTCATTCTTTGCTAGAAACTGAATGGCATTTCRAACAGTTCCAGAAATGCACTGGGGAGAACATGTCAGTATAATTTTCTTCTGGTCAACAACTAGAATAATGACATGAAATTTAATGAAGGGAGCTAACACCAACCTTCTGATACTTGTAGATGAGCTAAAGGGACAGGAAGTGATCCTGAATTGCCTATCTTTGTATGTATCTAAGGGAAAGTATACATGGAAGTCGTATTTCCTCCTTAGAAAGGAGGCAATGCTTCCAGCTTGTATTGTGTGTAGAGAACAATGTTGTTTCTGAATTTTGAGAATATATGGTTAGCCTTGGTCCCATTATTAATTGCAGCATTTCAACAYCAGCTACTTCCAGGTGCATCTTTACAGAGTTGCTGTATACTTGTTCAACTGGCAAGTAACTTCTCTTTCTTCGTAGTTGGTGAATACAAGTGAAAACTTGAGCAAGAGTCGCAAGATTCTACGTTCTATGTCCAGGAGGTGAGTAGCGTGCCTGAGAGCAGCACTCGGCAGGTAGCATTGTCGTCTGCAGGTTTCGGGCAACAAATAAAGTGTCAGCTGGAACTGCAGGGCGGTTTTAGGGAATGTGCAAACAGAATGTATGCCCGTCTGCAGATGCTAATTCGTGTTTTCTCCTCTCTGGTAATTACTTGATGGAGTACAGGTAGTTGAAAACTACTGAATTTGTGCTGCTCATTTAGGATAATACAGGGTCTTTAACCATCCCATACAATAAATTGTGGTGAGGGGAGGGATTTGGACATAAGCAAGTTACAGTGAATTGCTAATGGTGGCTTTAGATGCAACTCCTTGTTATTCAAGTTGGGAAAAGCTGTGCCATACATCACTGCAGCATTAGGYGATTTAGATGTCTGATGACACAGACAAATCCGTTTAGCCCATAGTAATGCCCTAGAGTAGCTAGACTGTCAGATGAGAAGCTCTGAGCCTGACCATATACTATGCTGATGACTAAAGCCATGGCTGCTTAGGTGTATTTATGGTTTCTAGTTTAATTATCCTTATAAGCCAGTTCATGGAGTATATTTCCAGTAGGTACTTCTGGCCCAACCACCTTTTCTTTATACTCATTGCTAAAGGAAGTTGTTATAACTGTATAATTTTTAATAGTCAAAGTACATTATTATTATTTTGAGATTTTAGAGTTTTACTTCAACTGTGTAGTTCCAAGTAAAAGCACCACAAGGTGGGTTTTAGCAKAGGAGTTTAACTGATGTTTTCCTCTTTGCTTAATGGAATGAGTAGGCACATACACAGCAGCATGATCCACCTTATGCGGGGGAACAGAACTGCTACTGTTGAAGTGTAAGATTTAAGCAGAATTTCCAGGAAAACATGAGTAGGAAACTAGCGAGTTTGTCCCTTCCTGCTTGTTAAGAGCTATTCCAATAGCACTTTGTGGTCTAGCTGAAACAGGAAGTATACTTATTGAAGGTATGATGGTGATTAAATTATCTAGAATCTGCTTTCATAATCAAGGGGGRAAAAAGCTATCTTTTTTTTTTTATTATTTTTTAACTCTAGAATAACCACTAATAAGTTGTTGCTGTCAATTATCATCATCCTGGAACTAGCCATCCTGGGAGGTGTGGTYTACTACAAGTTCTTCCGCAGCAGATGAATCTTCATGAGTGTGATGAGCTTTTCCACTGTTGAGGAACCGGAGGGGATGTCTGTTCCCTTTGAATGTCTGAGGATTGAACTGTCTCACGAGACAGCATGTTCAACTGAAACTGTACTGACACTAGAAAGACAGAGAATAGGAGTAAAAGGAAAATGCAGAGACAGACTTGAACTACTGGTAAGATTAATAAGAAGGTAATAAATATTTTATTGTCTCAATTTGTATATACTTAACTAAATGAATAAATCTTGGTATGTAATAAAGTAGCCACCACTCAGTGGAAAAGCTAGTTTATTTAAAAACTGAGAAGTTAACAGTATTTGCCAAGTGTTGACAATCTATCCACTCAAGTGCCTCAGCAGAGCTCTATAATGTCCCATGTAATGTACCCCACACTTTGGGTTCTTAAATCCTCACTTGCTCTTCGCTGTCAGATTCATCTGGAGAACTGGGTGTTGGGAGTTCATCAAACGCGGTGTGTGCTCCTTCCCTTGTCTGCCCAAAGCACGTTGCTATCACGTCGACTGCAAGACTAGCAGTTGCRTTCACTTCCTCTTGAGAAGCTCCAAGCAGTGGATTGACTTCAACCATGTCCACAGCGGAAAGCATTCCTGTGAAAATGGTTTACAGCTTTGTTACTGTGAAAAGGGTAAAAGCTCTAACCGGGTTTCTTCTGCAGCCTTTCATTCATAGCAGCAAGTCTGATATTTGAGCTTGTGACCTACTCCACCCCTTARACACGTAAAATTGGCTCTCAAGTGAGGGATGAGGTTATCATTCTTAGATGCAAGTTTCTGTGTTTAATTTGGTTCTTTCTTACATMATCACTACCTCACTCATCCATGCTTTTAGCATTCAGGAGAAACAAGTTTGATTTTCCATATACACTTAGGAGAGGGATGTTTTTTAATCCTGTTTTCTCCCAGGCCAAAAATTAGGGGATATAAGAGAGTCTCACCTAGTGTTTTTTGGCGTCCTGTTCATGATTCTATTGAATCTGTTGTCTGGTTGTTGTGGTTTTGTTTTTTTATTTTTCCCATACCAACTTTTACTGCAAATAACTCATTGTTTAAACAAATTAAATAAAAACTCCATGGCATAAGGAGGAAATTCCTCATATATTGAGTCAACTGCTGTATACTTAGTGAAAGCTTAATTTGCTAGCCTTGAATCCTAGAACGGAACTTCCAACTGTTTAAAATTGTTTGCATCCATTTTTTTATTCTAGATGCCCATTTTTACATCTGGCCTCATGTGTTCAGGAATAGGGGACAGTATTATACAAGATGACCAAGTAATTTTTGGCATTAGTTGTTAATACATTATGTATTTTATTTACTTCTGGTAAGTTGAAGTTGTTGATGGTTAAGCTGCTTCCAACACCTGGGGTACTGCCCAACCATAGGACTTTTTTCCCTTACAGAAGGTGAATTGACTTTGTAGGCACCTTAGGTTTGACTACATTTATCTTATTATCTAGTTACACAGGAAAAACATAACCAATATGAGCTCTATGTAGTTTGTCCTGTCCTTGCTTAGTCAACTCCTACCTGTGTTGTGTATTTCCTCTGTGATGTACATGCCTTCTCTGTAAGTTAATCCACCTAGAACAGGAGTTCCAGTTGCTGGAGCCAGTGAGGGATCGAAAGCATCAATGTCAAAACTCAGGTGAATTGGTCTCTGTCTCCTGAGACAGAATAAAACAAGAAGAGCAATTTCAGAACCTTGAACTTTTTCTACATGTATTTCTTACTGTCCAGGCTGATCAGCAAAGCAGCATCACGCTCTGTAATGCTAAAGGTCCTAAGTCCTATACCATGTCTTGCATACATTTGGAATGGATTTATTTTTTTAATATCTTTGACTCTGAAACATCTCTTAGCTCAGAACTTTCCCCAGTACAYGTTGGGAAAACAGAAGTTTGTCCTTCTAGGTGCACTGAGCATCTGCTCAGGTGTGATTTTGCTGAAGATAGATAAGTACTTTAGTTCTAACCATCTTATCGGGTATTTGTCTCCTTAGTTGGAGAAATGTAGAGAAATGCATGATATAATCCAGCTTTTTTTCCTTTTGTACAGAAAGCCAGGGTGAAAGGCTGATTTGCAAGGCATCTAGGATGGAGGAAGCACCAAGCTTGAGGATTTAATAGACAGCTCATCCAGATGAATGGGGCATTCTGCRTTTTTCAGGTCAATAGTTGAAGGCTGCCTCCAAACTCTGCCATGTAAGCGTAGTTGATGAAGAAGTGAAGGATAATCTCAAGCCTGAAACATTAGTTACTTACTACATGAAGTCTGGCAACCYCTGACAGTTTAATAAATTGGACACTCAGCTGAGCTATTTAAGTGGTAGACTGTGTACTTCCAACTTAGTGCAGATGCTCAGTAGGGAGAAGCATCTGGATTTGCAACTTCTTTACTTGGTACAGCTGCAACTAGGAAGGGTGAGCACACCTTTAGGCACAAGAGCATGCAGCACAGAGACATGGACCTTGCTCTGCTTGCAAGAGTTTGTTCTACCCTGCAGTGAGAGGTTACCCTTTTAACTCTGATCCTCTCCATGTGTGCCTAGACTAGCATGATTTGCTCCCTCATCTGGTTCAGCAAACTTGAAGGTTAGCAAAGGCTTCAGCATTGAAATTAAGGGAGTGGTCACAGTGACGTCACTAGCTGAACCGAAGTGGCAGTTGTCATCAGGGCAGCGTATGTGAGCACAGTAAGGAGGAAGCCATCAAATGCTTCTACCTCATGTACTAACAGCTGAATTCAAGTGACCATCAGTTGCTACATATGTTTTTTTKTTAAAGTATAATGTATACCTTTTAGACTCCGAGTTGATTCAACCATTTTGCCAAACTGCAGTAAAATGCAGAATTCYTCAAGAGACAGAACAAATCGTATACAACAGAGCCACAACTGTAGTGAGTAATGTAACCTATCTTGTAGCTTTTTGTGAAACACTCTGAAATGGTTCCAGTTCACGATGTGCAAGCTGAGGACTAAAGTCAGTGCTAAGACTTAACTGTGATGGTGTCCAGTAAATAGTACTGTTTGGCCACCTTACATCTGCTTTCCTGAAAGTTATTTAATAAGTGGATGATAAGAGTAGTTTAAAGCAGATAATAATCTGTTACCTGCCCATCAGTTGTTCAAATGTTCTTTCCATAACTTTCTGAATTCCAAGGCGATCAATATCCCTCATGGAAAAATACTGGATGTCATAGTTCTTCAAAATATAGCTGTTAAAATAAAATTTTTAAAAAAAATCATTACTGGCCTAAGCTTAAATTTAGCAACCCTTACGAACAGCCAGATCTAGAAAGAAGCTCATGATTTCAGCCTTTACAAAAATCCTTTAATCTAAATCAACTTACTATTCAGCAGGATCCACATCCCTCAAACCAATGTACACAATATCAGATGCTGAAAGGCAGGGTTTTAGCCAGGAAAAGCCAGGAAGTTGTGGTACCTGCAAGCAAAGGTTTGGTATTAGGTTAGTTTAATGACATATACAGCAAAACTGTATTTAATGCTTCCCTCAAAACTTTATGTTTATTTATAGCACCCTTTCTCTGTCTAAACAGAGAAACTTCATCACTTGAGAGTCTGGCTTCCTGATTTAATCAGTCCTTGCCTTTGCCATACCATTTTACCTGAGTTGGATGTTAATGGATGAAGTTTTTAACTCTTCTACATTTTCTAGTTTGAAGAGGAGGAATAAAAAGCCCCTATCCGCACGCAATAGGTGATTAGCATCAGCWACTGTAAGGGGCAATGGTAAGAAACTAGATACCCAGATGTAGATCACTTAGTGCATTTAATGGTAATGCTATGTAACTTACCCAGTACATCATACTTAAGTGGAAGAATAAAAACCAAGGCACCTGTATCTTTTCAGGAGAATCACCAAAAAGTCATGCAAACTTTGTGGCAAGAACAATGTTAAAGATGAACAAATTCAAAGTGTGAAGTAAAAAAAAAAAAAAAAAAAA
>JASVER010000013.1:12911868-12977846 GCA_030449065.1 Oceanodroma leucorhoa
AACAAGAAGGTAGGCCTCCACATTGGGCTACATCATACTGGTTTTTTAATGTAGAACTGAAGAGAGCAGGTCTAGGACAGCAAATGAAAGATGATGAGGGTCATCATTCTTCAGCTTTGGTAATTAAGTAGTCATGGTATGCAATTATAAAAATCCTTCAATCCTACTAATTTTAGGAGTGCTTCAAATTAACTCAAATTTCTCTTCTTCCTCTCCCAGCTCTGAAAATGGCTACAGCCAACACAGCTGTCAAGCAGCAAGGCAGCTTTGTTTCCCTCTTATACTTCTCAATTACTGATTATATTCTAGTTGCAACATTTGGATTTGTTTTTAAAGGCTAACACACCCATAGCTATATTTAATTACATTGCATAAGCTATATTTAATTACATTAAATAAGCATATATAATAAAAGTATGTTTTCTGCAGTCATGAATTCAGAAGAGGGATAAATGAATTGGAAACCACTAGGAAAGATAATTCGGGTCTCAGAAATGAAGCTGTATCTGCAGAACCCATCACCACACCGTAAGCTGAGCATAGTATTGATAATCTTGTCAGATACTCTCTAGTGTAGAKTTAATACTGCCATTTTTAATTATACCTCTTCCTCCTTAAATAAAGGAAATGGAATGCCTTAACTAACTTTGATAGGCTCTGTTTTTACTTTGTCGCAATAGAAAAGGAGTTGCTGATAGTAAAGACAAACAGGCATCAGAAAAAGGTGCAGGTATTTTCATGGTAAGTTATTAATAGCAGTTCATGAGTTCAGTTTGAATGCTTCCAGGAGCCCTGACACTAACGCTCCATTTGAGGAATGGCAGTCAAAGGATTTTGTTCATAAATATTTTCCCTTAAAACAGCAAAATTAATTTAAAAAGTTTTTTAAAAACCTTAAGTGCCACGTTGCTGTGAGGAGTACCAGGCAGTGCTCCTGTGAAGTTACCTGGACAAACAAGTAGTAGCTGGCAGCCTGTGAATGGCCTGTGCAAGCAACACCAGGGTTTGTTCTACAGCAAYCTGGTCAAATGCTTTAATTTATTTCACAGCCAGATGCATCACATGTATTTCATGTTGTCTGCTACGTGGGGACATTTAATTCGGTAGAGCATTGACATAAGGGATTCTGAAAACGGGTGAGACTTGAACCAGCCCTGGGGAATTCTTGGCAGTTGTATTAATTTAAGCAGTTGCTGCTGCATGAGTTCCCCCCATGACATTGTGCCAGGACAGCTGTTTGTAGGGTCGTACAGTGAACGAGGGCTAGGACTTGATGCGTCTCAAACAGTCACCGAGCAGAGAGACAGTGCTCCTGACTCGGTTCTCATGCAATCCCACAGAAGGTTGCAGCAGCTGACCTGAGTTGCTGGCATGAGGTCAAGAACAGTCTAAACAGATTGTGCCACCAAGAGAGACGTATGTTACGCTACTGTCTCATGTCCTCTTGATAGGGAATGAAGAACAAGGAGCCTGGAGATGCTGGAAGAGCAGTACCAGTTAGTAGAGATGGGCAATGAATCCAGAAGATAAAATGTAATCATGCAGGCTATTTTGCTCTCTTTTTATATCCTCTGTTGTTTCTCTGTGGTTCTACAAAACAATCTAGGYAGGGAGCCAAGTGCTAGCTAGCCTTCCTGGGACTATTAAGTTGATGACCAAATCTTGTGACCCAGAGGGCCAGTTTGGTGGAATTATGGGAGTCCACCCAGAGAAGCATACACAGAGATGTGTCATGGTGGGGAGGGGTTGCTCAAAAACCCCTTCACRGCATGAGTGAAAGCAAGGAAGGAGATACAGGGCTCACCGCAAGATCTCTCATCTGCTTCACAGTGCTATGCTACGTCCCTTTTGACAACACAGAAACCTCCTTGAGAAGCAAAGTGCAACTGGTTAGTCTGTCGCTTTGAGAAAGAAGTTATGCTTAGCAGAGTGTAGGACTAGAGTAGCCTTCAGTTTTAGGATTCAGAAAGAATCCTTGCAAAGCAGTCAGGGAAGACAGTAAATTTTTTTGTCCCGTTGTCAACACAAGTGCTCTACTGGATGAGCGGGAGAGAGCGAGCCACGTGCACCTGTTCCCACACAAAGGTTCCCTCCGGTGAGTCAGACAGGCAGCCAGACAAGCTATGGTCCAAGGCACATTCTGCTACTGCTGAACAGCTCTTTAAAAACTTATACTGTTGTAGCAGCTTTCTTGTACCAGCAGGACAGAAGTTGGTTTTCCTCCCTCTAAACAGGAATACAATACGGTAAGAAAAGCCTCTAAATGAGTACACACCTGTCTGTGTAGCTGCAAATACAGGTTGAGGGGYTTGCGTCAGATGTTTCTGCATAAGCTTCCTGACAGCTAGAATTTAGTTGGGCTTGTAATGAGATCTAATAACCAGCACCATACCTGACTAACTCACCTCTAAGYGTAGCCTAATCTTACTCTTCCTTCGCTACTGCTGCTGGTAAGAAAGAGGCCTGCTCCCCCACTGACCCCAGAAGGCTCACAGTATTCTTTTAGTAGCTCTAAAAAAAAAACAAAAAAAAAAACCAAAACACCACTGTGTTTCTGTGCTGCTCAAGAGCTAGCACCCAGCAGAGCAGAAATTATCAATGTATAGCCAGGAAACCAAAAGGCAGCATACCTTATTATGCCTTTCTCCTCCCTCCTCAGCTATCAAAGAACTTGGCTTTGTTCAGTTCTCACCACCACATAACTGTTCACCTTAGGTGAGCTCCAAAATTCACAAAATTTTCGTTTGCTATTCCTCTCTCTCCTGAAGTGGGTGCAGTTGCCAAAAAAGAAAAAAAAATAATCACCCCCTTTAACTTACAGGCAAGAAACTAGAAATACAGTAACCTTTTATATTAACCTTCTCATGTCCTAGGGATATTTCAAGAAGCCCCRTTAATTTCGCATTACTTTGGGAATCCTAGCATGTTTGTAGAGACCATACAAGAATTATTAGAAAGAGGAAAGTATGTAAAAGCACCAAATGACTCTATTGACTTGTGGATGGAATTCATTCAAAAGAATTCGCAGGGAAAAAAGCAGAAGAGCTTTACCAGATGATAGCAGTCTTGCTGTGCCAAACAGGTACTAATGCAATGGTATCTTCAGTAGCCATACAGACATTAAACATGCTTGATCTTACTTGGAAGAGGCATACTTCCATCAACACAGCACGCCCAAAATTTGTCAGAGGGGRAAAAAAAGATTAAAGGGAAATGACTAGCAGTGCAAAGTGCCAGAATAAAATTGAGAGTCAGGTTTTCTGCAGCTCCAGCATCCATTCTTAACCTGCAGTTGCTGATCCTGCTCCCACTCTCCAGCCTAAGCTTCAGCAGAAGCAGATTGTCRTACCTAAGGTCCTACTGCAAATGCCCCAGTTATTAACACTGCACAGGCTGCCACTGCAGTGTCTCCAGTAGATGCTACAGGTACCTGTGTAGGGAGATACAGTCCACAGCTAAGCCAAAAAGGGTACRTAGGCCTTAGGTTAACCTACTGTTTAGAATCTTGACAGTAGCACAAACTGGCCATGCACATTCCAGGCACCCCAGTAAACAGTTCTTTTTTGATCATTTGACCTCCAAGACAAAGACTATCTCTTTAAAAGCACCCRGTAAGCAGGTACAGCTGTTCTGATTTGGAGTACTTGCCACTGGAGCCAACACCAGAGCAGCCAGTTAGAGATCACGCAGGAACAGCCCCTGTCAAGGTTGTCAAAACATGGAAGAGCCAAACTAAGCAGAAGGAGCGTGCCAGGTATGCAGGAACCAGCTGTCGCTGGCGGTGAGCTCAGCACAGCTCCCACAGGCTCAGCTGGGGGGAGGTTCCCTCTTYTGCTCAGCTGGTAGAATCCCTGCCATTGCACAGCACCAACTCCGCCCGTTACGCAGGAATGGCACGATGTCAGCTGCTGCAGAAAGCTTGTGTGAACTCTTGCTTTCTGTACAACCCACGAGGGTGCTAACACAAAAGCTTTTTCTCATTCCTGTTTCTAAGTGTGTGTGTATGTATATCTATATTTACATGTGTGTGTGTGTATTTGTGTATAGGTGTATACATATATATATATATGAACATGTGTACACACATAAATTAATACTTACTTTTGCTTGTACTCAGATAAAAAAAGGTGTGGCATTTGCAGCAGATAAGAAAGCACCTCACAGCAGAAAAAGTAAAATGCTCTGAGGATTTCAGTGTAGGCTAACTGTACAAGCAAGATACTTACTTTATCTTTAAGCTCTCTCAAGAGAAATGAGAGAGGTTGTCCATGGAGGTTTCCAGACTGAGTTGTAAGAGGGGTGTTGATATCAGCATGCGCATCCACCCAGATCACACCAAGGTGTGGGCACTGCCGTGCGTGGCCACTGACAGAACCAAGTGCCAAGCTGGAAATACAGCAGCAAAGTCTTTAGTTACCATTCCTCCTTCAGAACAACTACAAAGATAATGGGAAGTCTCTGCAACTTCAGTCAGCAACATTGTCATGTTTCAACACATCAGACATCCATGACAATAAAGGGTGCATCCCATACAAACTGCATATYGTGATTCCAGCAGACTCCAAGTAACTCTACAGGACTATACTAGTACTGACAGATGAGAAAGAGCTCTTTTCTCTCTCCACTGGCACCCTTCCCACACTCTAATCTTCACCTGTTCTGCTCCAAATGATCTCTTCGAAAATCTAGTGTGCTCACTCATCAATTCTGCTATTCACCCATTTTTTATTCCAGTCATGACACCTTCCCCCCCAGTTCATTCTTACATGCCCTACCTTCTTCAACCAATTCTCAGACCAAAGGCTAATGAAAAAGAGGAGAAACAGAGATTCACATGTTGTAAGATTATTACAAAATGGTCTGTGTGCAGGCATTACAAACCCATCCCAAGAGCTGACATCCTGAGAGTTGAGGGGCAAAAGAGACAAATCACTAAACATTCAGCAATAAAGAAACTGCAACAGTTCCTAAAGGCACTTGATCACACAAACTTTCCCAAACAGGAAAACCTCACTTGTACGTCTGCAGATTGCAGAACAGTCTGAAACTAAGCAGTACTGTCTTAGAAGGCCAGATTTTTGTAGCTGTCTTCTATGTTCCACCCTAAAAGCAATAAAATCAAAATGCTGCTACCCTATGGTATTGCCAGGAAATGACCCCAAGTTGTTCCCACCGTCCCCCTATTTTTTATTTAAATTCTTATACTCCCAAGTGTCAACCTGCAGCATGCACCACTAATTGCTTCTAGTTCAGCTCACCTGTGATCACCTCCTATAGTCACACAGCTGTGTCCAGCAGCTACCGCTCTGCTTACAGCATCAGCCAATACCTGGCTGGCTAAACCCACTGACCGGGGATACAAAATCAGGTTGTTGTACAGTTCATCATTGGGAACTTGAGTGAAATTCAAATCTCCAAAGTCGTACACTTGGCATCCTGGAAACAGAGCAGCAAAAGGAGAAAATGAGTTAAATAAATGCCCAGAGAAACGTTCAAAATATGGTCCTCTCAGAAAATCAGCTGGGCAAATATGAAAGGAAAAATAAGAAGGGAATGGATTCATTTGACTATCTGCATGCCCTTCCAAACAACCGTGTCACAAATTTACAGATTAGAAAGCTTGAGATAGTATTGTCGCTTTAATTCAGCGATGACATAGGACAATCATAAAAAGTCASCTAGAAAAACAGTTTGATTTTTTAAAATTATTTCTTGGTAATTTTAACATGAAAGAGTACAGTTCGTATTGCCATCTTCCTTCYCAATTAGACAGATTGCATACAGCCTTAAATGAGCTCAGTTGCTCAAAGATGCCTAGGACTACACATTTCACTAACTATACCTGAGTCCTAACAGTTATTTTGCATTTTCAAATCCCACAAGAATCCAGACACAAAACTGCAAAGTTACTAATAAAGGAAATTTTCTTACAGTACTTCCAGGCAACTCCATGGAGGATGTGCTAGTGCTTTGTAAGAGAACCTGTCCATTTTCTCAACGCAACATGTTCTAGAAGGCATGCTAATTCTGGGGCTTTGATCCCAACCCTCTCCAAGATCCTRTCATTGCCAGTTACAACTTAATTGGCTGTCGAAGCCTGACAACATTCTGGGTCTAAGACTCAGCCTCTACTAAAACGTATTTCTGACTACTTTTACCCTGAAAAGAAGTCACTTCACAGGTTAGGAAACAAGGGAACATTTTTGAGTGTTGTTTCCCCTCCCTCACCCAACTRGGAGCATATTTATTAATTGGCTGCATTTAAAGTTTAATTCTCTTTCATACACATTAGAGAGCTTATCCTTTGAAGCTCTGCATCTGATACCATGTGCTTTCTTAACAGCCGTTTAGATACCAAAATTTCTAACAGTATTTCACCAGCCAGAGCCTCTCAGTTTCAGGTAGGCCTGTCGCTGCAGGCACTGATCAGGACTGTAAAGGCCCCAAGGTATTTACAGCTTCACCAACAGTGGCTTAATAAGCCAAGACCACCCTAAATACCAGTCATGCCTGTCCCATTTGTTCCTCGGGATCACTAGTCTGTTTGCAGTTCAAAGCATCCAGGCTACAGCTTGACATTTCGCCTTTAGCCATCCTATGCCTAACAGGGCAATTTGAAAAATTAAGGCAAGCAAATCAGCATGAAGAAACAGCCCACCTGGGGCCCTGGGTTTCCTGCTTAATTTCCATTAAGCCATTGGCCTAATGTCTAGGAAACAGTGCTCTGTGAATTTGCTTGGTGGAAATAAGGTAAAAGTAGCATTGAGGAAAACATGACACTATATAATTTCAAAAGGAGTTTTGACTGGTGAAAAGAAYGAAGTGAGAATGAATTCACTTGTGAGAATTAGGTGGCTAGGAAATAGGCAAGCATACTTTTTATAGCAGGGCCATAGATGGACATATGTCAGGGTATTTGCTAGGAGAGGACATGTCAGCTGAGCACAGCTACTTGACAAAGGATTAAATAAATGTCATCGCAGCAACTCTGTAAGAAAACACATTATCTGCAGAGACTTTAAGCAGTAAGCAGGACCGTGACATACCACTCCCTGGTTTTCAAAAGGCAACACAGGCATACAACACCATTTTTTTCCTCCCTTAGACAATACCTAATTAGCCAGGATGATGGCTCTGGAATTTTGGGCCCATTTTGTTCAGATTTGAATGTGCTATCTGATCTCCATGTGACCACTACATTTTTTACCCTCCGTTTCATTCTGCTGCTGTGCTGAATCAGAAGAGTTGTGAGTTCTGAGAGACATTCAATGAATGTCAAAAAGCTATTTTTTTTATTTGTGTCTTCCTGTAAGGCTACTTCTCACGCATATGCACATTGCTACACATTTCAGTATTGCAAGGTTTGATGGAAGTATGTGAGTGTGCCCTTGTAGATTCTTTTTTCAGCTTTGTGATTCCCTCTTTTATTTAGGTCCTCTGTTTTTATGTGCTTCCAGAGGATAGCTCAAGTTTCCCAGGGYGATAGGAATGTTTTCAGCCAACTATCTAATGCCTATCCAATGAAGATGCAGTTAATCTTAGAAGTACGCACTAATCCAATCCTTGAACATTCATAATATCTTTTCCTCCTACTATTTTTTTTAATTGTGCCTAAAGCTTTGAAAGGTATGATTAAATGACCTTACAGCAAAAGGAAAGCTTAGTGAATAGATAGCACACACACACACAAATCACAGTACATAGATAAACCCTGTACCCTGAAGTGATAGAAGTGTGCGTGTATGCCCATGTGTGCACATATATTTATTAGGATTGACCAGATCTTAAAGAGATTAAATCAACATGTACATTTGTCTTAATGCTTACTGAACAGCAAATAAAAAGAATTTATGTCAAATTATTAAAGTAATTATTGATGTATTTTCTTAGCTTCTATTTAGAACGTCTCAGATATTAGTCTAACGCTTAAGGACTTGATTTGTTTTCCATTTCATCTGCCTGCTTGCACATAGTTTTGATCTGAAGAAATTAAAAAACTAGATCTTTCTCAACTACATTATTTTGTCCAACACAGAAATTGCTACATGGATAGACATGCTGTAGTGCAGTGCAATCTGGTGGATCTTGCTGTTATTTGGCCGTTAGTGAAAGATTTATATAATCCACACACCAAACAATATGCACTTTGGGGCACTCTCAAAAGATACTAATAGCTATAAACAAACAGCTTTTTAAATCAGCACAGAAAGTTAACATGAAGAATATATATGAGCCTTTTAAAAGACAGTAGATCCAAGTTCTGAAAACTGGAAAAAAGATGTGGGCAGATAGGAAAGCCAGCTTCCTTACAGCCACTAGAAAGCACAGCATCCACACCATTTGTCAGTGCAGCAGATCAGGTCTAATAAGGATTGAAGTTCTTTTTAAATGAAACAGTACCCTACAGTACTTACAAACTAAACACCACACACATTTTGCTAGTAACTAAATAATATGAAATTAAATATGATCAAAGAAGCCTTTTGTTCCACTTTCAAGCTCTAACAGAAATTACATTCAAACAAAAAAATACATTGTTTGATTCATTAATAAATTTTCTGCACTGCTGATAATTGACAACAACCAAATCCATACAAGTCAGCTTCATCAGCACTCTGGCTCAAGAGGAGATCACTTTTTGAAGTGAGGAAAACAAAAAACAAAAAACCAGACTTGATTCATCTATTGCTGTTACAGCAGCTTGAAAGAGATATCAGGGAGATGGAGGTGTCAATCTGAATATGAACACAGTATAGTTACATAAATAAGATGCATACATGCGCAACAGTCCTCCTGTTAGTATGAATGATTAGTGTACAAAGGSACATATCTCTCTCCTACAGCTGAAGAGTGCAATCCTCAGTAGTTCAATGCCTCCTTCTGACAGAGTTTCATCAACGGGGCTGCTTGGGGGGCACATTTCAGCCAAAAATGAATAAATTAGCTTGAAATAGTTTGTACAGTAGATCTTCCCTAGATCAACTTCTTTTGACCAGAACAGGTTAGGGAAAGGTCACATAGGCATTCAACCAGCAGACCAGGGGATAGAGGGCAGTCATTTCTACAGCCTTGTCCTGGTTCYGGCTGGGACAGAGTTAACTCTCTTCCCAGTAGCTGGAGGGGGTGCTGTGGTTTGGGTTTGGAGATTAAAGGAATGTTGATGGCCCATGGATGCTTTGGTTGTTGCTGGGTGGTGCTTACACTGACAGCCTCCCGTGCCCTTCGAGGTGCAGGGGGACCTGGGGGGGGGAGCATAGCCGGGGTGGTTGACCCAGCTGGCCAATGGGGTATTCTATACCATGKGACATCATGCCCAGCTTAAAAACTGGGGGCGGTTCCTTCGGGGGAAGCGCGCGGTTCGGTGGGTTCGGGCGGTTGGTCCGGAACACGTGGGGGTGAGCAGTTGCATTGTGTATCGCCTGTTTTGTATATTCTGTTATTGTTGTTATCGTTGTTATTATCACTGTTCTACTTTGKTTTATTTCCATTATTAAACTGTTTTTATCTCAACCCGCGGGTTTCCCTCCGTGTGCCCTCCCGATCCTCTCCCCCATCCTACCGGAGTGGGGGGGTGAGCGAGCGGATGCGGGGTGTTTAGTTGCTGGCTGGGGCTAAACCACGACAAGCCTGTACAGCCAGAATCAGAACTTATAAGTAAGGGAAATCAGCATTTTTCATAATTAGAAGCCAAACTCGTACTTAGGTAGAAATACAAATTAAGAACACATTTAAGAAAATAAGGTTTCCTGCATGCCTTTTCAAATAAAACATCAATGTAGCACTCGGGCTCAACCCAATGCATATAACTGGGACATAAGATGCCCTTTGCAAGCTATATGACAATGGTGATGTTCACCTCCTATCATCTTAAAATGCAGTCCATTCATTCAGCACCACAGTAGGCAGCAGTTACTGTAGCAAGTAATTTCCCTGCACAGATTTAGAGAAAGTTTTCTCCTGTAAAAGCAGGTGGCTTATAAGTCTGGGGGCATTTAACCAGGAGACATCTGGGCAGCATCAGAGAAAGCCTCCCCATCCTCCTCTACTAGGATGCTGCACCAGAGCCAGAAGCAGCAATCTGACAGAAGGAGATTCAGCTTTCAAAATCCAGGCTGTCCGCTGACATTGCCCAACAGTACGCTACTGTAACACAGTTATAACAATTGTCCTAGGCAGCAAACAGGAATTGGAACAAAACCGTGTGGAACATGAGATAGAAATGATCTCCTGACACTGCCTGTTCACACTGGGTATTTGTGAACTAGAGGTAAAAAAAAAACAAAACACACACACCCCCACCAAAAAAMCCCACCTAAAATTAGTGGGAAAATTAAACCTTTCCTCTTCCGGGTTTCTAGACCCTGCTGAACTCCTTTCAAAGCAAWCTGGAAATCCCACTGTTATTACATCTTACTTCATACTATGTGTTACATAAAACCGCTCACACGAAAGCATCCCTCCTGCGAACTGTTTTCTCAGATTACAGCCCGCTTAGTGAATCACCACAGACACAGAAAGGCTTTTCAGGAAGCAATGAGTATTACGAACAAATGTTGTTAGACAAACATAACATTTTCCTTCCTGTGAGCAAAACGAAGGGCTACAAGCTGTTACTATCCTTCTTTTGCGTATAAGCTCACTGGCTTATGGTATGGACTTTGTAATTCTTTCTCAGAGACATCGTCAAAATGTTGCACAACAGCAAACAAATGACTCAATTCATTATGACCACTGCATTCTAAAGCCTATTTTAAGAGAGTTTTAACCCTCCATAATTATCCAGGGTGTGTTTGTGTAAAAGCAACTATATAAACAAAGGGCATACTTTTGTTTTACATGAATATGAAATTAGGCTAGTAAGGTTCCCACTACAAGAGACTGAGACTTCAGTGGCCTAGTTTAATCATAACCTTCTTGCTTGGAAGTTCTTACACAGTGTCTAATTCTCTTTGAATGGAATGTATATCTGCTGGAAGAAATCTCCTATTAGGTATAGGCATTTGATGGCTCAATAGGTTTCTGCCRGCTCTAAAATTTCTCTTCGTAAGAGGGAAGTGATGTCTTCCCTCAGTTATTTCCACCCTGCCTTTTGGCATTCTGAAAGGTCTGGTTTAAGACAAAGTTTCTGTATCTGTACCTATTTAAAAGGCTTCAGCTCAAACAGCAGCAACAAGCAAAACCAATTCCAATTGCTACCCCAAGTCTGTAGTCTCAAGGTGTCCTTTGCATAAAATGAGCCAAGAAATATATTTTTCTGACACCAAATCGAGCAGCCACCTCATTTCTCTTTGATAACCGTTTATAACTTTAATCTCTGATGAAATCCAGTGCACTTGACCTCAAGAGGTCTCCAAAGACGTCAGTATCAGGTGTTGGGAAACATTTGCACTGTGGCTTGCATCAGAGAGGAGACACAGGTGCAGCTATTGCGGTCTGCCACGCTGCTGACAAACCCTGCCCAAGTCCTAATTCCCTTCTAATAAGCTTAACCCAGAAACAGTTCCCAACAGCAAGAACACATGCAGGCACTTGCAGCCATAGGAAGTCATAATACCAAAACAGCTCTCCTCAACAGCAAGCACCTTGTGCTTCAGATTGTTACACATGTAAGTAGTTATTATATTAGTTAACCCAGATAGGCAACACTTGAGAGGAAGGGAGAGCAGAATAAATCAGAGATTACTGAAGTCCTCTCCCTCTTAGCAGCTGCAAGAAACTACCATCAGACCAGCTCACTTCTTCATATGCAAATGAAAGATCAGATTTTTTTTGTATTTGACTTTAGTGCCTCATTCCCTGCTTTTCACCAGGTGGTCTTACAACAGAAATTTCTACCTTCCATCCAAAAATAATCCTCTGTGCCATACTGACATAACCACATACCTGCCATAGGTATCTTGATCTTGTGAGTCCACAATGAGAGACAGGAATAAAGTTTCAAATGAGAAAGTAGTAACAGATTCTGTGCACCATAGAGCAGATTAAAACCCAACTCATTACCTAAATTTTCCCTCTGTCATCTCCTTTTGTGCCCCTCCCCAGTAACTCCTCTCCTTCAACACCATTCATGGTAAAAAAATAAACCAGCATGTGATGTGAACTTATTCCAACCCAGAGATAATTTTATGGGTGCAGAAATTCAGCTAAACCACGTACTAAAACTAATTTTATAATAGAAAAATATCAAGGATAAAGGGCATTGCCATAAAACCAAAGAAATACAAAACCCCCAAGAGCTCTGTTCTTTGGTCCTTGAATCTCATCTCCCTTTATTGAAAGATTATGAAGAAATAATCAATTCGGGTTTCCTGATCTGCATCAGCATAGCTTAATTTTTTATATGTATTTAAGCTAAACTGATATGAGGAACAATTACGGTTAAAGCACCTAATGAACTTTACCCCAAATTAACAAAGTTTCTTTTAAAGTCAACTTCATGGATAATGCGCAACCTGGAATATGCACCAGCCAAATGGGAGAGAAAAAAAGAAACGAACATCAAATCAATGACTGACACAAAGCTTCTCATTCCAAAGCAAAACCAAGCAGATGGTGTCCTCCACCAGCGTGGGGAAGAGAATCAGAACTGACCTACTGCAAGGAATGCTCCCACTCCATGTACTTTCACTGTTGGCATTTTTCTAGTAAATTCTAAGGCTAGTTGTAATCACGCAAATGTCAAAGGGTACAACATTCAAAATTCAAAAGGATAAACCGTAACTGCTGTCAGAGCACACTCACTCACTTCTAGGAGCTTAGCTTCCCGTGCTCAAGGCGAGCAAGCCTGTTGTGAAGAAGCAACCTAGAAACAGCCTCAGGGGAGGCCTCCCCAAAACAGCTCCAAAGCCTCAGCAGGACTCCTTCTGCCTGCCTGGTTATCAGAGTCAGCTCCTGGCTGCCTTCCCTCACCGAGTGGAGCAGCACCTGCCCTTGATGCATTCTGACAACTTGCCTAATTTCGAAGGCTCACTGCACAAATGCCAGGTATGACCAGTCCATTTGACTGTGGTTTGATTTTTGTCAAACCACTGGTCTTTGAAGCTAACCAGTCATGGCTAATTAACATTTGAGAGGTAAACAAGAATAACAGAGTCTCTTGGATCTCTATCAATCTCTGTATAAGTAAAAAGTGGCCATTTATTCTAGTGCCGGAAATAAGCTGCAGTACTACATAAGSACGTTTTACTGAATTTATTAAACACAGGTGTTTTGCATGCTTGTGTCTGAGGGAAAGAAAGGGAAAAGAAGAGGACTGCCATTTACCTGTTCTGTTTCAGGGAAAAAAAAAAGGGGGGGAGGGTATGCCTGCATAAAAAAAGGGCATTCCCATTTCTGCTTGGAGGGCAGAAGACTTAGGATATAGAATAAAGGTGTTAGACTAACAGCTAACTGATTTTTTCCTGAGAACATTCCTAGCAAATTAACAGACTTAGCTTTGACAGTACTGACAGTAGATGTGATCAGAAAGAAGCCATGAACAGTAGCATTTCTTATCTCGACAATGCAGAGATTTCATTAAACAACATGCTGCTTAAAATGCCAGCAGTTATTGAAAATTTTGTCTGCCTCCCATTTCAACTTTATCAACAGCAGAAAGTGTGAGGAAAGAGGCTAAAAAAAAGACAGATCTTGATGTTATCTATATAATAAATTTAGACTTTATTGGCATTCTACAGATTAGAGATATTTGACTGGCTCTACTAAACCAGAAAGTCTTAAAGAGTCTAAAATACTGAGCTTTGAAGAGAAACAATTGAGATAAGAGCTAGTGCAAAGCTAAACTAGATTCTAACCCAAGAATACTGAATTCCTGACAGATCTTGTTTCTAACACAAATGGATCTATGTCAAACTACAGTCTGTATGTCCAATCTTAATTCAAATATAGGGCAAGCAGAATGGTACAGTTTATCAAAGTCTTCAGGGATATAGGCAACYCTTTAAACACATATTTACTGGATGCGCTGATGAAAATTATTTTCCCAACWCTGCCGCTGTAACTCTTGCCAGTCCACATCTACTGAACCCCAGCACCAGTACTTCATTATGCATACCTTGGTGCATAATTGAAAGACTATTTACCTTCCTCTTAAACTCTTCACCCAAGATTTAGAGTGGAAAAAGAGGAGATATGTGTAGAAGAAGCTGCTTCATGATTTATTGTTAAGACTGAAACTAACCATATGAATAATGTTGGTGAGACAGTAAAGCTGAATTGCTATTTTTGGCAGCAGATGTCAGTAGGAGTCCAATGGTTTTAGGCAAAGCAGGAGCGTATCTCCAGTATCTCCAGTCACATGGGGATTAGCAGCTCCATTCCTCTTTTAGAGGTTACTCGTTTCTGAGTCACTACACTGACCTCCTGAATCCTGTTACTGAAGAGCTTTGTTCCAGTCAAACAAAAGACTACTAATATGATGGTCATGCTCTTTGACAAGTCTAGCTCTACTTCTGTCTGTAGGCCACATGTCTCTGCAGTCCCACTAACTTGTCAAACCAGCAACTCAGATCCAAAATTTTTTAATCCATTCTAGAGTAATCCAAACCCAAGTTTGACTGAACTCAGCAACCCAGCCATATCCAGCTCAATATAAAGAAAAGGGGGGGAGAGGTCAACAACAATCAACATACAAGGATGAATACTTGGGAAGAAGTTTTATACTAAAGTTGTTCCCATGTTAGCAACAGCAGAGGTGGTCTAAGCCACCCCAAGGGCTATAGTAATTAACACAACAGCTACCTATTACTTATAAAAGTCTGAGAATGGTCCTTCTCTCCTTCAAGTAAGAGGACTAGGCAACACTCTGGATTTAAGTTTGATCGGATTCTCTGCTTAATCTGCAGCAAACAGGAGAGGTCCAAGAAATTCTCACTTTAAAGAACTTGATATGTTGCATCTTTTATAGCTTAGGTCAAGTGCATCTGTCACCTATCTTCCTCACTCCTTCCCACTGAAAGTCCAAGAGCCTCCACATATTGCCCCCATTTCTCTTTACTGCCAGAACAATACACAGCCCTGCAAGCTTTGTACCCAGACCTCCCCCATGCCAGGGAGTTATGGGTCTCTATTTTCATATAGCACTTTTACTTCTTTGGCAAGATGGGAGAGTTCTTTAAGGTGTTAATATTTTAGTTTCCCTTAGGGGAAGAAGCAAAGCCAAAAGACAAACATCACCAAGGTGAATAAWAATCCCCACAGGCTTAGTCAGTTATATTTTAAATTATCCCTGCTACAGACTTGCACACCCACTGTTTTTGGCTTGGGAGCTGGACTCCTGCTACATTAACTCTCCTCCTGAGTACACCTCGAGCTACTACCAACACATAACAGTGTTCTCTCTCTGCTTCTAACAAAGGGATAAAAGTCAAGTTAGTGGCTCAGATGCATCTCTCCTGACAGTCTGGTACAGACTACGGATACCATCTGCCTCTGAGCTCCCTCCTCATATTTCAGCCTAAGCATAAACAAGTTGTTATAGGCAGTCATCATTTTAGGCAGCCAAGAATTTATCATACCATGTAGGTATAGTCACAGTCTCTTTCAAGGGAGGGACCCCCCTCCCAAAAAAAAGAAAATGGAGTAGCAGCTCAGGACACTGCAATAAGACTATGGAAGAACAGAAATCAGGATAGGATGAAAGGAACAATAAAACTCCCTCCCAAAGATACCAGCCAGTGAAAGCAAAATGCAAAACAGTACAAAAAGAAGGAAACAAAGGTCTAGTGTTCTCACTCACTCTGACGTGTCTTGAGCACTATCAACGGAAATCATTAAATCAGGCACACAAACATATGAAAAGCCATGTAGTTGTTTGCTATTCAAAGTAACAAAGTATATACACATAAGGCTAAAAGAAACAAACAAATGCAGTGCATGCATATTACTACCTGAATGCTACATTTTAGAGGAGACTTCAGAGCATCTTCATTGTATGCAGGTCAAATTGAATTTGAACATATGAATGGAAAATAAATCAATCAAACTTTACAATTTCAGGGAAACTGAAGAATCTGATCACCAGAAATGTCTTCCACTTGAAACAAGCGAGGGCAATTTTATTTGAGAGTTACTGTTAATACAGTTTTCATTATAGGAACACTGCCTCTTTCCTTAGACTGCCCAGAATCCACCCTCACTCTTCTACTGGGAAGCATCATTTCACAGCTGGCCTCATGCCTGGTTCCAAGCTTGTAACAACAAGGAAAATCATGCCTATAGCACTCTCTCACATCCCAGTGGGGAGTGCGGGGCATGCCACAACAACAAACACTCCCCCTGCCCCGACCCTATGGACACAAACGCTTCAGAAGTAGCCAATACATACAGAAGAACAGAAGCCCTATATCTTAGATAAATGTTATTTCTTTTTGAAGGAGAAACCTAGCCTGCTGCAGTATTATTTATCTGCTTCTGGAAAACAAGCAACAAGGTCCCATGAAAAGTATTAGTTCTTTTAATAGATAAATAGAATATCCAAGTTAATAATGAGAATAATACTGTTGCTTGATTGCCTTCTTCAATGTATGAGAAGAAAATTCATAGTGTTAGAAAGCAGCTAAAATTTTACTGCCAGTTCAGTGTGCCACAGGAGCCCAAGCAATTGCAGTATTATCACATTACAGGCAAAGCTATCCTGCCAGCTCAGGGAAGAAAAATAGACAGCCCATACACAAAAACAATCATTTGTTAAATTTCCATGAACAACAGATGTGCACAATACAAAAGGCTACATGGTAGTTTCCTCCTCAATCTGCCACCCTACCCTCAAGCAGATTGTCTTTGCAAGATAAACAACTCCTCTGTGTATGCTGGCGACTGTCACTGTATCAGAGGATGGGCCCTCACAGCAGAACCTGTTACAATCCATGTGCCATCTGAACCTGCTCATAAGAGAGCTGCAGAGACTTAAGATGCAGTAAAGATCAACACCGACTGAAAAATACCCCTACCCTAGTGGAAGATTATGTCAGCAATAGGAAACTGAAACTACAGGAAGAAAAAATCCCAGAACCTTTAAAAATTGTAAGGGAACAGCAAGAAAATATCTCCATGTGCATTACTGATTAATGAGTAAGGAGTCCATAAGCAACTAAACAGTGAAAGTATTTTTTACCTTCCGCTTATTTTTCAGTTTAGCTTGCTTCATTTCTGTCCCTACAACTTTTTGTTACTAGAGTTCAGAAAGGGCTTGTATCCTCCTTTCTTTCTACCTTCTCCAAGCTCCTATTCAAGTGAGCTTGTCTCATGCAAATGAGTTTTTTCTGTTGGTTTGGGTTTTTTTCCCTCAAAAAGAATTCTTACAAAATGGAAGTACTAGATCTGAACTACTTGAAAGAGAACCCCAATTCTTCCAGGACAGAATTCTGTCGTCAATATAAAAATAAACTGCTGCCTACAGTCTTACCTAGGATAACATACCCTCCTTTCAAATCTGGTAACTTGTTAGTTTAAAATAAACTCTAAGCACAGTAACATCCAGACCTGCTTTTATTCCAGTATATAAGACCTATTTTAGACATCCTCTTCTATGTTTGTAGAGGTTATAGATCATGCTCACCAGACTTCAGATATTGCCAAGGATGGCATACGTGTCAACTTTGCACAAAACAAGACAGGAAAAGAATGTGTACTTATTTTGCTTGCGAACTGGGACTTTTCAGCTTGTGAATCATAAGCTAYGCAGGATAAGCCTACAGGGCTGCACAGAACAATAAAAACCTCTTCTGTTTTAAAGAGGTCTTATAATTCAGAATAAATTTGCTAGAGGGTTATTAGGCAATTGTCTTTCCTCTGCATGCATCTAAATTCCACTAACACTAATCACAYATAGGGCAGATAACAGTTCTTTCTGTAGTCCATTCCTGCAATCCATCCCCATCATACAGTTTTCTATAACACTTTTTAGATTAAAGATTCCCCGAGACAGAACAAATTTCCAAATTTACAAATTTCTATCCCTCATGTCCTATTTCTAATAACTGTGATACAGTTTTCTGCAGTTCTCAGCTTGTAAAAGCAATAGATGTGAGATAAGGACATGAATTTGCTTAAATAACAGTAGTGGTAACAGTGAAAAGACCAGAAACTTTCCTTCATGCAGTGCTATTTGCAAGTCCTTTCACAGCAAAACTTCAGTCAAGACCTCATACACAAAACTGGATTTCTCCAGAAAGTTCTGAACCTCATCTCTTGAAAGCATACAAGTATTTTAGGACCAAGGTAAGTAGCTGGTAATGAATATGGAAAACGCAAACACATGATGTGAGAAATCGAGGAACATAGTCGAGGGTATTACTTGACTGGATATACGGAGCGCACATAACGTTTTAAATGGCCTCACGTTTCTCCGGCTTAAGTCAACATGGGAACAGCACGCACTCCATGCGCCAACACAGAAGAGGCAGGGGTACACCCAGCTGTTCCTGGGAAGCCGGAGAACACGGCGGCCGGTGAGCCGGGAGACCCCGGCGCTCTTTGCTGCGGGCAGCCCGCCGAGGCCCCCGGTGCGGCGGTGCGCTCCTTCGGGCGCCTGACGCGCGGGAGCGGCGGCACGGCACGCACAAGCCGGTATGCGACAGGTCACCCTTTCCCGATACCGCAGAAACGCGGCAGGCATCGCCTTCCCCGGCGCACCGGTGGCTCAGGGGCATTTTGGGCTTCGTGATTCACTGGAAGGAACCGTTTCCACCCCACCCACACCACCCCCCCGGGCTCGCAGCAAGCGGCTGAGTCACGCTTCGCCGAAAGGAGCTGCGAAAGGGATGCCCTGCCAGGGGAGGGGGAAGATGAGGGCAGCCCCGCAGTCCCCTCCGCCACCCCCCACCCCGGCGGCGAAGCCCCCGACGCCCCCCCCGTGCCTCACCGAGCCCGGCCAGCCGCTCCACCAGCCCCGCGGCGCGGAGGGTAGCGGGCCCGTGATCCACTCCCCGCCGTTTCTGCGAGACAAAGAGAAGGGGGGGATGCGTTAGCCAGCGCTGCCTGCGGTCAGGTACGCGAGCTCCGCCGAGGGGAGGGGAACCGCGCGGCTGCGGCACCCGCCTGGCCCCTCGGCGGGGCGGAGGGCGCCTCTTCTCCCCYTCCCGCCGCGGCCGCGATGCCCACCTGCCCCCTGGAGAGCGGGGCYCCCACCAGCGCCACGGAGTGCGCCTGCTTGGGCAGCTGGAGCCCCGCGTCCGCCTGCCTGCGGAGGAGCCGGGCGAAGCTGCTGCGCAGGGCCATGATGCAGGAGCCGCCGAGCGACGCCCGCCGCCGCCCCGCTCCTTTTAACGGGCTCCAGCCCCGCGCGCGCCGCGGCCCGCAGCCGGGTCCCCGCCCCCCGCCCCTCACACGCCCGCGCCGCCCGGCCAACGGCAGCGCGCGCGCCCGGAGGTGTGTCCCGCCCCCCGCGGCGCACGCGGCTCAGCGCGCGACGGCCCTGGGCGGGGAAGGGGGAGGGAGAGCGCCCGGCACAACGGGGCGGCCAACGGCTCCGCAGCAGCGGCCAACGCCCCGCCTCGCCCCCGGGGCTGCCCGCCCTCTCCTCCCGCCGCGCCCGGTCCTCCTCCTCAACGCCGGGGTTTTTCCACTCCCAACCGCCGCCGCCCCGCGGCGACGCTGGGCTGCCTCACCTCGCTGCCGGCGGCAGGCAGAGCTGCCAGCCCCCCCCGGGGCGGCGGGCTGCGGCCCCCTCACGGCCTCCTCCAGGCGGTCTCCCGGGGCAGGTGCCACACCGGCTCTCCTTGCTCTGCCGAGAGGGCCGGCACGAAACACCGGCCAGGCTGGGGGCAGCGGCACAGCGCGCACCGCCTGCTGGGAGAAGTCTCGGGGAATAGCCCTTCCGTCGGTACTCCCCCTTCGGCCACTGCGAGAGACCAGGCCCCGGCGGGGTGGATCTTGGTGCAAAACGGAGCTACCTRTAACTGTCCCAGGGGCAATCACACACGGGGATGACAGCAGTGCCCGCACACCACCTCAGCTGAGCTCCCCRGCTGGCCACACCGAGCTCCCGAGAGCTACCTCACAGGAACACTACYCCTTGGCCTTACTGAAGAAAAACTGGGGTGACGCTCTTCATCTATAACCTCAATAAAGCATTAAAAAAGCCACCTCTCCAGCACCCACCTCAAAAACCTGGTCTTGGGGTGTCTTGGCCTGAGATGATTTACAAGTTCTGAAAGCTCTCACTGTTCCTAATCACAGCGCATCTGAAGGATTACACATTAAGAAATGATTTAAAAACTAGTAAATGCCCCCATCTTTCCCTTCTATGACAAGGCAACAGGACTCCTGCTGTCAAATGTGCAAGCTTACATATAGGCTTGAAAGAAAGGCTGGCAGCATTCACAAGAAGAGACATGACAGCGTGCAAACATGCTCAAACCAGGTCTTGCCAGCGTCACAAAAAAAAATCCACGCACTTTTTTTTTTTCCTTTTAAGACTCCCAAGTCCTCTCCTCGCCTCTGTATCTCAGTAACTTCCCATGTCTTTTTGTTAATGTGACTTACCATTACTACTCTTCCAGGAGCTCACACTTCTTTTCCCTCCTGTCACTGACCTTCTTGCTCTTCACACTGCTTTTTCTTCTTCCACCCTCTACTCCAATTTTTCTTTCCCCCTCTCCTGGTCACCATCTCCTAGGCTGTCATATCAGAGCTCCTAATTACTTACTTCAGTCCTTCTCACCTGCCATTTCAAACATTTCTACCCTTTTTAAAAAACCTGTAACTCCAGCTTCAATTTGTTTTTTCCACTTTCACTCCATCTATAAACTTCTTTCACCCTCTTTTTAACCTCAACATTTTCTCCTCCGTTTCTGCAGTTCATTGTCTGCCGTTAYTTTTTTCTCTCCAGGCCAGCTCACCTTTTCAGAGTTCCAGCCCATCCCTCACCTCAGCTCTTGCATCACAGTGAGATCCTGGACACGCTGCACGAGTCTTCCACTAGTGCCAACCATCACCCACTCCTCTAGGCCGAGCAAAGATCTTGGTAGTGATTCTTCAACGCCCCTTGGATTCTCATATCCGCTGAAGACTCCTTTGCTGGCCTTACAAAGAACAAGTTGGCAGGTTTATATATATAGTATCCATCCAAGAGCTCTGAGGATACCATGAATGAAGTAAATTGCTCACAGCAAGATGGTATCTGCAATTTAAGCTAACGGACACACTCCAGAACTGTGGGAGAGGGGGAGCAAATGAAAAGGGCAAAGGAGTTAGGAAATTACAGAGCTGTAGCTTTATGTCACTGCCAGGCAAGTCATACAAAGTARTAACTGAAAAGTATTAAAGAGAACACAATACAAAGACTCATTAAGTCTCTGTGCACAAAGCCAAGTCTCCAACAATTTATTAGGTACTTAAGACGGAAACGAACCAGAAAACGCTGCTTTAAATTTTGGAAAAAAAAAAAAAATATTGAAAAAAAAACAGAACAGCTTGTAGTAAAGGATGGTACAGACAAAAAGATACATTTGCGTAGTTGGAATTGGTAAAGGCAAACAGGGAAAAAAACCCGTCTCTCTTCATCTGGCAAGAGACATACACAACACCACTAAAYCCTGTGTCGTTCAAAACTGTTATTAAAAAGACAGAGGAAGCAAGCAGTGCATTATCAACCTTTGCAAACCGCAGAAGCTCCTGATGTCGACCAGGATTAGGGAAAGACGCCTGGCGAGGTTTAACCAAGCGAGACAATCCAGCGGCACCACTCCCGCGACGGAGGGGGGCCGGGGCGCGGCGGAGCTGGCCCCCGCGGCCGTACCAGGCCGCTGCCTACTCCCTGCACGGGAGGCCGCCATTTGGCAGGGGAGAGCCGGGCTTGAAGCGCTTCCCACAGCTCACCTCAGCTAAGGCTCCTTCCGCACGGCCGCGCGACCCCCGCGGACTGTCCGCGGCTGCGCTCCGCGCTCAGGGCGGGCCGGGCCGGGCCGGGCCGACGCCCGCCCTGCCGATCCCCGCTCCGCCGCGGAGCCGGGCCTGGGCGGCCCGGCAGGAGGCCCAGCAGAAGCGGGCCCGCCCGCCTCTCCGGGGCCGCGGCCACGGCTTCGCGGCCCGCGCGCACGCGCCGGTCGCACGAGGTGCCCACGCGCCCCGCGAGCGCGCGTGGGGCGGAGGGGCGGGACACCCGCCCGCCGGGCCGCGCCACCCACCCCTTCCCGCGGCGAGCGGAGGGCCGGAAGTGTGTGGTGGGGCCGTACCACCGCCCGGGCGGGCCGCTCCAGGCCGCTCTGCGGTGGTTCCGGCGGGGCGGCATGGCGGAGCGGCGGTACCGCTCGGCCTCGGGGGCGCCCATCGCGCTGCGGCGCCGGCAGCACAGCGCCTCCTGCCGGGAGCTGGCGGTGCGCTGCCCCCGCCTGCAGCTCCGCTCGCTCAGCGCCGTCACCTCCGCCGTCTGGCTGGCAGCCTACGGGCTCTTCGTGCTCAGCGAGGTACCGACCACCCCCCGGGCCGCGCCGCAGCGGCCTCGCCCCTCCCCGCCGCCCCTCGGACGTCTCCGCGGCTCAGACGCCGAGGGGTGAGCCGGAGGCCCGGCCCTCAGCCGGCTGCGCCCCTGAGCCTGCGTCCCGCTGAAATACCGGGGGGTAACCAGGGGCTGTGCTTGGCATCCGAGGGGCTGGGTGGCAGTGTGCGCCCCCGAAGCCCACCGGCCCGCAGGGAGCCGCGCAGCCTTTGCCGAGCTGCTCCTAGGACGTGGGCAGCGCGGGCCGAGGAGGGTGGCCAGAGCCGGTGGCAAGGCGGTCTCTGCGGATCGTGGGCCTCCTCCGTGCTCTGGGAACGCCAGGGTGGTCAGTCGTGACGAGCATGTGGTGAAAAAGAGAGAGCTGTGCTAGCCAGCGTCTGAGGGCCCGCAGGCTGCGGCCCGGCTGCTCTTGGTGGCTTCTCGGATGCCTCCGTTGGTTTGTAGCCTCTTGCCAGCTAGGGTAGATGTACGTGTGGGTGCTGAGTGATGCCTAGCACGTTCTCGTGAGTCCAAATAACAGATGTTTACCTGGAGAGATGAGTTGCGGGAATCTGGAATATAGGATATATTGAAGGAGGTGAGAGAGTGTTAATCCTCAGAGTGACTCAGAGAGCGCTGCACTACTTGCCCATGTTTCACAGCTGAGGCAGTAAGACGTTGGCAGTACAGATTTCAAAAGCTGCTGATAAATCCAAAAGTATCGGTTTAGATATCTGATCTGTGATGCATACTTGCAGGGAAGGACCAACTTACAGACCCAGACCAGTTATCTCCAGATTGAAGTCAGTARCTTGACCGAAGAAGCTGGTCACTGTGACCAATGCTATGACTGTTGCACTTCAATTTTTTCAATGATCTTTGCCAAGGAATGAAGACACAGACTGCAACGTGAGTCAGTTGGCAGGTTTCTGATATGAAAAGATGGTTCACGTTCCTATAGCTGGAAGGGAAGCTGTGTTCGAATTTTATTTGTTACAAAAGCATACACGCCAGCCAGTGGTTACCACCCACTGTCCTCCTGCTCGATTTTACATGTGCTCATGCAGCTTGTATGCAAGTGACTGCGATCCTTCCTCTCTGCCAGGAAACCAGATCTGAAAGTCTCTTTGGGTGTGGATTTCAGTATCTGTAATTCATGACTGKTTTTTTTCCATGATGAGAAACTTTTGGAGAACTCCTGTATCCTTTCTGTCTGAATGTGGCCACGGCTTCTTTACCTCACATGGTGGTACAGGCCCAGCTTGAGTGGCCATGCAGTTCTGGTCCTTTAGGAAGTGTCACTTACAACTTTGATTCATGGGTGTGCGACCTGGAGCTCTCTAAAACCTGTCCCAGAAATAGGTTGTAGGTTGCAGACCTTTAGGATTTATTACCAGGTCTTCAGATGACTTAGTGTTGACTATAGTTTCACCAGTTATATATTATTTTATGTAACAGCAATCCCAAGACTGCAGCATGCAAAAGACGTTCGTCCTCAGACAAAGCACAGGAGAAAGCAAATGTTCTTTAGATTGGTATTTAAGGCAGGAAGAGAGACAAGGTTTGAACAAGTTTAGACTTGCAGTTCGTAAGAAGAAAACCACTAGGCCAGTGGTTTGTCCTAAAAGATTTTTATTCCCCTCTGAGACTCCACCCTCAGTTCTAGTAAGCATTTCACAACACTTCTTTGTCAGCGACATCATCTCTAGACGTTTGTATAATACGCTGTCATTGATGTAACTAGCTGGTTTTGGTTGAGATTTCTGCACTAAATTTACAAGGGAATAGAATTTTCTTGCAGTTTTCAGTTTCAGCTCCCAATTGTTTCAGACCATACTGTGAAGACTGATTTAAATCTGATTACACAAATATCAGCCAGCCAGGTGAATAAAAGGACTCCACCTAAGTAAAATTGCCTTGTAACTGCAGCTTTAATATTATAATTTACTTTGCAATATTACTTTYTCTAAAGCCGTGTTCAAGTAATTGTAAGACCAGAGCTCTGTCTTTGCTTGGCTTGTGTTACAGAATAGTATGGTGCTTTCTGCTGCTATCTTCATCACGCTGATTGGCCTGATCATATACCTGCACTTTGTGAAAATTGACCAGGAATCCCTGTTGGTCATCGGCTCGCTCGGCATTCAGGTGACTTCATCCTATGCTTCAGGGAAGGAGAGCACAACCTTCATTGAGATGGGTCAAGTGAAGGATGTGGTTATCAATGAAGCCATCCATATGGTAATCATACCCAGTCTTTCTTCTTGTGTATCTGTGGRCACACTCACATCCAGTATATTTTCATGAGCGTGATTTACCAGAGCAATTAAACACAGCACCATCCGTAGCTTTACTGACATCAGGAGCTTTGTTTCAGATTTCTTTATTCTCTTATCTGTTCTCTCCCCTTTAAAGGAGAACTCAAGCCAAACAAATAACCTCAAAAAGCCAAATCCATCCCTTAGGTAATGCCACTGACACTGAGCTAGTGGTTTTAGTTCTTTGTGTTGTACTGTTCTTACAAATCCTGACCCCAAACTCCATAAGTAGTCAAGACGGAGATAAGAAAATAGACAACACAAGAGATGATTTTTCCTATTGCTGGGGTTTTCTGCAAAGCTTCTGTAGAAAAGCAGACCTTACCCTTCCAGCATGTGTGTGTTCTTTTCAGGTTAAAAATTTAATAGAAAAAAACACAGGTAAAATTATTTTTTTATTGTGTGAAGGGAGGAAAGCCATAGATATAAATTTGTAGACTTGGCTGTGGCCTGGGGTGGTTGGCCTTCAGCCCAGTGAGTTGAAACAGATCGTCTTTCTGTGATAACTCCAGGCACTTTGATAGCATTTTCAAACTCTGATGATTTTGTCTGTTTGTCTTGAAGCAAAAAGTTATCTACTACCTGTGCATCCTCCTCCAGGACCCTGGAGATCCTCAGGGAGTATCTGAGGTTGTGCCACTCTTTCAGGTGAGTTTGACTGAATGGTGGAGAAATCCAGATCTGTGGTCTGTGTGTGGGTGCTGGTTGTCTAAGCGTATCTTTGTTCCACTACAGGTAGCTGATCACAGTTGCCTTTCCCTCACTGGGCCTTCAGGGTGGGTCTCACAGCACTGTGGTATTAGAAGTCTCATAGAACTAYGTACCGGGGATGGTTTTTTTCATTTGCCCTCCATTCAAAGAACAGGGAGCTGTGTAAATCTGAACCCAACCAGGAGTGTGCATGAACTAGAAGTCTTTGGCTCACGTAGGGTAGYGAGGACTCACACAGCTTTCTGTGCGGTCTTATGCTCAGTGTTACCATCATAACTATGGCACTGTGCTGCAGTTGATTTTTCTCTCAGCTGTGTGTGCCAAAAGTGCTCATAAAAACCTCCTTGGCATTAGAATGACTTCCCCTGTCTCACCTGTTGACAAAGATCACAGTACRAGCTGTGAGCAGTTTGCTTAATGTATAATAACTTGTTTGCTTTACCATTACCCTGTCTCCCCTTTCTCTTCTCTTGCTAACTTTTTCTGACTGTCCATAATCCCATTTTTGGGATGGATTTTCTTTCTGCGTGTACCTGCCTAACACAACAATGCCCTGATCCTTSAGTGGTGGTACAGTAGGTACAGCGGTACCTCACATCTTAGACTGCTGAGGTTTATAGCCCTCTCTGTCCTTCTTAATTCACCTGCTGCTGGTGACTATCATTTTGTAGTCCAAATCCAGTTTATGACTGGATGCAGTTAGTCTTCAGCTAAATACTTACGGGTATAAATAGACTATTCCATTGATACTTCCTGCTAACTCAGTCCCAGAATTATAAAGATGTTTACCAACAGTAATATAAATTAAGTATTTCACACATAGTCAAGGGAAAAAAATGGATTTGCTGGAAATCAACAAAATTCCAGAGCTGCAATCAGGAACCTCGTTTTAGTTATACATGCTCCTTTCCAGCTTCAGAGAGGCTGCTTGGCATTTGTGTAGTTTCTCTTTTTTTTCTAGGTCAACTCTGAACCATTTTATTTTCATGGAAATATCTTAGTATTGGTAGAGTTGACTCCACCAGCAAAGGAGGTACAGAAAGAGCTATGTCAGTTTGCAATTCATTACCTGTCAGTAATTCTCACTTTAACGTGCAAGTTAGTATGTTACTTAGTTTTGAAGGAGCAGCAATTAGTAACTTTATTGCATCTCCTTCATTGAGTTCCTCTAAGTTATGTCAGCCTTCAAAAGTACAATTTACCGTGTCACTGAGCCCAGGAGCACTTCTGCGCTGAATTGACCTATTGTTCTCTTAAGCAACACTTGCAAGGAGAGGCATTTGATGGACTTTACACAGTAATGCTGTTTTGGGAGCTCAAAAGTCATGGGACCATAGGGACTGTGGGACTGGGAAACTTTCACCTCCTTGCTGGTTTTAATCTGGTGCAGGTTAGAAGTGGTGGAAAATCATTATACTTTGACCACCATTTGCTGTTTGTGTGAAATGAATTGATGTTTTCAGTTAACCTTCTGTTGTCCTTTTGTTGACAGTACTAGCAGAGGCCAAAGGCCAGATGTCTAAATACCTTGTCCTGAAGGTAGATTTTTCAGGGTGGGGGTCTTCTAGGATGGTGGATTAGTGTATGGAAATCTGCTGTTTGGTAGGTCTCTAGAGGGAGTATGGCCTAACAGATAGGTTAATGGGTTGGGAGGTGTGGATGTTCTTCCATGCTGTCACTGTGAGCTGTGAGCTGTGAAAGGGGAGGATTCCTGATTTGGTGAGAGATTCAGGCTGACTGCAGAATGGTGCTGCATGTTTTGACCTGACAGCTTTAGGGACTGGCGTTTTTCATCACAGAGCAGGTATGGCTTATGGAATGGCTTTGCATTCCTGTATCACCGGCTTACATCAAACACCTCCTGGAGTTTGATGGATTATTTCTCAATGAACATGTAAAAGGGAAATCTATTCTCCATTGACTTAATGTGAGAAAGCTAATCAACTACAGATATCTTGTTGCGTTCTTTATACATGCATGCTTCTGATTGATAGTCGTCTTTGTGTCTGCTGCCTCCACATTCCTTTCTCCGTCTGACAATCTCACTAGTGGGAAGTTAAAGCTTTCCAGCTCTTTTACAGCCAGTTCAGAGCTTGATTCTCTGTTTGACTTAAATTCTAGAGCTCCAAGCCACGTCTGGACTGCTTGATAGAAGTGTACAAAAGTTGTCAAGAAATCCTGGAGCAGAGGAAGACAGCTCCACAATCAAGTGGAATAAAATAGTAAAAAAAAAAATCAAGGCAGCAAATTTGCAGCAGGACTCGGAGAGACACATGGAAAAGCAAGCAAAACTGCCCCATCGCTTTTTTTAATTAGATAAGTAGAAAGTGGTGCGGCAGTACAGTGATGTTAGGACTAAAGGCCCACACAGACTCACAGAGTTGTTACAGAAAATGTCAGCTCAAGCACAGAAGTGAACCTTGCAATCCTCTGCTGTGAAGACAGGTGAGCAGAACTTTTTCGACTCAGACAGAAAAGGTTTTCCCTTGCCTCTCCAGAGAAGAGTTATGGGGAAATAGGGCAAAGGGAGGCAAGAACATGCATCAAATGTTTACTCTTTTGTGGATCTGAAAATTATGACAAGCTCATAATGTAACCTTGGCCAGACTGGCAAAAATATGCATTTTTTTGTTTCTATTTAACCCTGTGTTTGAAAAAAGCATATACCACTCTAAAGCTGATGTGTGGGCTGGGATGGTAACTTCCTGATCCACAGGAGAATTTCAGAAAGAAAATAACATAAAATTAACATACACTTTTGCATTCAATTATGTTTAATGAAATAAACATAGGAGAGCAGACTTTGACCTCTTCAGGGATCTGTTTGAAAGAGTCCCATGGGGTGGGACCCTAGAGGGAAGAGGGGTCCAAGAAAGCTGATTGATAGTCAAGGATCACCTCCTCTAAGCTCAAGAACAGTCCATCGCAATGAGTAGAAGTCAAGCAAAAATGCCAGGAAGCCTACATGGATGAACAAGTTGCTCCCGGCAAAACTCAAACACGAAAAGGAAGTATACGGAAGGTAGAAGCAGGAACAGGTAACCTGGGAGGAATACAGCAACACTGTCCAAGATGTGGTTAGGAAAGCCAAAGCCCACCTGGAGTTAAATCTGTTGAGGGGTGTCAGGGGCAACAAGAAGGGCTTCTACAAGTACATAAGTAGCAAACAGAAGACAGGGAAAATGTGCTGAATGGGGCAGGGGCATGGTGACACGGGACATGGAAAAGATGTGGCATTGAAAGGGCCACATCAATTGCTCTAAGACTATGAGGAAAATGTGTTGTTGAAAACTGTGTAAATAAAGTTTTATTGATCTGTGCTCTCGGGAGTAACTTAAGGTTGGGAAATTCTTCTTTGTTGGTGAGCTAAAAGCTACCCTAAACTTTAACTGGTATTTCTCTCTCTTTTTTTTCCATGACTCCTTAGTAATGTAACTGAGRCAATTGAAATGTCAAAACAAGAGCTAAACCAGCAAGTTGGCAGGAGCCTAGAAGTCATGCTTAATTTGCATACAATGCTGCACTATGCTTGTCTACATAATCTGTAATTAAAACATGGCAACATACCATCATGCAATATGGTAAAGATTTTTTTCCACGGTGCCATGAAGTTTGAAAGACACAGGTTAGCTCAYGCCACAGGAAGTATTCCAGTTGTCCAAGTGAAAGGCAGCAGCTTGGGGATGTGCCACTGGCTTTTGGGTAACATTGTCTAGGTTACTTCATTTTTTTACGGTTTTATTTCTCATAAATACTTTAAATGTTGGGGTTGACCAAATTTTTTAATTCCAGTGCTGCCCTAATATAAGTAAGTTGGTAGGTCTCTCAAGTTAGTGAAGCTGCACCCTGATGCAAACTCTGTTTGGTTGCAAGTTCAGGCAGAACTGGGCAGGGCTGGCATTGGGGCAGGGGCAGAAATTGGCTATTAACAGCGGCAGCAGGCCCTGGGAGCGTGACTGGGTAAATGACTCAAGCGGAGGTCCTTTGACTAAGAACCGTGTAGTATACTTGAGTTGCGTATGGCTCGGGCGTGGTTCGGCCAGGTTATCTTTCTTCATGGGGAGAAGAAATGTTCAAGGCCCTTGAGGAGCACTATAGCAGCAAGAAGATTCGCTGAGCCGTGGGGTGAATGTGTAAGAAAATAAATTATGTCTCAGCAGAGTGGACAGAGTCGTGGGCTTAAGAGTGTGCTGGGAACATTGACTATGCTGTAAAAATCCCATGAAGTGCTGAGAATGTGCACTGAAGAAATGACCAAGTAGCTGTGTCACAGGAGGAAATCTGGAAGCCATCTTTTGAAGGAGTGAACATCCTGTGCCCATGGGAGTGCACTTTAGTCATCCACTAAAGCTGAGAAAAGATCAGCAGAGAGAAACTAGGAATCAGACTAGGGGAGGTTTGCACCACATATGTGCCTGGATACCAAACACAATCTGTGTCCAATTTCGTTTACATCGAGACTATTTTGGCTTTTAAAATAGTTTGTTTCATTCTGAGAATAATACAGTTTAATTCATGATAACTGCGTTTTATTAAGAACAAACAGAAATCTCACAGTATCTCCCAGACAGCCTTTTACATACACACAGCAGTTAGGAAAACAAAGGCTTTTGTCATCCCACTCTATGCTGCAGCAATAGTCATTGCCAAAAGCATTGATTAAAATAAAAATTGTTTTCTCTACCAAAGAATCATACAAAATAKATATCTACACAGGGTCGTTTGTTTGTTTGAAGTCAGGTAAGCTATAAATAGGAGGTATATGTGCATCCATCAGAGTGGGGTGGTCCCTGAAATACTCAAGTATTGGTGAATATTTTTAAGAAATAAGAACAAAAAGTTCTATATGCCATGCTTCTCAATTTAAAGTGCAGTTATGACAGAAAATAATGAGCTTCAAGACATCTCTTGCTTATTCAACACCTCTGCTCTGGTACAAGTCTCTAAGGACATGAGTGTTAGCACTGTAGGCTAAATACAGCCTCTGAACTGAACTGGAGACTTTTATGCCTTGAGCATCCCCAGCACCGATGACAGCTCAGCTTATTCTGAAGCAGCTTTGTTACTGGTGGGAGACAAGAAGCAGGCTGCCAAACAGACCTTCAGATACAGGAGGAATTGTTAGGCACAGGTGATTGAGTGAGGAGGAATAATGCTCTCTGTATTCAGAGTGATGTAGGTTTACTAAGATCACTATGTGTGTGAGAGAGAGAGAGGAAATACATACTACTGACCACTCCATCAGGATATATAATCACTTAAAAGTATCTAAGGAAAAAAAAAAAAAATACTACCTTCTCAAAATTGTTTTGGCTCAGAAAGCTTCTACCCTTTTCCGTAACTTCAAGGGATGGTCCTTAAATTCATCACAAGAGGGTACATTACAGTATGTGCAAATCAGGACTCTGTTCATACAATCTTTTCCTGTCTTGTCTGCCGTATTGTTTCCACAACCCACCGTGGGGTGGTTTGGGTTTGTTTTTTATTTTTTTATGTTACAAAGATGCTGATAAGGGATTGCTTAGAACGATTTTTGTCTGTCCCATGCTCTTCTCTTCTAATTTGTGGCTTTGCACCCACCATAAGCGTGAAACAAAAACGTTTAAGTATCAGCTCCATTGTGTGCATTAGTTGGATGTTTCAAGGTTGGCGGCAGGTACTAGGGAGTAAAAACACTGGTATGGTTGGTTGGTTCATTTGTGAACAGCTTTGGTTTGCTATTGCTGAATTCTTTCTAATGGTTGGATTCACACTGTTTTAAATTTGGGAAAGTTGCCCATGAATGCATAATTATTATGAAGTTGCGCATAGTACTTTTGAAAGTGCAGTTATTCTTCCTTAGCTTTTTTTAGAATGTTTATCAAAACAGCTGAACTCAAGCCAGGTAGGTTTAGATTTTTCAAGAGCATTAACCTTCTCAATCATAATGAAGTCCCTTTGAAACAGGAAAAAAAACCCCAACATTCTTTAGGAAAGTCAAAAGACCAATACTTGAGTACACATTTGCTGACTACCTCCTCCTTCCTATGGTAGCATGAAGGAAGCAGGAGTTTGAAAGGAGCAGCTTCTGTCAAGTCAGAATGGCAGAGCTGGTTTGGGGGTTTGGGAAGATCTGTTCCAGTTGCTGAAAGACAGAAAAAGTACAAAATTTGCTTGCCTTGTCTTTCTTTGTCTGAGATTATGTGCAGTTTCAAACACATCCCGAAACATCTACAACAGTGATTAACAGAGTCTTTGAAAGCGCTTGTCTGACGGTGGAGCACATGACACATTCAGCCCTGCAGCAAAGATCTAATGTTCATCTATTGCATAGAACAGCATCGACTGCCAAAATGCATCAGTCCTCTAGGAGCTAGGGCATCATCTGACACTGTTCCAGTCCCAGTCGTTCTGAGTCCTCAACATGCAAAGACACTAGGTTTCCACCTTGATTTAAAGTTGAAAATATTCTTGAGTACCACTGAACTCTTATTTGATACTCCCTATTCCAGGTCTGAAACTACCCTTGACTTGCATTGGAATTATTCTTGTCAGTTTAGTTCCTCTTCCTTCTCACCAGTGTCTTCTTTCTCTCCTTCACATCTGGAGCAAGGACTTGGAAAGCTTCTGTCTTTCAATTTTAGCATCAGTTTCAGGGAGGAGTCGTTACAGCTCCAGGGAAAACTAAATTGTCTTCTCGGTTGTGTTAAGCAGTTGCATAAAAACCATTATAGTCTTTGCAAAAAGACTATCTTAATAGTTGTTCTGGGAGTGGCAGCATTGAATTTAAACACTGGTAAAAACTTCAATATGATGGTTATTCACAACCAGAGCATGGAGCTGAAGTTCTGTCTAAACTACGTGATCAGACTATGTCATGTTAATCTTCACTCTGGTAATAGCCTTTTCAGGGTATATCTAGTTTATGATGCAGTGATATGCAGCTCCTAATACAGGCAGTATTCAATAGGATGCATCCTTGTACAGGGTTCATGCCACATGCCATGGTATCCTTTACCACCTGTTTTAATAGAACTGTGTGCTCAGCCCACTGCAGTTAGATTCAAGCCTATGTACTACTCAAATCTGCCTTGCAGAGGTTGCAGTCTAATTCAGGTATAAAGTGAGCAAGTTAGGGATTGATGCAAACAGAAGATTATTGGAGATAATAACCGAAAGGGGCTATGATGAGGAAAAGAGGTCACTAGGAATTTTAAGAGCTGGATTGAGATTCCAGACACAGGGTGTGCAGTGACCTAAAGGCAGGTGCAAAGCTGAAAATGGGAGGGATCAAAGAAAAGGTATGTGCTTTTAAGCAAAGCAGCAAGATCAGGAGACAGAAGAAGAACGGGTGCAAGGAAGGAGAGCAGATGTGATGTGACTGGAGCACCGTGCAGGCAAATGACCTGAGGCATGGTATTTTGGATGGAGTGTGGCATGGAAAGGAAACTCCTGCACAGTCCCCAAAATCAACATTTTTTTAAGAGAAAGGACACTGCCTCTACCCACACTAAGGAACTTTGTCTATTATTACAGAAAAAGAATCAGAGCCCACATTCAAGTAAGGTGTGTAACCAGCAAAATCGTAGCAGTCTTCAATTCAGTATAGAGCAGTGCAAAAAAAAAAAAAAAACCCCAAAACGAAAAAAACCCAAACCAAAAACTACCCCCAAACAAAAACCCCACAACCCCAAACAAAAAAAAATAAAAATCCCCAAAGTCATTTGGAATGAGCCCTCAGAGCAGGGTGGGCCCCTTAGTGCTTCGGGGCACGGAAGGAAAAAAGCACCGACTTTCAGTCTCCCAGAGCTTGTTAGCAGGTGTTTTGCTTCGGGAGGGCTGTGTAGAAGATAGGAGTGAAGGTGTCGAACGGTAGTTAATATAGCTAGCAATAAGAAGTGTTGCTTCAACAATCTAGGGAAAAAAGAAAATTATTAACTGTAAGTCAACTAGAGGTAAGAGTGCCCTTTGATTTTTAGAACCTATTGACTGCATAACTTTTGCAAATGGCTTTCTCAGGTCTGTCTTTAAGAGTTAGGTAGAATAAGTCTCTTGATCACAGGCTCCAGCTTACAAGGGATTAATTGAATGTATATAGCTAGCGCAGCAGCCACAAGTACCAGTCCCCAGGGCTTGTACAAAATGCCCAGCTGTGCCGCTGCCAGCTGGAAAGAAACTCACTGTTCATTTTGTCATTACCTTTGGAATTGCCATTGTGAAAAGGAGTTTTTCAGTGCTGTTTTTTCCAGAACTCCTTTCTTTCATTTGACTGACTACGATCATGAAGTCATCTCGACAGCCTCCAAAGGTCAGCACAGAGGAGTATGAATAAGAGACCTTCAAGTGCTGCAGACAACAGAGAGTTTGAAAGAGTCATAGTTCTGTAAAAGAAAAAACGGCCACCTTAACCTAATATATTTGCTACTTACTGCAAGATCACCAGATCTCCAGCAGCAATAGGCAGTATAGGTAATTGGCTCTATAGGTATCAGCTGGCAGGGAAATCCCAAATGAGAATTGCATTTCTAGTTTTCTCCTAGCTTGCTCAATGCCTCATTGCTTCAGAGCAATAGTCCAAACTTTGTTACGTCCCAGACGGTGATAGTAAAGCCCATACCACTGAGATTTTGCAAGATGTATGAGCATGTTTGCTGCCCATCAAAGAGGCAGTTAGCCATTTCATGAAACCTTACCTTACACTGTAGCTTTAATTTTCCTTTGTTTATGTACTGTTCAAACATAGCACTGACTTTCCTCATCTCTGACTTCTACAAATTAACTTCTGAATCCATTTGAAGTTAAAGACAAACTTCTAGTGACTTTAAGTAGACTCACTTAAAGGGGAATGTCTTTCTGTGGGAGGTAAGTTATTTTTCTTAAACAGTGTTCCTCACCATACCATAGTGTTATAATCCAGTATGCTGATACCATCTTCATTCACAGCTATCCAGACTGGACAGTCTTCCAATGAGGAAGGCAAAATAGGCTAGAGAAAAAGTAAGTTATTAATTTAGGTATTTCTTGACCACCACACAAAGATGTTTCTGACATAAATCTTGGGTTTTAAGGATAAAGTGAAGATTTATAGGATTACTGGTCTGACCTGGTTTRATTTTTAAGGGGACTTCTCTCAAAATCTGGAATAACATTTTCAGATTTACATAGAATTTTGGGACTAGTGGCACAAGAGATGCAATGATAACGAAGGCTTTGAGATTAACTAAATTCCATCAGCGTAGTTGAAACTGAAGGAAATGCTAGGACAGAGCAACCAAACGGCAATTCTGCTCTGCTCTGGTTCTTATACTACTCCCATCAGTCATGCAGGCAGTGAAGCCTGTTGGTTTCTAGAATACCAGTGCACCCAGTGCCATCACACCAATGCAATTTTCTTTCCTACAGATTTTGACATGTGCATCAATTATCTGTTAAAGACGAGGTATGTGTTGCTATGGCTAATGACATGAATCTTTCCTGGGATTCTGTTATTACGTGGCTAATGCCATAGGCTTTGCTGTTTAACTATTGAAAAGTTATAAAATATATTAATCATCAGAAATATCAACGTTATTTGAACTCTGGGTAGAACTATTCTATATTCTGATTCTTCAGTGTCAGTAACTTCAAATACCAGCAACCTCTTCTGCTTTTACTGCTGACAGTGGAAATAATTGTCTTTTTGAAAACTTCTTCTATATTTACTCAAGAGGTCCCTTTCATCCTTAGGCTTTATTCCATAACTGTAGCAGCTTTGACTTCAAAGCAAGAGACATGTAACTATGAACAAGACCTATCTCAAGCTTTCAATAGAGGAGGTTTCTGCTGGGTTGGGGAAGATGGTTAATGCCAAAACAAGACTTCTCAGACAGCCACCATGTGCTAAGACATTAATTAGTTTGGACATGGGTAACAGATACAGAGCTCTAGCCTGGGATGGGCTGAGGGATGGTACAAACTACAGGGAGGARCGCTCCCTCCAGCTGTTCTTTGCTCTCCCGCTGATGCCTGTGGGCTTACCCAATATGTGCTTTAGTTTTTCTGTTTCTGCAACAGGACATTAGCAGTGCTTGCCTCTCTCGTGTGGCAAGTCAAGCAGAGAACAGGACTGAAATACCCATTCTCCTTTTAGCTAACATCAGCTGCCAGGTGTGGTTTATGGGGGACTCTTCCCTTCCACCCCTCCCAGTGGTATGTAAATAGTATTTTTTAAACTATCATTGCAGCCTTGATGACCAGGGAAATTACTGCCTGAGAAAGCTTTGGCAAGGTTTGTAAGGAGAGTCAGTACCCTGTATTATGAGCAACTGAGGCAGCCAGGGAATCTTCAGTATTTATTTACTGAACGCTAGCAACCCCTAGTGTTTAGAACATGTTTCTCTTCCTTCTTTCTAAACCTATGTGGTACCAAACAGAGCTGTTCGTTGAGAACAGAGTATTGTTTAGTTTTTCCCCTTCCTGAAGTAGAAGGGGGAATTCTCAACCCGTGTTACCAGAGATCATAGTATATGTGTGCTCAGGTAGTTCACTCTCAGGAACAGACGAAAAGTGTGCTCCAGTTACCTTAGCAGCAAATATTTTGGTTCCAAASAGAGGCCATTTCCGGGCCACCGTCAAATAAATTCGAACGCATTCTGGTGGAGAGCATCCCTGCAGCACCATCCACTTTGTTGCCAGCCTGTCAGCCAGTTGCCTTTCAATCCAAGACACAAGACAGTATTATTTACTAATGTCTTCCAAGGAAAGGTGAGTAAAATTGTAACAGTTAATACCTCTCATTCCAAAAGGGCTGTTCTACACAGCACTATGGACAGGGCTGTTAGCACTGTCAGTTATGAGGGTTGTACAACCTGAGTTTATTTTAGCATTTTCTCTACTTCCACAATTATTTTACTACTAGTTATACTGTAATGCCCAGGAATCCCAGTCACATATGGATTTCTCACTGGTGTATATATTAAACAACTGTAACTACAAACACTCAGGCAGCTGTTACAGTAAAATCCTGCCCAGCTTGTCTTCACATTCAATTATACTCTCACCTTCATCTTAACTTGTCTGTAGTATGCTCTACATGGAGTGGCAATATATATTAACTCACTCTTGATTTGGCTCACTAGGGGTGGTTTGGCAGCTATCCGGCTACATGCAGATGAAATTTGCTTCCAAAAAGGAGGTAATTGTGTTAGTTCCACCACTGCATCCCTAAGCAGCTTTAGATCTGGAAGATTATTATTCTCTCTCGTTAAAACAGTTAGAACTGAGATCCATGGCAGCATCTGAATTCTGTACTTGAGATCTCTGCATTGTGTGTGAGAATTTCCAAGTCAGAACATCAAAAAGCCCTGCCAAAATATGTCCTACCAGAATTACTGCATGGCCTGAAGCAGCCCATATGTGCTGGCTTTATGGCTCATTGCAAATGTTAAGCATCTGGATTCAGTTGACACTTGGGGGAAGGGTAAAACCAAAATTCAGAAACAATTCATCTTAGGCTTAGGTTAGAGTTTGTTGGAACTGAGATGCCTAATTTGGAAGTGAAAGGCTTAAACTTCTTGTCTAGGGGAAAATTAGTTGGTGATTTGGCTCTTTTTGTATTAGCCAACTGCTATTTTCTTTTAAAGGAACCTTTTCCTGACACTTGTGTTTTGTTTAAGTTTCTACCTCAAATAATCTTGACAGGGCTCCCTGAAACTTCTTAAATATAAAGACAGAATTTTGCAAGTAAAGTTTGTTTTCAGTGCAAAGTATAGTAGAGCAACAATTTACCTGAGCTGTTCAGGAGTAATGTTTTGCTTGTAGCGTTTGGGGTAGAATTTATCTAAGACCTGGTGGAGAAGATGCTGCATTTTCGATTGTGATGTTCCCCCAGGACTTGAAGATCCTGGTCGATCCAAATCCCCATATTCCACCTAAGACAATGTTATAGTTTATAGTGCAACAGAACTATAGAGTTTTTAGTGCAGCAGAATACTCTATGAATTCCCATACCAGTAACTACTGTTTATTAGTCATGCAAAAAGACACCATTAGGCTGGGGAATTTTGTCTACAGCATTTACCATAGTAAATGCATACAACAGAGCAACTACTGAGGACATGACTACCCAAGGAATTCTTTACTGATTTAAGAAARTGAAAAAAGATCTTGGCCAGCTACTTGTTGTAGGGAGACACTTCTGTATAACTGCCAAGCTTTYGGGGTTTATTTTTAATTGGCCAATTAAAACAACAGCCTATTTGTAAATAGTTTGGACAATGTTCCCAGCTTCTTCATCTCAGTTTACATTGCTTTAACAAATGCAACAATCAGTTTCAGCTCAGTAAGAAACTATTATCCTGCTTATGCCCACAACCCATACTGTGTGTTTTATGTGGTAAAATGCTAGATGCAAGCCTGGAGGTCTAATGGAGGATGCTACAAGATGCTCTTCCTGCTCTTTACTTTCCAGGGAAAGTTTTTACTAGTAAGTGGAATTCTAGTAGTGATACTATTTCCATATCTCTACTAAGGCACTACTTGGAGCAGTTCTGGAGATAGTCCACCCTCACTGTTTTCTCCAATATTTTTCTTCAGAAGGAAAGGAGAGGCACTCCTATAGCAAATTTACCTACAGCAAAAGGTGTTCTAACAACATATGTATGCTGGTATAACGTGTTTGGTATGGTACACCTCAGACTGTATGTTTGATAAGAAAAACCACTTTTGATATCAAAGATATCTGCTTAGTGAAAGATATTGAGTGTACAGCTGAAGTCCCTGGAGGACAAAAGGGAGGATTTCTGCCCATAGCCATACTCACCTGAGCCATCAGAGCCACCATTTCCAGAGCTAATTCCTTATTAACAGGAAACCTTCCATTGGCTATTTCATYGCTGACTTGGAAGGCCAATAGCAACCGCTCCCGGTCTGTCTCACCTTTGGCCTGGCTCCGAAAATATAGCCTAAAAAGCAGAGAGGATTGTGAAGGTAAAAAGATACTGTGAACTGAAAGTAGAGGAGAGAACTTTAATTCAGGTGAGTAAAACTTTGTGTATTGGGGCGGTACTGGGCAGAGAACTTTGTGTATTGGGGCGGTACTGGACAGAGATTTGGAAGCTGAGGTGCTTCCCTTATGAACAAGATTTAGGCAAGGAGGCTCAAAACATGCTTTCTAGCTTTGGAAGCCATTTGAATTCTGAGTGCCAGCCACTTCAACACAGTGAAGCCTTATTAAACACAGGTAAATCAGTGTCTGTCCGTTTGTCCCCATCAAGCACAGACAGGCAATATTTAAGATATGGCCGCCTCTGCTTATCACAGAATAGAGAACTGCCTCTGCTCTAGATGTATAAACTTCTACATGACAGCCTTGCAGACTTGTTATTTTTGCCAGCTTTGTTTTGACCACTTACACTGATACTGTTATTGAAAAAGTCTTCAGTTTGCTTCAGCAGGAAATAAGAGACCAAATTTGCAGGCTTTATTTCAAAAATTGAAGAAACATTCTTGTAAATCAAAGCTTCCTACTATTTTTTTATTCCCTTCACACTTGCAATTCCTTTGACCTGGTATAGCAAGATGACTAATGGGGGTTGAAGACACCAGCTTAGGGAATGCTTCCCAGAACCATTCCTCATGCATACCTATTTACAGCCCACACCATCTAATTCAAATATTAATTTACAGCTGCATTTATGACTATATATTCCACAATACGACACAAGAYATTCATTCCAGTGGATCAGTTTGTTTATTTTTATGTCAATCTAAGATTAACACCACCATTAGGACCATAGTGACCTTACACATGTCTTATCAGAGTCCTTGATGTTAGAACAGCCCAACCTTGGAAAGACCTTATCAAAACATCCTTGCTGTGCAGTCTAAGCACATTCCAGTCCAATAAAATAATACTGCAAAGTTTCACTCCTGAAACACATACTGCCTTCTGGGTCAAAAGCAATAACTTCTGCTTCCACCTCTGTTACACCAACTAACAAAGTTCACAGAAATTTGTTTCCACCATTACAGTCAACAAAATCTTCATACGTTCAATCCGGAACTTTGTCTCTTTTTGGTTTTGGGGTGGCCTTTGTCTTGCCTGCAAACAGAATTCACATGCAGAAAGCCATTCCTTGTTCTCATACACAGCTCTCCATTCACTGTAATTCAGAATTCCTGTCTGTATTATAAATGATGAACTTGTTCCAGTTTTATGGTTTAGATCTTTGTCTCATACTTTCATTCTCTACTATCTCTTGTCATCTAACTTTTAACGTTTCTTTCTTTATAGAGTCTGGGCACTGCTACTACATGTCTCCTCTACAGCTCGTGCCATTTAGAACATTGTTCTTGTATCTTTTTCATCTTTATGATTCTTCACTTAATTGCAAGTTTCAGCATATTTGTTTTCACTGGTGATTTTTCCCCCAGGTCTCTCTTCCTCTCACCTAACACGCATTATTTAATTATGTTTTAGGATCTAGGCAAATGAAATTGTGCCAAGTATATCTTATTCTCCTACAGCTAGTTCTTAACCCATTTTAAGTCTATTCTGCTATTGCAAAGTGTTTTCRGTTTTACCTCTAGGCCATATACCCTCTTTTACACATGTACCACACACAAAAGTCATCACATCTCATGTAGGATTTGAACGCATCTCAGCTAAAATAGTTTTTGCACTAACAGTGCTATAAATAACTGGCTATCTACAGAGATATATCCAGTCTARAAATGTTTAATTAACAGCAGTAGTGAGGCCAACCAACGAAGCACAGTACCTGTTCTTATAGGTCAACTTCACAATTCTTGTGCCACCTTCGTATTTCCCGGGATGCAATTCTTTTAAGGCTTGTTCCCATTTAGAAATGACATCACAGATCTTTAAAAAAATATCACAGAGAGAGGAGAGACAAACAGGTGAAATGTACAGTCAAAGCTTGAGGGGAAAGTAAGTGAAAAAAGTATCGTGGAACACAGAAGATAAAGAAATAGACTGGATCAGCATAAACACAGCCAATAGTAGCAAAACAATTCCTTTTTCTATTACACAGTATGTAAAAATTAAAGTGTTTCAACTGAAAACTCCAGCTCTAATCTGCAGGGGGACATCCATAAGTGAATTCTGGTCTGGTAACATCTCCGTGGCTATGGTTAAGTTAGCAAATAGCAAGGCCCAGGAGAAGCAGATCTGCACAGTGAAACACCTGTTCTGAGACTCTATGCCCACACTGTATGAGTTTCAAAGGGTTTTCCTTTGGACTAGCTTTAGTCTGATCAAATGGCCTGAAAGCCCACTACTATGTTGGATCACATCTTCCAGTTCATGTTTCACGTAAAAAGAATCCATTTCATGCTCTCTTAGGTTGCTCCTTTATGTGAATCAAAGCATGGTTAATAGGAATGATTGGTAGTTCGCTTCAGAAGTGCCCTCTTGAGACAAACTAAAGCACTAACGTATCCTCTGAATAGCAGCTGTCTGCATGCTTGGCTAAACCAAACCCTTGGACGTGAATGTCCAACCTTTGGGAACATTTGGTCCTAGATTCCAACTTTGTAACTCAGACATATTTTTAGTAATAGCAGGTTAATCTCTTTGGTTCCATTCAGCTTCTTTTGGTTATTCCAGTCCTTTTACAAGCAGTCTAATAAAGGTCCCTACTTCTCTTTTGATAGCATCTCAATAAAAGGAATGTGAACATAAGAAGCCACATGAAATGCATAATCAGATATCCTAATCCTCTCTTAAGAAGCTATTGAGGTTGCCTTGGCAAGTTAAYAATAACCAGTTAATAACCAGTAAAAGTGACGCCTTTGTCTCAAGCTCCTTCGTTAACTCTAATATCTCATCTCTCCAAATGGTGGTTTAATTATCAGCAAAGCTCCAGATTATCTGATCTATATCAGGCCATGAAAGCAAAGTATATAATTTGGCACTGTCTGTGATAATTTCCTCTCCAAACCCTCTAATTTGAAGTTATTCGCATCTTCTCCCTCCGCTGCCCAACGTGAAGTTTTACGCTGTGTAAAAGTGAATGTTTATGTTCCTTACAGGTATCATGGCCTCTTCAGAGTTGCCCCTACCACTATTCCTCCATCAATGGTGTATGACAAATTATTCTCCCAGGTTTGTACCAAAATCTGATGTGTCTCATTCATGGCCACTAGCCTGCTCACTTAAGGCAGCCATCCACCTGCAGCATGGGTAAAAAACTCCATATGAAAGACACAGATGTTAATACTTTATCTGCTTTCCTCTTCCTTTGATCTGAGGCACTCCTCTCTTTTTTAAAGTGAGGGCATACTCAGTAGAGCTTTCTCCCCTAAGTACGCTTATCAACAATGAAAGCCTGAATTATCTGGAGAGAGCAAGGAGATACTTCATAATCTAATAGATGAGATTTATATTGACACGCCAAGAGACTCACAGCTTAACATAAATTTGTCTCAATTAGGAGTGTCACATTTGATGTTAGTTGTGATATCTGATCATGCTAGCTAGCTCAGTCATGTTTTAATTTTGTAGTCAAGACAAATTAAACTTTAATATGTGCTAAAATCTGAGTTAAAGACTTTTTAAAAATTGACCAATTTGTCATCTACTAAAACAGAATGTGCTTTGTCTTAACTAGTATCTCAGACTAGACTGAGCTAATTATAGAATCATAGAATCATTTAAGTTGGAAAAGACCTTTAAGATCATCAAGTCCAACTGTAAACCTAACACTGCCAAGTCCACCACTAAACCACATCCCTAAGCACCACATCTACATGCCTTTTAAACACCTCCAGGGATGGTGACTCAGTCACTTCCCTGGGCAGCCTGTTCCAACACTTGACAACCCTTTCGGTCAAGAAATTTTTCCTAATCCAATCTAAATGTTCCCTGGCGCAACTTGAGGCCATTTCCTCTTGTCCTATCACTTGCTACTTGGGAGAAGAGACCAACACCCTCCTCGCTACAGCCTCCTTTCAGGTAGTTGTAGAGAGCGATAAGGTCTCCTCTCAGCCTCCTCTTCTCCAGCCTAAAAAACACCAGCTCCCTCAGCTGCTCCTCACAGGACCTGTTCTCCAGACCCTTCACCAGCTTCGTTGCTCTTCTTTGGACATGCTCCAGCACCTCAATGTCCTTCTTGTAGTGAGGGGCCCAAAACTGAACACAGTATTCAAGGTGCGGCCTCACCAGTGCCAAGTACAGGGGCACGATCACCTTCCTGCTCCTGCTGGCCACACTATTCCTGACACAGGCCAGGATGCCGTTGGCCTTCTTGGCCACCCGGGCACACTGCCGGCTCATGTTCAGCCGGCTGTCAACCAGCACCCCCAGGTCCTTTTCCGCCGGGCAGCTTTCCAGCCACTCTTCCCCAAGCCTGTAGYGTTGCMTGGGGTTGTTGTGATGCAAGTGCAGGAATTAATATCTCATCTCTGAATAGTAATCTAGATAGACAATACCCAAGTGTATTTGATCTTGCTGCATTAAAAAAAAWTTATTAGCCATTTAGCAGCTCTTCAAATAATGTATGCTGAATGTAGCAGAGGGGAAAAAAAAAATACCTTCATGTTGCCCTGCAGACAGTGTTCCAAATTCCTGCCAGAAGGATCATCTGTGAACAGAGAAAATCCCATGTGGGATGGCTTCCTCATTCCTGTCTCCTGGTTCAGTCGCTGGATGAATTCATCAACTGTTGAGGAACCATCAAAACCTACAACCTGCAATGAAAGAGGAACTAATTGAGGATAACTTTCAAGAAACATGACATTGATGGGTATCACAACTAATGAAGCCTGGTTTCCTACAGATCGGTGTCTCATGATTGACCGCCAGCTCCAGTAACTGCACTTGCATTTTGTCTCCCTTCACACTGCATTCTTTCTAGTACTGAGACATTTATGACATCTCTCCCTTTTCCCCAGCTACCTTTTCTTCCTAAGACCTGTAGAGATGGGGCTGGATTCCTTTAATTTGCTCAGGAAAAATGGCTAAAATGGCAAGGAGGAGAAATAGCATCTATCTCCCATTATCTGATACATATAAACACCATGGTGCCACCCACCCACATGAAGGAGGCAGGTTATGGTGCAGTCTTCTAGTGCCCAGAAGAAGGCAGCTGCGGTGGCTCACCTGGTAGGTTCCATTCATGAAGTGCACTGGGATGCTGAAGGGGAGCGAGTGGTGGTAGGGATTTCTCAGCAGGATGGACACAATCTCCATCCGGGAGGGCCTGGCTTCCCGCTCACCAGTCTGCACAGTGCGGTCTACTGATCTCTGGCAGTAGATGGCATACTTGCCTATTTCACTCCTAAGCAAAGAGGTGGAGATAAGCCACAAACATGCTTTAAATGCCATGACCTCTTCCATTTCCCATGCCATGACTAGAGCATTCCTCCCTCAGGCTTTTGATCAAGCAAAGATACATCTCTCTGCAGATATCCTAGTTCATCTCAACAGCCTAACAGCTCAAGTGAAAAGCTACAACACAAACCTGAGCTCCAAGGATCTGTAAAATTAAGGTAGACAATGGACTCTCTGGGAAGCGCAAGAGCATTCTCTGCTCCGAGGTGGACTGGACATAGTATAGGAATATCCCCTGTTGCCATCATAGTATCCATTAAACCAAAACCAGTTCACCCTCAAACTTGCTGTCATGCCAGTGGAATTTAGTTACGAACATGTCAAGTCCTGATAAGTATTAGTAATAAGTTGTAATGCATTAGTCTCACTTACAGGATTATATAAGTTGTGTTTATCAATTTACATGGTTATACAAATTCTAAGTTTCCATGTATTAACCCTATCTGCCAATCAAGAGACTTGACAGAGATTCAAAGCAAGCTCAGATTTGTTGATAGTTCAATACAGTAGAGGGACAGTTACTAATATGATCAGTTTACTGTCTACTGAGGAGAGTGCTCCATTGAACAGCACCAAAAGAATGTAAGTGTCTCTAAAGCCAGGCAGGAACAGTCAATTACACCTTTTGCAAAAATATTAAGAAGGTATATACTAAATAAGTTGTGAAACTGAAGGATTTATATGGATTTATAACTGTGCTATCAGTTTGCAGGGGAAACTAATTCCATTCAAGGTGCCTTCAGGAGCTCAATACACGATTAAACCTCCAGTTAAATCCCTGCAAGCAACATGGAAGTCAGGAGCTCTGGCTTTTCACTGTAGCAATATATTCCTCACCTCCCCAGTAATGTGTCTGAACAATTTTCAAATGGAGAATCTTGCTTCAACAAGAAGCTGTTGTGTCTGGCTTCCAAACGCTCCTGAGCCCTGTGTCTTCTAACCTAGAACTGTGCCCCACTTTTCTTCCTCTCAGAGACTGGATATATACTCTAAGGTCACCTTTCATGAAAAACAATACCTAGAATTAAGATTTAGTGTAAATCTAGACCATAAGCATTATGCAGTGTAAACATTCTAGTGTCTTGTTTGCTGTATGAAACAGGGAAAGCATATCTATTTGAATGGTCAAGAGGCAGCCATACCTGCTCCATCTAAAGAGACATAAGCATTCCTAAAGCTAGGCAGAAGGAGTTGAGCTGTCTCATTTAGCAACTGCTCTAAATCTAATCTAAACTATGGACAAATATAAGCACAGTTTGCTGTAATTTCTGTATGTTTCTAGCCCTAATAATTGTTTCATAGCTGGACTGTATAAATCCATTTCCTCTTTGCTTCTGCTTGAAGTTTATTTGTTGATAAAGGTACTTTTGGGCTAAGAACCTGGCAGACCATCAGCATAATAATGCTTGAAACAGATGCATTAAATCAGTTTCACAGAGCCCAGCACATCCTTATGAAATTCAATAGTCCCTAACAGTAGAGCAGCTCCACTACTGAGTTGAATGGGCCAGTTTGGGAGCTGGTAATGCACAAGTTTGAAGAGATGGTTTCTAGTACTAGCCAGAAGATCCCTGATGTTGCCTTAGCCAATGGAGAGCGAGCCTGAACATCGAGGAGCACCTGATATCTGTATTTTTGCTTCTGAGAAGAAATAGCAAATGTGGGGCATGAACACTGGAGAACAACTTACTGCTGTTACAGTAGATCTTGCACTGTTTTCTTATAGAGGAAAGTGTTACACACTAAAGAGGTAACAGAAAACAGAACTAGCATATATTTCAGGTTTGTTAATTTTTTTCCTAACTTTTTATGGTTCCCCGAGTTCTCCTCTGCCTCACTTTTGTTCTGTCAGTATGCCTGCTAACCTGACAGCAGAATATAATCACCTAAAATTCTATAATTCATTCTAAATAATTACTTTGGTCTGTCTTTCTATCAATAAAAGAAAGTAGCTGCATCAGCAAAAAAAMCTCCCTACGTAGCTCCAGTTATATCTGCAAAAAGTTCTTTTGCTAGTAGTATAGGTCACTCAGTTTTGTGAACTAGCTTAATAAGTGACAAATTAATGTGAATGACTGAAGCGGGGCAGCTTGATACCATTGGGAACCTTCTGTCCCCTCCCTCAACTTATTTTTGCAGGTGTGAGTTACAAAATTAATTCCATCTTTATCAGTAGTGGATACAAAAGGCAATCAGCTTAGCAGAAGAAAATGCTGTCTTTACCTGGGGTCTGCATGTCGCTGCAAGTGCTGTTTGATGTACCAGAGGAAGTGATGTTGAGGCAGGAATAGAGGAGCGCACAAAGCCAGGAGTTGCCAGCACTGTGAACATAAAACTGGACATCATTCTTGTTCTGTACTTCTTGCCTGTTGTCTTTCATAGAATACTGCAACCAAAACATTGGATGGTGACCAGTGCTTTTGGGAGTGACCATTTTTAGACATGTAGTTCAAGATGCTTCAAAGGAAAGTGATGATCAGGGGACAGGCTGCTCTTCAATATCTCAACCTGGACGCTGAGAAGAGGTGTTCTAAGTGATTGGCCACTTTTGAAAATATTGACTAACGTAACCAGAGCTGAGTGAATGATTAAGACTTAAATTAATACTTTTTTCCTATTTGCAACTGCAAATCATAAAGAATACACTGGGGAATTTTGTTTCAAATTAGACCCATTATTCTTCAACCAGAATTTATTTTCTCATTTGAGCAGGGGATATTATAATCAAGTATCTACATTCATGCTGTAACTTACTGATTTGATTTCCCCAATAACTATAGTGCAAAAAATCAGATTTCATGCTTAATAGTAATATTCATGATTTGCATGCTGCTGATTAACTAAAATGGAAAACAAAATTAATACCACGTGGCAATTATAGCTAGCCAACATGAGCTATGAATTTTGATTCTGAATAGACCATTTGCAACTGGTAAATGGTTAAATTCAAACTAAAATTTATTTTGCAAGTAGTTACATTCTCAATATTTTTCTTTGCACATCAGTGCCGAGATTCTCTTTTCTCCAGCACACCTTTAGCATTTGCACAATTTTGTGAGAACTAGTCCCTTGCTAATTATTAAAAACATAGAATTAAATAGAAAGTATTTTCACAGAGTGGAAGTTACAAAAGAGGTACTGACCTGAATGACTGAGTGGTTCTGGGGCTGTCGGCAGCTGGTTTGTTTAACTAGCTGACAGTAAATTTCATTCTGCAGCTCAGTATGTGTCAAGCAGACCTGCAGTGCTGTCTGGGCAAGTGACACGTGGTAATCAATAGAGGGTGCCTCCACAGGGACATTGATGAACAGCTGACAGGACTGTAAAAGGGTSGAAGTTAGTCAATGCCACGAATACAGTGACTATTCTCTGGTACTTTCCAGGACAGGTTCCCCAGATGCGTTACACACAATTAATGAATTCTTCTAAATAACCCTGAAAGGAGGGAGGAGAATAAATACTTAATTCCTGTCCCTCCCTCTTTAGTTGTGGCAACTAGAAAATTCACTCAACCTCCTCCAGCCTGAGGAGCTCACAAGTCATCAAGAGAATCAAGGGAAAAATGTGCTTCTTGCCTTCCGTGCCTGTGCTTTACCTTGCTAAGGCTGTCCAGTCTTACTGCTGACCTTACACTTGTAGAGTGCAAGAACCAAATCTCCAATGGCTTCACCATTGGTCTTACTGACACAAATGAGTTTGCCAGTAAATTGTTTCTGTTTCCTTCAATCCAACTGTTGGAGAGGAGAGAGGAAGATAAGGCTAACTTTGAAGCGTAAAGCATAAACCCAGATTCCCTACAAGGAAAAGTTAAACTTCCAGAGAATGAATGACACCTAGTATCTGACTGTCCTATTGTAATTAAATGACCCAGCAGGCCTGTTTAAAGCAACCAATGGTGACAGTAAATGTTGTGACAAACAACATGACCAAACAATGTTGTTGCCCCAACAACAGAGCAAAATAACTGAAAACCATGCAATGTCCCTTCAAATACCTTAAAAAGTTTCAGAGCTTCAGTCTGTAGAGCTTCCGATGGCAGAGTGGTGAGGGATGTGTGCAACCCATCTTTACTGTAGCACAACATAGGATGTTTCCACAGAGGAGAATCTGAAGTAGCAGATGGGCAAAAACATGCAGTGTCAGAAAGACAGATAACAGTGTCCACATTGAAAAGGAGCCTTGCTGAACTGGCAAAGCACCCGAGGAAGTAGCACTGCACTAGGCCACATTGATCTTTGGTGCCACTTCATTGATTTCAGCAAAGCCTGCCATGAACAAGGAGTCACCAGCAGCATTAGCCATCAGCAGAAAGAAGTATTGCCATCCTCAATCCTGCTATGTCAGAGCTTCTCATCAGCTGGATTCTGGTGAGAAACTGCTCAGCTGTGTGTTCAAACAAGAGACACAAACTCTGCCAGGGCAGCCGCCTGCAATGGGGGTCTTTGTTAGTGCAAGTCACTATTCAACAGTAAGCAAGGTTCACATATAGATTTAGGAATATGTGAGTGTGCAGGAAAAGAGTATTAAGTACAAATGCATATGTTAATACACATTTGAGAACATGGTGCATAAACATACATGAATGAGCAAGTATCAAAGATGAGAAGGAACAGACGAGCATGGATGTATATGTGAGGGTTTATACGTGCAGACAGAGGAACAGATGTGAAGGCAAGTGTGCGTGAGTGTATTTAGAGGAGAGAGCATGCATTTGTACGGTCAAGATTCCCAGGAAAGGAAAATCAAGACCAACAATAACAGGAAAAATTAAAGCTCCAGTTCTTTATTTTAATTTGAATTAATGTTACAGAAGTTTCAGATGCTTTGATAAATGATGTGACAATGTGACGTACTTGTCTAGTTTCACTACAATGCCTGTATCTTCTCTGGAGATGTTACTGTGGAACTAGGGGAGAAGGACACTATATCATACGCTGTTCTACTGAGAATCCCCTTCCCTCACCTTTGGCTGGATTAAAACTAGGAATTCAAATTACCCTTCCTTATGCTTTGCTACCATGGAAAAGAGTTTGTGGTTTCTACTTACTAGGGTCTCCCTCTGCGTCCAATAGTTTTCCAATGAGTTGTTCATACGATGTGCCCACTGTGGCATTACTGCTACCAGCTGCTACGGTCAGATGGTACAGCCAGGTATTCTAGGCATAAAGGATGAGAACTGTATGGGTCAATTCAGACCTTGTTTTCTACAAACAGGTTCAGTCTGTATGCCCCATTTGTTCGCTGATACCAAAAAGACTCTTGTTCTCTAAAAAGACTGCCTTTTATACCTTCTCCTGTTTGGTGCGAATCAGTAAGTACGTGGGACTCTGGTCCTGTGGGTGAATCACCAATGTACAGTGGGATGAGAGAAGTCCTCCACCAGTGGCTTCATAATCTTCATCAGAGTCGCAGGAACGGTCTACTTCTTCCACTTTGGACTCACGCATAGGCAGATGCCCTAGGGGACACTATAAGGAGGCGAAGCAAGTTAGATAAGTATAGCTAATCTCCCACTATGGACAGGGAACACTGGGAAAGAAAACCCAGGTCAAAATGATAGCAGTTCTGTAAAATGTAAGGAATAAACTATAATTCAGTGTTTAACTAATGTAATTCTATAATCTTGCATTTCTATAGAATTTCTTCTCTTTCATCAACTGAAGTACTTACAAACTGTGTTACTACTTTTATTATTTTTCTTGGGAGACCATCTACAGGTCAGAATGAGAATATGCAAATAAAAAGATGGCCTTTCCCATAAGGTACTGTTTTCTTCCCGTTACACTTGTCAGTTGTGTTTACACCATTGGTTGTGCAAGGGAGGATGTGTTTTCTGATGGTCAGCTGCTCAGTATCTTGAGCCACTGCTTTCCAACCCTGGTCAGACTTTCTGCCTGCTACTGGAAAATAAGTACTTTTAAAATTACATAAACAGGTAGATTCAGACAAACAGAGGATATCTGCTGTGCTAACTCTGGAGGTCAATCCCAAGTATGAGTCATAGTACTCCTTGATATTCTAAAACCTGGGTTTCGACATCACCAAGACAAAGTAATGGACCATTGGGCCAAGCTTGCAGAAATGGAAGCACATTACACTGATTAAATGACCTCCCTCTTCCCATATTGTTGTTGCTACTTATTTTTATGACAGTACACAGAATATATCAGCTGCTGTATAAAAGTCTGCTCTAAAGGCTTCACAAGACCAAATGGAGAAAGCAAGAAACAAGATATACAGTGATCTGAGAAAGAGCAGTTACTCACCTTTTAAGTCTTTTGTCATTTTAGCTTTAAAAAAAAAAAATCAGAGAAAATATTGATTCTCTTTGTGGAGCAGATGCTGTTAGAAGGGGAGAAGTACAACCAAGGAAGAGCTTGAAGCATGAGACACAGAAGCAGTAAAAGGAAAAAAAGCATCATCAGAAATAGGAAAGGAGGGTTCAGGAACAAAAGGGAAAAGGAATTACCTTATCTTCATGATTTCGATAGTAGTAGAAAGTTTTTCCAATCAGTGCACACCAGACCAGCTTAGAGTGACCATGCTTGACCTGTAAGGAGGACAAAGAAATACATGTTTTTAACATCAGCAGTGTTGCTGGAACGATTTTCTAGGATTTCAACTTTCAATTCGACTCTCCCTTAAAACCTTGCATATATTATTTGTTCTATGCTAATATGAGCTTCTCTCAAAACATACAGGGCCCTACTTCCAAAAGCAGGTAAGTATATCCCACCTAAGTAGATGGGACATAGGTCCTTATGGAAATGGGTCTAAGATTTTGTGAAGTATTTTACTCATTCACAACAACCCATCATTTCTGTATCCTGAAATACAATATTAAGAATAACCTTTTTAAGATTATAAAAATGAATCATTTCATCTCAGCAGGAAAAGACCAATCAACATGTAGTCTAGGGAGCCGTTTCCTATTGCAGATGAACAAGCTTCAGATGTAGGTTGTCTCTAGCTATCTTTAGATGCTGACCAGAATTATATTAAAAAAATCATAGTAACTTGGTATGCAAAACCAATCTACGGAAATGGCACAAAGCATAAAAATTTTCAGCCATTGTACCTTGTACTGATGCGCATGCAGTCTGTTACKATGGAAATAAATCCTAACCTAGAACCATACAAGCCATTTCTTTGAAACTCTCCTATATCACCAAGTTAAGATGAATTAAATGTGACATTTAACAGCATTTCCTGTTGTTTTGTTTTTGTTTTTTTTTTTTTATTATGACATGCTGTGAATTATACATAAGCTAGATATTTGTTATTACTTACTATTTGACAAAGTCACTATGTGTCAGTAGCCTTGTTTGTCCCATTCCCTATCATTTATACAAATGTTCCTCTCTCTGAAATACAGAAATCTACTGCCACTTTTCCTTCTTTCTCCACTCTTCTAGGGAGTATTAAAATACTAATTTCTTGCTGACATTTACTGTGCAAACCAAGAAGCTGGTACACTGTCAATACTGTACTAAACTGAATAAAGTAAGAAAAAGTATTTTACCTTGGTAAGCCAACCTTTCACAGTAGGTTTAGCATCACTATGAGGAACACCAACAGGACGGGTCTCTTGCACTCTCAGGATACTCTGTAGGACATGAATCCATTCCTCCAGGATGTTGGGAGAGTCTGCTGTCAGGAAGTAGGTTCTCTTTTCTGTCATGAGCTGGAAGGAAAAGGAGTGAGTAAGTGTAAATCTACACACCTACAAATCTTTTCTTCAGCTGCTGAGTTTCATTACCTCATACAGATTTTTACTGGTGGTTCAGGAGGAATTTTTTGGGGGTAAGAAAAAAGGTGCTAACCCTCAAAGTCCAAGTGAAAGAACTGAAACTCAGATGAATCAAGTTCTCATGAGCTCCCTTGCTGTTTCTGTTGGATATTGTGGCTTTGTCTTCTCTCTCATCCTTTCTCGCTTCTCAGTGCTGTTACTAATTTTTCATTTTAAAGGTGACTACATAAATGGTTTTTTTTGCTGCCTTCACTTTGTATTGCATGCTGCCTTCAATAGCTTGTGACTCTGAGAGGAAAGATGCTATGAATTTAATAGTATTAAGCCTTAGCAACTTCAGTTCCATAAGGGCAGACGGTAGCTCACAGGTCAGGCCACGTGCCTTTCAGTCAGACTATGAGAGAAACTTTAATGCCGCCTTTATAATGAAGTCCTCTAACAATAATGACTTAAAACTGACCCCAGTGATGGGCTAACTTCTAATACTTCAGAAGTTGGATTCTAATAGGAATCCAACACTTCAGATGTTTCTTCAGATCCTCCAGACATGTAAAGTCAGGCTGGAGATCTTGCGAGAGGAGTCTTTCAGAAAGAGGAGATCCTGAGTACTATCTGGTTTTAATCGTTATAAGAATCACTTTTCGCCACAGATTTCAAGTTCTCAGTCCTAACTGCAAAAAAGGAAAGTGCTATGGTGTAAAACAAAACAAAACAAAAATAAATTATAATTTCTTTCAATTTCAAAAAGCTGTGTTTGGGTTACAATTTAGCTCTTTCCTCATTATTTATTAAACTAACTGCCTGGCTTGTGCCAGGAAACACAGGGGCCAGATAAAGTTAGCTCATTATCAATTGAGACATACAGTACCATCCATTCTGAAATAAGTGCTCTTTCACCCAGCCACCGAGTGTATGGTTATCTGCAGGATGAAAAAGCAACACTTACCTGGAATGTTTGGGACCCTTCACCTCTGACAATTTGGCATGACGAATTCAGCTCCATCTGCCCTTGTGGTTTGCGGATAACATCGCTCTGAGGAAAGAAAAGCAAACAATTTTTCAGTACGAAAAAAAACCTCAGATGGGTCTTAGAGTACTTAAATACAGCATAATATGCATGTGCAGGTTGGAGTCTGCATTCATGAGCTGGAAAGGACAGCTGAAGGTTGCCAGGTTGAGTATGAGACAGTGTGATTGCAATGATGAAGCAAAAGTCTCATCAGTAGTGGCAGACAATATAACAAGGGTAATGGTGACAAATACTGTCTTACAAAGTTCAGGTTGGACATTAGGGAAAAACAAACAAAAAAAMCCCTTTTTCACTGGGAAGGCAATACAACACCAACCAGGTACCCCAACACTGGCTGAATTTCCACTTTTCCAAGATGCAGCTAGACAAAGCCATGGGTGGTTTTATCTACAGCGGGTGACAGTCCCTTTTCAATGTGTCAGTTGGACTAGGGTCTTCCAGAAGTCCCTTCCAACCAACAGCCTAAATTCTGCAAGTTTATGAAATTACTTTATATATATATATACACGTATGTGTATAATATATACGTATAATTTTCTTGTGAATTCTGATGGATAAACCTAGTATCAGAAATAAAGATGCATTGTGCCCATTGTATTTTTGTCTTGTCAGAATATGACAACTGAAAAAATAAATTGAAAGAAAATAAGTGGAAAATAAATCTTCTCAATATTCCTGACTTGTAAGCAAAGATGGGTATATACACAGAAATACTGTGTAATTATGCAGGTATGCAGGAAATTACTGTGTCCAGAAGAAAAAAGTATGGAAGGTGAATATGCCTAAATATAATTCTCTGTAATGTAGCTAAGTACRGCAGAATAATGAAGGCTAACAATAAATGTATTTTATTGTATATACAAATTTTGAGTGCATACTGCTAGAATTTTTAAAATAACGTAACTTTGTTTGAAACAGTTGTGAGTTATAAAAAGTATCTGGAAAGGTTTGAATGCACAAAATTGCTCTCTCAATATTGTTTCACTGATCATTGTAAGACAGCATCTTGCATGAAAGCTTATTTTCAATTTTACCCTAGTTTTGCAATACTTCCATGTCCATGTGGGAGGGTGGAAAATGAAAGAATCCCGCTTTCTTCCCCCTGAAAGTTGTAGTTTTCCTCAGAGCCCTGTATACTGACTGATGAGTACGTATCTGCACCCTCCTGGTATTGAAATTTATTTTTCCTTTCTTTTCATCTTAAACACGACGAAAGCTGGGCCATGGTATGCCTTCTGCTTTTCATCATCTGTACGAAGTTAACCAGTAGGTGTCAAGCTTCTGTCCCCGTGAATAACCTTTCATCTCCTGGAAACTACCACCACAAGGAGCTTCCCTGCCCAAGCAGAGACCCACGGTTGAACCTGTGGGTCAGACATAAAGCTCTTTGGCAGGGTATTTTGGGGGAAGCTTGCCCATGGCCACCCACTCTGCCAGTGGTATCAGCCTGGAACCGGTTCTGCAGACAGCCTTCCCCTGTCCCTCCACACAGGAGTAAATGTATCTCAGTGACTCACCGGAGACTTGTAGTACATGATTTGTCTGTTTCTTAGAACAAACCATCGTCTCTTCCACATCTTCACCTGGCTGCCCATTTTCAGCAAGTAACCTGATTTCTCCATGGGTTCCTGGAGGGCAAAGAGCAAGGGGGAGGGAAGGTTATCTTGCACCTCTCAGAATACAAATGAAGAGTGCTGAAGTCAAGCTCAGACATTTGCTGCATCTCCATCATTTTCCGCTTTACCAGATGGGAGTAGCAGCCATCCAAGGTCAGTGCTCTCTGCTCAACTTGGAGAGCATCCTAGATTATCTGTGTAGCTGCAAATACCACATTGTGTTGTTTTAGTAAAGAAGGCATCYGAAGATCATTTCATTGATTGTTTGATACACTGAAAACTTATTTGTCTTCCTACCATAGCAGTGATTTTCCAAATAAAAGTAAAGGCTGGCTCTAAGCCATGATTAGAACTCCTGTTCCTCATCTGCTTCATCCCTTACATTCAAGAACACAGAATTTAATGCTGCCTGTGTTTGAAGTTTTTTTCTAGGCCAAAATATTCTATCCTTTCTCCTTCCTTCCTCTGAATTTCCAAACTTGTTTTGTCACAAAAGTGTAAGGCCATCATTAAAGTAGAATACAACTACAGGAAATCAGTACAGGTCATCAGGAAAGAATAGAGCCCTTGATGCTTCTACTTTTATCTAACCATGTAACAGAAATTGCACCTTCTGAAGCATCAGATAGCGTATTTTGATACAAACCAGCTGGACCAACAGTCCAGTCTGTTAGAGCATCACTTTGCACGGGATAACTCAATATATTGTAGTTACGCTTTTTCTATTTCAAGGCCAAGGCTCTGTTTGCATCCCTTCACAACTGTGAGGTAGCAAGACTTACAGTGCAGATTCCACCATCAGTGGAATAGGAAGATGTTCGCTGTAGCTTATGTTCTGGCTCTGAATAGTCACCATCCAAGGAGTATGCATCAGGAGGGATGGCATAGTCACTCTCGGAGCTCAGTGAGGACATAGATACACCTGTTCAAAATAAAGGAAAGAATGAGAATCACAGCTACACAGAAGCATGCACTGAATACTGCACACTCTGAAAAAGTTTCTGAGTTCACCATGAAGGCTTTTTTGTTCAAGAACAAGAAATCAGATCAGACTTCGAAAACTCAAACCCCACTAACCAAACTTCTGAGACCTTTTTTTTTCCTAGGAAGACAAGTAGTGAGACTGTTTTAGATACTGACAGTGAAATAAACAGAGATTAAAAAAATATATACCAAAAAAAAAAACCAACCCCAAAACCAACAGACTTGTTATCTAAAGCACAGACATGCTGTTTTCAGCTTGGAAACATCCATTATAAAGCCTCAAGCCCCTCTCATTCAAACTAAAGAAAAGGTTCCCTCACCAGTAATAGGGCTTTGCTTTCTGTGAATCTTCCACCACTGGTCCATGGCAATGCACAGACATATCAGCCAATGCATCACAGCAGAAGTTAAGGCTACACGAAATAGGATTCTATTTTATTGACTACCAATTGTAATGAAAATTCCACTCAAGGATTCAGTTTAACCTTCCCAGCAGTCAAGAAAAATTAATTGTCCTACCCAGGACCCAAATTACCTGATGCCTCTCAAAGATAGGAAAGATTTGCTTACTGTTCAAGAAATTATCAGCCAGTGACAGAGACAAAAACCATTTTCTTTAATGTGTCAGTACTAGCTTGCTTACAAGGAGAAGTCACAGAGAAGGTATGGATGGCTTCACTGGGTATGTGATGAATTTGGGAGATCAATCCTTCCCACAGTCATAGCTTAGCAATTGCCTGGATGGAAATCTACCAGCAGTAAAAACCCATCCAAGAGGACAGGTTTCTATTGAGTAGCTGTTGATGTCCGCACACATTCTGGGAGAACTCCTTATTAGCATCACCAAGGCTGAGCATTTGCCTGTCACTGATGATGCTGTTCAGAACATCTTGCCTCACCCGGGARGACAGAGTTCATATTACTCAGTAGCAATACTCCCACTTTACCTCTCTTCACTGCACGAGGGCTGCCTGGTATGCTAGCTTTCCTGTTCTCGGATCCAGCAGTAGAAGTCCTGAAGCTGGCATGGGAGCCACAGTCATCATCAGAGCCTGAAGACTCATCTAAGAAAGGCATGTTGCTGATCTGTGTGGCTTTCTGGAAAACAGACCGGTATGGTCAGCGTGTGAGGGAAGAGTTTCCCCAGGACAATGCCTACTCAATAAGGAGACAGAGCAATCAATGCAGGCCCTTCATTTTCACACTGCCTTGCCCACTACTGTCCCAGGGCTCCTCATTTCCTCCCTTTCTAGTCTGAGGACTTCCAAGCTGGACTCTCTAGTCTGATCTGTTTGGGTCTCCTCTGGTTACACCCTCCTACTGTTCCACAAGCCACGTGCTTCCCCGTAAGTTCTCGAGAGCCCTCTTCCATTTTGTTCTCTAGGCTACACCCACTATCACGCCCTAGGTTTCTACAGCCTCATAGTGCACACTGCAGCTTCCTGGACCAAAACTTGCTGCAATGTTCTGTATTCCTAAATACATTTATCATCTGCTACCCCTTCTGCATTCTTTTGGTGGTCAGTACCTCCTGGCATTCTCTAATTTTCTTTCCCTCACTGCACAGCTTCAGCCCATTCTCTCTCAAATTACTGGCAGCCCTGGACCATGCTTTTCATAAGAGGAAAAGTGAGGTAACTTCTTACCCCCTTCAGCGTAGTGTAGACTGGCACTGTGACATTTCTGTAGATGAGACAGGTAAATGGCCCAGAAGTTGAACACGAGAAATTGGAAACTGGRAAAATTTAGAGAGAGAGCAAGAGAGCAAATAATACAAACTGGTGAAAAGGAGGAGGTTTTAATGGAGAGGTACAAGTATGTATGTAAGAACCGACGTAGCCTCTTGGAACACCAAATAATGGAGGATTGCCATCCTGGACAGTTTGGCCTGAGAAAGGCCAGGGGATGTGTTAGTAATTACACACAACTCCCAGAGACAGCTGCAATGCTCCCTCCATTTAGCCTGTAAGACATCTTACCCACCCTGTGCTCCCCACGGTACAATGGCAATCCAGTGCACCATGTCCAAACAGGTAAAAGCCATAACAGGGGAAGGTGATGGTGAATCACAAAACTAAAAGCAGGTCACAGACACGCAGAGGCAGAACAGTGTCAGTGAAAGTGATGAAGGAGATAATGGAGTCCCTGAGGATGTCACTGAACGTAGGGGCTCAAACTGCCCAGCACCAACCGTCCCTGAGATCAGATGTATCCYTCCTCCCTTCTTTTCTTTATCGTGGCTATCTGTGAAATCAAATTTACTTTGAAAACAGGCAAGGAAATGAAGAAATGTGAACAGCCAGAAGCTCAGGTCCCACACTGTCACTGTAAACTGCCTCTAAGGATGGATCTCATCTGGAACTTACAGCAGGTGGAAGTATCATTCAACATGGCCACTTCAGACAACCTCATGCCAGACTTGGCCACAGCATAGATTCGACTCTCCTGGAACAATAACACCATGAACAGCAATGGTCAGACAAAAACATGATTCCTGCAAAAAGAAATGCTCGTGACACAGAATCACATCACAATCACACCTTTGGGCAGGAAGGAGGGGCCCCCTAAGAAAGATTGCTCTATTCCACCAGATGTTGGGTGAATGACCATTAGTGGAAATGTGCATCTGTGTGCAATTCCTTGAATCACAACATACTTGGCTTAGTAAATCTACAGAAATGATATCCATAGACTGGAACACCTACACGCAATTATCAATGAATAACTATATCACAGCTTGGAAAAAGCTGTTTTTTCCACTTTATGAACAACGCATTAAAATGAATCAAGAACAGCCCTAAAACAATGTATTGAGTCACCACCTGCAAAGGATTCCGATTCTCTGATAAGGGAATGAAAGAAATGGCTGGAATGATCTTGATAAGCCTGTGTCTCAGTTATAACAACATATGGAGCTTTCAGTTCAAAGGATCTCCAAATGCTTCACAAATTGATAAAAATTCCAAGGGGTGAACCCAAACCTGTAACTAAATGCAATGTTATAACTAAGACATCAACCAGTCAAAAATGGATAAAAATCGAAGCTAGGAATCCTTTTGCCGCTCCTTAAAGCGTACAACCAATCACTATCACACAATACATATATATGAAGGTACCTAAGACTGCAAAGTCAAGTACACCAAAAAAAAATTACAGAATTAGTATTTTCTGTATGTATATGCATTGTGATTTAGTCTCTAATGAAATATTATGTACATTTTTTTCCCCAGACACTTCCTATTCAAGGCACATAATGGACATTTCTTACTGATTAAGCTGCTATTTAATATTCTATTCATGCTTTAGTGTTTGATAGACTTAAATTTGCCCTACTTGGATACACTTACTTGACTCTGGTCAGAAGACAAAAATAATGGATTTTTTCTGTGGTGTTCCTGACTATAATACTGCAATGCTTCATAACATTAATAAAAAATTTTACAAAAACCCTGGGAGGGACATGATGGGTGCTATTGCTATTTTCTAGAAGAGGAACTCAGACATAGGTTCTTTGAAGTATCCAATACCTTTGGAATACCCATTTCAAGGTGTCCAAGACCTAACTTTTTGAGAATTTGGCATCATATAACATTGCTTGTAATGAAAACAACTGAATACAATTGCAGCAGAGAAGTGCTCAGTGCTTCTCTAATCACATTTACTTGCCAAACTCAAGTTAGACATTCTGAAGGTACGTGTGGAGCTGATGATCACCTGTGAAAAATTTAGCTTAAGGGACTAGAAGAACCTTACATGGAAACTCTAGATCAGAGAACGGAATAGGAGCCAATCTCTGAGACGTATTTCCCTTCTTCCAAGTGAGTACACTGTTCATGACACCCTTCTGACTTCTGCAGCAAATAAAACAGACATCTTGGAAACTGCAGTTTCTTTTACTACATTATCCAGCTTCATCCCCAGCACAGTTCCATATTATGGACTGAATGAAAAGAGATTCTTTTGGARAAACAGCTGTCATTATACTGGGGTTTAAATTAGTATCATGAAAGACACMGCCAAAGATCACAAATAATGTTAAGTTTTCATAGAAAGAAAATTATAAAACATGTGGATTAACAATGAGTGCTTGATTTTGCACCTCCAATAAACCACTTATTTGCCTATGCCTTTAAAAAAGCAAATTGAAAATAATGGAACTATCTCTTTTGATACTACATTGATTTCCACCAATTTTATCCGTTAGATTGACACATTAGCAAACAATCCAACCATCTGAACTCACAAGTAACTGAAAGTGATAACAACAGCTTCTCTTTCACGTGAAGTAAGCAATAGGACATATATATTCACTTTACCAATGGTTTTCACATAATTTTCCTGATAGCAGAAGTATACCATGAGATAGGAATGCTGAGATCTAATCCATACATCTATCCTAGTATTCACAGCTTTTTCTGACCCTGAAACTATCTGGTCTGGTCCATTCACTTGCATTTATGACTTACTTTTCTATCTTAAACACATGACAACAGAACTAAGGATTAACTTTTGATGACCCATAAGGATAAACCACAATGCAGCACCTCTTGACTTTAATTTTTATTCCTATGTTTCTTGAGCACTATTTTCTTCCATGGATTATTTTTCCTTATAAAGAGAAAAGAACAAAAAAATTGTCAGTGGAACCAGCACGCCCCACGATCTGGAACTGTCAGACTAGGTGGTTCAGAAATGTGACTGATGTCCACAGGAAACAATTACTTGAGACCAAGAGCTGCCGCAGCCTAACTACTCAAAGATAAGCAGCATTTCTCAGACTGTTGTCCTTGCATTTCTTACCCATGATGGGAATCTGTGCAGCGGTGGTGTGGGAGGTTTACCTCCTGGGTCAAGTACACCAGCCTCAGAACTCACAGCTTCTCTTTGCCCTGCAGATAAGTGGTTGATTTCCTCACACGCTCCAGCTTCTTCCCTCACTGGGCCACGTTCTGTCTCCATCTTCTCCAGTACCCCATCATCATCAATGTCTGTCTCCTTCACTTGCCCATCGCAGACTGGAGAGTCTGTTATGGGCTGGAAGGTGCTAGCCTCTAAGCTCATTACGCGATGGAAAGAATTAGCCCCTGGCTGTGGTTGGCTGTAATGTCTCTTGGCTAGTTGGATACTGTCTCTTGGTGTATTGGGAGTTCGTATTTTTGGAAAGGTCATACTACTGCCAAGGCCGCATTCCCTCCCTGGACAGAAGGAATGTGCTGTAACAGCTGATGTTGATACAACCAGGGGTGGCTCAGCAGTTTGGAGACGGCCCTCAAGCATGCTCATTATTTCTCCTGAAGAGGAGGAGTCCAGACGGTGGGAGCGGAACCTGGCACTCAGATCATCAGACAAGCGGGTGCCATCCAAAGCCACTTGTTGCAAGGTGCTCACAGCACTATGGTTTCCTTCCAAAGATGACTGGAAAGTCAAAGCCTCAAGGATTCTTGTGGCCTCAGCTGGAGGGTCCAGTGATGTGGGATCAGAGCACCCTAACCTGTGTTCAGAACTTACGGCTGGGAATACATCTTTCTCTGTGGAGAGCTTCCAGCTTGATGGGCCAGACATGAGCTTCAGTGTGCTCTGGCAAAGCAGAGATTTATCCTCTCCATCCTCAGTAAAGGTGTCATTGGCAAGGACTATGTTTGATGCAGAGAGGACATGTTTGGTAGGTCCTGTCTGACACACCTGTCTGAAACCAGGTGCAAGGAGCACAGATTTCTGGTCTATCTTCTCAGCAAAAGAGGCCTGTGATGCTCTGGGCTTCAGAGAACTACAGCTCCAAAGAGATTCAAAGGGAGGAATGCTGGTCGTATCTACAATGGAGGAGAACATACGGTTAGGGCATTCAGATGCTTTACTGTCTAAAATGTTACTTGCTAGTGTAAAYTGTTCATGTCAGTTGTATTTCAATAGCACCCTCGCCTGGTTAGGACTATACAGAATGGAAAGGAGATGGTTGGGCACAGMTGTAAGAGAAGTGTTATATATTTATAATTGGGAGTAGTACAGAAAAGATGAATAGGAAATGATTAATTGCTGTTTCTTACAAAAGTGGAATTAAGGGATGTCTAATGAAATTATCAGACAGTACATCTGAACTTTACAGAAGGAAGGTGTTGTTTTTTTTTTTTCTCCAAACAAAAAAGGAAATAGAATGCTGCAGTGTCCAAAAGATAGAACACAAAGTAATTTACCAGTGGTACAAATAACAGTTTAGACAGAAGTTCTGGCCTAGGAGCTTCCTAAAACACTGACAGCAGAAGCTGGAGGGGTACATGGAGAGAAGGACAGCTCTACTTGCAATATTTTCTACGGTCTTTCCTGAAACATCCACAGCCAACCAGGAGAGAGGATACTGGGCTAGGCAAGCTTTCAGTCTAACTCAATACAGCAGTTTTTACTCTTACCTATCCACGATTACATCTCATCTCTTCTCTTAAAACAGCCATGAGAAGGAAGTGCACCTGTCCACACAATACTTTGTCAAAAACCACCTAAGTGGCCAGAACACTGCTTAGCATGGCTTTTGACTTCAATGGACCTACAGTGATTTAAGCCATCAAATAAACTGGTATAGTTCCTCCCATTTCTAGGGGCTAGATGAGACTTCCAGCATATGTATGGAGATCATCTTAACCATCACACCAATCAGTGAGGCTACTCTCTTCTCAGTAATTTCCCTAGAGCTTTTTGCTATCCTTTTGTGCTATATGACTCAAGCAGTGCTTTTTGTCAACAAGTTTTATAGCAGTTACTTACATGTTTTTGCTGTAAAAACTTCCTTTTCTTTGTTTATTTTTTCTCCGCCTCTTCATTTGCTATATTAGAAGATGACATAAAAGATAGATCCTCGATTGCCTCCATTATTCTTTGTCTATTTAGTACCTATACTTTATAATTCTTCTACTTCCTTCCTTTCCATAAATACTAGTTTTAAAGACTATCTCAGTTCTACAGGTTCTGCTGAATAGCAGCTTTAGGGTATGAGAAAATGTGGATAAAACTTGGAGTGGCAGAGGATGTTACTTCACTTTATGATTTTGACTGACCTTGGCATTTATATATTGCCTAACTGAAAAGAACCAAGTCATAAGATGCTTTGGAAATTGCATAAATATGGGTGAGTGTGACTCTGCACAGCTACTGCTGAAAATGCTGCCTGAACATCAAACTCTACGGGCATTGCTTAACCACTAATGGGATTTACAAGGAAGAAACAAACTGAAGACAAAAAGTAACAGACGGAAGGGCAGACAGCAGAATAAATCACTGTTTGTTGTGGAGAGGATGAAACCCGCTCTTGGAAACACAGCTGAGAAAAAGACAACCATGAGAGCCTGACCTTGGCACTTGAGTCACAAGGAACTGAATGCTAACAAAGCTATTCCTAACACATAACGCTGGCACACACAAATCCTGGCACATATTTTTCCCTGCCCCAAGGTAAATCATTAGTGTAGACTGAAAAGAGGCCATTCATTTTAAATATTATTGGCATTTTTGCAGCTTCCTAGATGTGACARGAGATGAACCAGAGGAAGCTGTTACGATTAGCATGGCAAGCAAGAAGATATTTGTCTCTCTGCAGAGGCCTCTGAATTCAGCCTGGCACAGTGAGACCAGTGGGGGATAAGAGGAGAGGACAGAGCTGTTTACTGCCCAGAGAGTTGGGATCCAGGGAACACTTAATACCAGATTATTAACGCAGCTTACCAGCCATTCTCTTTTTGTAAACAGCCAGAGCCAGAGGGGATGAGAAAAACCCAGTCATAAAGCATTTAGCTAGAAACGTGGTGGGATTTAGAAGGAATTTTGCCTTATTCCCTTGCTGTGGAGTGATAGGAATGCCAGAAAGACTTCTGCAGGAAAGAAATGCCCCCTGCCTGCATGCCCAGTGAAGTTCTGGAAACTAGCTCATCTTCCTGTGACCAAACCAAGCTCATAAAAAAAATAGGAAGAAAATGGTTAAGAGAGAATTTCCTCTTCAAAATGTGTTGCAATGAAAGGTGCTGATTTCAAGCCCTAGAGACCAAAGTTCTCCATCTATCCACCAAACAAGAACCACAAAAGCTCAAGCACTGTAAGCAGCTTTCTCCAACCCAACCTGATAGCACAGAGGAACCCAGCTTCTAAAGGCAGACCAGACAGCTGCTGCCTTGGCCCATCCAGTCCTCAGTTACTCAGCTCACATGCCAGCAGAGGTTCTGTGGGCATGAGGGTAATTCGCATGTGGAGGTAAAGTGAAATACCTCAGGGACTTCTACCCTGCACCACTGAAGCATTTCAGTGAGTGCTTCCAATTCAGGAGCTCAGTGGCTTATTTTAATGGCAAAAGAAGACTCTGGAAAAAAAAGGGGTCTGTGTTCAATTGCTGGTGGGAAACCAATTAAGAGTTTTTAAGGCAGGTAAGCAATGTTATTCCCATCTTAAAAACGGATCCACTGAGGAACAGAGCAATTCTACTTGCTTGCTCACTGTCACAAGTGCTAATTTCTGACAAAGTTAAGAATACAACCCAGGAATGCTGACTTCCACTCTTGTGGTGGTTACTAGGCTACAATGCCAGGTGAACACATTTACCTTGCAATGTATCCTGAAGGGCTTCAATTTGCTCCGTCAGCCTCTGATTACAGTTTTTCAGGTGGTAATTCTCTAGCTCAAGCTATGAAACAACAATAATGAAAACTGAAAAATAATGCAAAACTGTGCGTGCATGTGTTCCACTATACAGAACATGTCTTCATCTTTATTACATTCAAGTGTCTGAACAGAAAAAGGAAAAAAGGATGGGTGAGTCTACCAGTCACCTTGAAATCCTTCTCCTCAGCAGCTCTATTGGACAACCCTCTTAAACACTTTGCTGTGCTTTCTCAAATAGCCTCTGTATATACTATTCACACTTCTCAAATAGGTTTTTTAATTTTTCTTCCCTGCTATTGTTTATCATTTACTCCTGTTCCAAAAATAACTGTCATGAAAGAGAATCAAAAAACTTTTACCCAGAAGGAGCATTTTTCCCTCTCACCCTGTATGTGGTAAAAGGAGATGCCCTGGATCCAGGGTACCAAAGAAAAAAACCCAAACATTAAGGGTGCATTTACGTTTGCAATTAATGTACGAGTGAATCTTTGCAAATTTGCCTTATGTCTTTGCTTGAAGTGTCTCAGCACACATTCTTAAAACACAGCAGTGGTGCACCCAAAGAGGCTTCTCTCTTGATGGAATCAAAGTTGAAATTGCACCCATGGTGCTGTCTAGAGCAACCCATTTGCAACACAGGTGCAAAGTCCTTCAGTTGGCAGTGGTGCATGGTATACACCTAGAATCAGCATCTGGCATGAACTTTATTGCCAGTAAAGCCACAATGTAATTGTATGGTCCCTGGATTCCCAGCAGGTCACACCAAGTTAACCCCTGTGCTTCTCCCTTTGTGCTGCACCAGTCAGTAATGTAGATGCACCTTAAGTTATCTCATATAGGAGAATGAAAGAGAAGCAGCACAGCAGCTCAGTGAGTTATCTAGGGAATCTAATGAAATTACAAAGTCACATCATAACACAATTAGTGCCCACAAAGACTGCTTCTTCAAATTCCAACATATTCCCTTTCTAGCATAAACTGGGAAATCTATGGCTTTAACTTAGAATAAAAGGGAAAGACCAGATAGCCCCACTCACAGCTGTAAACTATTACTGCAACTTTAAAACTGCATGCTGACCCATTGCTATCTCAGTTTTTCTAGAGGGTATTGAATTAGGCCCAGATAGAGCCATAAGTCCACAAGATGGATAGGAGGGAGAGGTTAGACATGAGAAAATGCTACGCAGTAAGAAAACAGCATTAGTCAGAGATGGCAAATTAAGGAAGAGCAAAGGACGTGTTTGTGTCACAGCTGCTTTGTCAGAAAAAGAGACAGAAACTGCACCCAGACAAAAAAGGGAGAGGCAGAGGAAAGCTAGGTGAAAGCCACTTGTGACTAGTAAATCTTCTTCAGAGACTGCTTTCGGGCGTTAGTGGCTTCACAGTCATTTATAGTTTGCCCAAAGCAGTAAATAGCCCTCAGTAAGAGCGATGATCCTAGCTCTGCAACTGAGTGTGTGCAGGGCCAAACAAGCAGAAAGCCTCTGTGGCAGATTGTCCTCAGACTATTGTCCTACATAGGAGCCCGCTGGCAGTGCAGCCACCATACCTAGTCATAGGCCTTGAAACCTGGCAGCAAGCTAAAGACTCACCTCTCTCAGCTTAAATGTTACCCACTCTTTGATCTTGGCAGCTTTCTCTTGAACAATTTTGGCTTCCTCAGTCCTCAACTGTTTCTGTGCCAAAAAAAGATTAGATGCGTTAGGAGAGTACAACTTAGTTCTTAGTCACTTACAGCATCAGGAGCAACTTAACATTGAAGCTCCCATTCCAGACATAAGATTTAAGACTGCTATTTGGATATTATTACTTAGCCAGCCTCTGAAAAAATCCATCTCTGTGTTGTCTACCATGATCCCTGGAGTCAAATTCAGAGGGTTGTTTCAAGAGTTTGTTGTAGAATAGCAAAATCCAGCTCAGGTAATGATTGCCCACCTACCACAGTTTCTTTTTAGTACAGTCTGCAACTTTTCCTGTTTTAGATGCTTTTGCAATGTTGCTGTTTGCTGTTGAGCATCTGTAGTGTTCCCCCAGCCTACACACACACATTGCTGGCTGAAGTTAATAAGAATTAAGCAGTGCCTGTAAGTAATTTATAAAACAGTGTACTTCTTCCAAGCAAAAGGAATTCAATTGCTGCAAGCACAGGTGTATAGACTTTAAAGGTGCATGAGATGGAAACTAATACCAACAGTGTATTTAACACAC
>JASVER010000013.1:12977886-13021841 GCA_030449065.1 Oceanodroma leucorhoa
AAAAAAAAAAAAAAAAAAAAAAAAAAAAAGATAGCAGACTCAGGATAAAAAAACTCCAAAACTTGACCTTGAAACACTAAGACCTGCTATGAGGTTTAGAGATGGTGTAAGTGGTTGTATGTTTACATATCCATTAAAACAGGTTCTAGTCCACACAAAGGTGTTATGGGAATAATGTTGATTTGCACAGTGAACACCTTCCCCCAAGTATCTGCTTGGGCAATATTGCTACATCATCATTTTTGCAGCTGTGTTTTCTCAGCTACGTTTTTTTCCTTTTCTGGGAATTTCCTTTGAAAGATGCTGGATGGCTACGATCACCTGAAGCCTTCTGTTCATCTCCTGTGTAGCTTCACCAGAAGCAAGGTCACTGAAAGGTCTCCTATCTACATAATGATTTAAACAATTACAAGGAGAAATCCGTTCCAGGAGTGAGGGAGGGGGAATATACTCTGCATGGCACATTCAGCTCTGGTTTCTCTAATTAAATGGACAAAGGTAATACCTTCTGGTAGCAGTTGGTGGTTTCCCTGATCAATTTTTTTTTTCCCTGATGTGAACAAATACCAGTAATTATGATATTAAAAATGTCAGTGCTTCCCCCCTACCCCCCTTTTTAAATTTTTCACACTGAAGGGTGTAAGCTTACTTAATGAATACCATATAAATACACAGTAGGCTGCAGGAAATTCCCCACATCTTCGCATCRCTTTTAATCACCACATGCTATTCATCACCATAACTGCACATTTAAAAGCTCTTATTCAAATATGTTTGCTGACTTTAAAACAGACCTTGGCAACATTATGGGTAGCAGCAACATTTGTAGTTGAGCATAATGAAATAAGTAATCAAATCTGATGCTTCAAGAGGAGGATTTATTTAGTTTTTCTCCCTGAATACGGCTGTGTGTGTTCCTAATCATCAGGTACCAGCCTTTGCTGGAGTCAGAATATTAGACATGCCTACTGGTCTGAAATGATCTGGCACATATAGTGGATCTACCATAGTCCTCTGAATATCCATCACATGGGTAATGCCTTTGAATCCCTAATGACCCGGACTTGCCTCAGATCAGAGACCAAGAGGTAAAAGATTCAGAATATTGCTATGCTACACGTGCATGCCAAGTGCAATGCCAAGATTTTATTTAGGATCCTAAAGTAGGATAGTGACATGAYGACAGCATTGTCACAGAGATTAGTAAGCCCTGCCTCTAAGCAGAAGCAATTCACTCAGGCACAGCACCCACAGATGCAGTTATTGTGCTTTAAGATCCAGAAGCAATTAGAGATTCTTTGTGTCCCATGCTATTGTGTGGTCCAGACATGACCTCAGTGTTCTCTTATTAACGCTCTGGACTCCACAGCTCTCCCCATCCCAGTGAAAGCAAATAGGATGCCTTACAGGGACCCTTAGAGACCTTCTAGCACTGCCACCATCCCATCCCATTCTGAAACTAAACCAGTGACCTGATAAAGAGTGTTTCTTGTCTGAAATTGTCAAGCTTCGGCTTTCATTTCTAGAATCTCATTTTGCCCCTTGTTGCTAGAATARAGAGATTTCTACTAACATAACATTTTTCCCACTTGTGTTTGTTGATTTTAATCAAATCACACCTCGCATTTTTTGATAAATCAGAATTTCTTCCATCTTTGATTGCAAGAGCTGCTTCCAGACCTTGATCACTACTGTAGCTCCTTCCGAACACCTTCCTTCTCTTCCAAAATGCAGAAACTTCATCTACATCCGCCTGAGCAAGCTGGCCTGGGGAAGCGACCTGAAACCCAGAGTATTACAAAGCCCTGATGCCTGACCTCCACACTACAGTTAGCCTGAGTAAGTTCAGACAGCTTACCAATCTATTTGCCCTTGAAATAGGTGACAATTAGTTAAATGTAAAATGTAACTCACGTGGCAAAGTATTTTTTTGTGTAAAATTCTAATGAGCTATTTCCATGTAAAAGTAATTTACTTAGCAGCATATAAAAATACCTCATTCCTCATGTTATAAAGACCACAGGGCAAGGYCTTTACTAGAGCCGAAATACAAGCCCTGCTGTAGATGTAGCTCCTTCGTTCCACCAACTGAGAATGGAAAAGACTAAGAACTATCCACACTGGGAAACAGCTGCTCTTTTATAATGAGGACATCTAASAAGAGATCAAGTATGCTAAAGGATTGGTGAAGACTGGGAAAAGTCCSTTCCCAAGAAGCAGCATATGTTGAGTCAGAGATGGGCTACATAATGATTATGCAGAGCAATCTATATGCTAGGAAGCCAGAGAAATACTGTGACCAGACTCTATCATTACAATTTAAGGTCTCAACACTGACTCAACACTAGCATAAGGAAGTCCTTTAAGAACATTGACCAATTTCCTATAATGAAGAGACAAGGGCTGCTGAGGCTGAATGGATATTTTTGTCTGAAAAGAGAAAGGAAGGAGAGGATCTTGTGCTGAGCAGGGCATCATTTTACAGCTGATTTGAAGGCAACTAGGAGGCTAATATGTAATGGAGACATAATCCATACCTTTGAAACAAACGTTACAGAGTCCCTCCAACTCACGAAAGCTACAGGTCTCCCTGTAGCAAATATCTTTACCTGTTTTGCTAGCTGTGTCTCCAATCTGTTGATCAGATCTTCCTTTCCTTGCACTGTGCCCATCAGCTCTTGGTATTTCCTGTGCAGAGTGCTGTCTGATTCACCAGTCTTCACGTTAGCTAGTTTTATCTTCTCTTCCATAACTTTGACCTGTAATGACAATCAGAGGGAGTTCCCTCCTCCTCTTATCCCCAGCTTAGACAATGTTTTGGCAACTTCTGGCTTTCTGACAAGTGTTTTCTCCAGACCTGCTACAGAGTTAACACATTAGATATTTCAGAAGCTCTGCCTATCTTTGAGCTCTTGTCAATGCCAACACTTGCTCATCTCAGCAGGAGAAGCACTAATGTAATGCTCCTTCACTACAGACAAAGTTTCATTACACTAAAATCTAGCTGCTGCTGAAGCCTTTCAGGTTTTTAACAAATTTTTAAAACCTCTTTCTTCCTTCAAAACCTATGTCTCTTGATATGCCAGTCTGTTTTATCATTACCTCATCCTATTGCAATGGATTATAAGACTTCATTTCTAAAGGTGAATGTATTTCCGCCAACTTAACTCAAACCTGCTAATTGCAGCATTTGATGACGGGGAAATATCTGGTTCCAACACATCCCAGAGAGAATGAATCTGCAAAGAAACCAACTCCAGATACCATTAATTTGGCATGAGTTTGGAACCAGGAAGGCAGAATGTGGGCAATGATCTGAGCACTTCACAGAGTCTGTGCAAGAGAGTTACTCATGCTCTGTTGAGCAGCCTACACTTCATACTTGCAGAAGCTGTGTTTTGTCCTCCTGTCTGCCTGCATTAGGCAGAGAAGCAAACTGGCTCTTCCTCATACTGAATCAGAAAGGTAGGCGCCCAACATCCGAGCCAGAAAACTAAGCCTGCTGAGTCGGATGTGTTTTCATTAGAGTTTAGGGTGATTATAGTAAAAAGAAATGGCCCCTCCTTTCTGTCTGATGCCCGAATGCTGACTCTGTACTAGAGGGTCAGAGAGGGGACTGCAAACATGTGATTTCCTTAATTGAGGTTGGCAGCTACAGGGAGCCCATTGAATTAACAAATCCAACCCCCCCAACTCCTGGAGAGAAAGATAACAAGGGATTTTACACTTGATGTGGAGCCCTCTCATTTGTCAGCTGCTTCTCATTCATGATGAATATACTTGTTAGTGGAAGGGAATGGTCCTACTCCTTATGCTGTCACTTCTTCAGGCTGTCAGGCAGCAATGAAGTATTTCTCTAGGAACGCTTATCTCTGGATGTGGATAAGGCTGCTGGAAAGGCAGACCCTACAACTTTGAGGGTTGCTAGTCTTTACGACCTGCCAACACATGGCTGCAGAACTGCTGGTGGCAGGTGAGTGAAGGCAACCCTCATTTCTGCTGGTGGCAGGTGAGTGAAGGCAACCCTCATTTCTGCTGGTGGCAGGTGAGTGAAGGCAACCCTCATTTCTCCTACACCTTCCCAGCCAAGTTCTCCCTTTCTTGCCCATTCTCTGATCTGGATTTGACTTGCTCTCCATCTGCTCCCTTGCTGTCATTGCATCTTACCGTATTATGGACACTATACTCCTGTCATTGAGGTGTCTGCTAGTGTGAAACCTCCCCCATTGGCCTGCAGCAATAACTATATTCCCTGCTGGTGCTGTCACAGTGACAATGTTACCTCTGCCTATCTTGGTTGGGTGTGGACTTACTGATACCACTCTCAAGAACAACACTTGTTCTTGGCTGGCAATTGCTGATCTAGCATAGAGGCCAACAGCATGGCTACTAGACATAGCATCTTTCCTATATTTAAGCTAGTCAGAAAAAAATCTTGACATCAATATCAAACTGGCATGGAATAGTACGTTCTGCAGACAGAATATCTTACCAGGTGCTTCAAGTTCTTGATTCCTAGGCAATATGTTTCCCAGTGCTTATAACACTGCCTATTCAGTCCTTCACTACTGAAGTCCTCTTTGACAGCCATTCTTGGCCATCTTGCACAGCTCTTAGTTCTGTGCTTTAATCTCTGACTCAATGCTCAGTCCTGCAGCTCTTGTCCAGCTGGAGGGAGCTGGTTCACTTCAAACCTTCCCTTCAGCAGTGGTCTGCAGTGATGCAGGAGCTCAGACCATCTGGCCCTTCCTGGCTCTTTTGTTTTTATACTACTACTTACAGCACAGACTGTACAACAGCCTGCTTCCCAAAGGTCCATTATTCTTTATAGCCTGTTCACAAGCTGAAGTCTCTCTCTCTCTCTTTCCTTCTCTATTATTCAAGAAGCATAGAAGGACTAGCTTAGACAATATGCCTAATTTTTAGATGGTTACAGTAGTATGCAATGAATCCAGCTCTTACTGCTTTTCTCCATAGGCTCCCAAGCCAGAGCAGCAATTACTAAAAAGAAAGTCCAAAACAACTGATAGGTTTTGCAGACACACCCTATACTTCTTTCACAGAACCTTCTCTACTTGTAGACAAGTCCTTACCAGTATTCTTAAGTATTTATTTTCTGAGGACCTGCCTGGCAGCTCTACCTCTGCACTTTAATCCCTTCCTTTTCCATAACCAAGGATGCCTATCATGGATGAGGGGGTAAAGGCTGTGAAGCTGAGAGGCAGATATAAGGTGCTGGTTTTCATTTAGGGTTGAACGTATTTAGGCACCTGTAGCTCAGGCTCAAAGACTGGGAAGTAGATCAGTAAATCCATTCACCACTGTAAATCGTTTCCCTAGCAGAGCACAACACTGCAGAGTGCTGTCTATATGCTAGACTGGAGGGAATTTGGAATAAGTTCCTGCCTGGCTCGTACCAGAGCAACCATAAGAGAATTTCTTACCTGTTTCTCTGCATCCTCAGCTCTTTGCTCTGCTTCTATCACTCTCTGTTCCAATTCCTGCATCTTCAGAGCCAGAAGTGAAAGAGGGGAGAGGGGAAAAGAAAGAAAAGAAATTAACGTCACCTGGAAATTCACCTGTTTTACTCAGGAATCTTCCATTTCTTGTGCAGGTCTACAGATCTTTGGCATCTTTTGGGTTAACTGGACAGCTTTGATCAGGAAAAAAAAAAAGCCTTTGACCTCTTCCAGTCTTCTGCCCTACTTTGAATTTACCGGAACTGTTTTCTCATTAGTGAGCTTCATCATTCATTACACGGGTCAAGGGAATAGTCCCAAAGTCTTGACCCCATCTCTACAATTTACACACCATGGGCTGTCCCTGCAAGAAGCCTGTCTACAGCATGCCATTCTCTCCCATTTTTATTTCAGCTAGGATTCATTCACAATGGTAAATAAAAATGAATACATCTTGGAAAGCTCACAGCAGGTTCTCTACGATGCCACATTATAACAAATGAATACTTTGCTTTGGCTTCAAAAGCATCACAGGCTTATAATTGACAAGATTAACAATGATCTTAATTTTCCTATGTTTCTTTTCATTTTAAAGAGCTTTGCAAACTGACAATTCTGGGATTCTTTATCTGAGCATTGCTGCTATTGAAGTCAAAGGACAGTGAACAGAATTTTATTCTAAATACATATAAATCACTTCATTCTCAGTGAAATGCAGATGTACCTGGGGTTACTCTAACAACTTACGACTAGAGCCCAACCTTTTTTTTTAAATAGCAACGTAGGATCTCATTTAGTGCTTGCAAGGTCATCTTCCACCACCTGCCCTGCTTCGATGGGTCTCAGATTTAAGCCCAGTAACATGAAGTCAGTGACACTAAGTTTCATCCACTAAGCTCCAAAATTTGAGGAATACCTCACAGAGTTTCCAGCATTTACTTGTGTTTTACTGATGAAGGAATGACACAGAAGCAGCTTCAGAAGATTAAAAGAATCATGCTTCAAGCAGAAAACAAACCATAAGGGGAACTGAGCTCCTTTTCTCTCCAAAGCATTTTATGATTCTTGATAAAGCACTGGAGCCAAGTATTCAGGTTGGCCACCATGAGGACCAAACAAATACTTCTGAAAATGGGACTTACTCCTCTTGGGTTGATCACCCAGAATAGGGATGTCAGCATTCCTGTCCTTCCACTTCCCTTCCTTCAGAGGGCAATTAGACAACTCTCCTTTTCATACATACACATTGATCATAAGAGCAGACTGACACCTATTGACAAACATATCAGAAAGGTACATACATGCAGACACCTCAATGGTCATATAACTAAAAAAGCCATGCCATAACAAATTCAAACCATGAAGATCAGAAAGTGCCACACTTAGCATACCTCTCAGGTTTGCTTTTTCAGTGGAGCAATCAAGAACATCACAGTCTATGGAGCTTAATATCCAAATCAAGGACATTTCTTTGGCAGAGGAACAGAGAGATGCCACAGAAGATTGCACAGACAGCCAAAGCTCCTCTGACCGAAGACCCTGCCTCTGAGAGCCTTGGTAGAGACTGAGCTCAAGACAATCTAACACTGACAGCAGTGGTCTGGGTTATGACATGAGTCTGTGTGCATTAGGAACAGTGATCTACCCACGCATTTATCTGTTAGTCTCTGGATAGTCATCACCACAGACAGGTAGCAGCAAAATATATTGGTGAAAGGCAGATGCTAACTGGAGACATAACACACCTTGTGAAACAAAGACTGTTTATGACAGTAGCTTCAGAGTCAGTGGCCTCTGACAGTTTTCTGATGAATTGACAGGGTCTACATTCACAGCACAGACTTTAGATGAACCTCTTGGGCCTTTTCCCAAAGGCTATGCTCTTAGACTAGTAATTCAATCCTCCACAAGACGGGCGATCTCCATGAAAGATTCAGGTTATTTTAAGATGACAGCACTGTTATGACTGAAAAACTCCTTGTTGTCCCAGCCTCATGACAGTTTGCTTTGCATTGCTAGCAGTCCTGGTTCCTGATTAAGACAGGGAATATATGTTGGGATTGTTCTTGATCACTAACGAGTTATGAAACTTCTTGTGCAAGCAGGGTGACCTAGCTAAGTTCCAGTCAAATCAATTACTTTTGTCACCCTAATTCCCTCCGTAGCCTTAAATGAACTTGTACTTTTCTTAACTTCCTGTACCACATTGTTGGGTTGTCCTACTATGAACTATTAAATAACTGCTGTGTTTCTCATGTACACAAAATGATTACTTCACCCATCCCCGGTGTCAGCTGTCTCACTGGGGCACATTCAGATTTAATACATCCATGCTTGTAAGGCTCTTTCAACTCCCTCAATAAATTAATAATAATGCTTGGTATTTACATGGGTCCTTTCATTCAAAAATGCTTTATAATTTGACAAATGCTAAGAAGTAACTTGACCCAGGTCACATAAAAAAAACTTATTAACCAAGCCAAATTCAAGTAGCTCTTCTCCCAAACATTAGCCCAGACAGCTTGTATGGAGAGAAACAGGCCCAATTGTATAGCCATGCCTGCATGAGACAAAAGAGGCTTTTTCCAAATGTTGTTTATTGAAATAAGACAGAAGCAGGTTAAAAGCTACCCAGATGGCCCTTCTAAAAGCTGCAAAATATCCTCCTATCAACCATTCACACAGGCTTTCCCTCCCCTGATGGCTCAGAACACCCTAAATAAAATTGAGTGAAAAAAGTTCCTGCATGTCTCAGCCTCATTTTCCTCCTGTTGTTCTCCTCCAGAGCTCACTCCTAACCAGGTCATCTTGCTGCCAAGGCAACAGCCTGCGAGGTCGCTCACCAACAGAGGAGTATCCCTTTCTTTGTGTGTGTACAAGAAAGTCAGAGTGGAAACAACTGTTTCCAAAGAGACCAGATCCCTGCTGATGTCCACAACAAGGCAAGACCCAGGGGTCTCATGCCCTGCGGGGTCCAGCAAGAGGGCAGAGCTTTGTCTTGGAGGCCAGGGGCTGAGGTCCCTCTGCCGTGCCGACCCGCAGCCAGGTTCTGCGCAGCTTGGGCGGCACTGTTCGACAGCTGAGACCGGGCTACCAACGTGGAAGTTCACACCTTGTGAACTAGGGCACTGGCCGTTAAACCGTTGGGTTTTAAATTCCTCATGTTCTGAACAGTGATCTAGATTATTCAATCTAAGCGGATTTTAAAAATCTGAAGTATTTAAACTGTTAGCGTGCATTGTACTACCAATGCCAGGCATAAGTGGTTGGGTTTTTTGTGGGTTAAAATAGTAAAACCCGCCTTAAAATTATAAACTTGATTATAGAGACTGATTTAAAATGTGGGGGATCAGGTTTCCAAGCCTTTCAATCAGCAGCTTCCAGACCCCTGAGACAACCTAGCTGGTGAGCAAGTATCACACCCCTGTTAACATTGTTCTTCACTTTCACTGGCAAAACCACCTTTTTTTTTAATTGATTTTCCTGTTGCTGCAAACCGTATCAGAGGATCTCAGGAGCAATGCTCACCACTGGTTAGCAACACAGCTTCAAATTGTGCCCATTTCACATTTTTCAAGATCTCCCCCCCAGCCTTTTTGAAAATGCAGTGCTCTTTCAAATAAGTCTGAATCTCTTCATTCTCACAGACAGAACTGTAAGAAAAAAAAACCAACACGGTTGTTACAAAATATATTATAAAAATCTGTGGAGTTGGCATCACTATGCACAAAGTATGTGCCTCCTTCAGTTCTGCATCACTGCCCATCTGACGGGGAGAAGGATGCAGTGTGGACAGGAGCCCCAGTTGCTGTGACTGCTGGGGAGCCCTGTGGTGACTGGGGAGGAAGGAAGGAGGGTCTCCAAGCAAGTCATTGCATAGCAGTCGGCAACCTGAGGCACAGGAGACTTCGCAACAGCAGTGTTCAGCATGAGCATTGTGTGCTGAGCACCTGCTCTGGTGCCTCAAGTCCACCTGCGTCAGGAGAGCCTGCCGGAGCTGCCCCACAGTCCCTGAGGCTCTCCCCTTCCCACATGACATTCAGAGTAGGGAAYTGCAAACCTGCTAGCTCTTTGACCCTTCAAGTAAGCCTACAACGGCACTGTACAAGTAGTTACAGAGTAACCCGATCACTGAACCAAGCTGCTCCTTAATCTTAACAAAGGGAACATCGCTTTGACTGAAAGGCTGGATTAACGGCAGTCAGGCCGCTTCCTTGAGGAGCCCCCTGAAGCAGATGACAATCTCATTCTCTGCCATGGCCCACAAACCTCCCTAAAGGATAGTCAAAAGATCTCCAGCAAGTCTGTTCTCCAGAAACAAAGTTCGATAGGTGGGTTTCTTTGTTCTGTGTGGGGGCAGTCACAAAGTTTCTCAAAGCAGGAATTAATAAAGCACGAGGCCACAGATTCCATAATGCAGCAAGCGCAGAGCATTGCACACGAGTACTGGTTGTCTTTACCAGACCTGCACCGCATCTCTACATTTTTTTAATGCACCTTTATCTAAATAGACTTTATGACCACTTTCAATGTTTTCCAAGGTAAGTAATCACTAAGGTCCACCTCAGAAGCTACCTTGAAAAGATGAAGAGGGTGCTTAGAATTGCATAATTTCTTAAAATATGAAAGGTGGAATGAATGTCTCATGCAGTATACGGCATTAGTGGAAACATAATTACAGTGAAAGCAAGGATGAAAATGCTCCCCTCTGAAGTAGATGTCATTTGGATGTTTTTACATCCAAACCCAAGAAACAAGAATATACACATAAAAGTTACATAATAGAAAATAGAGCAAAAGCAAGTTTAGAACATATCTGTCATCAGGTACAGCTTAAAAGCATTTGGAGTAAACTGCAGTCCGTTGTAAACATTTCAACTTCATTAGCAAACTGTGACTGAAAGAAACTGTTCTCACTTTCCAATAGTAATTGAATATCCGAGCAATCTTGGACTGGACTGTGATAATGGAAGTCACATTTTGAAACAAAGAAGGAACCCCACAGCAACCTACAAACTTGGATTTTATGCAGATTAGAGGTTAGTGAAAAAGCTTTAATTCAAAYTAAAAAATAACTTGATTTAAGGTAAAGAAAACACCAAAAATCCACATCATGATAGAAACAAAAAAAAAAAAAAACACACCACACCCCAACCCAACAAAATCCTCAAATCTTTGCCAGTCCTCTCCCCTAGGATTGCAAATGAGTTCACTCAGTGCACTTGAAAGAGATTAGTAGGAGATGCCTCTAAAACCAGACAGATGCCATGCAACATCCAGATCTCAAAGTATCTCAGTCCTGCTCTTCAGTATCTCCAGAATGTTTTGACTGGATATGCAATGTAATTCTAACACTATGGCAGTACATGTACCCCTGTCCAGCCTTTTAACATTACAGCATAATTTGCACTCCTGTAAGCTTTTCTATTGCCAGCCAAGTCCTGATCCTGCTGTTTTTACCCAAAATATCCATATTTGCTCTGCAGCTGCCTCAGTTACTTTAGATATCCAGAATCTTGCTGGTACGGTGTTTTCCAGTAGAATCCAAATACCTGGTGATTTTCCAGTAAACAAGGCCAAATTCTTATTTTCGCTAATGCCACTTTACACCACTCTGACAGGTACATCTCTGTATCTCAAGTGATAAGCAAAGTACAATGACATACTGTAATCAAGGAAGAGATTCCTCACTGCAAGCAACAGTTTTATTGGCTGGCTCAGTACTTAGGGATTTTTTGCTTTCATGCCATAACCCAGTGCAAAGTAGAAGCCACCACTGTCTCACCTTCTCAGCTAACAGCTCTCGGATCTTGCTTGCCTGCAAGCGGAATTTGAAGAGCTGGGACTCCAACGCAAGGCATCGCTTTTGCCAGTCCATACAGCTGCCATTCTCCACTGTGAGTTCTGCCATTGTGAAGTTAATCATCCACTTGGGATGTCGTCTGAGGTGCTCTAAAAATCCTACATAAGAGAAGGGAAAAATATGCATTTTAGACCGGCAATCTTTTCACCCCTTGTGCCTAATCTTCCTTGGTCCATCTTGCAGGACAGGTAACAAAGGCCATTTCTTCTGCAGGCAGAAGATGAAATGGTACTATCCCAAGTTATTGATATTGCCCTCTGCCAGAGGTCACTTTTAATGGATAACAGAYAAATATTCAGATAAACTTTTACCTTTAGAGTGAGTAAATAATTTACTAATGCATCATACTGTATATTCCACAAGCAGTCTTACTGCCATCCTTACAGCCTTGCTCAGCATCTACCTTATAGACTAGGATTATTTTTACTCCTGCCTCCTTTGTACCAGAATGGCTGTAAACTCTCAAGTCACTAAAAGTAACTTAAAGGTAACTCAGGTCACACAGCCATTATTAACTTGGGGCACCAGTGCCTTCTCTCATACAGACTGTGTTAAGAGGATGTGATGTGTGAAGCAACGGTGTTCCCAATCTCTAACTACTCGATACAGTCAGTCTACAAGAAGAGTGGAAGAGTGGCTGTACCACAGTATCTAAACAATCACTCTGTTAAAACATAAAGACATCCCAGCCAGGAATAAGCTAGGGCTGAAGACAAAACACGCAGGTCTACTGAAGTCCTTGTAGACATCAAGAGATACACACAACTCCACAAAATGGAAAAAGCTGTGGTTTTTGAAGTTGTTTTATTCTTACTCAGTAACTGTTTAGACATTTCAGATACTTYGCGCTTATTTTAAAAAGATATGTAAAATGTAGGTAATAAGTGTCCTTAATCAAATTCAGGCATCTGTGAGCACTCACAAACAGGTTTATAATACTAGTTCAGTGTGTGCAGTCCAGTAGCCAGCTGTATAATTCTACAATAACAAATGTTTACAAAGCCAGAACAGTTATTAGCTCATCAGCTTCATCAAAACACTGAAATCTATACTTAAAGGGACTTGTCACCTGCTCACAGGCACACTCGGTGCTTTCCTGAACTGGGACCAAAATAACAGGCCAAGACTTGGGAGAGAGCAGTGAAGTCACTCAGCCTCATTGCCTTTACATCTGCTTTTGCAGGGTGGGAAAGCTGAAGATGTCCCTCTAGTTGCACCCACTTGCTGGGACACCTCACTCATATTTTGCATGTAAGAGACCCGCGATTCAAGTTACCCTAAGTATACATAATAGTGTAAGTATATGTAACACAGCAAGCCACTCTATCCAGCTGAATCCCTGCTGTTCTGAGTTAAGGAAGACACATTTTATACCCTTTAGCTACAAACATTGCCTGAAAGTTATTCTATTACTGAACAAAGCAACCTGTATATAAAAAGTCTTCCAGGCAGTGAGTTGCCTGCCTTTCCAATGATTTGGGAAACACTATTCTAGGTCAGAAAGTAGGTTTAAGTAAAACAAGGAAAAGGCACACTCATGTTTGGTACTGCATCACTGAAAATACTCTGTGATAGGAAGGAAGACCAGCATTCTACAAGCAGCACACCCACAACTTTGCAGAAATACAGAGGCTATCCTTTTCCACAGCCCAGTCCAGCACATCAATCTAATCTCTAGCCTAGCTCCTTGCCAGGCATTTAACCAGGCTACTTTTGGCACACTTCACAACATTGTAGGGTTTCCCTCTAAGGTAGTGCTATCAGTCCTTCTCAAGCCAAAAGAGCACACTAGTCATGGAAGGATCCTACAACACCATAAGTTTGTTTACAGCTAACTCTGYTCTGGACATAATACTTCAACTCTCAAATGAAATTCTGTTCACTTTCATATAGGCATAAAGAGATTTTTTTGTCTTGATTCATAGAGTTTAAGTCCAAAGAYGACATATGAATTAATGGGATAAACTCTAATGGCACAAAGTAAAATGAGTCYGATTTGCCACACAGCTTATGCCAGAGCAGAAGTAATTTCCTCAGATGGTCCATAACTTCTGAACTAAATAACATCTTAAACTAAAATACCCCATTTTGAATAGGAAGTCTAAGACTGGGATAGACGTCCTGAATCATTAAGTCTCATTCCTTCTCACTGTAGACAGCCGCATCATATAATCCCTTTCATAAATGAATGCAGCCCTTCCCTAGAACCGTGCAGGCAGTTTTGCTCCCACTATTCCTGTTGTTCTAGAACCTCACCCCTCTAATGACCCACCTTCTAATTACCAGCATAAATGTAATCATAACCAGCTTGTAGCTGTTCATTCTTGTAGAATATTGCCCTTCAGCTTAGCTAGTTTTTTCCCCTCCCTCGTATCTACCTCTTGGTATATTTATAGATATCAAAAGCTTCTCCTTAGAGACCTCATTTTGCAAGGCTAGAGATAAGGGGCTCTTTTAGTCTCATAAGAAAAGCTCATCACTCTCCCTCTGCACCTGTTCCAGCTTTAGTGCACATCGTATAAAAGAGTTGGGTTTTATCTTTCTCACTCCCCTTCATAGATATGRGTGACCACAACTGCATCTGCAAGGCAACGTGCAGCCTCACCAAAGCATTGTGTAAAGGCATTTAGTACTTTCCACTCTCCTAGGGAATACCTCACCTGATTGCATTTGCCTTTTTTACAACCACATTACACTGCTGGTTGTCATTCACAGACAAGCCAACACAACTGGAGCAGAGGAATCTCAGCTGGCTTTGCCTCTGCAAACACCAGACATGGGAGTGCAGGGGGGGGGGCATTACAATGACACTGGAACAGATTAATGAAGCACAGGTCTGTGCCAGATCTCCACAAGATCAAGGATCTCTGTACTACAGTCCATTGCAAAATTTAACAGGCCCATGGTTACCYTATGATTGATTAGTATATTCAGATCTTTTCCTCCTCTGCTGCTAAGTAGTGCTCTCCCAGGTTTTGTGCCCACTTTATTACTACTTCTAATATGTGATTTTACTTTGTGTCATTAGAGTTTACCACATCTTTACTAATCCCCTGGGTCAGCCTATTCTTCCAGTAAAATACCCACCTTCTAACAGCCCCCCCTTCAGCACAGTGTTGTCGCATTCTCTTTTGTCATTTCTTTGTCTATCTTATCATTCTTCTATTAATCCCCATCTCCTCCACTTAAGCTAATAACTTCCCCATGTGTCATCACATCAAATGATTTCTGAAGGCCAGAGATGAGAATGATGTCTTTTCCTCTCTCCGGCAAAAACCTTACCCTTTTTCAGAGAAAGATATTGTATCAGCRTTTCACATTTACCCCTAAATTACAACTTTATTTACAACTCCAAATTTATTCTGAATTCTCATTTACTGTTAAATGCATCATTCCTTCTCTCCCATTCACCTAAACATACGSAGTTCATCTGTACTTTCTGAATCACAATATCAACTTTACTTAGACAGACTGACTTTAAATMCTTGCTACTGGACCTGCCATTTCATATGCCATTTTTTTGTCATTCTTAACCAACTTAATCCACTAAATTCTTTGACACACACCCCCCCCCGATATTGGTACTTTTCATATCAGATAAAAAATTTATATGGTTATATAAACCCTATGTATATGGTTATATAAAACTGGTTCTTTTTTCCCTTTGGCACATGAATGTGTTGGGAACCAGATACTTTCAGATGCAGCATTCTTACTTTAGGAACTTGGAAAATAGGAGGCAGCCACTTCGTTCAAACAAGCTGAGATTTTCAAAATGTCATTCTTAAATGCATACAGATGCTTCTTAAAAAGCAGCTTGATTTTCMGTGTTAAGTATCAAAAAACTGCCAGTGAAGATAACGGGAGCTACAAAGTCCTTAGAACTTAGTGGGGGAAAAATTACTGAAACAACTTCTAAGTGCAGACATGAGACTTCTAGTTTTGACTATATCTCTAAGTTTTGATCAACATCAGAGACAGTTCCGACATTAAATGCTATATCCAAAATAATTATTAATATATTTACTTGGAGTGCTCATATCCAGTTGCAATTCTGATGAAGCTAAAATTTATACCAGAATGTCATGGGGTTTTTTTGGTTTTAGACCAGAATCAGCTAATGTCCCAGATGTTGGTGGATCAAGACTAGAATTCAGAACACTTCAGAGACTTTGTATATTTCCACCTGAAAAGCCTTCTAAGAATAAAAAGCAATTAATCAACATGAAGATTTTCAGGTGCAGATATAAATGCAAGTAAAGTGCTTGCAGCTTTGTTCAGTTGGTGCAAACAATGCAAACAAGTGAAACAGTATTTCCATATTTCAAATATGAGTGTCTCCTCAGCTCAGGAATCAGTTTACCCAGGCTGTTATAGGGGATTCAGTCAGCACAGGAGGAGTGCAGTTCTTAGCACCTGCCAGTAAAATGCACCTGCCTGAACACTGGAGCTGAATACTGGTCTAACTTTCAGCTACCACCTTCCTTCAAAACAAATCAGTAAAAATGTCACAAGTGTAACACATGAAGAGAGAGATATTTCCTCCCATGTCACTGCATCGAGACCAAGAGGGTCAGCAGTATGGGCGATAGTCAAAAGTCGGCATGGAAACCCCGTACTATTAATCAACTCCCTGCCCCCAGTCACCTCATTTTCCACTTCACAACCAGTTTCACCCCCACAGCTTTTTAACCCTGAGGCCATTGGAATTGTTCAGCCACACGGTCATTTGTCATTTCCCATTCACGAGTGTGGCCTGGGATGTGCAGAGCACGGGAAAATAAAAATAACGTGACAAGCTGTGGGAAGGGCAAGATTTGGCGAGGGCTAGGGGAAAAAAAAATWAAAAAATTCCCTCTACATCAGTGCAGGTGGCTTGACTAGTAAAAGTGCCAGAAGGCAGGAAGAGAGCTCCCGGTTTTGCCATTCTGCCTCCCGAGGTCTTGCCCCGCACACCTAGGCTTACCAGGAAGACGGGAGAGACCGCAGGACTTACATATATTTACTCTTGGGCTGCATTTTTCCCCTCGTTTCGCCGTTCCTCCCCCCACCTCCTCCATGCAGCCTCAGGGACCAAAGTCCCAGACCCGAAGGCAAACCTACTTATTTTAAGCAGCAAACCTCAATTAAYAGAGATGACACAACATCACCCCCAGAACGCTCCAGTCAGTCTCCTTACCGTCACCTTGAAGAAAGACAAGAGGGGAGAAAGGCTATGAGAGCCGACCCCGCACAGACCAGCCCTCCAAAGCCCCCGACCGCCCTCTCCCCGCCCGAGGGCTGGCRGCCGGCAGACACCTCCCCCGGCAGCGAGGAGGGGGCCCGGGCCGCCGCAGCGCCTCCCCGCCCGCGCTCACCTTGGCCGGCGCGGGGGTCTCGCCCCGGCGGAGCGGGGCAGTGACAGGCGCAGCCGGCGGCGTCTGGAGGCTCCCGAGCCCGCGCGGCCGCGGGGAGCGCGGCGGTGCCGGCCCTCGCCGCGGGCGGCTGCGCGGCGCCGGGTGGCAGGCAGGTGCCCAGTACGGCTTCTGTCCCATTCAGCACTTTCCCATTCTCTCTCCGTTTTCCTTCGAGCGGGAGAGTCCGGCTCAAATATCAGAGCCAGCCCTCCCGAGGAGCGCAGGAACTGACATCACCCGCCCCGGGCTTTTAACCCCTTCTCGGGCTCGGCGGCGAGGCAGGTGGGGCGGGCAGCGCCCTGCCCCGGGTGCCGAGGCGGACCGGGAGGAAAGGAGGCACGGCCGCGCTCTGCCCCTGGTGGAGACATCCCCCTCCCCGCCCACCCTGCTCCCTCGGGGGCTTCCACTGAGGCCGGGAGTGCGGAGAACGGGCTGGTGCTGACGGGGCAGCCCGGGCCGGGCTCCCCACGGCCGCCCGGAGCGCCTGCCCGCTGCCCCCTCAGGCGGGAGCGCTCTTGCTCCTCCTGCGCCGGGCAGCCATCTTGTTCTGCCAAGAGCCTTTGGGCGAAAGCCGAACGGCGCCGGAGGACCCCCTGGGCAGAGCTCTTGGCAGCTGCAGGCTTCTTCCTCGGGCTTGCCAAACGGGCAAGCCTTGGTGTCGGGCTTTTGTCGCCTGGGATCCCCCTTGCAGTCATCTCCCAGCCTTCGGAGATGATGTTCCCAAACCATCCCCAGCCCTGAGGCGCAGCGGTGTTTTCTGTGGAGCAGCCAGGCGGGGAGCTGGCATCCACAGGGCCGTGCTGCCCTCACCTCCCACCGCAGCCCTGAGGGGCTGGTGGGGCATCCCGGGCTCCAGCTGCAGCACCCTTCACTCGTTGTAGGCAGCCTCAGGGCATGGGGTTGGTGCCAGGATAGAGATGAAAACCAAACTAGTGTAATGATGGCTCTCCTGACCAGAGGGCACCATCCTGCCCACGTACTTGGGCCATCTCTCACATGAAATGGCTCAAACAAACAGGTCTGGGGCTTCGAGCATTTCTAATAGCTGCCAGCACACAAAATATTTTATCAGGGACAGGGCCACTTACTGAGCACCTTTACATGCAGCATTCCCTTATATGAATATATACGGACTTATATGAACATCTATTACCCGTGTTACTCGGACAGASCTGGCAACCCCGCTGCCGAGGGAGGCTGGCGCTGGGCGCGAGCGTGCGCACACCGCCTCGTGCTGCTGCTGCCCCCTGCCGCCCCCGGGCTGGCCCAGCCCGCGCTGGATCCCTTAACACTGGGCAGGCCGGGGCGGGCACATGGAAGTGGGGGGGACTGGAGGCAGTCGSGGCTGCAGGACCAAACGTCCCCAGGGCTTTGGGCCTTAGACCAGTCTGTTTCAAAGCGAAAGGTCTTCATTCTGGTTCAGGTTTAGCAACTACTTGTTACTTAGTCCATCATCAGGCATGTTACTTTCGTCAAAGATACTTTAAAAATTTCTCTGTGAAGCTCTCCTCGGTGGGGATAATGACAGTCTTGCTGACGTGTATCTCTCTGGCCAATTTGCATGTGCCTTTGACATGGCCTGCTTTGCCACCATGAAAGGTGGTCTCATCACCTCTAGAAAGCGAGTGTGTCTTGTTGGGTAAGGGCTGCACCAAAAAAATTGAGTGATTATGAGATCCACGAATACTCTGAAACTGTGCTTTGGCTCTTGTTGAGACTGCCCACGCAAAACAGGGCAGTCTGCAATAAACAGGCTTAAAACAATCCATGGAGGAAGGAGGCAGAAGAACTGAACAAAATKATCTCCTAGTACTGTAAGCAACACTATTCACTAGGCATGGTTAAACAAGATCTTAAGTGTGGTTATCTGTCTCACAGATATTGCCTGGACTGAGATCTGCTGTTTATTAAACTTTCGTTGTAAACTCCTTCCTCACATTGGTAGTGTGCTTGCACTGCTTGCAGAGAAACAATGGGTAGCAAATCACTTACGATGCACAAATAAAAAGACTGATGTGATGTGATTAAGTGAGTAAAATATTGAAATATAACTAAAAACATAAGGTCAAGATTTGGACACTGGAGTGACTAAAGGCAGACTCTGAAATCTATACCTCATTATCCAAATAAGTAGTCAAATTTCCAAAGACTCTGTGGACCTTGCAGTTCCCTAAAGATTGTTTCGCTTTAGATTTCTCATCCGTTTCCAGTTTCATGGGAATTTGGCTGAATGAAGCTGCCTGTTCCTCTCTAGCTAAAAGACAAAGCATGCACTACGGAGCTGGTTCAGGCAGAGAGCAGGATAGCACTATGCCGAGATGGCCAGAGAGCCAAGTGGAGACAGGCAAGGAACTGAAAAGAAACAGGCACCTGGCAAGGAGCTCTCCCATTCGGCCAGCCGAGCAGGGACAGATAGGAATACAGGCAGAGATGGAGCTGGCTGTTGGGACASTGTCACCCAAAGAGATTTCTCCAGCAATTCCCAGTGGAAGGGACTCCARTTGCCTACGATCTGTATGTTGTCTGTGCACCTGTATTAATTGTTACTCCCAATGATCAAGGGATTGTAATAAATAACCAGAACCAACACGATTTGTGACTCCTTGTAGGTATTTCAGAGGGCAAAAGGTAGCTTCATGCTTTACAGAGTCCCTTCCTGAACTGAGGCTGGCCAAAGACAAAATGGGAAAAGGAGCTTTTCCCTTCATGCTCCCCATCCTATTCCTGACTCCTTTCAGCCACAGCATGCAACCACAATATTTCTTAATCTGAATTTTATGAGGTATTTTTAGAATCATAGAATCATAGAAAAGGTTGGAAAAGACCTTTAAGATCATCGAGTCCAACCATCAACCCAGCACCCATGCCCACTAAACCACGTCCCGAAGCGCCACATCCACACGTTTTTTGAACGCCTCCAGTGATGGTCACTCCACCACTTCCCTGGGCAGCCTGTTCCAATGCCTGACTACCCTCTTAGTGAAGAATTTTTTCCTAATATCCAACCTAAACCTCCCCTGGCGCAACTTGAGGCCRTTTCCTCTCGTCCTATCGCTTGTTACTTGGGAGAAGAGACCGACCCCCGCCTCTCTACAGCCTCCTTTCAGGTAGTTGTAGAGGGTGATAAGGTCTCCCCTCAGCCTCCTCTTCTCCAGGCTAAACAACCCCAGTTCCCTCAGCCGCTCCTCATAAGACCTGTTCTCCAGACCCTTCACCAGCCTCGTCGCCCKTCTCTGGACACGCTCCAGCACCTCAATGTCCTTCTTGTAGTGAGGGGCCCAAAACTGAACACAGTATTCGAGGTGCAGCCTCACCAGTGCCAAGTACAGGGGGACAATCACCTCCCTCYGCCTACTGGCCACACTATTCCTGACACAGGCCAGGATGCTGTTGGCCTTCTTGGCCACCTGGGCACACTGCCGGCTCATGTTCAGCCGGCTGTCGACCAGCACCCCCAGGTCCTTTTCAGCCGGGCAGCTTTCCAGCCACTCTTCCCCAAGCCTGTAGTGTTGCCTGGGGTTGTTGTGACCCAAGTGCAGGACCCGGCACTTGGCCTTGTTGAACCTCATACAATTGGCCTCGGCCCATCGATCCAGCCTGTCCAGATCCCTCGTTGACCTACCCTCAGGCAGATCAACACTSCTGCCCAGCTTGGTGTCGTCTGCAAACTTACTGAGGGTGCACTCGATCCCCTCATCTTTATTCTTCCTCGATCCCTTTATTCTTCCTCGATCCCTTCCTCGATCCCTTTATTCTTCCTTTAAAGGCACTGGTCAAGTTCTCTCATTTGCACCAGCAAAGCCAACAGGATTGTATCACTAACTGAAATGTCAGTCTGGCCTTGTGTTTTTCCCAGGCAATGAAGCTTGACTGCCAGGACATTCCTCAGCCACTGAACTTTATACAAAGTACCTCCCCAAGAATTGCCTGCACGCACCTTGCTTTAACCCCTGGAGGCCCAGAACCACATCAGCACTCACACAACACAAATGCTGCCATTTCTTCAATGCATATATTGTACAAAACTGTGCCTCCCTGTGCCTTCTGTTGCTTCTGTTAAATTACTTAACAAAATTATTATTTACAAATTTTTAATTAAAAATGTGGCTTCTATTAAATGATGCAAATCGAAAAACAGTTTTGACTTCAGAGGGAGAAGGTTCTAAGAACAGCCAGTAGTATCTCACAGTGCCCAAGTGATTTCCCTTGGCAGTTATCTTTAATATGTCTGCTCAAGCACTCTATATCAGGTCTTTACAATTTGCAGACAAATCATTCAGCAAACAATAAAATTTACTATAAACAGCAAGTATCTTATTGACAAAACAAACCCGCTGGCAGATCCAAGAGAACTAGCTTGGCACTGTTAGACTATCGTTATCGCAACACAAGCACAGGCTGCTTTGTTAAGAGCACCMTATCCAAGATTTCTAAGTAGAAGGACAAAAAGATACACGAGAACAAAGTGTCAGAAGATGAGAGCAGAAGAAACTCTGTCTCTAGTAAGCAAAGTTATCATCGTTCTGCAGGTGGGAGAAAGCATTATGTTCCAGACACAGTGCTGCTGAAAACTTACCAAAGGGGCAAGGACACCAGCCAGACCAAGTCCATGTGTCAGAGCCCCTTGAAGGCTCAATCCTATGTGGGAAAAATCTTGCACAAAAACAAGACAGTGCCTTGAAACACCTGTTTGTGGTACTTGTCTCTCTCCATAGGGAACTTAGGCTTCATATCGTAGTTCTCTAAATTCCACCTATGTTAGAGGCTTAAAGATGTTGAAARTGGCCTTTGTGCCTAGTTCCCTTGCTCTGCTTCTCCTGGGCTTGCAGCGYGCCGACAGACACAACACAGACCTGCAAACCCCTACCTTGCTTCTCTTCTAGTCAGCAATGACAAGTTCATGCAGCAGAAAATAAGAGACTGGCAGCTGTGGATCACCTCAGTGCATAAACCAGTTGCTCGTGGGAGGACCCAGTGGGAGGGCCAGGAAACCATTGCCCTCCGGTACTTTGTCAGCTGGTTTTGATCGTGTTATGGTCATCTCGTCACACTTCACACACAGGACATAAAGACACTCGTGTGTACTATTCAAGCCAGAACTTGAGCGAGAGCATATGTTTTGTATATTCAGTCTTGACTGGCACAGAGCAAAACAATGGAGAATTCCCATTTTCCTTAGGGAGTCATCCCAGGGGTAACGCCAGTGTTATTCTCTGTATTAATAGCTTACACCTAGTTTCATCTTTGGATTTCTCCAATTTCAGCCTCCAAGTACCAGACTGCATTAGGTSTTTTTCTGCTAAATTAAGAAGCCGTCGACTATCATTAAAGTRGTCTGTGACAAAAAACTTCTCTTCTATAAAATACACAGATGTAACATCTCTCACCATAATTAATGTTTTCTAGTGCTTGTATTCTCATAGGTTTATCTAGATCATAGATTAGACAACTGGAGCTTAAAAAATAAATTTGGGGTTGTTATCAGCATGCTTGTGTGTGCCTGTTGAACTCCTGTTCCAGAGGGGAGAAGAAAGGAGGACGGCACGTGGGAGTCTTCAGGCTGAGGAGGAGGAAAACGGTCCTTGCAAGTGTATTTGTTTTGTGTGGTCTTTCTGTGTCTGACATTGGCTGGTATGCAGCCCATAAGGTTCCCACATACCACAGCACGCTTTGAATCTTATTTCTGAGTCCACAGGCTACAGCGGTAACTGCTGTGCAAGTGATGCCATACATGATGTATCTCACTGGTAAACTGTATCCAGCCCAGATGCTGCAACTATGCAGAGAGAGCTGGCTCAGCAGCACTTGCAAAACCGAATGTTGCTGCCCTAAGGATGAGGGGCCTGGCTGTTCCTGCCGAGGAAAAGGAGGCTTAGAAAGAGGAGAGATGGAGCTGGGACAAGGTTCTGAAAGGAATCAGGGAGAGGCCTGGAGAGCTGGACCTGCTGCTCCTGCAGCCCCAGTCAGGTGAGGGATGGCCACAGTTCGGTTGCTGCAAGGGAGAGTCCATATTCCTCGACCCCTCCTYGAACAGCAGCAGCAGGTCTGGCCTCCAGGAGTGTAGCACTGGCAAAACAGGCAGCAGCCTATGGTCATTTTGCTTCCCCAGGTTTCCTGTGAAATGCCAGGCAAATACCTATTTACAGAGCTGGTTCTGGAAGCACTATGCAAAAAGCTGCAGCACCAGGGAAAGAGATGCAAACCATGTGGGGAGCAGGGAACAGATTATAGATCACTGGTTTGAATTCAGACCAAGTAATAGAAATAAAAACCTGCTACCCTCTGACAAGCAGCAGCAGTGACAGCTATATAAACTGACTGGTCATCTCAGCCCAGTTCTTGAACATCAGCTGTCTGAGGGACATGTTTACTAGGAGTGAGCACTGAGGAGGCGATAGTGTGTGCTGCAGGTTGCCAGAGGAGCTCCACAGTATAGCATAGACCTCTATTACTGCTATGGTTGATTATAGTTCTGCATGCACCCATCACTGCAAACAGTTTCTCAGCAAAAAAAAGTCAGACCACAAGGGATCATGGGGGGTGAACTCATGTCTGATCCCCACTAGAGCCGTGAAAAGAGTTGTTGGATGGGAGGGGTTTGGGTAGGCCAGGAGAAGGGGTTGTCCTTGTCCCTGCTGTACCCCTATGGTAGAGCTGGGGGGAAATTCCATTTCCAGAATTGGTAAATCAATACTTTCAGTAAGGAGTAAATTAGGTCCCAGCTTGCCCTCTGTTTGGGTGCTGATCTCAGAACTTCAGCATGGGCACCTGAGGCAGTTCTGTGGTCAGAGCAGGAGAGGCTGCACAAAACACTGTGCTCTGATGGAGGATCCCTGCCTCTCGACAACTGGTAAGGTGGCCTGTACTGGCTGGGAGTGGGGGAGAGAAGACACGAGTAAGAGATGGGGCTAGTCTGTGGGAAGGGTTTTGGCTGCCTTCCCAGTCTTGCACTGAAGTCAGGCCTACAGCTGCCAGATGTCAGGATGGGGTGTGGAGAAGGAGACGGATCCCTGCCGTAGGACTCCTACTCACAGAGGCTCCATTGCTGTCCTCCATGGGAGTGCAGGAAGGAGGCTGGAGAGGTTTTTGGCTCCTTTCCTGGTCTCACACCAGAGCCAGGCACACAGCTCCCAGATGTTTGTGATCTCTGCTCTGGGATCTTTCAGGCTTGTCAAGGCATTGCGTAAAGGGAGGAATTATTTCACTCCCACTTGGGGGGGTGGAAGTGTTGAGAGCCCCCATGGAGATCCCTCTGCCTGCTTCTCCCAGGAGGGGTCACCTGCAGGTGAGCAGCCTTGGAGAGGGCTCTGCCTCTCCGCAGGTGAGATCCCCAAAGTACTCTGAGAGCAGCAGTTGCTGAGCCTCCCTGGCATGCCTCTGTTCCTGCCAGTTTCCATGGTGATCCACAAAAAAAGCAGAAAAAGCACAGATCTCTTTTGGAAGACAAATAATAGGACGTGATAGTGCCTGTGGCTGGGGAGAGGTGGACAATTCCACTTTTATACTGTTAACTGAGTCCTGGGGTCAGTCCTGGGGCTTCCCCTCTGCCAAGTTGGCAAGGAGAGCATTGCTGTACCATTCCCAAAGGGCTAGTAGCAGCTCAAAGCCGTAAGTCCCACTTGTAGGTGTTATAAGCTGCCATAAGCAGGTTCAAATGATATTGCAAATTGGTTTTAATGGACAGCACTGGCAAATGATGTCAGCGGGCAGCCTAAGCAAGCAGTGTCTGATAGTGCTTTGACTGGATGGGGTTAGAAGGAAGGGCTGATGAGGAGCCCAGGACGTGCCACCATGTGGCCCAGCATGCAAGCACACACACAGGTATGACATACATACAGAGGTAATGAGCACACCCTCCTCTCCTCTGTCACGTCTGAAAGCACACGGGCAAAATCTCAAACCTTTCATCTTGGTCATAGAGGGAAACTATCCATGTGCAAGGAACCAATTCACAGTTTTTCCACCACAGTATCACGTCACTAAGACTTCATCCGCTGCCCTGAATGTCTCACCCTGCCCTCTTCTCCATTACCAAAGCGTTATTCAGCACACTCTTCCCCATGCAGTTTGGAGGTGCCTGCCTGCCTGATACCCACCCACCCCCTTGCACGCAGCAACAATTGCCAAGCAGCACAGCTGCCAGGATGAAAGGACGTGGAGGGAATGGGTGGAGGGGTGGCTTTTCTGATCTGCATCATTTTTGTGATGCAGTTTAAGATTTCCAGAAAATTCTGGAGGAGGGGAGAGGTAAAATTGATAAAGGATAAGATGGCTTTCAAACACAGCCAACAAGCATCTTAAAAAGGAAACCTAATTTTGTGTGCCTCCGCCTCTGGGCAAAATGTTCTTGGCTCGCTTTCAAAGGTGCCGGGAAATTCAAGGGTTGGGTATGTCTGAAAACCAGTCTCAGAGTGCCTGTAACAGGGTCACCAGGAAAAGGTGCCAATTTTGAAAATGTCATCTTAAATTTTTTTGATTTTGTAATTTCCTATCAATGAGCACTCCCTGGGAGGCTCAGGGATTGATCTAGAACTTGTCTTTCACTCTATGCACTGCCTGAGGCAAAAATCCGTGTAAGAGAAATCTGTCACCTTGGCTGTAGATTTCAATGGCGCTTGGATTTCATTGCGCAGACTGCTGCCATACGAGCGACTCCCACCCATTTCCTCCTGCTGTGCTCCCTTGCCCAGAGTCCCGTGAGCCCACAAAGGAGCTTCTGAAGTTGAGGTCGCTGCCCGGCCTCTCCCTCTGTCAGTGATTGCCACCCCTGCCCTAGGGCAGCCCTGTAACCGCAGTCCTGGTGTAGAGATGTACCGTGTCTCCTTGCGCCCTCGCCCTCGCAAGCCCACGCCGGGACGAAGAACAGCGCTAGACAGACAGCTAATTAAAACAGCTCGAGCAGCTCCAACACAAAACTGAGTTAGGACCTTCTGCAAAGGATGTCATGGGTAATTTTTAATTATTTGTTTCATTAGTGTTAATTGCGCACAGTAGGAGGTCAGAACTCAGCCTGGAAATGCTCAGTCGGCTGGGAAGCGTGAGTTCTCCAGCCATTCTGGAAACCCCGGTCGAGGAGCAGGAGAAGGAGGGGGATTTGCACTTGGCATCCCGATGGGCGTGACAGCGGGTGAATGAAACTCGGGGGATTTTTTCTGGTGCAGAGGGAGGAGGAGRAGAAGAAGTATGGGAAGCTCAGCCGGGGAGCCACCGAGGGGGTGAGCGGGTGCCCCGGGCCCCCTCTGCACCGGAGAGCGTTCAGCACACCTTCCTGGCCGCACAGCCACTCGCCCTCGGCAGCCACGGGCACGGCTGTCCCACCGGCAGGGGCTGTCTCTCGCTATTCACATCGGGGTGTTTCAATTCCACCTTCCCCTTTGGGGTTTTCTTTGGCCAGAAGTGTCTTTACATTTGTAGTCATTATAAAATATACCGATAATATTATATATTTATGTATGCATATGTACGAAGTAATGTACCTACCCACAAATACATATTATCGGTATAATTGCATAATGTCTAATACGTTACAGTAATAAATGTATTTCATAAAATCAGAATGTTATGAAAAAGGACAGAAGGCCATTCCGAGGTCCTTCACCGCCGGAGGACGGAAGCGCGGCCCGGCTGGGCCAGGGCCGACCCCGTGCCCCGCCGCTGGGTGACGGGCAGCGGCCGCCGCGCCGCGCCGCTGTGCTCTGGCGCCACCTGGTGGCTGGCGGCGGCGCGGCGGGCGGGTTTCTCCGGCGGGTGTTTTTATTCGGGGCTTTGGTATGTGGAGGAAACCCACCAAGAACGGGTGTCCCGAGAACGGGCCGTGCCTTTGTCTGGTTTAACTTTTCCGTGTGTACATTTTGCGACGGGAATATGGGCTGCATATGGGGACAATTGGGTGCAGAGTCAGTGGCACACATCTTCTGGCGGGGTGGTGGCCAGGCTCAGCCCTCTGTCATTCTTCTAAAACAGAACATCACTAACTCACACTCTTTTAAATTGTTTTTCAAATTCCTACAAGCATGAAGAATTTATCTGGGAATATTTTCGGAAAGATTTCAGAAAAGCACGAAGATCTATGGAGACCTCATTTTAAACAGAAAAGTTCCACTGCACAACACTTAATTGCATCCAAAGAAGTGTCCTCATAAGCCATGAAACCTGAGCTGGCTCACAAAGGGAAGGATACACGAGGTGAGCCCTTGTGCATCCTTGGCATCGTGTTCAGGCACTGGCCTAAACACTCCGCGACACTCAGTTTGTCTCTTTACAGTTTAGCAAGTTCTGTCTTACCAGGGAAACAAACTTCCCAGTGGGAAAGTCAGCCACTGCCCTCTGACAGACATAAACACAACTGTGCATCTGCACCATTTAGGCACCCTGCTAATCACAGCTAATAGAGATTTTTCTTCAGCTGAACTAAATAGAAACCTTGGATCAGACAAATGTGAGCTACACCCAGGCTGCTCCTAGGGAGCATCGTGGTGGTACAGCTCCGAGGAGTCAGAGGGGGAAGCGGGTATGAATGGCCATAGATTTGTCATGGGCTCTCTGTTGGAGGGGTGCTGAGACTCAGCCCCAAACGGTGTCTCTGAGACACTGGATGCACATGCTATCATATAATCCTGAATCAGGGAGCACCTGGGCAATTATTCCTAAAAAGCAGATTAAGCATTGGATTGTTTTACCAGACAAACATACAGGACTGTGCAGGGGAGTTGGAAAAGGTGTTCCTAGGGCAATAGTTGCATACCTTACCTATGTTCAGTTCAGGCATTAGTTCAAAGAACCAGTTTTCTCTTTGGTGCAAATCCACTAAGCACCTTAAGACTTACCTTTAATTTTTGTTAAAGCTGGACCCACTCCCACCCTTACAAAAGGTCAAAATTCAAGCCTCTTGTCTCCTCTCAGCCTTGATTTTTTCTCATAAAGACAAATTAACATTAGAGTCATTACCATTGATGTTTGCCCAAAGATTGTTTTGCTTCTCAGAAGCCATCACAGAAATCAAAAGACTTATATTAAGCCTTCTATAAGTTAAGAACTTTAACAAAATATTTTTCTGCTGTATCAAAATTATAATGTGATTCTTCTAATGAGCAAAAGTAATGCCACCATTACTGCAAGAAAGGGCTGCTTTTGCTTTTAAAACTAGGAGAGCTTTTGAGCCTGTACTGATAGCTTTACATTTCCCTCTGCAAAGCACTTTGCAGCCATACAGAAATGCAGAATACTGATTCCAGATTTCCATAGTCTTGTCTAAAATCAGTGCCCATAGTTTACTATCTGGGCTTAGACAGACTAGATTTATATTTAAGGTAAGCCTGCTGTCATAAAAAATACTCTGTGAATTGTAGGCATTTAGGCATAAAAGGAGAGAAGATTCAGGGTATCTTCCACCAATTTTCCTGCACAGGATCTGGCAAAATCCCCTGCTTGCAAGAAGTTATGCTCACATGGGTTTGTGACTGGGTCATGTCTTTCAACCCCTGCAGAAGAGACAGCAAGTTTTGGGTAGCAGCAGCTGTGCTACTCCTGCAAGCTCATATTCATTCCTCCCAGAGACCAAAAGCTCTGGGAACTGCCCTGAATTTCCAGTAGCTGTTTACTCCATTATCACAAAATCGATCACAGATGGTGCTTTTGATGCTGGCATGTTGGAAAAAATAATCTCTTGGCTTATATCCTGAGCACATTTGATCTGGACTGACTGGGTGGAATCGTGACAGCCCGTCATCTTGTCATTGGTACAGAAACACTTTCCTGCCTGCAGCTAGCGTTTGGGCAAGGATGAACATTTTCCCTTAAATAGCAAACTTCAGCCTTAAATAGTTACACTTTGCCCTTGCTGTTTGGCTCTGTTGCATACCAAAGACTTAGCTCTTAGCAACATGAAATCCCATCCTAATTAGCTTCTGTTTAACAATACCACTTTGTACCACTCTCAGAATGCCAGGCTTCTTCTATTCTGGGGCTACAGAGGAGGGGAACATTTCATATCAAGACCAATGCAGTTCAAGACTCTTTCTGTGAAATGTGATTTTTYTTGAAGTGTAAAGTATTCCTCTATGTTAAATCTGAGCCACTCTGTACGAGTAAAACTCACACTCAAGAAATTAAAGACTATTAACCAAACATAGCCCAGTGTAAGCACACAAAACTGCTGTAAGAAGTTCTGGAAAATTCATCAGTGTCATAAATTAAACATAAATGGTGCATGCTAGACATAAAACTTGTGCATAAGTGGTCAGGTGGTATAATTCATTACAATTTGACACAGCTGGAGAGAAAAATCTGTATAATTTACTCACTGGGGAGTCAGTGAACATGTATGAAATAATAGAGCAACTCTCACACATACAAATAAGCCATCTTCTGCATTTGCATCAACACTTCCAAAGCCTCCCAAGACTTTCAGTACCAAAAGTAGCTCTGTTTAAGACTATACAACTCCTCAAAAAGAAGTAAGGTCTTGGCATACCTGACCCTATATCTCAAATAGCTGCAGTTGCATGTCTCATGGCAACATTAGGGTATTTTCTGATGATAAAACTTCCACCATCAGTTGTTATAGGACTGCTTATTTGACCCTTTGTTAGGAACTGTTCATGAACATATAGACAGACAGACAAACATCAAAGAAGAAGTAATAAGAGACCTTACACTGAAACCTTAAAAACATTGGCATAACAGTGTGACCATCTGAATGTATAGGGCTGGCTTTTTTTTTTTTTTTTTAATGCAGGCCTGGAGAATCATTTGCAGAAAGCATCAAGACCCATGTACCTCCCTAGAATAAAAACCAAGATGACACATGCAGTCTGCCCACCATAAATGCCAATGGCTAATGATGATCATTCACACATGTGGTTTTGCATTTGGTCCTTTTGTTATGCTACTATAAATATTTTCCTCACCTTACAGGAAAGTCCCTGGATTCAAGGAAAGTTTCTTATCTGAAGCCGTCTGAAGATACATAGAGTGACAAGGCCAAGCCATTTTTCTTTTCAGTCTTTCAAGAAAACTTTTTACAACCTGTTTCAGTTACTATCTTTGAAACTTTGACCTAATTTCCATCCCACAACTCTGCTCCCCTAGACAACATTATTCACAATAATGAATACTGTATGATGACCCCAAATAGGTCTATTTGCTTTGAGTTCTAATATTCTGTGGTTATATAGAATTCTGTCATTTTCTGTACATTGTGAAGTTGTGCAACCAATGTGTTCACATTCTTTAAAAGAAGTCTTTATCTCTTTTAAAGTGAACAAAAGAACCCCTTCTTGAAATGGGTTTGGTGCCTATTTTAAAGGAAAAACTCCACTATCATATGACACATTCCAACCACTGTAGGTAAGTATAAAGCAACCTGAAAAAAAAACTTTGCTCAAAAAGCTTTGCTGAGATAAACCTAAGGCTGCAAGTTTGAGTGGATATCGGAGCCACTGTAAATTGGATTGGTCTTGGTCCTGAAATGTAATATCCAGCAAAGCTTCATTTTTCAGATCCCAGTGCCCATAAAGCCCTGGAGGCAGGGACTGAAATTTGTTGAGATAATTCCAGCATGTTTTGGTCTTTCAAACTCTACGGCATGCAGGGTGCAGGTATGAAGCATACATCAGTGCACCCCTTGACCTCCTGCTCTGTGTGTATGACAGGCAGCTCTGCAGAGCTATTACATTTGCCTCAGAWGATCGAGCTAAAAGACCGTATGCTTAGCCAGCTCTGGGGTCTGAATAAGGGCTAGCTGGTGGAGGCTGCTTCCAGATAAGATTGTTGGAAATTATTCAGTGTCACAGAGAAACCTGTATAAGCTCCCATCAGTGATGGCGTTTGTGTTTGTTACTCAGCCTGGTAACCTGTACTTTTTTTCAAATTATTCCCTTTGGATAGCCAGATATCAGTATGGATAAAAGTCTCAGAGGAGCTGTTCTGACGCTGTAAGAGGAATTTTCTGCAGATTATTTTCTCTCCCTCTGTCATCCAGCAGGTGGGAGGAGATCAACACAAACAGTGAAATATAGGGCTACTGGGTGGATTGTTCCCCAGGGACGCCTGATTTGCTTGTGCACAACTCCTCAGGGCATATCCAGTTGCCCTAATTTTCATACAACTATCCGCCAGCCTCAGGAAACATGACAGCACTCCCTTGGAAAGAAAGGAGTTGGGTGTCACAGTGTCAATATTCATGGATCACAACAAAGGGACACAAGAACTGCCCGGCAATGTCCCCACCTAGGAATTGCCAGCTGGGGTTACAGGGCTGCTGTCAGCAGGTGGGGGCAGCATGGACATCGACTCATCTACCTGCACCTTTTCGCTAGTTGTTTGCCCATCAGTTTTAGACATTTCTAAGGTTACTTCTGTAAACATAGCTTCTCGGGATATCCAGAAGACATTGTTCTGCTGTGCCAAAAATGCCCTAGAAAAATATTATTAGCACAAGTCTAGTCAAGTTGCTCTCCCAGAAAGTGTTAATTTGGCTGCTGAGCTGCCCACCTGGTGATGAACCTTGGTGATTTTTCCTTATCCTGATCATGGGGCAAGGGCACTGAGAATACAGGGAATGTAAAAATTGGGAGAGATAGAAAGGTAATAGACCTGTTGTAGTGTAAGGGAGAAGTGAAGGACAACATAGTCCGATCATGGAAGCAGGGACTGTGAATTCCTAGTTTATCTGAGTTTTATTAGTGCTGCAGTGATGTTTGCAGATAAGTAACAGTAAAATGTTCACAGAATTATGAGCACATAAATGTTTTATAGTCAGTGCAATATAGTCAGTAGTAGTGGTTCATGTCTGGGATCATGCTAGAGAAACAGCCTATTTGGGGAGGATGTACTATTTCTTTGTCCTCTGGTCTTATTAGGGGGTTGAGAAGAACATCAATTGATGGTTAAGTCTGTATCTCTGAGACTGGCTAATAAAGAACCCTTAATTGCTTGTATTAGTATAGATATCCCTTAAGAAAAAAGCCTACTGAAAATGTAGCTGACTCCAAAAGGATTTTATAAGCTGATATCATCTTTGGCTGTGTTAAACTATGACAGGATATTTCTCCCTAATAGCATGCCCGATGTTACAACAAAATTTAAAATAGCTTTGAATCAAAAAGCAACTCTGGCTTTTTTTCTGAAGAAGAAAAATTCAGTACTGGCACTTTTACTCTTACATTCCCCTTCTATTAACTTTTATTTTTCCTTTGGAAGGATATGAAAGAGGGAATTTAGTTCCCATTTACAAAGACAACTATGAAAAAAACTTTTGAAAGCATTTGATGGCATAAGTGTGATAAAGGTCAAATTATGAAAGAAGTGAGATTTACTTACGCACCAGAGACTAATTTGGGCTTCTTTCTGACTCTCAGTTGACCAGGTTAGGATCTGTTTCATGTAGTTAGTCAGGGTGTTATGAAATAGTTTGACCATCAGTCTGGGATTATTTTGCCTGACTTCAGCTACCCAGAAGTCAAGAAATGGGCCTGGATTGCTCATCTGGCTCCATCTATCATCAGTGGAGACAGGGGAACTTGTTCCATCTCCTTAGGATGGAGTGCATCATCATCCAGAAGTGTCCATCTCTCACGACTTAGTAAATAGGGAATTACAGCAGATGGAAAGCAAAGGATCATAGTATTCTTGTAGACAGAGTATAGCTAATACTGAATGAAGTTACTGGGATGTAGATATAAGTATATCACACTAAGAAATCGGGAGAACCTTCCATGTTTGCAGCACTGTTAAGAACTGGATCAGTCCATAGATGAAGAGTCACAACTAATTGCGCAGATGACTTTCACAGCTGGGGAGCTGAAAGGTGCATCAGGACCTTTGCTTAAGTTCCAGATCACTTGATCTATTTTTGTGCTTATATTTCTGAGATTGATCTCTCATTACCAGCATCAGTTATACCAGTTGTAACTGGAAGTTTTGCAGGATGGCTGGGATTATTTGGTATCTGGAGCATCATTTCTGGTCTCTTCTAGAATAGAAAGCCCTATAAATTATGGTTTTAAAGTTCACTGGGCTGGATATTGTTAAACTGGCATTTGTAGTTAGTGTAAAGTATCTGATAATTATAGATTACAGTATGACAGAAAGTCTCATTTCTTTTGGACATGTCATGAGCTCAACATTCTTCAGGGCTATGTACTTACTTAATCCCATGAAATTCTTCACAAAAAGTCTCCTTAATAACTTTCCAAAATGAAAACTTACTCTTTAGACAATGTCAAGGCCATCTTCATGCAGTCTATGCCGGGGTGATGCCTACTGATGGGGAGCTTTGCTGTATAAGATTTAAATGAATATTTGATGAAGTAGTTATTTATTTAGCATATCTGCAGAGACAGTCAGTCTTTTTCATGTGACTCTTCTTAGTCATCAAAAGATTTGAGACCATTTGGCTCCTACCCCACCTGGCCCGCTGGCATTTGTTGGGATCATGTGTTTGTCATGGGACTGCTACCAGGACAGTGACAAGACCGAAAGGAAAGGAAGGAAAGGAAAAAGCTACTTTTAAAAAAAGTGCAGTAATTTCCTTGTGTATCACTTTGATGTGTTCTTCATCATATGCAGGTATATGGCAGCTGAAATAGATGATGAGGTTAGGTGGCTGCTCATCCAGGCTTCTGGGTACTATCTTCAGTCCTGTGTGATGAACTTCAGACAAACTTGTGCCTGAGGCTATCTGCTTGAATGGGAAAAAAATTCATATGTAATGCATTCCTGAAAGTGACATATCAAAAATAAGCTAACAATGAAATATCAGCAAAGATATTCAATGAACAATGCAAAAGGACCCTATTTCTAGTGGAACTGTTGTGTAACTCAGCCTTATGGACAAACTGAACCAATGTCACAAAGGTCAAAGACAGGAGGAATTCTTCAGCTGTTTATATACTGCTGCTAAGTGGAGGTAGGAGCACAAAATCAGAGATATTCATTGTTAAGAAAAAAATTAATTTAACCAGCTGCAATAATTTATACAGTAAAATCTCTTGTTTTAGTTTGTCTCCAATGAAAGAGTGAGTAAAAGAGGAGTATGAGAAGGACACAGTGTAAGGAGAATATGGTCTCTTTTAAGGACAACCATTGAGTATTTCAGAATTATTAGTAACTCAGATCCACAGGTGCTTTAATGCATAATGGCTCAAAGTACTAAATAATAACAAAGCATAAGATACCATTGGGGAAGGAGAGTCTCTCAGAGACCACTGAATCAGGTTAGAGAACAGGACAAAACACAGCAAAGCCGAGGAAGAGAAGCTCAGACAGAAAAATATGGAAGATAACCAGAAGCTGTTTAAGAGCCACTGGATTAAAAAAAAAGTCTCCATTTCATAAGCATAATAGAGAACAATATTGTTTAAAATGCCATCCTGGGTCAATGTATGAAGTGAAGACATAGTTAGAAAATAAAAAGCCTACATAGCAAATGGATAAAATGGGAAATATATAGCAATCAATATAAATTAGAAGTTATATAATGTAAAAATAGACTAAAAAAAGACAACAGAGGAAAATCATTGGCTGGCAGGCCTTAAGACAATAAAATGATTTAAGAGTATATTAAGAACAACAGAAGTCTTAACAAGGGTGCTGCTGTTTGATGCAGCTGATGAAATGATAATGTTGCAAAAAAGACAAATATTCAATAACAGAAATCTATTCTGCATTTGGAAAGGAGAAAGATGATGCACTTATATCACATGGGCTGATGAAAAATTTTCCACTCCATTAGTGACCAGGAGGAATGTAAAGTATGTACTGGGGGTAAATATTTTAAAATCAGCAGGTCTGGATAGCTTACATGGGAATACTAATAGAGCTTATTTAACTGATCTCTAGCCTGCTGATATTGATATTTCATAAATCCTGTAATAGTGAGGAAATATCAGAATACTAGAGGAATGTCTGTTCTATGCCAGTATTAAAAAATGGCAAAGTCAATGATCCCAATAGATGTGCACCAGCAAGGCTAACAGCAGTTCAGGGAAAAAAATACTAACTGGTAGACAATCCTCTGATAAAGAATAAGAAAATCTAGTGATGTGTTTTCCAGCATCAAAGTAATCTTGACCAAAAAAAAAAGTCAAGAATCATTTAAGCATCCCTGCCATGAGCAGGAAGATGACTAGAGATGCTCTTAAAGCACTTTTTAGCCCTACCTTCTGTGCTTCCAGGAAGAGATAACACGGTTACCAACACAGAGTCCTCACTGGACAGGAGTGAACATATGTACGAGATGTGAATTCTGCTTGACTTTATTTCTTAAATTGTTTTCTCACTAAATGCTTCTTTGTGTATAGCATTCAGATCAGGGGCAGTGCTGGACCTTTGTACCTGGATGACTCCCATTCACTGAGAGAAACATAGGACACAGGATGGTTGGAGCATAGGGAAAACAGTTCAGCCAACTTTGTCTGCTGGACATAAAGCAGAACAGAATAAAGCCATGTCACCTGTGCTTTGCAAAAGCCATGGAAGCAGTATGAAGATGAATTTTAGATTCAGTGCTATTCAACAGTTTCATCATTGCCCTAGAAGTAAATACAAACTCACTGCTGATAAGATATGCAGGTATTAGGAAGCCTGGTGGAATGGCAATGATGAGGGGAAAGCATTTATATAGAGCAGGCTGGATCACCTAGCAGATCAGACACGTTCAAGTAAAAAGCCTTTTACTACAGCCAAATGCAGAGTTATGCATGTGGGAACCAGATAGGAGATTAGGGGATGTGTAATCAGAAACTCTATCCTGGAAAACAGTGCTCTGAAAAGGATCAGGGTCGTCAGATTATGGAGCAGTTTCACTCTAGTGAGATACTCTGGCAAAAAGGGTGAAATCAATCCTTGAATGCATAAACATGGGAATAGCGAGTAGAAGTAGCAGGTTGCTTTTCTTCCCTTTGTGGTAGTCATGAGACTAATCATCTGCAGGATATTTATTTTCAAAGGTTGTTGAAAAGCTGGGGAAGGTGCAAAAGAAGCTTGGTAATTATTCAAGATCTAAAGAAAACGCCTTATTGTAGAAGACTTACAGTGCTCAACATGTCTGACTTACTGAAAAGGAGATGACTTGATTTATGGCTTGATTAATGAATTGGTACCGTCGGAGGTATAAACCACTAGCAGGAAAGGGCTCTGAGCAGACTAAGTCATACTGAGGACTGAGTGCAGGAATTATAAAGTCAGACAAATTCAAGTGAAGAATGAGACACAGAAAATGATTAAGCACTAGAACAAGCTAATGTGGTGAATTCTTCATCTCCTTATGTCTTCATATCAAGACTAGACATTTTTCTTATCGGCCTACAGCCAACTACAAATAGTCAAGCATGAGTTATAGCATTTAATACTGGAATATATCAATGAAAATTAATGGTCTATGCTATCTAAGAGGTCATCCTAGGCGATAGTGATCTCTGAGATTCATTATGCTGTAGGAGAGAGATATATTTATTAATTATTATGATTATGTCAATAAGTGGTAGCTAAACATGCAACTTTCCCTCTGTTCTGCCCTTTAAGTGCTGCCATTTAGTGATAACAAGATGAGTTAAGGTTGTCAAGATAACTAATGAAAGAAACTGGAGGACTGTAAAAGTCCACGATTGATTTTCCCTCTCTAGATCTTCCAGTGGATGGTCACTTTACCAGATGGACTGGCATTATACATGGGAAATACAAGTTGCTGGGTGACTTCCTTTCCTCTTCTTTGTTCCTCTGTCTAGAAACTTCCTTCTGTGGCTGTGACATGCACCTATGGTAAGTAACCTCATGCACACATCATATTAACAAAAACAGCCAAAGTATTTTTGGAAGACATGAATGGAAGTGGAGATGCCAAAAATAGGTTCTTACCCAGAAAAGTAAAGCCCCCCTCCAACATTGCCATAGGAGGCAATGTTTTTAATATTATTTTGATGCTTGAATATGGGAACCTCCTTCGCCAAAGTGATATTTGATGTTTGGATCACCAAAACGAATAGGCATGAATTGCTGCTAATTTGACCTTGAGAACCCCTGTAGTAGCAACCTGCATATCTGGGTCCCTAAATGCTTTTAAGAATTGGGCCCGTGAGAACTTCCATCCTATATAATCCCAAAGCACTCTGGAGGCCTCCATGGCTCTAGGGCAAAGCATGGATGTTTGCTACTGATAGTGCACAGCCTTTCAAAATAACCGTTTAAGAAAGAAACTGAAGAATCTCATCGCTAATGCAACTTCAGGGGAAATTCAGGGAATGAAGAATGGAGAAGGGCAGGGTAGATAACTTGTATTTACAGTAGACATCTTATCTGACAGATTTAGCCACTTCTCTTGCTGCTTCAGCACTGTTTGTGAACAACTTTTGTTCATCTCAGATGTTTTTGTTATTCAAAAAGCTCTTGGCCTGTAGAATGTTCTCGAGCAGCTCATTGCGAATATTTGATACATGGAAGTAGAGAGTCAAACCGTAATTTTTAGCTCTGAATTGCTTTTATGTATTCCTTTGACTCATCCACTTTCCACATCATTTCGAATCTCAGAGGAACACTTTTTCAATTTCATTCATACTATTTAATTGCTCCCAACCTTCTTCATTTATCTTTTTTTATATTGTAACCCTTGTCTCTTCCATCATTTCCCCTCATCCATTCCCCTCCTCTCCCTGGTTTATTATCACTACTTGACTAATGTTTAAGAATTGTATTGTAAGTGACTTGGAGCAGACACTTGTCATTTTACCGTTGTGCAGAGCACTTTGTATACACATCGTGTTGTATAAATAAAAAATACAGCTCCAGAAATATTTAGTCTCTCAATTATATTTTGCAGTATAATATGTATCAGAAACACTATATGAAATAGAATTATTTATTATAATTATCCCATCTCTGGTACTGACATTCAAAAACATTTTAAGTAAACCACGTGCCTTCTCTCTTCTCTGTCTCAGTTTCTCAGCTAGCTCAGAGTTGCAAGATGTGTCAGTGAAGTGCTAGCATTGGGTTGTTTGGCATTCTAGAAACCCTTCAAATGTAACACCTCTTTGCTTATCCTGCTTTCTACTGCGTGTCTCGAAGCCTTCTAGCAAAGGAAATGTGTTCCCTCTTTTACACTGGGGAAAAAGAAAAACAGAGAGGTGAATTTGAGGGCATTGAGAAGGCCTGAAGCATGTCTGTGAACACAACCCAAGTCTCCAGGGCTCCAGTCTCCTGGCATTTTTAATGGGCAACATTTCTCCACAAAATAGATTATTGGATCGAGTTGAACTGCACACGTCCAGGTTTGTATAGTGGCTTACCCTTCCCCAAAACAATGTTTACATTTTGTTAAACCTGGCAAAATAACAGAAAACAGAGTTGCCTCCAAACCCTTCGGGATCTGTAATTTCCACATATGTGGTATTTGCTTTTCTTCTGCCCCTGAATCCAGAACAGAAACCATGAGGGATTCTTTTATTTATTTTTATTAAAAATTCAAGCAAATACAGGCTTACTTAGTCAGACATCAGTCACGCCTCTGGTAAATCTTGCCTGCTGCTTGTTCTGGAAGAAGTCTCAGGCTGCTCTGTTCTGACAGACCCATCTGGCATCTAATCCACATGAAGGCAAAGGTGGCAGGAGGTAATGGAGGATGATACCGCTCTGCTGAGCAATTTATCTGTCAGTTGAAAGAGATGATCCCTGAACAACATCCCAGAGGAAACTCAAAAGCTTTGACAGTCTTTGTGAAAATGTCTTGCTAACTTTCATTCCCATGGATATCTTGGATGAGAACACCCCTGGACTGGGCTTTCCTAAACAGGCTACCCTGACAGTAAGAGATGCTTTGCTGCATGGCACTTTGGTAGCATCTCTTAGGAGTAAAAGTTTCCTACCCGCCATGTTTAGTTTCAGAGCCAAGCTCTCAGAAAGCCATAAGGTATGGCAGGTATCCGTTACAGAAAAATATCTTGAAGGAAAGCAGAGGGCAAAGTATTTAGCGCAAAGCTAAATACTCATGCAAACTTTACTATTCCAATTTATATCTAGAGGAAAGAATGTGCTCTGAGTAAGGGAATGGTTTCAGCAATCCCAGAGAGAAAGGCCAGAGTTTTCAAAAATAGCTCTAGGTACCTTGGGGATTGCTGCCGAGCCTTTAACGTTTTGAGGCTGATCCCAAGGACAGCACCTTACTCGCAGAGGCTGGCACATGCACAGTTAAATGAACAAACGTTTAGAGGGCTTCAATTTTGGGCAGAGATACATTAAGAACCTGCATGGACCTAACTCCCGCCTCAGCCCCTTTGTGAATCAAGCACTTTTTGTCAGGAGTGGTGAATATGGCGTTAGTGTCTGAAGCCATAAAAGGAACCCAAGTGTATTTTGATAGAGCCTACAGGGGGAAAAAAAGCTACAAGAAAAGAAAGAAGAGAGGAACCCATCAGACCAGGGAGTCTTTTCCAGCTTGAAGGAATCATGTTTGAAAATCTCCTTCATGTTTTCTTCAGTAAATTCACCAAATGAGTGAAGGCAGTGAAAATCTATGGCTTGTATTTTTTCCACCCTCACCAAAAAGAAAAAGAGACAAAGGAAGCAATTTCCATGTTATTGCATAAAGACCTATGCAAGCTGATCTCAGACAGCACGTGATTTGTGGTATTCTTCAAAATGCACTTCCTACTTCAGGGATTTGAAGAACATTTGTCACCATGGTGACTGGGGGCCCCCTCAGGAGAAAAAAAAAGAAATTAGTTCCTTCTTTAATTTCTTTGCAAGCTTCAAGATTGCTCTTTGTTCCTCATTCTCCTGACAGAGAAGTCCATGTTTTGGATGTACATCTGTGAGGTGTTTATTAAATAAACACAGAGCATCTTCTTTCCTATACACCCAGGGAGATGAAATTCCCAATTCCGAGTTGCAGGACCTCCTCAGGCAAACAGGAGAGAAAAAGCCAAACCTCCCCAAGGAGGGGAAAACCCTGATTTCAGCTTGAGAGGTTTTAAACAATTGTGATGAAGTTTTCCATGATAGGTGTCTCCTTCGATGCACTGGCTGGCTGGAGTCAGACTGAACCAGGGCTGGGTAGAGAATGGGGGGTGTTACAAGGTGAGATTCCCCTTTAATTTGTTGCAGAACCCATTATCATGTAGAGAGTGAGGCAGGAAATTAGGGTAAGGGTGATTTAAGGAGCCAGGTGGTTGAACCCTGCTCTGGAAAGCTGGATCCCATTCCTCATTAGTTCCTAAGCAATGATGTCAGACAAGCCACTTGGACTAAACTGGTAAGACTAACGGAGGTTCCTGATTTTCCAGGTGATCCTTTTTCTAGACTGGGGCTGGATTTACAGAAGGGATGAGCATCCACAACTGGAATGTAAATATAAGGAGCCATATAAAACTAAATTCTCTGGGGAAAAAGAGATGCTACGAATCTCAGATTTATGATTCCTTTTAACTGTAACATGTCTGAGCTTCAAACACCAGTCTGCAGAGTGAGATCTTACCTCACTGGGAATGACTACACTGGCAGCAATATTTGTGATGCACTCAGATACCAGTGTAATGACCACATTAAAGAGTTCCTGAAGAAATAAGTCATTCTTTTTTCAGTGTAACAATTGTGCCATAAATCAAACACAGCTTATGCTGGGGGAATAAGCTCTGCCAGACACAAAATGGATGAGTGAGGAACCAGCTTGGGTATTGCTGCACTGCACTCCTTAGTGTGCCCAGATACAAGAGTATAGTAGCAAGCAAATATGATCATGCTACTTTCCAAGATGTTTCCATACAGTCAGGTGTGATGCTGCACCCAAGTGAATAAATCCTTCTAGAACCAGACAGGATGGTGCAGAGACATCTGAGCTGGCTTTGGGCACACAGCTAGAGGAACTACATCAGGTGTTATATATGATCTGTGTTATTCCAGATAAAGGCAACGCACGCACGACAGGATTATGAGACCATTAATGAGATCAGCTGCATCTTCTGTGCCTGTTTACAAGTGGCTGCAGAGGGGCTAGAGCATACTTTGCAAACTCTTTTCATCTTGGATCCAGCTTCCTGCGTACAAGCCTGGATGCTCTGCAGAGAACAGTGCTCGGACCCAGCACCAGGCCTTGGAGAGCTCAAGCCTCCTGGTGAATGCCTGACAAAAGGGCAGTTCTAGAAATCCTCTCTCCTTTGTCCCCGAGGTTCATCCCACTCCCACTTTCACCATATTATAATCTCAACTCCATTGTTTTTCTTCTATTACTAGGTCAGGCTGAAAGAAACAAGGCTGGACAGAAAAATAACAGCTTTTCTGGACGAGCAAATGCAGCTGGGGAGAGCTGAACAAGCTCTCAGGTGCACAGCACCACCACCAGGTGCTCGCTCTGACATTTCTCCCTCCTGCCTGTCCCCTCAGCACAGTACAGCGTTTGCCTTCGCTCCCCTCACCCCTGCCTTGCTGCCTCCTCCTTCCTCCCTTCTCATTCTGGGAGCCCTCTCCTTTCTCCTCACCTCCTCCTTCCTCTCTCTGCTTGCTGTGACTAGACAGGAGAATACAGATTTATGTATTCCCTACATGTGCTTCTCATTTTTTCCGGTCCATCTCTGGCTGTTGATTTCTCCTTCTCATAGGTGAGTATCTCTTAGCTCTCTTCTTCCTTTCTCTTTGACCTTTCCTCTGCTCCTTGTAAGGCATTCTCTCTTCTCATGCTGTGAAATGTTCATGCTGTCTCATACTGTGAAATGATCTCTCTCACGCTCTCTCTCGACTATGTCTCTAGCACAGTCCTCAGTGCTTTCTAAAGGATGCTATTTCACAATAAATACATAAGCGCTGCATCAGGCTGCTGTCCTCTGTAGCTGCCTAATCGGATACGGTATTTTAAAGGTGCTTCTTAGGACATCAAAGATGCCTTAGCTATCTTAGCATTTTTCTTCTCAGCTCTGTTGAAATATGTATAAAACAACTGTTTTTTTTTCATCCAGCTTGAGGTCACCAGCACATGCAGTGCTGTCCTAGCTTGCACAGCTTGGTTGGTGAGGTAGGGCTAGCTGTGCATGATTCTCCATTTCCCCTTTAAAATGCTCCATCTTTCTGATACTCCAGTTCTCAAAGTGAGATTGTGCAATCAGGTGACTCGGTGACAGGCTGGTTTGCTGCATTGTGGCATCCTCGGAGCAGCCACAGCGGTTTGTACACAGATCTCCTCGGGGCGAACGCTGACGGGAATGCCAGCCAGTAAGCCGGGCACTCCGGGGTAACGCAGAGCTATGCAAAGCCGCGGCGGTTTTCGAGTGTGCAGCACCTGCTGGCCCTGCAGTTTTGGGGCTGAAGGAGCAGCCTCTCAAGAGAATACCTGCCTTTGAGAGAGTCGCTGCGGCCAGACATCTTGAGAATCCTTCGTTATAACTGCCTCGGGGCCTGCAAGGATCCGATGTTGCCTTATCATTGGGACCATTTATTATTGATATCAGAAATGCTGAGTCATTAAACAGAGGTCATAAAAACATCCTTATTCTGCTAAAAACATTAGCTCATCATTTCTGGTACTACAGAAGGCAGGAGAGATCAGGAAACCTGGTGCCTGTGAGAAAGAAAACATGGACTGCATCAGAGGCCTGGGAAGACCAGAGACGAGCCCCAAGTTGGTAGCTAATTAGGAAAAGCAGGGCAAGACAGGCCTCTGGGCTCAGGATCAATTGCCATTTCTGAGTTTGTGTCACTTGAGGTTACCATTTTACCCCACAATACTTTTTCCCAATAGGGGAAAAAGGAGAGGTTACCAATGAGGTTACCATTTTAACCCACAATACTTTTTCCCAACTTTTTACCCCACAATACTTTACCCCACAATACAATTTCTCTCTCCGTAAAGGAACAAAACTAAAAATCTCCCTCACTTCTGTCTGAAGACTGTAAGGCACTTCAGAGGCATTAGCTAGCTAATCCTCGCTACAGAGAGCTGCTGTTACCTCCATTTTTCAGAGGGAAGGCAGAGAGGTCATTTGTTTGCTTGTGAACTCTGGTTCAGGACTGCAATCTCCTGATTTCTAATCCTAGAGAAAGGCACTTTTTCCTGTGTTCTCATGCTGCTCAAGAGTTAATGTAGCAAGAGAAAGGATTTTAATTTACTACCTATGCTTTAAATTTATTTTCTTACTCCTCTTCCTCAGGCAGTTTTCTGAATCTGAAGAGATCCTTCTGGGTGGAAAAACACTTCTTGTAGAGATTATGTTTCACTATTTTAACAGTGAAGCTGCAGACAAATATTTCCTTTGATAGTTGTGTTTGATTTCCTGCACTGCAGGGATGTCCTGCCAGCGTCCAGATTCAACAACAGGTGCTTGGGGGTTATATCCCGTAGCTGCTTGGGTTTTTTACTTGGTTTTGTTAGGATTTCTTTAGAAGAGTAAATATGAAGAACCCGTACCGCGGGCTCACCAGCCAAGAAGCGTTGCCACATCTTGTACCCAGCCAGAGCAAACACTCCACGCTTTTTGGGAGCTTTTTGAGCAGGGTGTTCCCACCACACACCTGAGCACACACCGACCCACACCGGCAGGCCCCGGTTCTCCGGGGGAGRCAGTTTCCCCGCCCTGCCCGTGGCCTCCCCCCCGCCGGGTTTAGGCTCTCTCCCCCCGGCGGATCCCGGCAGGCCTCGGAGGGAACCACCCGGCCGGTCCCCCCSCGGCTGCGGACCGAGGGAACGGGCTGCACCTCCGCGGGAGGGCGCAGGGGGCCGCGGGGGGGGCGGCGGGGGCCGGACCGCTGCCGCCGCCCCGTGGTTGGGGAGGCAGTGCGGGGCGGTAGGGAAGGAGTTAAGGGAAGGTGGCGGGGCAGGCCGGCTGTCGGAAGCGAGCATGTGCAGATTGCAACCGCATCCATACTACGGGCGAGTGTCACTGGCACACTTCCCCTCCCGCCGCCGCCGGCCGCAGGGCACCCATGGACCCCGGTGAGGCGATGAGCCGCGGCGCGGCCGGGAGGGCGGGGGGGGCCGAGCTGCGGCACCGGCACCTGCCCCCACGCTCGCCCCGCCGGTAGGTGCGCGGCGCCCGCGGCGGCCTCCCCGCAGCCGAACGGCGGCGGCGGGGGATGCGCTGCCCGGGGCGGAAGGCGGGGGCTGGCGCCCGGCGCCGTTGGTTTCGCTTTCTGGCGGCAGGAGGGCTGTGCCGCCTCCGCCGGGCTGCGGCCGCGCTTCCCGCCGGGCGGGCGTCGCGCGGGGAAGCCGGGCGGGCGCCGGCCTGAGCGAGACAAAGGCGGGCGGCGGTGCCCGGGCGG
>JASVER010000013.1:13021916-13124965 GCA_030449065.1 Oceanodroma leucorhoa
GCCCCCTCCCGCCGAGCGGGGCCGCGCGGCGCGGCCTGAGGGAGCGGCGTCCTCCGGGGCGCCGCCCGCGCCGCCCCCCGCAGCCTCTCGGGGCCGGCGGTGTCGCGGGGGTTTTGCTCGGGAGCCCCCGGCCCAGCTGGGAGGTGCTCGGGGCTCTGGGGGAGCAGGGTGGAAGAGTTGTTGAAATTGGAACTGCTCTTCGCTGAAAAGTGCCCCTTTTTGACAAAAATGGAGTGTTTTGAAACATCTTTTTATATTAATTTAAGTAAATATGTTAAGCCTGTTCCAGGAAAGGAGGAATAGATTGGAAGCAGCCCAGTGTTTGCAGAGCAGAACTGGGAGATGGTCCTTTCAGTGACTTTTCTGCAACCTTGTGAATTACTCATGTGTGTAATGCTCAGGGGTCAGGGACCCGGATATTACGATCAGCTGAAAATGGGAGTTTTTCCTTTTTTTTTTTTTTTTTTTTTAATTTAAATTAGTCTCAAGATGTTTACTCTTGTTCCATTTTTGGTATGGAAAAATATTCAGAATAGCTGAATTTTGGCGAAATGGAAAATCTGATTCCTTCTGTCCCCCATCCTTTGCACTAGGGTTTTGAAAATTGTCTCTAGGATGCTTAGGAGCAGGGCTGCCGGGAGGCTGGCCTGCCCCTCTCATCTTGAGTTGTAGTGTTACGCTGGGACTTCCTAGAGAGCGTTTGGCATTGCTGGTCCAAAGCTACTGGGGAAGTACAAACTCGTTAAGACTCCTAATTACACAGCAGAAACAGTAAAACTCTGTCAGATGAGACATTTAGTATTGTTCTCTGACATCCTTTATTTGACAGGTTTGTCTTGTTGCCCTCTTAATTCTGAGGAAAAAGCAGTCCCTGCAGAAGCTGAAATTTTTTGCAGGTGAGGTGGGAACAGGTCCGTGACTGCCAGAGCTGTGTGCGTTGGGGATTTGCAAGGAGAACAGATTGCCCAAAGACTTCTGTGGTTTCCAGGAATGCAAACGCATTAATATGTGTATGGCATCAGTTAGAGGTGGGGCTAGCTACTGTGTGGTGGTAAATAGGAAGTCCTGAAAAGTAAAATTACCATAATATTATTAGAAAACAGAAAAGAAAGACTTACTGACATGGCGTTGTTAGTGCCTGTAGCCACTTCTGGCCAGCACTGAGGAGAACCCTGTAGGAAGTCTGTAAGACACTCTGATGCCCACGGCACATCCTGAAGGTCCTTCCTGAATCCCAGCGCCTAGTCCCAGCAAGAAGGTATGACCTCTTCCATGCAGGGATATCAGTTTTTCTGTGTGTGGTGACAACAGCTCGCTACTATGGATAAATTAAGACCGTTCACTTAATTTGAACGTAGGTATTTTCTCCCTGAGGAGCTTTGTGTGAATGTCTGCAAATTTCATAGTTCTATGTTGAGGCTCCCACTGAAGAACATGCATGTCCTGCTGTTTGTAGAAGGGGAAACTGAGGTACAGGAAAGTGGCATTTCACAGGTAGACGTGAAATTGAAACACAAGAGTTAACTCCAAATCGTTTGTTTTAACTAGCAGATATCAAAGCTTCCTAAACAAAGGTCAGCAGAAGTGTTACAAACAACTTATTCAATGTCTCTAAAATATTTTGAGATCCTCTGATCACAGGCATATTGAAAAAGAAAGTAGTATAGTCTGGTGGAAGGGAAATGGAGGGGCAAGCAGGTGTTGAGATAGTACTGCTTGTGACTGCGTAACATCTTGCTGAGGCTCTGGCAGCACGTCTGTAGCCTTGGTCAGGCTTGCTGTTCCCGCTCCACTGCGGGGTGACGGTGGAGGCAGAAAACAAGCTGCTGCTTTGGGAGAGTTCAAACCTTGGCATTCTTGTGGCAAGATCCCATAGCAGTTTACAGAAATGGTCAAGGGGGTCTAAAACAAAGAGTTGTGGATAGCTTACTGACGTGTGGGTTGAGAGTAACCTAGATCTCTGCATACATATGGAAGTGATACCTGATAGTGGGGATTCTGCTGTTTTGCTGACAATGTCATAATGTGATGTGGTGCCGAGCAGTGAAAGGCACATTTAACCTTGAAGGGAGATGCAGGTTCCTGACTTTGAGTGTAAGACAGGAAGAGGTTTTTGGGTAAGGTGGTGGACTAGGCAGCATTTGGAGTCTTTAAATTGAGATATCTTTTTACAATCTATACTTTAATTCAGCATCTTGGAGAGGTCCTAAGGAGTGAAGATGTAAGGATCCCTTTGGCCTTGTAATTGTGGATCTGCTTATTTCCACACACCAAGAGCTCTGGAGAGGAGGAGTTGTTTTGCAGTGTCCTAAATGTGCTTGTAATACCTGTCCATTTGGTTAAGACAATGACTGTACTCAGCTTGCATGCTTCAGGGCTGACGGCAGTCACTGCATTGTGTCCAGGAAGGGTATTTCCTCTCACAGCATAATTAGCCAGATGAATTTAGTTTTTGCCTTCCTCTGAAGCATTAGAAATGAGCAACAATTGGGGACTGAGCATGCCAGGAAGGAGGAGGTCTGGCGGAGCAGGGGAGGGGGAGAGGAGACTGTGCACTCTTTCTGGGGGGGAAAAACACATCTTTTTGCTGTCATCAGGTGCTTTGATGGCAAGTCTTGTTTGTATCCTCAGAATCGTACGTACCACAGAGTTTGGGTCCAGACTTTGTAGGTTTTCTCTTTCCTCTGCAGCATGACATCGGTCACTAAGGGTCATCTGTGTGAGACTCGTTTGAACAGTCCGTTGCCAGTTTTGGAGTTGCCACGCTGGCTGTAGCGTGATTTCTTGTGCTCTTTGTTCATGGTTTGCCCATCTAATCTCCTTAGACTAAAGGACTTCTGTCCTTATCCAAGTTACTGAGCTCTGTCGCAAGAAACTGCATGAAATTTTAGTAAACTGTGATATGCAGGAGGTTTGACTAGATTTTCAGTGGAGAGTCCTTTCTGTTCTTAGACTTTCTGACTGCAGGAAAGAATTTTTTCCTCGTGGAAGATGAAGGGAAAATATCCTGAAAAGGCTCCTAATAAAGAGAAGCCTAATATATTGAGGAGGCTGAGAGGGTAGTGGCATGAAGGAGACCTGCTTGTTCTGATGATGAAATCATAGAAGTAATGGGAAATTTTRTTGTTGCCAATTGTACCTTAGGATTCTTTGTTTCTGGGTTGCCTTTAATAAATGCCATGTTTAAGAAAATGAAATTAAGTTGTTGTGCTGTGTTGTTTTGTTTCTTTTTTCAGTCTCATGTAGCCTGCTATTACATGGTAAGTCAAGAGAGGTAACAACATGACTAATTAAAGGGCAGCAGTGCTTCATTCCCTAAGGGCTAATTATTCTGTATAAAATGGGTCAATTACTTAGAGAAATTGTTTGCCAGTAGGAGGCAGGAAAAGCCTCTTGTTCCCACTCCTCACCTTCCTTTTGTGGGAAGCGCTGCCCACCTCCTTAGGCAGTTGCAATACCTTGGTAAGCTTTCAGATGCCAGAGCCATGTCCTGCAGATGGGGAAATGGCACCTGAGCAGACATATATGTGGTCCCTTCTGTCCTGTGTGTTCCTGTATAGCTGCAAATGAAGTAGTGTTCAACAAAGGTGTTCCTGGGTTGGATCTGGAGTGAGAGACATGAAGTTGAACAATACAAGTGGGAGTTCTCTTTCAAAATAAAATCTGCTTGTTGTGAAAGGTGAAGTATGGTATTTTTCCTTACTTCTTCTGAAAGAAGATTGATCATCTAGGTAGCTAATATTTTCTGACCTAAAAGGTATTATCTGCTTGTGGCTTGCTTGGTATGGGTTTGTAAATGATCCCCTTTTACTTCTCAGATCTGCTTCCTCTATGTATTTTAGTATTCTCTGGTGACTTTATTACTTGACCGTGTTGCTTTTAGCTCTGCAGGCTCAGTACAAACTGAGTGGGGGAGCGGAGGGCTGGTTTGCCTTGTACATCAGAAATAAACTGGTCTGCTTTTCACATTTCTGTGATGGCACGTGAGGCAGGAGTGTCTGGATGGTTTCTGAGCTCCTGGGTAAGGTGGTTGTGCAGGCAACCAGAAAGAGTCCTGAAAGAAAGCCAGCCTGGGCAAAGGCTTTGGCTCTGTAGGAACAGATTACCAACATCTGTGCCAATTGGGAACAACGTGCTCTTTCTGGTTAGTCAGAGTGCTACATTCCTGGTTGTAAATGATACACCCAATAATGTCTAGTGTGAGCCAGAGCCTATGCACCTCACAGTCCAGCTAAAACAAGTGTAGAATACACGTATTTGCATGTGTGCGCTGCTCTTTTAACATGTCCTTAGAGGCTAAATAAAAGCTAAACTGCTTTAGAGATTTGTTTGTAGGCATATCTGAATGAGAATACCAGAGGTGTCTAATCGTTGTATAAAGAGAGGTGTTTGTTACCCTTTCTTTTGTTATGGATGTTTATTAGTGTCAGTGCACAAAAGTTCGGCACAACTTTATTTCAAAACTCCCCCGCCCTCACAGGCTTCTGTCAAAGCTGGATTAGATGACTGAGGGAATCTTCCCTACCACAAATGCGTGCTGTCTTGCTTTCATTGCACGAGATCCAAGCATTAGTAGTCCTTAGGTAAGTGTTGATAGCATAGAGTGGCAAAGCTGCTGTTTGACTCCTTCCTTGCTGGATCTTTGCTCTCAGGTGCACTGTATATTGAAAGTAGCCTGTATGAAGGACTTCTGTGAAGCACTTTTCTGTCCCCTTCTCCGTGACTGTGCTGGGAACGTGAAGGAGATGATGAGGTATTACTGAAGAGGAAGCTCTCTCTTCAGCATGGGTAGCTGCGGCATAATGCTGTGTGTACTGCTGAGTGCCTTCTGGGGAGGGGGAGTCTGTTTTGTTTGGTGTTTTTTCACCCTGAAGACAGTCAAACTCATTCACCTCCATCAGCCTAATCTGGGCTGAGAAATGTTGGCCAGGGCTGTGTCTATACAGAGCTCTAGGTAGAGTGGTTTCTCGCTGCTTACGACAGAGTGCCTGATGATAGTGGTATATGTGGCTGTTCCCTCTTCTGCTAACCAACCTAGCAAGATCAGGCTTGCTTAATCCACAGGGCACTCTTTGTCCCACGTATTTTCTTTGTATTTTGTGTCAGTGGAGGTTTGCAGTAAGGATGCTTCCAGTAAGTTCTAGAGGAAGAGTTATTTCTTTTTGTGATATCAGGTGTTTTCAAGATGTGCATATAGTTTCCCCTAGTGGCATGATAAACCTATAGTTTACCCTAGTGGCACCAAACCATGTGATTTGGTTTGTTTTGATCCAGCAGATCTCGCAATTAAGCTTTTAATTGGAAGCTGACTTGCACGAAAGCCGCAGGATGTAGGGCACAGTTTATAAAAATGCTGTAATGTCTACCAGGAAGAGAGGAGCCGCTGTGAAGGTAATGTCATGTTTCCTTAGCAATATAGAGCTTGGCTGTTGTTGCTTTCGGTTTTCCTTTGCTGGTTAATACTTTACCATGGAGATAAGGGTACTGAGTTTCCAAAACATCAGCTTCAGTCACTTCAGCTGACAGAGGCTAGCATGGTGCCAGGAGCGCCCCGGGCAGCTGAGCCATTCCCATTCTGTGCAACCGAAGACTCAGGTGCGTATATAGAGTAGGCAGTATTATATTTTATTATATTTATTTTATTATATTTTATTATATTTTATTTTATTAGCATATAACTTGTGGGTGTGCAAAAAGTCAACTTCTAGAATACAAGTCCTCCTGTTAGATAATTATATCCTTTTGGAAACAATGCCTCAGTTTGGTGCTTGTATTATGAGGTATTACTGCTCACTATAAAGGCAACTAAGCGCTTCATTCTTTCATAGATTAGCTAGAGTGTAATTAGTTTTTCAAAGATCAGATCGGTAAGTAGCGCATGTTGATTTGTAAAAATGTCATATATACACATGTTCTGATTCACCTCTGATTTTCATGGTACAAGCTCCAAGAGCTGCAATAATGCTTAGTGCTCCAATTTCAACTTGGGGTATGCTACCTTGCGTGTGGGGGATGTCGGGGTTGGTTTTTTGTTTTCTTTTTTCTTTTCCCAGCTACATATCGGACATAGAAGGCAGGAAATTCTGATGGGAGAAATGTAGTTTTTGTCGTTTGAGATCCTTGTTTGAGAAACAAGGACTGGACAATGTCATGACAATGGTTAAAATTTGCTACACTTTGGACCAGAGCTTAGCAACATTTGGAGCACTAAAAAGCTGTAAGTGCTAACACCAGCACTTCCACTGCACCTTTCATCTGAGAATCTCTCTATTCTTAATGAATTTTCAGTGTGTCTTTGTGAGGCTGGTATTATTAGTGTCATTTTGCAGACATAGATAAAATGCTTATATAAGCACATTCAGCAAGCCAGAAGAAGGCAGGAATAAAATTCAGGAATACCAATGTTTCAACCTCTTCTTGAGCTACTATCTTGTACTTTCTCTTTTGCCAGAAAAGAGGCTAAAGGCATTAATTTTGGTAGCTTCGCCCCCCCCCTTTTTTTTTTCCATTGGGTTAGGCAGCATAAAAGTGAGACATTATTATGCAACATATCTAAGTGTGCATGTGATACTTGAAAAAATGGTAATCGGATGAGTTGCTAGGCAACAATACCCTGCCTTCAATTACCAAAAAGCCAGTGAGTTTGCTTTCATGATGTAACATGTGTTCTGTACTTCTTCATAAAGCAAGTGTAGGTGGAGTTTTGTTAGAGTTGCTCCTTTTTAACTCACCTCCTGCTTAACCTGCCATATTGCAAGGTCAGATTTGACCCCAGTTTTAGAGAAAAGTATTCACAGAACCTGAAATCAACCAAAAAAATGTTAGATGAGCGCTTAAAGGTAATGAAGCTTATGTAAGTGTATATGAGTAAACAATCATTCCCTCCCATGGGACTGTGGGTCTCTGATGGTTTAACAGCTTACAGAAAGGAGTCCGTAGCTCATTCCTGGGACCATGAAAAATAAGAAAATGGGTGAGAGATTTATGTTAAAAGGTAGATGGCAGGGATATGTGGCAAGCTGTGAGAAGTCTTAAAACACTCACAGTGGCCCGTTGGCCCAAAAAAGTTGAGAGCTGTGGTAATGCATGAAAACCTGAATGTAAACCCAGCTGGTTCATTTTCATTGCCTTAGCAGGAACAAAATGGAAGGAACATGAGTAGGGATGAGTGTAGATGGAGGAAAAAGCAAATGAGAGTCTAATAATGTAAGACAGATCAAGCAGCACGAGGGAATTTGATTGTGTGTTTATTTGAAACCCGAGTGGTTTTTTTGTTGTGTTTGTTTTTTTTTTTTTTTTAAAGGCAGATTGCAGGATAACAACAACAAAAAATAAAGACTCTTGGCAGTTATTCTGAACACATTTCTGCTTTTGGCGATGAATAGCCACAGAAGCATCTGTAGATACTGTAGTTGTGTGGGGGTGCGGGCATCTGCCCAAGCCTCTTCAGCTATAGGGTGGTGGCGTGGCTTTTAGAAGAAATCTGAAACTCTGGAGGACTAATGTTCTTCTCAAGGTTTTGCCAGAAGTTTTCAGTAGAGATAGGGGACCCACCTGGAGGTACCTAGGTGGGAAAGGATGCACCTAACCTTGCGAATCACTTTTTTTCCTGCGTAACTGCAAGTTGTTGCTTTACAGAGTTGTTTTTCCAATTATTTTTTTGTTGTTCCAGGAGAGAAGCATTTCGTTTTCAGGAGGTGGGGACTGTGTAGCAGTGCACGCCCTAGGTATCTCTCTGATGTAATTCAGTCCTTTTGGGAATGAAATTCAGCCAAACCTACCACGTTTTGTGCTCTGTCTACCAATCTAAGTTCAGAGATGTTCAGATCCCAGCTGGTCTGTGTGCAGGGTCAGAAGCCCTCATCAAAAGGCATGTTGAGACTTCAGCTGAAAGTGAAATCTGCATCACCCTCCATGTAAGTCCTGCCAGAGCAGGGTGAGTGTGAAGACAGATGCTCACTTTCTATTTCCAAATTTGGCACTTTCTTCCCAGGAGAATCCCAGATAAGTCGCGGAGCAGTTGTGACTTGGTTTCTCTGTTGGTAGGACAGTTTATCGCTGAGTAGTTGCATGGACCTGAGCTTTTTTTTTTGGAGCACTTTGGAAATAATGAAGTGTAAATAGGCAGTTGAAGGAACGCACAAGTAACCACTTCCCAGTCAGGAATTTGCTTTCCTTTTTGTTTGCTTGTTCTTTGTATTCTCATTTGATGAGCACTACTGCTAAATTATGCTAATGTGCAGTCCCCAACCTGCTKACACCAGGAATGTTGGTGTCTGTGTCAGAGGAATAGTCAGAGTATGGGCAAGTGCTGTTTTGGGAAGCCTGAGTCTGGCCTAGTAGTGGATTTTAGATTTTAACTATTTCTGTATATGCAATTGAATGGTCACACCACTGTTGTTTGTTTGTTTGTTTGCTTGGTTTTTTCCCTACTACAAACATTACACGTTTTTAATCATTAGTATTTCAACACAGWAAGTTCATGGATATACAAAAGAAGAAACAAATCCTCTTTTCTGAACAGCTTAAGCGATGTATTAATCACGCGAGCTTTAAGGTCGAACCTTTATCTTCAGCTTTACCTCTCTGCTCGTGCATGTTACTACATAGTCTTTGCTAATGAAGAGTTTCTTCAATGATTATTTTCTTTCAAGTGTAGATACATGTGTAACTAAAGGTATGGTTTCTCCAGCACTTTGAGTTCATAGAAATGAAGTTTTTTGTGAAAAAGGAACTTCTTCCTGCTGGCCGGTGGCTYGTGAGCCAGATCTGAGAGGTGATACAGCTGAGAACTAATAGGCATTAGGGTAGCATGGGGGTAGCATTCGAATGGCTGATGAGTTCCTTGGTCTGGTTCCCGGTGAAGCCCCTTGGGTGGCCTGAGTGCTGGTGCCAGGGAAGGGGCTGAACTGAGCAGGACTGCGTTGTCCTAAAGTTAGGTTGGCTTGAAGCCTTTTGTAATGTTCATATTTCTGCATTAAAGGAGTTGGGAGTGTGTTGCAGTTGCTTATTTTATATGATTATGTTCCTCACTCTTTTACAAATCAAATTACAGACAAATAGATCTGACTATGTAAAAAGTGTTCTGAGTGTTCTTGTGATTCTAGGGAAACGCTTTTTAAATTTTGTGTGCATGTGTCTGATAAATAGTTCAGTAGAAACCTATATCCAACTGTGACAAAATGCRTATAATAAAAATAGAATACGTGCAAATAATTTTTAGGAACATCAACTTTAGAACAATTTATACCAGAGCTAGCTAACAACCAAGTTCTTTCCCAGTTTGATGTACAAATACCTAACTGTTAAAATAGCAACTATTTCTCATGATAAGAGAGACTCCAAAGTAGATGCAAGCCTCAGTGCATAGGCAGAAGGTGCTAAATGTGTCTCTCTAATACCCATGTTACATTGATTTAATTAGTGGTTTTATGCTGTTCATCACTCYGTTAATCTTGGTGGGAAGGTTTTGTTGGGGGAGGATTAGTTATTTAATCTGCATTTTTAATTGGAGTGTTTTTGTAGTTCAGTGTTACCTAAATAAACACAGTGTAGTTTTTTTCTTTTTTTTTAAGGAAAACGTTTCTTTTGAATTCTTGTTGGACTTTGGTGCTCAAAAACTCTGAGATTCATTAGGATAACGTGAAAATCCCATTTGTTACACAGTCTGACACATAAATGTTCTTGCTCTGTAACTTCTTCACATGCAATTAATCCATAAAAATGCTATGTATAGAGAAGCCCTCGGAGTGTAAGATCTCTGAGGCTGATGCGAGTACTATGTTAKATACTTGTGTGTTGGAGCTGGCACCTCGAGGTGTGACTTCTGTGAAAATCTGGAGCGTGGCATCCTAAATGTCAGCGCTTGAAGAGAAGTACAGCCCAAGCTCACGGGCTCTGCTTCCTCGGGTCATGCAGCCGTGCTGCCTGAGCCCAATACGGAGGTGAACGGCAGTCGGGTCACCAGAGTGGGGTGAAGAGGCAGTGCCGGTGCCCCCAGGAACAGGCTGGGGTGGCGGGTGGGTGGCAGTGGCAAGGGCTGGGAAAACAGAGATAAAGCACTTTCTGGTAGACCCTTCAAGGGTTAACCGAGACCTTGGCTGAGATGGTAGCAGTGAGGAACCTTTGGTCACTGGCTCCAGTGAAGTTGCTCCATGTGTTTGCTGTGGCTGGGATCCAGGACAGTGAAGAGTCAAAAGGCTCAGCCTAACCAGAGGAGAGGCAGCCGCCCTGGACAAGGGGCAGGTACAGGTGCCTGCCTGGGGCTCTGAAGAAGCCAGCTCTTCCAGGGCCCAATATACCGGAGCTAAGCTATCCATACACATAGCTCTTTCAGTGTTTAAAGCCTCTCTTGCACTGCGCTTCATTAAGATTAMACTGTATTTCTTTGGTTTAGGAAGGCTCTCTGGTTGGCGTATTAGCTGTTGGTCACACGCACCTGGTCCAAAAACGGCTGGYGTCTGAAACGGCTCGGACCTGCTGGAGGCAACCCGGGCGATCTGCGGATGCTGTGAACCAGGAGCTGACCAAAAAGCGGGAGAGCTCCAGGATTCCTCCCCGGAAAAGGTGAGTGCTGGAGGGCAAAACCAGTGGGAGTGCACTTGTAGACCAGAAAACCAGAGCAGTTTTCTGAGTACAGAGCTGACTGCATTGTAGATGGGACCTTTGAAATTTAAATATGTAGAGTGCATAAAGGATGGTCAAGGTGTGAAGTTATTTCCATCGGTTCAAACTGCAAGTTGCTTTCTGGAAGTGTAAGTAGGATCACCATTTGCACACATCGCCCTTGATTTCTGTCTGCTTTGAGTCACATCATTCTTATTGCTCGTAATTTGTATTGCCAAACTTATTCCAGTGTTATTGTCTCTTTAAAACCTCACACTCGGATAGCCTTAGGCAGTTAAAACAATCAGGACAGTGGAGCAGTATCTCGGAGCTAAACCAGAGCAGTAGGTAAAGAGCGGAGGGTTGCTTTCTTCAGTGGTAAAAGCATAGGTGTGAGTTGGGTGATGAGGAATCTATTCCTGGCCCTAACAAGCAGTGCAGTCTCTACCTGATTCACCAGTGTGTTACTCTACTAATCTTTTTAGGCTCATCTTGCCACTCTACTGTATCTATGGCAGTCTGTTACACTTGCACAGGGTGGATGTAAAATGCTGTCAAATTGGAAGGGTGATTTATATCCCAGAGCGAAGCTTTGTATTGGTCCTGGTAGATGGGCTGGATATTGTGGGACCAGAACAACGATCTCCAGACCCTGCAGCATTCTCAGACCGCTCTGTGTGTCTGCAGTACCCGGTGTGGTGCCCTAACAGGAGGTTAAGCACGGGTGCTCTGATACAGCTTGCAGCGGTTCAGGCTACAGTATTGTTTTCCCTATTGTGGATAAGGTTTCACGGATAAGGTCGTGCACAGTACTTTATCTCTTACTGGGAACTCGTTTTGAATATGTAGGCACTACATATATAAAATTCAGATTCAGGTAGCACCTTCCTCCCTCAGCTTATCCTGTCTCAGGGGTCTCTACCCTGTCTTAGTGGTAGTGCCCAAGAGATCCCCTGCTAGAGTATCCCATTATCCCACTCTTGTAGGTATTCTTGCTTTGATAGACCCCTGTCCCTCTCTGAGACTGGGGAGCAGACCCAGTCAGCTGCTGAAGAAAAGCAGTAGACTTAACTGTGGCACTGCTCACAGTGTGGATAAGCAGGGTCAGCTGCTGCTTCGAGCTCCGACTGTGATCTTGCTGCCCGTTGTATAGCTGAATACAGGGCTTCACTTGGTCAAAAAGTGTTATCTACTGAGCAGTAAAGTGCAGACCAGTGCTGCAAGGTTATGACAAAGCAAGTGTCGGCAGCTTCGAGCCTTGAAATGAGTCCAGCCGTTTTGTCAATGATGCAGCCATGAGTACTTCTGAAGAAAGCTGTGTCTGGCAAGCACTCTGGTGTATGGTACTATTGCTGTGAGTAGAGCAAATGCTGCTTATCGCCTGCCCTCAAAAACCATCAAAGGAAGCGCAGATATCTCCTATTACTGTTAAAACAAAAACTGAGCGCCATATGGGCACAAGAAAACATAGATCCATTGGCAGCAGAACAAGACTATGAAATATTCATTCCTCCAGTGCCTCCTGTATGTTCCATCCACTCAGGCTGTTCAGGATGCTGTCTGCTGGAGATGCAGACAGATCTTCTTCCAAAGCCACAGGGACATGACCCTGCAGACTGTGATCACCACTCCGCTCAGCTTGTCCTCCATGAAACTGTCTTGTGCGTTGTTGTGACATCCTCGAGGACACAGAAGTAACCTTTGATCATCCTGCGGGCTGTTGGTAGGAACTGTTGTAACACCAACGRAACTGGGACGCGTCTGATAATGCCAGCCTGGAATTGGCTGTGAGGTGAGGGCAATGAGTTAGGACCAAGATGGAAGCACTGACTGCCCTGGCCCATTTTGCAAAAGGGGGGTGGGGGGCTGCATCTTTTGTGTAGTATTGCTTTGTTTTTTGTAAGAGAACTTCTCTACTATGTCAGTTTGTTCCTAGCTCTGTCTTGCTGAGAAGCCAAAGCGTCATCTGCTAAAAGTTCCCTGAGCACAGGCAGGATTTTCCTCTCCAGGCAGAGTGCTTTAGTGGAGAGGAGTGTATTTAAATRGCTGTTTGGAAACATCTGTGATGTGTAGTTTTTCTCAACTCGTTTACTATGTAATGGTTGTCAATTGGCAGCTGAAGTTGAGAGGCATTGAGGACTTATGGAGCTGCAGAGGCTAAATTCTCCTCTGATTCTTCTGTGAACTGCTCTGAGCTCAGGTAAGAGGTGCCCAGTGTGAGAGAAGGCATTGCTGAAGGTTTGTTCAGAGTCTGTTCCTCCGCATAAAATGTATGTATTTAGATGTGGAGGGGTTTTTACTCTTTTTTTGCTTTTTCCCTCCTGGGAAGGTATGAAGATTCCTTCAGCCATTTCACATACCCAGGCTGCACCATGCATGCCATATTGCAGACTTTTGAGCATTTTTCCCCATTTTCCTTCTGCATCTTCCAGAGTTGCTCTTGGCTATTAGGCTTTTGCTGAGAGATACTCAGATTTTTAGTGCGGGAAAAGCTACCTGTAACTAGCAACTGCTGTAGAAATGATGGGCTGCTTCAAGCGAAAGTTTAACCCTTGCATTTAACAGCTGTCTTGTAATGTGCCCTACCCCATTTTGAGAGCACTTCAAATTTCTTAAAGAGCTTTGAGGAAAGGAAGTGGGTGATACTTGAGTCAAAACAAGACACTATAACTTGTGTCCAGAACAGTTTTCAGCTTCTCGTTATGCCAGCTAGCTGGATTTGCCCTAGAGTGAGCCATCTTTGGAGTTGTCCTAGTCCAGAAGCTGAGGGAAGCTGTGGAGGCTAAGATAAAATCCCAGACTGTGTTTGAAGAGTCCTCACTGAAAGAAGTAGTGGAAGCATCCTGGGGGTAAGATGGCCCAGCTGGGTTGAGAGGTGGGGTAGGTTTCACCAAGAGGGCTCTCAAGGAAGAAAGGATTGGTCCTGAAGCAGGTAAAACGTGTTTGTCCTCCTGTGGTCTTGACAGAAGTGAGAAGACGATAAACTGGAAGAATACTATTTTTTTTCTTTTTAATTACGAAATAAGTAGACAAACATAGCAGGCAGTGGATTTGTGGTTTCCATAGTGATGTAGGTGTGGAAGCTTTTGTACAGCTGAGCTTCGCCCTCTCTGCAATCACACTTGAAGGCTATGAGTATTCAGCTTTCCTGCCAGGGAAATGTAAATACACATCAAACACGGAAATGGCTGAAAATGCAACTGCATGTTCATGATTTTTTATTTTTGCTATGTCACCTGAATATGTGGATGTTGGGAAGCTCAGCTCCATCGTGGCTTATTTCTCCTTTATCTGTTGTCCTGCACTGAAGCAGTGCATCAAACTGTTGTAATACCACAGTTCTTGCTGCACCAGGCAGTGATATGTTGAGCTGGATCCTTTGCTTTCTCTCATCCTTACATACACACACATCCCACAACACTGATGCCTGTGACTCTCTGCTCACCCACGCTGATTTCAAACATGCACTGATCAAGAAACGTATGCCTGACTCTTTCAGGGCATGCACCACCCTGTGAAACTTGGAGAGGTGTACTTCATGCTGTTTGTAGCCATCAATTTGCTTGTTCCTATGGGCCACAGAAATGGGCTGCATGTGACATTAAATCACAGTTTATTTTAATGGGCATTTTGAGAGTGTTTCAATAGTCAAAACATATGACCTTTGGGGAATATTTGCATATGGAGAGAGCTGTTTGTGACTGTGAATGGTTGAATTTGAGAGCCTTTAAATCTGGCTTTCGAAATAAGTTGGAGTGTGGAATTTTTCAGCATCTCAGCTGATGSATTATCAGTGGGTCATAGAGGTAGAGGAAGGAAAATGCTTAATGTGAATGCTGGATGCACACATCAGACAGTTAAGCACGTACCAGTCCTCCATACCCACTTGCATAGTCCAGTCTTTGTGAGTCACGGGCATTTGTGCCTTGTCKTCTTCCTTTTTACTCATACTGCTGCTGGATGCTTCTCTTGCTGTCTCCCTGAACAAATCTCCCTTACCTTCGGCATTTGTTTTGCTTGTCTGATGGATGTAATGGGTCATCTGTTCCCTTTATAGAAAGGAATGTTAATTATTTTCAGAAGGCTAATTAGGTTGCTAATGAGAAGCTCTACTGCAGTAATATTTCCTTTAATTACTCACTCTTAAGTGCTGTACAGAGAAGCTTATTGAATATGCTGTTAAATACAAATGCTTGTATCTGGCTTAGAGATGCATCTTCAGGCTCCCTGAAAGAAATGCTTTGGTAAACTTGGGAATCCATGTGACACAGATGACTGAGCAAATGAGACTGGTGCTGAGAGCCGCCTAGTTATGCAGCCCTTTTGACTCCATATGAATTCGGTACTTCTGCAAGTGACAGGCCGCAGTTGCGCTCTGTATTCCAGTTTTGCTGCTGCTTTTGGCAGTATCGGTAACCAATTGTGCTACCTGCCAAAGTGATCTATAGTTAGATGCAGCTCTCACACCAAATAGTTTAGTCTAATTAGCCAGATGGCAGCCAGAGGCACAGAGAGGTGGAGTGACTCATCCAAGGTCATGTTGCAGATCATGGCAAACCTGGTAATAAAGCAGAGGTTTTGTCAGTCCTGTGTTACTGTGCTGCACTGTTTGGCCCCTTGTGCCTCTCTTAGGGCCAGCATAGCTCACTACAAGACTTGCATCAGTTTGCATATTGCTTTGGAGGCAGCACAGCTGCTCAACAACCCCATCCATGTATCCACCTTGGCACTGACCTAGGAAGGTACTTTTGTTTCTCCATCTGAGTCCTGGCTGCTACTTGCTTCTCTCCTTTTTTCACCCTTTGTTGTAGAAATCTCAATGCCTTTTAGAATTGCTCTGAGAGACCTACTGTATTCTAGATGATATTTTAGTTTTAGTATTCCCAGGATGAGAGGTGTTGGGGTGGATCTCCAGCATCCCCTGCTTTTTGAGTGCTGAGCCTTCATGCAGCTCTGCAAAAGAGCTTCGCTTTTTGGTAGCATCCTCTGATGTCCAATCCAATTCTTGAGTCTTTTCTTAGCCAGGCTCTTGGAATTCTTTACACACCGTAACTCTACCAGGGAAGATGGTGAGGGAAGGCTGCTGAATGGGGACSACTTCCAGGCATCAGAAGCTCCCTATGCTTATATACTGATCATCATAGATCCAGTTGGAGAAGGAAGGAAGATCTGTCAATGTTGTGGATGCAGGGCAAAACTTCAGACTTTGTACTGTGCTGTCGAAGTATCTAAGTGCAGGTGACTCTGAAGAGTGACTTAAGCATAAGAAATACCCAAGAAAACTATTACCAGCATGAGATAGCGAAAGTCACCCTCCAGGAACAGTGTTTTCAGGAACAGATATGCACGGCTAGAACAACTTGTATCTGTGCTCCACACATGCACAACTGCCTTGGCTGAGGCACATTCATTTAAAAGTTAACTTTGCATATCTTTACAGCTGTGGGAACTCTGAGAGACAATGAAGATACAGCGAAGCAAGTTGGTTAGCTGCAGTGTACATATAGGTTCTAAGTTAGTACAAGCCTATGCATGAGGAGCACACTTGACAAATGTCGAGGTATCTATTTTGAACACCTTGGCATTGCTATGAACTGTTGTGCAAAGTAGTGGAATTAGTGCTGTTTAGCATATGTGTAATGTAACAGGTTTGTTGTTGCGTGTATCAAGACTAGTTATGTAATGGAAGCATATTTAAGTTGTTTTACTCACAGTGGGAGATAAAAACTTAAATTCTTACTCATCCTACCAACAGTGTATTGCTTAATATATAGTGATTGTCATAAAAGTCCTTACATGCTGCAGGTTAGTGTACCTCTGGAAAGGAATGGACAAACTGACCAGAATGTGCGCCTGCAGGACTGTCAATAGTAGATGCATGATTCAGGCACGAAAATGACAGCTCTTGAGTGTTTTACATAAGCAGGGACAAGATAACATATGGTGCCTCTCTGGTTCCATTTGCTATGGGTCACCTGATGCTCTGTTTGTTGAGCAGATTTTAAAGATGGTTTAAAAAGAATTTAAGGTTTGGGGTTTTGGAGATGGGGTTTTTTTGGTGGTCAGTGTGAGCAGTATCAAACTGTTTTACTTAAAACAGAGGAATTCTTTTGTAGTCTTATCACAAGACAGTTCCCAACACACAGATGAGAATTGGCATCTTCGTTCATCTGGCTCTTTGCCCAGAGGCATAAGGCACCTATTGTTGCCCAGAAGAAAAACAAGATAAAGAAAAAATCTTGTTTGATAAGACCTGAAATTATTCTATGTAACCTCAGGTATTTCACTAAGGTGGATAAACAGTGTTGTAAGTGCTTTAAGCACCTCTAAGTGGGTACTGGAAAGATGCAGGAATGCTCGAACTCCAGTTTTGTCTCCAGGATGGGCAGAAAGTCCCTGGCAGAAAATAGCGTGACCCTGGGAAAGCCCTGCCCTGTTTGGGAGCTGTCACCAATTGTTAACAGGGCAGGACACTCTTGTCACCCCTGGCCAAGGCCATTGAGTATAAATACAAAAGGACAATTACGTGGTAGCTGGGTCAAGCCTTAGGTTACAGTTCAATGGAAAGAAGCCAGTTGAATTGCCCTTCTATTAAAAGGCCTCTACTGCTGCATCCTCTGATGCAAGGGTGGCAGGCTTGCCTCCGTGCTGCAGAGGGTGGCACAGCTGTGGTCGTTTTCTTTTCTGGTTGTGCTTGCCAGGCCCCATGGGGAAACTGAGTCCTTCCGACTGGGTGCAGGGTGCAGTAAGCTTCCTCTGACAAGTTGACAGGAATTAGTGGAGGCTTGGTACTTGACAGAAAGAGAAACTAATTACGGGAGGTGTTAAGAACGAACTGACTTCATGGATGGGAAGTCATGATCTTACCACTTCCTCTCACACGTTCCCGTCTGGTGTAAATGGCTCTGTAGCACATAGCCTGCTAGATAGCATCTCTTCCAGTGTTTCTGCTGAGTGTCCTGCGTTTCATGGGATTCGGCCACTAGGCTGCCATGAGACTTCAAAAATAAGCCTCTTCAGCTCACTATTCCCTTCTCTTCAATGGTCAAGTGCAATATGGTTTTCTAAGGAGAGGTAATACGTTTTGCTGGGTCAACTGATATTGCGGAAGGGTGGAGGGTGGCAATAAGTTTCAGATACTCCTGCCATCTCTGGGCTTGAAGCTGTTTGAAGTTGAATATCAGGTTTCTGTCTCTGATCTGAYCAAAGTAGTAAGATCAAAGTTACTGAAAACATAGTCTGGGTCTGCAGTAGCTAGTTGTCCCCTGGCATGAGCATTTTGCTTGTGGAGCCCAGCAGTGGGGAAGGATTGTGCACATCACAACCCCAGCTGRACAGAGCCACTGGGCCACCAGCGCCTCCTCCTTTGCACTTGTGTCCCCACATGTTCCTGAGGCCCCTGTATGACCATCACGAACAGTTTTGTAGGGGGAATTCAGAGTTGGTGAAAGGTACTGTCTGGACTGTCCAGAGGGACATCTGTGCTTTTGTAAATGAAAGAGAAGGTCTGACAGTGAGAACATGAACTTTGTGTTGTGCATCAACATGAATTATCTGTTCTGGAAAGAGCAGCTTCCAGAAGCAAGTAAAAGAATCCAGAGTCAACTGCTGTCTAGTCTGTCTTCTGAGATGGACAAGGATGTGGGCCAATTAGTGCCTGTGTTTGGATTATAAGGATGTTTTGTCAATCATCAGGAATTAAACAAATATATATGAGAAAAAACAAGAGCTATGTGTGTTTTGGAACATTTTCTTTTTGAAGCCTAAAAAACAGAATAAATAGGATTCTGGTTTCTAGATCTTATTCTGCAGCAGCAGCGAATAAGAAAGATTACATGGTATGATGCGTTCTTTGAGGCACAGGCTGTCTTTCCATGTTGTGTTTGTACAGGCCTATGGTACCGTGATTTACGCACACCCGGCCACTCCTTCTSGTAGTAATATTAAGGGAATATATGTCTTGTTGTGAAGTATTCTGACACAACTGAAGATGCGAGGAATTCAGTTGTCTTAAACTTCTACTTTAGAAAGGTAGGATGTTCAATTTCATCTATAGTGTTAGCATTTGGGACAGATGGATGCATGTGGAGCCTTCAGCCAGTGACGTGGGCTGCTAGCCCAGGGCAGAGACTGCTGGAGACGATACACAAGAGCCTGTTCCTGCTGCTGATAATTCTGTCGGGGTGCTAGTCAAATGATAGCCATGCCCCACTGCAGTGCCAGGTTAGTGGAGACAGGTTTTAGAATAGTTGTCTTCCCTTTTTTGTAAGGGCAAAACAGGTCAGTGCAGATAGTCTGGCTATATTCAGTCATTTTCTCTTCTTTCTGCATGCAGCAAACTGCTTGGCTTCAGACAGAAGGGAGTGCTGAACTAGAGAAGCACAGTGAACTCCTGCCTGCAGAGCAGAGTAGAATTTACTTTTAGTAAAACTAAAATTGTGTCTTATATCAAGAGAAGCTGTTACTAATGTAGCCTTCTAAGCAGAGTCATCTGAGAGAAGAGACTGGTAGAGAAGCAGTCTTGACTTATCTTGGCACCTTTTATTGTTGGGGTTTTGTCAGCTGTCTGACAGCATATGCAGTCAAGAGTCATAATCTTAACTTTTCTCCCAGTGCTCTCAAGATTATTTTTCATCCCAGTGTAGCCTTTTGGTCCATATCCCACCGTCTTCCTCTTCCTCTCCCCATTCTTCTGTATTCCAGCAACTCAGTTTCCAAGCAAGACTTGCAAAAAGCATGTCTCTCCTAAGCCAAGCATGGATCTGTACTGCCAGGTTAACTTTGCCACTGAGCAAAACTCCGATTCTTTGTTCCAGCTGCTCTGATTCTACAAGTGCTGGTGCAGGAAGATGATGTGGTTAAACTGCTCCGATGTAACTTTCATAAGTCCTTTGTTGGCCACTGAGAGACTTCTTACGTGCCTTCCCATCTCTTCCGACTTAGATGTCTTGTCCATACCTGAGTGCTGCCTCTTCTCAGCGATGGCTCAGCAGCTCAACAATGAGAGGAAAATAGCCTCACTTTTCCAGGCCATTTTGTCCAGCTCCATTAAGGTTCCCAGCCAGGCTGGTTTGAAGGATTCTGTTAACTTGGGGTTGGTAGCCAGGAGGAGGATGGAACATGTATCCAAATTTTATCTTGTCACTGTAGTAGCTGTGGAAATCTATGGATCTTCATTATTATCTGCTTAGGTGAAGCTAATGATTAGGAAAGAGTGATGAGTTTACTTCCCTGACATCTGCCCCCTACAAGGCTTCAGCTATTAATACACTTACAATTTTACTTGTGTGTTCTTCCGTGTTTCCGTCTATTCTACAAATACTCCAGGGTCTTTCCATCCTACTTCTCTTAGATCCACCTTCTGTTCTCAAGGCAAGGTTCTTGCAAGGCTTTCCCCAAATTAATTCTTACCAGCTTTTCCTCTCTTTCTGTGCTTTGGCTCACTGGRTCATAGAGGAGCCAACACAATTATAGTAGTGATTTTAAGAACCAAGGAAGAAAATTGCTCTGCTTTCTACTGCAGCAGCTGTGTGTGTGGACTCAAATTCAAGTCTCCTTTTATTAATGTGCTTTGACCTTTTGCGACTGTGCCATCTTTCTGCAGCTGAGAGTGGAAAATATCTTCTGTGCGGATTGACAGCTGATAGGAGTGAAGAGGTGAGTAGTATTTTTACCTCCTTGCTGAGTTTAGGATTAGATTTAGCAGTTCTTAAGGATTTTCTTTTCTAAGGTGGAAGCTTAATTCCTTTCTCAGGTGTTTTGCAAGTACGTGGTATTAACATGATGCAGCTAAATTCTGCAAGTCCTGAAGCAGATGCATGTTAGCTGCTATTTAGAAGAGGTGGTTTAGAATTTTTTAGGTGGCTGATTGCTTAGATTGGATCTGGGAAAAGGGATGAATGTGAGTAGGGTCTCAGCACGTACCACAGCCATAAACTGCCAGATCTGCAAAGCAGTCTGAAGCTGTGGTATTGCTTTATTTCATGGTCTGGGCTGCCCTGTGCTATGAAAGATGAATTCCGGAACTCCAGGCATTCGGAAGCATCTGAAGTATCCTTGTGCACATACATATAGACTTTTCTGTCTTAAGGAACCTAAAGTCTTACACTTATGTTGACTAATAAATATAGGCAAGTTTTGAAAATGCTTTCCTGTATTGGAGCAATGAATCTGTTTGTTGGTTTTGCTGGGGAGACTGTTCAATAGAGCATGGTCATTTGGACATACTGCAGTCACAAAAGAAAATGTGAAAGAAGGGTGTGAACATAGTATTAAATGGATATACTTTCAGAGGGGCTGTGTAAAGGTTGGAACTGAGCATGCCCTGTGRAGCCATGATAAATGATTGGCAGGCTGCAGGTTGGAATCCCGAATCCAATAGTAGTGGGTTTGCATGGCAARGTTTTGGTAGTGGCGGAGAGCTACAGGGGTGGCTTCTGTGAGAATCTGCTAGAAGCTTCCCCCGACAGAGCCAATGCCAGCCAGCTCCAAGACTGCCACTTGCCAAGGCCAAGCCCATCAGCGACGGTGGYAGCGCCTCTGTGATAACGTATTTAAGAAGGGGGGGAAAAAAACTGCAGAACTGTAGCTGGAGAGAGGAGTGAGAATATGTGAGAGAAACAACTCTGCAGACACCAAGGTCAGTGAAGAAGGAGGGGAGGAGGTGCTCCAGGCACCGGAGCAGAGATTCCTCTGCAGCCCGTGGTGAAGACCATGGTGAGGCAGGCCGTCCCCCTGCAGCCCATGGAGGTTAATGGTGGAGCAGATATCCACYTGCAGCCTGTGGAGGACCCCACACTGGAGCAGGTGGATGCACCTGAAGGAGGCTCTGACCCTGTGGAGACCCCACACTGGAGGAGGCTCCTGGTAGGACCTATGGACCCGTGGAGAGCAGAGCCCACGCTGGAGCAGGTTTGCTGGCAGGACTTGTGACCCTGTGGGGGACCCACRCTGGAGCAGTCTGTTCCTGAAGGACTGCACCCCGTGGAAGGGATCCACACTGGAGCAGTTCATGAAGAACTGTAGCCCGTGGGAAGGACTCACTTTGGAGAAGTTTGTGGAGGACTGTCTCCTGTGGGAGGGACCCCAGGCTGGAGCAGGGGAAGAATGTGAGGAGTCCTTCCCCTGCGGAGGAAGGAGCGGCAGAGACAACGTGTGATGAACTGACCGCAACCCCCATTCCCCATCCCCCTGTGCCGCTGGCGGGGAGGAGGTAGAGAATTTGGGAGTGAAGTTGAGCCTGGGAAGAAGGGAGGGGCAGGGGGGAAAGTGGTTTAAGATTTGGTTTTTATTTTCTCATTACCCTACTCTGATTTGATTGGCAATAAATTAAATTAATTTTCCCCAAGTCGAGTCTGTTTTGCCCATGACGGTAATTGGTGAGTGATCTTCTTATCACAGCTGCGAGCCTTTTGTTGTATTTTCTCTCCCCTGTCCAGCTGAGGAGGGGAGTGACAGAGCGGCTTTGGTGGGCACCTGGCATCCAGCCAGGGTCAACCCACCACATTGTAATAGGTCACCTYAGCATAAAAATTAACACAGTCAGAAGAAGCAATTATAGGAAAAAAAATATAAAATCCATCCCTTTCAAATAGAGGGGAAGAGAGGGCAAATAAGCAAATCAATAAGGACAACATAGGAATGTGTCTATGTATCTTTAGATATCTATACATCTGTAGATAGAATTAAAAAATGATGTAGGCATAGCGGGTTGATTTGCCTTCGTTAAAGCGGGTATCTGTGGTCCAGTCCAAATTACAGTGTGAGGGAACAGTCCAGTTCTGTGATTTGGGGAGAGGCAGTAAGAAGCTCAGAAAGACTTGGAAAAGAACCAAGGTGACATCAGCTGTAGTCAGAGGAAACGTGGGGCATCCTTATGACCCAGCTCCCTGGTTCATGAGCTGGAGTGCATGAAGCTGCAGCTGGGAGCACGTTTCAGTTGGAAGAATAGGGCTGGGAAACACCCCTGGGACTGTACCTTTATAAGCTGACTGATTGGAAAAGGAGGGAGCTGTAGGACACAGCAGTAAAAGCTTACAGACCAATGCTGAATTAAGAAGTTGATGTCTGAAGAGATAAGAGGCTTCCCTGAATGGCAGGCAGAAATAGCCTGGCAAATACCAGTTCTGCATGGGGCACAAATGTTGAGTTACTGCTTTGTTTAAAAGAGCTCATGAGTGTTCAGCTTACCACCTTTCAGAAGGCTGGTATTTTCAGTCACATTCCCCTGTGGGAAAGCTCTGGAGCTGCCTTCTTGGGACACACAGCACTTAATCAGAATGAGTCTGACTTGAAGGGGAGTCATAAACCGCTAAACATTAGAGGCTTATGGTGGATCTGATGCTTCAGGTTTACAAAAGAGAAAAATGGCAGGTGTGCATAAACATGAAGTTGGTGTGTTTGTGGTTGTAACCCGAATGCTAAGCTTCCTGACACCTTGAGGAAATAACAGCACTAAAAATGTAAGCCTTCTTTTGCAAAGATGTAAATAGCAACGAAATACCCAACACAGTGGAGGGGTATGTCTGCTGTGTAGGAACTAGGCCCTAAAACCAAAGTTTTTGTTGACTTGTTATTCAGGACAGAGAAACTTGACTGGTCTATGAAGACGGATTTACCTGAGTGATGCGCTTACAGGCTGCTGCTTGTTTTTTTCTGAATTGAAATAAACCTGGACAATAGTGTACAAAACTCACCACTAATTTATTTGCCCGTACGATATATTTCCACTGCTGATAACGTACTTTGCAAGCAGGTGACGGCATGATTAATCCCCATGGTACGCTAATTGGTGGGCACTAGTGGGAGAAACTCTGGGAAACGKCTCAGAGGAGCTGCCTTTCCCAGCTGTAGGCATGGTTGCCTACTTGAGGATCTTGTCAGACATGGTGGGGTGGTCAGTAGGAGTCTGAGATTTATCCTCTTCTACCCTTCCTTTCCAGGATGTTTCTGCCTCTGAGGACCTGTGTGAACTTGAAATTAAGAAGATGAGGTAGCCACCATCTTGGAGGCTCCACAAGGATTCCTTTGGTGAAAAAGAAGAATTTAGCAATCTGAGACTGCTCAAGTTTTTTCCACCAGGGATGTTAGGAGGAAACTTGAGGAATCACAGCCTGGTGAATAGCAGAAAGTGCTTGGAGGACCTGGTTCTTTCACATCTCAGCAGTAGTTTAATGTTAGGAAGGAAAATATATATATTGAGGAGGAAAAATAATTTTCTGTAGAATTGCCATCAAAAGACTTCCAAAAGGGGAAAAAGAGAAGAAAACAGTCTTGGGCTGTGTTTCAGAAGGTGCTTAAAAGTGTGCTCCCTCCTGTTTCATCTGTCTTTATGCAATGCCTTCTGTTTGCAAGGTTTAAACCTAACTCAGCTTAGACCAAGATGCTAGGTTTATTTATGGTCTGCAGCAGTTCTGTTCCTCCTGGATGAAGAGTGACTGTAGTTGCTAGCTGCAGGTGTTTACACTATCCAGTTACCTACTTTCAGTTGAATGCTGGGAGTTAATAAAGGCTTGTGCACTGGTGAAGAGTAATACAAGGAGAGGGAAATAGTTCTTTGCAGTTGTGTATATGCAGCACGAATTTCCAGTAAAAGAAGCAGCTAACTTTCTGAAATGCTGCTTTGAGCTTTACCTGCAGCAAACCAGGAGAGACTGCCTTGGATCTTTGAACAGTTCTACTTTTTTTTTTTTTTTGGTCTTTTTATACACACCGCTGTTCTTCACAGATTTAAGTGACTTGGATTGTGTCAGGGTATTAGCAGGCTAGGATTTTAGATACTCTTACTTCACTGCCTTGATCATAATATTTTTCTCTGCCAAGCTTAATTTTCAATGAGAAATGCGTTTGGATTTTTTTGTCCTTTTGTTTGCCAAACCTGGCTTTCCTCCATTGCATGCTGATTCTGGCTTGTTACTGCAGATTGTTCAGAAGAGCTGGGTAAAGCATATTTATTTGTTACTGATACTGACCTCTGTGAGTTGTCCAAATCAATTTATTATTGTAGTGTTGGAGTGGACTGGTGTATTTGCTTTTCATTTTGCTTTCGAAAGAAGATGGGGGCATTTGCTAAGAAGAAAAAAAACCTTTTCGAAAAAGAGCTGTCTGAATTTCCAAACAGCTTTAAGAAACCACGTGAGATGGGTGACATAATGTCTTAACCTTAATGTTGTCTCTTCTTTACGTCTGTTGGCTCTCTAGTGACAGTGGAAAGGATATTGGCTATGGCAAAATCTTGTAAACTCTCAGCATGTTCTCAGGATAAATTCTCTCTCTCCATTCATCACTCTGTTTTGGGTTGCTTCTTCCTGGTAAGCCATTATGTTCTTTGAATGCCGGATTTGCTTCAGTCAGCTAATACAACACGTTAAGCTCAAGCTTTCAAATGGAGCCATGAATTTTGATTGCCACTGTACTTGAATGCATGGTTTGAAAGGAAGGGGCCCAGCCCACAGGAGCTTACAAGTCAGGCAGTTGCCCATCAGGGGACTACGAGTGCTCAGACCTAGGCCTGAAGTCATGGGCTGCAAACTTGCGGCAGCTTTTGAAAAATGGGTTCTAGGAACTCAATTCTGCTCTCACTGCAGAGAATGAAGTCAACCTGGATTTACTGTCCAGGTTAAGGTAATGATGAATCCTGCAATTGATCACCCAAAACTGGAGGACAGCTGATACAGATTCTCAGGGCAGGTTGTGCCCCCTTGGACATCATCTCCTTGGGGGCAGACATTCCATAGTACTGGCCCTCTCCTCCGCAGTGTTAGTGGGAAGCTCTGCCTGCTCCAACAGCAGGGTCCTGGCTTCAAATTCTCTGCTTTGTGCTGAGGCCACTTCAGGGGCACTTGGGCCCTTGCTGGACACTTGCCTGTTTGAGAGCTGTAGTATCAGCAAATGTCGGGGACTTGGGGCAGCTTTTCCAAACAGGGGAGGGTAGCAGGTAAGGCACAGGAGTCTTCTAGCAACGGACTTGGAGAAGGACATGACCTTACCTGAAAGAGATGCTGGGGAGATGTGGGGATAATACTTCTAGGTGCCGAGTTTGGAGTCAGTCATTTTTCACAGGTTTGTCTTGCAAGTCTGCTGCTTGCTTGACTCCTCAGGGGTCTTCTGTCAGGAAGCATCCCTCTTGGTCTTTACTGTAAGTAAAGATCTGCCTTAATTTGTTCTCAGGTTGGAGTGGTCACTGTGGGCTAAGGTGTGTTCGAGTAACATGATGCTATGTGTGAGGCAGGGCGTGGGAAATCTCAGCTTTCTGCACTTCTACTGCCATTCATGAGATCACATTAGTCAGAAAACTATTCTTTAAACCTACAATGTCTTAATGTTTTCTCTTTGTTCTCTGAAAAGCCCCACCTCCACACTTCTTCCCAAGAAAACCCTACCTTTCTCCTTCCCATTGTGAAATGGTGCCTTCTGGGCAGCCCACACACAGGCATTACCGGTAAGAACTATACTTCCCCATCCCTTTGGCTTAGTCTGGTAATTGGATTTATTTAATCTCCTTTTGTCGTCATTCTTTTTTATTCTATCCCAATTCTCTTTGGAACAGATTTGAAAGACAGGCAGGGATCAGAGGCTGCCAGCAGGTAAAGAGTGAACAGGGCAAGGGAATGAGGAGTGGCAGAGAAATGATGCGCCCTCTAAGGGAAAGGAGCTAGAGACAAAAATGAAGGGAAAATGCAGACTGGAAATGGGCTGTGCATTCTTACTTGCAATACATGGTGGTGTGGGCAGAACTCAGAGGAAGGGTGACAATGTGCTTCCTCATAGAGGTGGAGTCCAGAGAGTGAGGCAGCGAAACCAGATGATTAATACATTCAGAACTGACCAAAATCCCAGGGCTCCAGATCCATCCTGAAAGCACTAAGGAATGGACCTCAAGTCTGTATTTGGAGACGTTTGTCTGTGCCATGCTTTTAGCTTCATTGCAGGGCTTGATTAATCGATCTGCTGGAACCATTCCACACTTCAGTACAGTCGAAATTCTATTTTCTGAGCCGCAGTTAATTGAGGCTCTCAGTTACCTGAAGGATGAATATCTCCTCAGAGTTATGACTTCAGCACATAAGTACCGCTAAGACTTTGCTGCATAAATCTTTAAACACTGATGAACTAATGTCTTGGGGCCAAATCCAGCACGTGTTCTGTAAATCTTTACTCATAATGGTTTGTGTGAGATTTATATGAAAATGTTGAAGCCAGATTTGCAGCACATTCATTGAATGTTGTCCATGGTTGCAAAGGCATGCTCTTTTGGTGTTTACTCACAGGGAAAATGCAAAATAAGAGAGGAAGAATTACATTTAAAAAGGTATTGCCCAAAAATGCATGTTAATTTTCATCGACTCTATTCTTTGTTAAAGCAGAAAAGCAGATACACGTCTGATTCTCCCAGTCTTAAGGAAGAACACAGTAGCTACAATGATGTGCCAATGAAAGTAATTCAAAAAGTCATGAAGAAGGGTTACTTACACAAGTACTCTTTGGGTAAGAAGGGCCTGAGGAAAAAGAATATCACAAGCAGTAGAGCTTACAGTCAGGGAGTGGCAGGTGCCCTCTACTTCAGAGTTGTCTGCTGCTCGCAGTCCTGTTGTTTGGAGGGGCTGGAGTATCCTACTACATATGTGCCGCCTCTGTCTGCAGTTACTCTTTCAAATTAAAAAGTAATTATGACATGTAGCATAGGGTTATACATGTATGTAAGGCATTTCTTAGAAGTATGAACATGCATGTTGTAAAACTAAATATTAGTAAATGCTTCAAATATTAATTTGTAAAATAACACTGTGCCCTAACTTTTTAACTGGCAGAAACTGGGCACTAAGAATAAGGAACTTCCTGCAGTAGTTCAAGTTCACCTGCAGTGAATCAAGTAGCTGACAGAATTTATAGCCTCAGGCCATCACTAATCAGGGGAATTGTCTCATGGAGGTTTTTTGTTTGTGTTTTTCTTTTATTAGCACTTCAGAGTTAATTCAGAGTATCTTGACGAGGTCTCATTATAGCCATCCAGACACTGTGAATCTAAATAATTCTGCTGAAGTAGAGGGAATAGAGACAATGTGGGAGAGACTTTTTGAAGTGCAGTTTGGCTTGGTAGCAGGGAAACAGGCAGAAAACCACTGCAAAGGAGAGCTTTGAAGAAAATGAACCAGGCAGTGCTCAAGAACTTAATCAGGCATGAATATGACATGCACTGATGTCTCCCCTGCAGTGCTTGTGTGTGACAAATCTGCCATTATTTCTTGGTCTCCCATCAACCCGTTTTCCGATCAGTTGCCTCCTGCCTGCCCGGGCTGCATCACCTGCAAAACTGAATGTGAGTGTGGAAGTGCTCCCCCTCCGCAGAAGGGTCTTGTGCGTGAAGCGGGGCAGTCTGGGATCTACGTCCTTTCTTCTTACTTGGCCTGGTGCATCAGGTTTATCTGTATCTTACGTCAACCTAGGGGATGATCAATATCCATTTCAGAGTTGATATTCTAAAATATAGAAGTATAATCTTTGTGTCGTTACAATATTATTTTCTTGCAGGCCGAACTCAGAGTCCTGCCCTGATCCTCTGAACCAGATTTCTGCAGAGAAACCCAGTCCTTCATATGCTTCTCCCTGTTAGGGCTGTGCTTGTTCACTGTAGGTGGAGGGTCTCTTGGCCCCTGTGTTGCCAGCAGCATTATCTGCACAAGGAGCACAGTCGGGAAAGGACTACGCATTCCTCCGAGGCCCATGTGTGGTTTCCATAGACTTGCCTTTTTGCTTCTATCAGCAAGCTGGAAAAGAAGGTCCTACTGGAGAAAGAGGGAAAATTTCTGTGCTGGCTTAGCTCAGGCTTCCTAATAATGTTGTATTAGAGGAACTATTTCTACTTTAGCTGCTTGAAGTATAATTTGATGATGATGACGGAAGGTATTTTCATAGTTTTGAATTCAGAAGCTCCCAGTTTTCCACAAAACAACACAGTGTGAGCAGCCTCAGTACAAGCATGGCCATCCGTGTGCAGCCTCCAGGACTTGTTTGCTCTCTGCTGAGACAATTGCGTAGGTGGCAGCTGTGTTTCTGGTTTTCAGGAAGCTGCTGCCTATCCCACTGTAACTACCTCAGTGATGAACGTCATTTGTTTTCCTCAGGAGACTGAATAGCTATCATACGTTCAGAGCTTTTTGGTCTGTATTACTGTCACTCCATTAAAAGTCTTGCATCACCAAGTTCAATTATCTACTTGAGGCTTTTCACAAATTTGCATCTCTTACTGAATCCAGTCTCGGCCTTTCGTTTGGATGCTTCTCCCACTAATGTCCTGCAACTACTTTTTAGCTTGATCCTTTTATCATTAATTGCTGCCTGATAAAACAACAGTTTTCTCCTTCATTTCCCTCTTGAGACCTTCTTGTGCTGTATTGCCTACCAGGCACCAGCCAATTTGGTATGGCTGGGAAATAAGATGCTTGCAAACAGCTGCAATTTTAATTGTGTCATAAATGCTCAATGCACACTGAGGTGCTGGGGCGTGTCCAGAGAAGGGCAACGAAGCTGGTGAAGGGTCTGGAGAACAGGTCTTATGAGGAGCAGCTGAGAGACCTGGGCTTGCTTAGCATGGAGAAGAGGAGGCTGAGGGGAGACCTTATTGCTCTCTACAACTGCCTGAAAGGAGGTTGTAGCGAGGCGGGTGTTGGTCTCTTCTCCCAAGTAACTAGCGACAGGACAAGAGGAAATGGCCTCAAGTTGCGCCAGGGGAGGTTTAGATTGGATATTAGGAAAAATTTCTTCACCGAAAGGGTTGTCAAGCATTGGAACAGGCTGCCCAGGGAAGTGGTGGAGTCACCATCCCTGGAGGCGTTCAAAAAACGTGTAGATGTGGCACTTCGGGACATGGTTTAGTGGGCATGGTGGTGTTGGGTTGACGGTTGGACTTGATGATCTTAGAGGTCTTTTCCAACCTTAATGATTCTATGATTCTAAGTGACTTGTAACCATTACATTGTGCAGTCCCCAACTTGTGCAATGATGTGTTGTAACTTGTTGTAGTCTCCCTAGGTATCCTCCATTCCCTTCTATGTCTGACTGTGTACTTTTTGTTTTATTTTGAATGAAATATTTTACAGGAGGAGCTGTAAAATATAGCTGTGGATTTGCTTAGTGCCTAGCACAGTGGAACCAGTTAATGTTTGGGCTACCACAGTTCGGCATCTGCCCTGTCTTGGGATGCTCTTAACCAGCAGGCAGCCTGTGAGGACTCTTTCAAGCATATCGTAAGAAGGAAGTTCCCATCAAGGCTGGGCTGACTGGGCATGTGACAGTAGAAGGCAACTATTGAGACTGTGTCAGCGCATCGATGCTTGTCTCCTTGCAGTTGTGGTGAAAGGCTCAGGATTCAAAAGTTGTCAACAGTGGTCTTTGCAATGGGTTAACTTGTATTGTAGACATTGTGCCAGGCCTGGTCCACATTCAGTTATTAGACTTCTAGTCTAGTGACTAGATACTTTGCAAAGTGTAAAAAAGAAATAGAGGATAAATAGATAATTATTAAATATGTGGTATAGAACCAGGAAAGAGAAGTCTTCATTGCACAGAGGAAATAGTGTGGGGTAGAACAGGATGTGGCTTGTTGGATATATTTGTGTGAGTCTTTGGCTTTGGTGGGCAGGTGTAAGGCGACGGAAATAATTGGTGAGGGGATCCTTGGAATAAGAAAGGAGGGACTGAGAGGGAAGGACCTTCTGTGCGTTTGATCCACCTTTGTGAAGAGATTCTCAAAATTACAAGTAAAACCTTACAGATAGTACTGCGTGCTGTGGATGCTCCCAGCTAACAGTTCAAATACATTTCATGTAAAGCTGTAGAGGGAAGTGCAAGGACTAAGGACCACAAGTGGAAAAGCTTAGAAAGGCTTATTGAAAAGAGAGGAAAACCATACAATCCCTTGGCAGCTTAGTAAAAACTTTATAATCATTTTCTTCCCTGGAGAACGAAGTTCTGTATTTCCTCAGTGCCTTACCTAGCAATAGGTATGACTTCTAAGGCCTCTGCATCTTTTGACGTCTGTCTCCTTAGATATAAAAAAAATTCTCCCTTCCTGCTGCAGCTATATATCCCTATTCTGACAAAAGATACCTACAGTCTATTTCCTTCTCACTGCTCTCCCTTACTCCTGTACCTCTGACTATTGATCTGTTCTTGAAATTATGTGAGAATGGAGGAATGATATGAGGGTTCAAACTCCTAAGCTTATCAACTGTGCTGGCCAAGTAACGTTACATTGACAAACTCTCATTCTCCTCAGAAAGTTTGCGGTGCGCTTACACATAAGCTTCTTGTGGACTGTGTAAAGATACACCCCCTGCATATTTCTCATGTGCGACCTCCACTGCTTTTGTGCGGGGTCTCTTGGGACTGAACTGTTAGAAGACATAAGGGAATTCCTAGCGACTCCTTAGTCTTTCACCCATAAGCTCACAATTTGCTGTTGATCCGGATCTGTAGCACCTGATGGTAGTTCAATGTCCTGTGTAAAATGGGTTGTGCCATTAGGAAATGAGTCTTTGTTCAAGCACCCACATCATATGAACTGCCAAGACTTTGGTTGTTTGGGTGTCCATTTAAGAGATGAGTGAATAGGTCACGGATACAGCTCTGTGCTTTCCACTTTCAATATTCCCCTGTGAATACTCTGCGTGTCTTTATGTTCATTATTATAGTTCCTTTTTCCTTATAAATGTTTCTCTTCTCTCATCTCCTATTAGAATTTCAGTCATACTGTGTGTTAATACTTTGTTCAGAGGGGCACCGTGTTTACAGAGCAGGGCAGCAACAGTCTCTTTCCAGATGGCATTGGAATGACTGCACGTAACATTAGTGTGGTCCTTTCCTAGCACCTTGTGCTACAGAACTGACAAGTGCAGAGCAAAGAAGTTAAGTAGTGCCTGATGAAGAGTCAAGAGAAACCCAACTTGAAAGAGTAAGTTTCTAAGAATGAAAGAGGTCAAATTCACCCTGTAGTGTAAATCTGTAAGGCTTCAGTAAAATGCTTAAAATCAGCTTGGGCCAGGGACCGTAGCGTGGCAGAGCAATGCTTTGGACCTTGTAAATGTCTACAAAAAGTGTAAAAACTAATTGTGCTGAAACAGTTCAGTGATAAGCAAATTGTGCCCTTTCGAAACCTCTTCACCAAGTTTCTTCCTGTAGAGACAATYAGAGTTTGTTCTCATTTCCTATTTATCATGACTAACCACCTCTCTCTATGCTCAGCTGTTCCTTTTTATTCTCCTCCTTTGTGTTTTGCTGTCCTGAAGCCAAATCTGAATGGATTTCAATGGCTTTCTTGTGCTTTTTGACTTGGTATCGGGCAGTCTGACACCATAAGAAAATTATTTTCCAAATCCTAGCCATACAATGCATGAGTTCTTTAACAGAAGAAATAACAGTTCAGATGAATAATGGGTGCAAGGTGTGGTGTCTGAAAGTGTAAAACCTCTGAAACTTTCTCCTCCGGTTCCCTTTCTCTAGCTCCCATCAAAGCTCAAGGTTTTCACTACAGTAAACATTTTGGGTATAGAGACTGTAGGTGACCCCTGGAAGGGCCCGCGTTTTCAATGCTGTGTTCATCTAATCAATTCCGTATGAGAATCAGAAAAGCAGGGGACAGTGCCGTTTCTTGAAAAGAGCAAAAAGGTGATGGGCGCTCCTTGTGAGATGACTGTATTTTTCCACTGAGTTGCAAACAGTAAGTTCTTTGGCAGCCTCACCGCTGGCAAAGCCCTTGTACCTGTCAGCTCCCTCCTTATCACCCATGCAATACCAGCTGCATCCCACTTCTCAGGCAGAGCAGTATACGTTGTCCAGGCCCATTCTGAGACTTGGAACCCGGTAAGGTTCCTAGCTGTGTTCCTAGCTGTGCTAGCACAGCTAGCACCTTTCCCCAGGACTTAAAATTTGCTGTCGTAAAAACGAGACGATTTAAAATTCACTTCTTTCTCAGATTTGGCCTTTGTGGATGTTACGAGTTTGTGTGTTGCCATCTGGGGGATAAGGACTTGTGACATCCTCATCCTCGTTGACTCCTCTCTCTCTCTCTCCCCCTCTCTCTCCCTCCCCCCATTTCAGAGTGCCTGCTGGGTGTTTGTAGAAGAATGGCTGCAGCAGAACCTCTGACCGCTTTCTCCCGATGGTACCTCTACGCCATTCACGGCTATTTCTGCGAGGTGATGTTCACAGCTGCCTGGGAGTTTGTGGTCAACTTTAACTGGAAGTTCCCAGGTGTTACCAGTGTGTGGGCGCTCTTCATCTATGGCACCTCCATCCTTATTGTGGAGAAGATGTATCTATATCTCAAAGACAAGTGTAACATTTTAGTGCGCTGCTTCATTTACACACTTTGGACATACCTCTGGGAGTTCACCACCGGCCTCATCCTACGCCAGTTCAATGCCTGCCCATGGGACTATTCCCAGTTTGATTTTGACTTCATGGGCCTGATCACCCTGGAGTATGCCATCCCATGGTTTTGTGCTTCTTTCATCATGGAGCAGCTGGTGATCAGAAACACCCTGCGCTTACGATTTGATGAGACTGCCGAGCCAGGGGCCCCCACCGTCCCTGTTGCCTTGGCCAACGGCCATGTGAAGACTGATTGAGCAGTGACTCAGAACGACAGTTAGCAATCTGAGAGAGCCCAGACCTCTACCACGGACCTGTCTGAGGTACTGCTCCTTGCTGTATGATAAGATTCATAAACCCCGTTTTTCTAATGGGGGTGTGCATGGGATATACCAGAAAAAAATGGAACCAATAGATTTTCTATGGATTTTACTCTTTGGACTCCAAGGACCAATATCAGTTAATTGTTAGTTAAGTCATTTCTGATTTTAACTTACTACAGATGAAAGCAGTCCTTTTGCTTACTCTTTTATGTGTAGAAAGAAGAAAAAGAAATGCTGTGGTGGAAATGCATACAAAAAGAAAAAAACCTAATTAGCGGATGGGCATGGACACGCCAGCAAAGTTAGTGATTGGCTTACTCCATTAGGCAATATTCAGGTGCTTGCTTGCAACCAATACCTCCCGTGGGACCTGAGATGCTGCAGGAACAAGGAAAATCCATCTGCTGTTGAGAAGAACCTAAGATTGGCAGTCTGCTGGGGAAGTAGATGGTGTTCCCCTTGCGAGGTCCCCTTGGCCTCTCCCCAGGTTCTTTGTTGCACCATGAAATAATCTGGTGCTGGAATCTTGCTGAATTTATACAGACCTTGTACTTCTTGAAATCTCAGTCCTGATACTCACTAGAATTTTTTTTTTTTTTTTTAATAAAGGCCTTTTTTGCCGAGTGAATTTTACCATAATCTGTGCAATCTGAATCTTGGCAAAAGGCGCAAGAAATAACGTAAGTCTTCCCATCTCCTCTGTCCCCTCAAAGCAGACCTTGCCTGAAGGGCTGCTGCAGATTCCACCTCCCATCTCAGCTGTGCAAACCTTGTAGAGACTGTACAGGCCACAAGAGTTTTCTGCCTTCCTTCCCAGGGATTCCTCTGTTTCTGGTGGTGTTGATGACTTAGTCTGGCTGCAGCCCATTGTATTTGAAGGTCAAAACCTTCACGTGGCTAACGTGGTATCCAGGATTCGGTCCTCTGGCACTGACTCTCACCTTCCTTCAGCGCCGGCAAGTCTTGGCTCAGTTCTGCCCAGTGTTCTCCTCAGTGTATCAAGAGGATTTGCTTTTTCTTCCTAAATTCTCCTTTGAATAACCACAGCCATATTGTCATGACAATAACTGGAGGCAGCAAGAGATATGCCATGCTGTCTGATACTTTATTAAAAAAAACAAAACCAAAAAAATCCCTCTCTGAAGAGCATTTCTTCATGCTGTGCCTGAGTGAGGCTTGGAGTTAGGGTGCAAGAGCAGCAGTAGAGAGGTGGAGCAGGAGGGAGTGCAGTGGCTCCATTGTAGAACTACCTGCACTGGGGACAGTTTGAAATTTAAGCTACTGGGGACATTTGAGGATTATAGGGACAGTTGTAGTGCAGGGGAAGTGCTTGATAGTGGCTTCCACAGGTTTGTAATTCGTTCTGGCAAGTCTTGGCTTTTGAAGTTAGCAACAAGCATGGAGCTTCCAGCTGTCAGATGTATCTCACTCCTAACTGGTTTATGGGGGAGATTTGCTATAGTTGCCCTGTAGGGCCAGATTAATTTTAGGTGTTCTTCCACCATAGTCAACAGAGCTGCACCAGGGATCAATTTGGCTTGAAATGCAAACGTGTTGGTGTGGTTGTGGGATTCCAGTCTTGTACTGGAAGTGGCCGGGCTATTTCTGTGTGGGCCCCCTGTCTGTGGTAGGGAGTGCTCAGCTGTGAACCTGCTCCTTGCCCTGGGGCATCCATTCCTGAGGGGAGAAGCACTCCTGGGCCTGTGAGGAGAATTGCTTGTTGGTTCTGCTCTTATAAAGGCAGTGTTAATCCTTTTTGTATCACACAGAGTGCAATTAATTTATTCCTCTCTTCCCCTTCCCCTTCTCACATGGCATCCGTTGCTGGCAATGGACACACAAAAACACTGGTGGTAAGAAGTTAATCAAATCTGCCTTGGGGTATGCAATGTCTCCTGAAGCACACAGAATACTTAGGTGGGTATTTAGAGTTTTCTTTTTATAGTTCATTAAAGTAAAAGAGAACCAACACTGAACAGATTATTTTTTTTTTCATGCTGGGATGCCATTATTATGAAATCAGAGGAGCAGTATCTTGTTCATCAGCCTTGATGGTCTCGTGTGTGTAGACCCAGGCAAAATAGTCACCTGACACTGTACATGAGGGGAAAAAAGAGATGAGATTTGTATGTGGGATAATGTAGATGAGCTCTACTGGACCTGAACAAGAATCGCAGGGTGCAGGTGAGAGTTGGGATCTCCCCATTTTGGCCCTGGCTCTGTCAGGGTCATTAAATGCTGTGTCTAAAGCTGGGTTGTCCTCTCACAGCCTAGTTTAAGCATGATGCTGTGCTGCCTCCTACACCACCCCTGCATCATCTGAAACCCTCAGCTTCATAGAAACATCCTTAGGATCCCTGCTTTCTCCTTACCTGTTACAAAACTCTAGAAGGTTAAAAGGAGTTAGCAACATGGTTTGGTGGCTCCCAGCTGCAGCTGGGACTGGGGGAGGAGTGGCTGTTCACAGAGCTAACCTGGTGCACAGAGTTATGTGTCTTGACTTTAGAAGCTCCCTACTAAATGACACTGGTTTTGCTCAGTGATGTAATATTTAAATGCTTAAATTACGGAGGGGTTTCCCAGCAGCATCTAGTATCTTATTCCATTATCCTTACTGCCTGTGCCATTGTAACAGCTGTTGTAGTCTGCTTTCCACTGATGTCTGACATGTACCACCCAGCTATCGCATCCTCATAGAGTGGTAATTTACACCCAGAAGTGCACTTTACTTGCAGCTTGCACACCAGAAACAGAAAGGGACCCGGCAAATTCTTAAATCAATTAAAATAATTATACATAATACCATGTACCTAATGGAGCTTGTTTCTGAGCAACATGGCTACAGTCAGAGCTTTGTCTTTTCTGCAAAATCTCCCTTTTTAATACATGTGATGCTTCTTACAACGTCTACAGAAGTGCCCAGAGCACATTACCGGGGTCTCAGTGGCAGCTCAGCAAGAGCTCGGGAGCTGGACTGAAGTTGTAGAGACATTTACATTAAGAAGAAAAAAACGCACAAGGCCTAACATTTGTTTGTACGTGTATCCTCCTCAGTAGATTAAAGTTGCCTGTTTTGAGTTCACCAGCAATAAAAAAACCTTGTGATTTATCTACCTTGTCCTAACTGCAGCAAGAAGAGAGTGGCCCATCGCTGCTTTTCTTTTCTGGGGGGTGGTGGGTGGTGGGATATGGACTCCAATTACCCTGAGGTTCCAGTTTTGCCTCCCTTCTCTTGCTTATCTCGTGTGGTCCATCCTAAAGGATCTCAAAGTACATGATGAAATACAGAGTCTGGTATCCTGCGCACAAGAGGCAGTTCTGTGCATTACTGTGATGTCTGCTCATACTCCAGAGATCTTGCCAGAGGGAAATGGTTGATTTACAGCAGGACCAGGCTGCCTTTTGGTCTTTGGTGTTATAATTGAGAGAAATGTGTACATATGTACCAGGTACTATTGTGCCTTTGGTCTGAGTGCATTTTGTAATTAAAGCAGAATAACCCAATCAAGGTTTTGCTTGACTAGTCCTGTGACTATAAAAGGTAAAAAAAGACTGCAGGGCTCTAATGGCTTTGAGAATTGGGAAGCAGGTGACTGAAGTCTTCCCAAGCTCAATAGCGCTGCTCTGCTGCTGACTGGCTTTCTGAAACCTGCACAGAAAGAAAGGGGACTTCGTTCACGGGAACTTCTGCCCTTTCTATACTATGAACAAAACATGAGCCACCACTAAGATATGAACTGAAACCAAATGTTTTTCTATTTTTGTTTATCCTGGGCCCTGAATGCTTGCAATATGCCCTGTATTGAAGGGGAGAATTGCAGACCTGAGTTCTTTACTTCAGTTGTTCTGCCTGCAAACAGCAGCTGAACCACCTGAGAAGGAAACTACTCCCTTCCTGCACATCAGCAGCTACCAAATCCCTCTGCAATCTATCCCTTGTTGTAGAAGGAAATCTCTCTTCCAGTGCAGCGCCTGCTAAACCAGAAGCTGTTCCCACCACCTGTCTCCTCGCCGAGCTGCTTTGGCACCTGATGACCAGGTAGGGTCACAGAGCTGGTGAGACCTCAGGAGCGTCATCCTTCTTTGGCAAATGGCCTCCACTTGCACCACGTGCAGTCTTCCCTTACTCCCTTCCGAGTGTCCTGAGCCAGCCCCTGGGGAAGGGACCTTCCCTTCCTTCCACCTCCCTCCCCAGGGAATGGAGCAAGCTCTGCTGCTGCCTGGGGGCCTCGGCGCCACTCAAGGTTTTAAGCTAACAGAGGCGGGTCTCCACTTGGGCAGGGGAACTTTGATTTTAAGAGCTGTAAGGGTTTGGGCTTCAGACTCGTTACTAGCAAGTCATCCACAGGCACAACAGTGAATTTGTACCACATGGAATGGCTTATTTCTTCTCGGATGGCAAGGGTTTGCTCCATCAAGGGTTTGGCCACTTGGTTCACTGCTTTGCCAACAAGAAGGAAGTTACAGAAGCAGGCGGTGCCCGCGGTACCTGCTCTGCTTTGGCCCCTGGGCAGCTAGCACAGATGCCAAAGGAAAAAGTCTTGACAGAAGTCCTAAGGAGGGGCTGGGGATGCGCTGGTTAGTTTGTGTATTTTCAAATACAAAGCTGCGCTTTCCCACTGAGATCTTTACTAYCTGCAGCAATGCAAAAGTTGTCTGCTTGCCCCAAAGTGTATGACTGCCTGAACTTACTCTGAAGTAGAAGGGACGTTTAAAATCTCTAGTCCTCTTTTTCTCTAGGAGATTCCCGACTTACGTCTTTGTGGAAAAATACATCATCTAGAAATATGCAAGCTAGTGCTCATTAAGCCAGTATAGGCACTAAAAGCCATACAGCACTGTGCTCCATCCTGCTAAGTTAATCATATTGAGAAGCAGAATACCTTGGCCCACAGAGTGTGCTGCCAAGTGGCTATACCACTTCAGCACCTGAATTAGTACAAACGCCTACTCAGGAATGCATTTTGCCTTATAAAATGTACTCTTAATTCCACGGGTTCCAGTGGAAATGCTTGTTGTGCTTAAGAGGGAGAAAGACTGAGATCCTATATAAGCTTCATCACTGCTTATGATCTTGAGAGCATCTTGTTTAAAGGTCCAGCTACTTAACTGAGACCCTAGAGACCAAATGTGGAAGGCGACTTGTCACGGCCTTGGAGCAGGTCACTAGCATCACGCACCTGCAGATTGCATTGCACGTGGTGTGCTGTGCAGCTCCAGTGCGCAGCCAGGACGAGCTTCCACCGTACAAGGACCGTGATGAGTAGAGGGGGTGATACGAGCGCTGCTGGTAACGGTGGCAGAGCGAGGACTGGTGGTGACATCTACATTCCCAAATCTTCAAGAGCTGGACAGGTTGGAAGCAGCTCTTATATGTTCTCCGTGTTTGGGACTTCTCGCAGGTCTAAAGCAAACTGGCAGTTTTTTTTATTCTGAGAGAAGCAGACCATTTCCTTGACTCCTTACTCAGGAGTCTGGGCTGTTCCCTCCTCCTTTTGTAGCCACTGGATTTTCTGATGTGAATGGCCTTCATTAGTGTCTCAGAAAATAGCAATTTTTAAATGGTAATTACAAATGCTTGACATCAGTTTGTATTTATGCTTTAGTCAATTTAGGAGCTAAAGACCCTTAAGTATCTGGTGATGCTGTTTGTTTATACTGTTGTGTGGCATGCTGTCCTGCTATAAATGCTATAACCATCCTGATGCTATAATGAAGAAGGAAGAGAAGGCAATACAAGCAATTCGCTCTTTAATAAAAATAAGTAAACATATGCAGTTGAGACAATATTTATTAAATATGTGAGTTAAGATACGCATAGTGCTTGTAGATCTCTGGCCTTTCAAACATGGGACACTTTCCAATACAGAATTTCTCTCTCCTTTGTGGTTATCTATATTGCTACTTCAGTATGGTTCTTTACCTAGTAGTTTGGGGATGAGAATAACAGTATTTGCCTTTCTTTTTTGGTTTTCACTAAAGGATCTCTAAGTGCTTTTCACAAACCAGTTAAATAATTCTCACTTGAACTTGAAGTAGTCAGGATTAACCCAAATAGCAACGATCAGGAGCTGATGGAAATGTTCTGACAGCTCCCAGAAGGTCATTTCAGGCCTGGGAAAGGCAGTTTAACTTTACCTGTTCACCAAGTTTCCATATTTGAGGAGCGAATTAATAAAGTTCCAAGAAAGTTGGGGAACTGGGAAAGTGCTACCCAGTTTCCACCATCTGAAGCTGACCTAGAAGTGGTTTTGTACATCATCACATCACTCTGACTGCCCAAGTCAAAGCCAGCACATGAAGGGACTGTCAGAGCTGATAGGCAGCATGGTTCTGTCTTGTACAAAATAGGACTGATTTCCCTCTGTTCGCTACATAATCCCATCTCCATCAGTAGAGTACTTTTGGGTAAATATTGCTAGGGGCAATAAGCCATGCTAGAGGCTAAACTGAGGTGACCATCTGCTCTATCAGCTCTTGTTGTTGCAGTTACTGCAGAGCTTATCTACATTGCTGCTTCTGTTGTCAGACCACTCATCTAATGCCACAGCTCTTCCTATTGCTCCTGTTTCTCAGCTTCTTTGGCAACCTGTCCCTTTCCCTGCCTTACTTCGGCTGCCACTCCATGCTGCAATCACAGGTACCCTAAGCCTCCTGTCTGAACTCCACCTTCGGCAATTTAACACAAATGGGGTGATTGTTGGTGAGCTGTAGCTTCCATTAATGCCCGCAACAGCTGCAGTTGTCAGTGCTTTGGAAGCTCAGGGCAGAAAATATTTTACACACTTGCCTTCAGGCACAAGTGTAGCAGCAAGTTTGCAATTGTTGTTCAGTGCCTTTGCTGTAACATCCACACAATGGTACATAATAGGCTTTCAGGGCTAAATACAGAAAAAAGCTTCTCCAGTCAATCTTGTTTAGTTTCAATGTATATGGAATAATATGTAATTTCAACTGATCCTTCATATAAATGCATATACACATAGCGAGTGTCTGTGTTTCGGTGCATAAACATAGCTGATGGCCTCCATGCTGCACCACTGATTGCATCAGAACTTCTACTGGCAAAGAAGAGCTGTCACCTGCTTAGCTGCCAACAGCAGTCTGGGCCACTTTCTTGAGCATATGAGATCCTGAGAAGATCCAAAATGAAGCTGCCACTCACTGCCACTTTCTTGAGCATATGAGATCCTGAGAAGATCCAAAACGAAGCTGCCACTCACTGCCACTTTCTTGAGCATATGGGATCCTGAGAAGATCCAAAATGAAGCTCCGCATACACAGGAAGCAGGTTAAGATCTGCGTTGACAGCTCTCGACCTTGCAAGCTGTGTGTCTGCGTGCTTTGGTATGTGGGAAGGCCTCAGTTTGATCTGGCAGCGGGTTAAAGCCTCTTATCGATGAGTGCTCAGCTCAGAGAGGGGGGTTAGGCCCATATTTTTCAAAAGTGTTTTACATAAGGTTTTTAAATCAGATTAATGTGTAAGGCAAACATGCTATACTATCCTGCTCCATCTTTAAAAAAAGGGCAGTTATCACCTTGGGGACCTTCTTATGTCTTCGCTAGGGTTTGCCTTCCCCTCTGTCTGCACCCTCTTATTGCTAATGAGAGCGGTGTGTGCCCAGCCTGAGTCAGACCCGTCCACTCCTCTTCCTCAGCTAAGGCATCGACCAAAAGTACTCCCTCCCATCCAGGCTGCCCTGCCCATCCTAGGTGTCCTTCTGTTCTTCTGCTGCTCCATCTGTTGGCCACTGGTGCCTATCTGCCTTCTCTGATCTCAGTCACGTTGCAAATTCTCCAGGCTGGGACTTGTCTTTTTGTTGTACCGTTGATGTGAGCCTCACCAACTGCCTCCTGGCAAGGTCTTATTGCATGTTAGGGCTTTGGTCTTTGTCTCAGCTTCCTGGTTTGGATCTGGTGACTTAGTCCTTGCCACTTGACAGCTTTTCCTTGGCTGGGGTTCCACAGCACAGACACCTCCAGCTCTTTGTTGTCACCTTCTCACGGCCTCCCTGTTGTTTCTCCTCCTGCTTGGGAATCCCTGCTCTGCTCATCTGTGTCCCCTGTCTGGGTGCCCCCATCCAGTTACACAGCTTTTACTGTCATCTCCTCCTTACGTCTCGGACCTCTGCCTCCCTCCTAGCTCGCCACCATCTCTCCACACCTGCATTTTTCTCAGCTCCTCTGGCATCTCTTCCTGAATGAGTTACCAGCAACTCAAACTGCCTGTAGCCAGAGCAGACTTCTGCTCCCCTTTTGCTTCTCACGTTCCCCACTCTCATCCTGTCTTCTTGGCAGACACATAACAAATGGGGGAGGCAGACATCTTCGACCTTCTCTTCTGCTCTTCCTTATTTGCCTGGCCTTTATGTCTTCCCACCTCACCCCATCCCCTGAGGCCTCCCTGCTGGGCTAGTGCTGGTGTCCCGTAGGCCTGTTTCCCATTATTTATCCCATACACAAGATGTTTTCTTCAGCTGACCTGCTAGAACATACCCTTCTCCCCATGCCAGTCTGTCTCGCCAGCCCTGCAAAACCCAGCAAATTAAATCATCTGCGTATCTATTTCACATATTTATGAGTGAGATACTAATCCCTGCATAGTGAACAGGTCATATGTACAAAAGGGGAAATGAGGACACCAGCATTAAAGGGAGAAGGGGGAAGGGGAGACCAAGAGCAAGGGCAGGGCAGATGTCAAGGAGGCGAGTTTACGGTGTTGAAAAAAATGCAGAAAACTGAAACAACAGCAGATCAGAGTTTCACTGACAAGCCACATCGATGCTATTTCCTTGCTACTTCTGCATTTAAGCTCTCAGTTTTCCTGCTCCCTGCACCTATGTCTTCAGAGCAGAGACCAGGTCCTCCAACTGGCTGAAAAAATCGTATAAAGACATTAAAAAAACAACAGACACCCCTTTTCTCTGTGCCTTCCGTGATAACAAGCGCCTCTCCTTCCCTTTCACCCCAGTGGGAAAGCTGATCTGTCAGACTGATCCATTTGCCAAGGCAGCCCTCCCAGGCCTCCTCACCAAATGCTCCATCTGATCTTTTGCCCCCGTGCGAGCAGCAGAGCTCTTTCCGGCTTCCCCAGCACAGCTCACGCGCCGTGCAGGTCCCAGCGGGCAAAGGATTTGCATGCGATGCCRTTACAGTGACCTCCCTAAACTTGGCTCCATTTCCCATCTGTCGTGTGCTGTTCCTTTCCCAGGACACAAAAGCAGGTGACATGTCTGTTGGATGCCACAGAAACCTCCCAGGCTGCAGCCGCGGTAAAATAACTCTCCTTAAAGCAATACAGAGAGATCCTTTTGTGTCCAAGAGCTCCCTTCAGATTGGGTTGGGGTTTTTTATTGCCCTTTAAAGGATTCTGCAATGAGTGACCAGTCATATTTTAACACAATGCAGACAGCAGATGCTTCAAGAAGATTATATTTCTTCTTGTACATTGGGTCTCCAGGGAGATTACACATGCGGGGCCAAGGGCTGTAGGGGGCTGGCTCTATGGCCCCGCAGGAGGATTTTTCTGTTTCCAGCAAAAAATATCTGTAAAGCACAGGGCGTTCTGCCAAGCCTTCTATATGGAGTCAGCAGGAAATGCTGCTCCCAAGAGAGATTTTACCTACGGCTCTGCCAGGGATAGCTTTTATTGTAATAATAGCAGTTGATCAAATAGCCCCCAGTGCTGCAACACCTTGCAGCTTGAGTATTGGGGCTGAGCCTGAGCATAGGAGCAGCGCTTTTTCATTGGACTGCAAAAAGGTTATTCATGTGGGGGAAAACTGTCTGCCTCTGTTGGCCAAGGCAATCATCAGCTGGCCAGCACAGAAGATCCTGCAAGGGAGAGAATTATGTCCAAAGATGCAACGAGAGCCCTCACGGGGTCCCCACTGTACACACTGACAAACCAGAGATTATCTAAGTTTTAAAGAGGTTTTACAAAGAAATTGTCTCCTCCTACCCCAATCCTGTAAGACTGTTAATTTATCTGCTTTGGATATTGAACGATTAAGACTGAGCGAGCCCTGCTAGGATGGGAATTTCCGATTCCACAGGACCTAGGAATCCAAACCTTGACACCAGCCCCTCTAAAATCCAGTCCTGAGAATATCAGTAACTGTGAGTAAAATTCTAGTACAGCTACAGGCACTCTAGGGTGCCAGCACACAGCCGTGGAGCCACGGTGCTCAGAAGCCCCTGGAGCCCGCTCCAGCCCCCGCCTGGCCCAGTGCCGGCGGGTGGTGCTCGCTCAGGCTCCGGCCGGGGGTGAAGCTGGACCATCCCAACAGGCAGTGCCTGTGCAGCCCAGCCGCTTGCAAGGCAAAAGCACACACCAGCACAGACACGGGCCCTCCCACACCAGGGCCTGGGAAAAAGGAAAATGTAGTGTCCTTGGTCCGGACTAATTTCTCCGTCGTTCTGTGTCTCACGCAGTCACTCATAGCTCACAGGCTCAGCGTAAAATGCTACTAAATCACAAAGGCAATGTTTTATGCCTGCTGGATCCTGAAATAAGTAACAGCACTGGATGAGAACCAAGAGGAACATGGACCTCCGTTATTACTAAATCCTACCGCAGACTGCTAAGCTGCTTCTAATTTCCATGAGTGTTTTCCTAAGGGAGGAGCAAACGTTAACCAAGGAAACTGGGATTTACCTCAAGTGCTGAAATCTGCATAAGGGAAAGGAACTGGTTTTAGCAGGTGCCCTCCAAAGCCTGCAGAGCCATGTGGGGCATCAGTTTGGCCTCACACTGCAGCCGGCCTTCAAACCTGAACTGCCCCACCATGTTCCCCCCACCCTCATGCGTTGAGTTTAATGGTGCCAGAAAAAGTAAATGTCAGGAAGCTTTTGTGTGGTGGAATGTAGAAACTATGGTTAGATAAAGCAGTGATTACACGACAGGCTGCGTTTATACTAAAGAGCCCTTAAACAGATGTCACAAATAGCCCTGATTTCTCTCTTTACCCTGCAAACAGCTGCCATGTGCTATAGTCCCCTTGTAGGAGAGTAAATTTAGCAATGGAAAAAGGATGGTTCAGGATGCTTGTCAGGATGTGCTTTCCTGGTGCCTAGCCCACCCCCTTCCTAGGGATCAGCAGCACTGCAATAGCCCAGCCTCAAGGGACCAGGGGGTCAGGACATCCCTGTGACATCTCCTAGAGGAACAAGGAGTCTGCGGTAATTCTCTGAGCTGCCCCGGTCAGCAAACCAGGCAGAAATGCCACGTTTGGCCATGACGTTTGGATCTAGATCTAACCTTTTTCAGGTTTGGGAGTAAATGAGTTTCTGAGGGGTATGCCTGGAGCACAGTTATTCAGAAGCAATGCGATAATAAAWTTCATTTTACTCAAGTCATCAGTACTCCCGCCTTGGTGTATATGAACAATGTCTTGCTCTTCTTGGATTCCCCCAATATCCACAATTTTGTGGCTGAAGTGGTGGCAGCAATTTCCTTTTTTCTCCACATTTTGAACAGGCAGAAGGAGGAACAGAGGCACTGGTAAGCAGGGGAAGTTAGCAGTGGGGAGCAGAGACTGAGGGAATTCACGCCCATCCCAATCTATTTTTTCCATTTCTTTTAAAATATGTAGTTTTGATGTTATGTGTTGATTTTGGTTGTTGACAGACTGCATGAAAAGAGCCAATATGTTACTCTAGGCATTTTTGGCAGATATGTAGGAAAGCTATCCAGTTAAGATCAGCAGCTAACCCACAACAAAGCTTAATCTCCAGCCAAAAGCTTAATCCAACAGAAACCAAACATCTGCCCTCCTCGGGCACTCTGGGATGGAGACAGAGGTCTTGGCTTCTGGGATGGCTCCAGAATTGTTCTTCATCTTCTGACTCCTCTCAGATGGCAAAGCAGGACATGTGCACTCGCTCTGTGGTTTAGGTAAGAGACTGCGGCGTGGGGTGGCAGCTGCCAGGCTCTCAGAATTACAGCTACAAAACCTCAGACTGAACCATACGTAGATCTAGTACAAATAACAGTATCCCTCCCTTGCCCTGTAAAACCTTCTGCTATTTCTGGCCTTTGTCTCCCAGCATCTCTTTTCATACATGGCAGATTAAGACCATTATCCCTGGAATAAGAGTGTGCACGCTGCTTTTTTTCACTGTTATCTCATTCCTGACCTCTGCTGCTTTTTTACTATTCTAGTCCTGGTTTATAATAGGAAATTGAAAGCCCAAAGATTTTCTTCACATCTGACATTCATTCATCCTCCCAGCTTCTTTTTTTCCCTGTCAGATTAAAGGCAGAGAGAAAGAAACAGCCAAAACTGTGTTTATGGTCCGTATTTTTAATATCCAAAAACCTGATTCTGTTCTTAGTCTTGCTTTGTGTAACTTTATTCATTTCACTGACCTTATTCTGGATCCTCACCAATGTAAGAAGGAAGTCGGGTGATATATTTAAAGAGTGTTTGTTTTAAACATAACAGTGAGAGTTAAGACAAACAAGTCTCATGCTCATCTGCCCATTTCCCAGCCCCGATCACTTGTCTATATTCCAGATCTTATCATTCAAGCCCAGATATTTGAAAAGTGAACACAGATTTAGAGTGACTCAAGTTTTGCCAGTTTGGGACATCTCTATCCTGATTTTCTTCAGATGGTTCCAGTTAAAAGTATGGCAGCCGTGCACCCCTGGGGCTGAAAGTGTTTCAAGCTGGAAGCCCTAAAATCAAGCTAGCTCAAATCAGAGGTTTTCAAAAATCATTTGGCCTTCGTATGTGAGTTCGTGAGTCCTCGCTGAGAGGTGATGGAAACATGCAGCTCCSAGTGGAAGCTGAATGAGAGCCGGTTGAATTAAACCTTTGGTACCATAAGGCTGTTGAGTCACACAGCCCRGGATACACCTGTCCCCGCTGATGCCATGACAGCACAGCTATCATGAAAGTCAGTGACGAATGCAGGATGGCTCCATCTTCTGTCAGCTCAGGGGCACCTTTCCTTATGGTGCACTTTATTTTGCAAGGCTGGGAGTGTTCTCATTTCGTGCCCTTTCCCTCTTAGGTGTGAAAACTCCTGAGGTTTGGGAAAATATGCCTTCAGTGACTGGAATGGATTGGATTGGACTGTGATACTTTCTGCAGATTTGTAAGCCTGTATCCTAAAGACCACTGAAACAAAAGCTCAGTTATCAGACAGTTAATAGGACCCTGGTTCATCAAAACAGCTAATCATGCATTCAGCTTCTTGCTGTACAAATGTCCTATTTTACTTCAATTAAGTATGGGCTTAATTTGCTGCATAGTTCATTTAATATAATATGCTGTAGTGATTTAAAAAATAGCTATGACTCTGTAAAGTCAATTTGTCATGGGTAGTCAGCGTAGGGTGAGGATAATGTGATCATAGCTATGGCATCATGCCCAAAGAGTGAATGGCAAATACGCTTGCCTGGATACTCTCTATAGTAGGAGAGTTTGCGGTAGTGAAGTCCTGAGGTAATATTTGAATATATTATTGCTGTGTGCTCATCCCAGTAAAATGGATAAGAAGCACCATGCTTCAAGGTAAAAAATAATCACCACAGAATTAATTTGATGTCTTCTTTCCTCTGTGGGTAAATTCTTCTATAATTATCCACTAAGAGATCTCTTGCATCTGTTTGCCAACACTGCTAAGACACAGGACACTGGGTCTCTGTTTTGATCTTGTTTGAGACTGCCAAGTTCCTTGTAAGTGATGCGTGAGAGTGAGTAACATTCAATTGCAGGGCATGAAGATCTCTGATTCTTTCAGGGCCAGGCAGAAAACTGTAAGGCACAAACACTSTGGGAGTGGACACCTTCCTCTGCTTTCTCTGCCCAGGTTTGGTGGTTTCTTCTCTCTTCCATGCCACTCAGCCACCTTTGGAAAYAGTTCAGCAACATCTTCTGGGGAGGATGGTGAGGACATCTGGAGCAGTTTCCTTTGTAGTCCCAGCCATAGGGATCTCATTCACAGCTTTAAAAGGAAATAGAATGAAAAACATGCAAGAACCAAAGGCCCCAGACTGAAACGATTCATGGAATGAAATGTTCCAGGCTTTGTTTGCTTGCTGGTTTGTGTGTTTGTTGTTTGAAATAAGAGCTATTGGGTTCAGTTCAGCTGCTGGGTTATCAGAGCGATTAATCTGTAACATCACAAAGTGAAAACTTCTTTTCCAAAACCCAAGGCATTTTCATTGCCATTACTGATTTGGAACATGCTCCTCGGGTGGTGAGCTGAACAAAAATAGTCATATCGGGGGTTTTTTTGACATTGTATGTGAATGAATGAAATTGTACGTACTGTCTTTTTTTCAGGGGCATCCCCTTTTCTGGCAACTGCACAGAGATGAGTGTCTGGGATCTACCCTTCTCTGCTGGTGTTGTCCAAGCAAAAGAGCTCATCTCTCAGTAAAGTCTGCTGGCTCCTGTTGTCTCTTTTCTCCACTGAAGGACTCTGCAGATGGCGCAAGGGCTATACCTGAAAGCAACAGATTTCGTATTGTAATTGCTAAAACCAGGCACCATCAGTACTAATTTCATGGTGTCTGACTCTGTGTGTGATGATAAGGGGTACACAGCGCACTTTCTCTACTGGTCACGGCGAGGTGCTTGGATTTTTCTAGTCTAATTGTGGCTTGTCAGCAGAGGCTGGTTGCTGTGAAGGATCACAGGGTGACATGYTGGATTTGCACATCCCCAGAGAACTAGGCTGATCAAAGTGGAACCATTGAACTACAGAGTTTGCTTCCATAGCTGGTCACAGTGAAACAGATCTACTTCATAGGACAAAAGTTTAAATATAGCTCAAGTTTCTGAGTAATAGGATATGTTGCAGATTTTCCATGCTTTAGCAACAAAAAGCTGCAGTGGGGACCTAAGGATTACCTCAGTCAGATATTACCTGCTTTGTGCAATGCTCCTAAAGGCCTACTGCTGTGACATGTAATTTCTTGGTCTACCTCAGCATCCCAGGGAAAGCTGCAGGAAATTTTGTGGTGAGAGTGGCAAGGCCTGGTGATTGCAGACATCACTACTGGGACAACCCCAGCACCTCAGTAAACAGAAACTCAAGACAAGGCCGTCAAAAAGGGGTGCTGGTAGGGCACAGGCAAAAGGCAGGAGGACGTCAGGTTTGTTTTATGTAGGGTAAATTGGGTTTAGCATGTATGGGTAAAGATCCGCTCTGGTTGCAACAACTCCACATTGATTATTATGCTGCTGCTCTGCCAGTTCATGGCCTCTCATCTAACAGAACCTTAACGGGGAAATATAAAAAGCCCAAAGACTTGAAGGACTCCTGCTGTCCCTTTAACCGGAAAAAGCTAAATGAAGTAGGAAGCTGATCTTGGAGAGCAATCTGCTTAGATGAGTACAGGCTAAAAGTGGAATAATCCCTGAGGTCTCTCATTTTGTTTGCTGTAATTTGGGCAGAAGGCAAATGCAACTGAACTTTTCAAAGCTGTAATATGCAGGTGGGTCTGTCCTTCTGCCTGCAATAGCAGCTAAGGTGGCTAGTCTGCTTTTCTGTAAAAAGGGTAGGAGGTACAGATGCTCTCTTTCAAAAACTACGTTGCTGCTGAATATTTCCRAAATGGTTTTGGAGGTGATGGATAATTCTGAATCCACAGTGGCATGTGTGAAGAGGTAGAACACAGAGAAATGCCTTCTGCCTGTCCTAAGAGAAAAGCTGCTTTTTCCTGGGTGTAAATGTGTGTGGTCAGACAGGTCCCCACTAATACCTGAGGAGGATTCATTGTAATTGGTTTTAATCCTTCCTGAGCAGGAGGAAAAAGATTAATTGCCTGGGGAGAAGCATTTATCTGGTCCACAGACTGTTCAGAGGACTGGGGGAGGGGTAGAATCACTCAGAATGAGAAAATGGGCTAATTTTTCACAGGTCTGTTGTTCTTCATCTGTTTATTATAGCCAGTGATAACAGTGAGGTTGTGCTGAGCAGCTTGTAGAAACAACAGAAGGGTGGTTTCCTTTCCCTCTGCCCCATTCCTGGAACAGATGCAGATGGGAAAGTCTCAAGTGAAGTAGCTTTGCTAAAGCTGTGCTGGTATGGACGGAATGGAAAATAAAGCATTTTTAACCAGGGTGCAGGCCTTCTGGTGAGATCCTTTAAATTCCCTTTTTTAAGATGGGGGAACCTCAAAGGGTTGGAAGTAAATCTCCATCTCCTTTGGGGAGACAGCAACAGAGAGACTACTTCACTGGAGGTTCCTTTGTGTACTGTTGCTGAGCAACCTCTTGGGACCTTMATCCCAGGAAAGCATGGGCTGGTCTATAATTGCTTTCCAGTCTCAGGAGCACATGGGTGTTTTTTGTTGAAGAGTGTGGTAGGCATCAAGTAGGTAACCCCAAGGAATAAGAATATATTAGACTAATGAGACGCTAGCCAGCAAGCATAATGTGGGGAATTGCTCTGAATATCTGGATTACCCTTGTGAGTCAGAGTTGTTGCTGTGTTCTCACACAGTGAACTCTTTTGAGGAGACACTTTCCTTTCACAGGGGTAGGGGAACACTGCTAATTTTAAGGCAAGAACTGATAGTTGGAAAACAGTAATAAACCTGAGGACTGTAGTCAGTATCAGTGAGCTGATGCTGYGTTAGTAAGTGAATGATCTGAAATGTTCCAGAATGCAAAACTATTATCTGAAGATGCTCACAAAAGGCTGTCTTGGGTTGGAGGAAGAAACTTTTTCTGTGGATTCTTTTCCAGAAAGGAAAGATTCTGCCATTATCTTTTCAATTCTGGAGCCTTGCAGAATTACTTAACTGCTGAGTATTTATTTGGATAAGAACTGATAAGTATTTCATCCTGTGCTCTTCAAATCAGACTCTCTCCCTTTTGGCTTGCCCCTTAGCAAGCTAATCACCATTCCTTTTTTYATGGTAATTGGTGTGTTTGATGTTAGAGCACTCTGCTTCTATGAGACTTCATTTGTTGTTGCAGTTGTGCTTCGCCTTTCTGTAACAGTCTTGCTCCAGTGTTACCAGTTTAGAGGACCTTCTTAAATTAACGTGGTGAGGCTCAGTTCTCATAAAGTAATAATCTCTTAGCTTTATTAATCCCTTCTTATTATGAGTTCCAGGGGTAGCTAAAGGCTTAGACTACAGCAGCACTCTGCTGTGTCATGCCCGACACATAAGCCTATTGGGCCAGCACCGCCTACTCTGTTTACAATCTAAATAGGTAAAACCAAAACGGAGAAGGAAAACAGACACCCCATCATTAAGGGACTTGCCCAAGGTCACAGAGCAGAGCTGTTTGCACAGTGCCCTGATGCCCTGGTGACTGCTGTCCTAGCCAAACATATAGAAGCTGTGGAGCTGCCTGCCGTCTTGCTGCTTGAGAATGTTGATGGTGACTAGGCGTATGTGAATACTTCTCTGATTATCCTCTGGATATATAATACTAACTTTCTCGAGTTACATGGAGAAGATGATGCACGATTATCTGCTAGTAGGTTTAAAGGTGCAGCTGCATATCTGAGTAGTAGAGAGTGGAACAGTCATGACTACACTGAGAAACGAGATGCAAAGAACTTGCAGGAGAGGCACCAGGGTATAATGGTTTTGCTCACAAATCTTCTAAACCACCTGGATAATAGGATTTGCTTGCCTCACTCAACATCCCAAAACAGTTCTCTGATTTAATACAGGTATTCTGGTTTTGTGGAAAATGGGAAGGAAGCCTGTTGGCCTGGAGGTGAAGGGGAAGTCCTGCTGYGTTTGTGGGAGGGAAAAAAGTCATCAAGGTAATGTTACTTTTTCCTGCACCTCTGGTGGGAAGGTAGGGCTGCTGCTACTGCTGTACCAAGCAAGAAATACTAGTCCATAATGGAGTTATACCATGGTCATGCCCTCCTGTTTCCACTGAAAATAAACCGCAGCAACAGACATCCTTTCCCTTCCCTTAGACAGCTTGTGTCGTTGTGACTTACGTTTTTCAAGTCAACTTTTAAAGGCCAGCTACACTAGGAGGAGCTCTTTCTCTGTTTCATCTCTTCTCTCCCTGTTCAGCTAGCTATTCGCTAAAGCTCCGAGTTGCTTTTGTATGGGCTGCTTACTCCCTGTCCAACTTCTTAAATCCTCTGGACTTCTTTGGGCATGTAAGCTCCCTTCAGGGTATGAATGAAACACTAATTCCACTGACCCTTTTTGATACTACAGTTGTTGGGCATTTCRTGATAGTCAGCTTCTTCCTATGTTCCTCCTGTTTGCTAGTTTGGAAAAGTGGCTGAAGTGTTCTTTATTTCACAACTTCTCTGTAGCATTTCTTTTTCAGTACAGATAAAACCCCAGTGATGCAGTTCCCAATGCATAGGCCTTCAGTAAACGCCCCAGGTAATGCTGGTCTGTTTTTTAGTTCAGTTGTTAATTTCTAGAATTGTAAGGATTATGCAGACAACATATATACAATACTAACTTCAGTATTTTCTAGTATAAGCTAGAGTGAGTTGGAAAACTCACCCTACAGACATTAGTAAAACCATGTCAGTCATGGTTGAGGACTGATTCTCCCTGTTACATTCACACTACAGGTAATAGCTTCTTCAGTCAGAAGGCATTTCTCCCAGAGCTGGCAGCAGAGCAGTTTGTAAGCCCTCAATCTGAAGACAAGAATCAGCACTCTGATATTCTTAACTAGCAAGGGAACGTATGCACAGCCCTCTCCACGCTGAAGACTTTCAGTTTTGTAGATGCTTTATGCGGAGAGGACGGTAGGAATTTCTAGGGTAAAGCATGGAAGCACCGTGAAAGACAACCCCCGAGGACGCYCGCATCGAGGTTTCCGCGCCTGGCGCACACAGATTTACTCCACCTCAGCAGCCGGGCCCGGAGGCTCCCACCTCCCGGGAGGCGCTCACGAGCGGGGATAAACACTGAACCCCCCCCGCGGCCCCTCCTTCCCCCCAAAGCTGCTTCTCTTCTGGTGGAGGGGGTGCAAGAGGGGCGCTACCCCGGGCGGCACACCGGCGGCGGAGCGGCCGCAAGGCCAGCCCTCCGYCGCAGCCGGCGCCATGGCAGGCCACAGGGCGGCGCGCGCTCCCGCCTTCCCGCCCGCCCCCGGGAACCACCGCTCCCTGCGCGCCACCGGCTTTCACGGGTGCGGGGGATTGGTGGGAGCGGAGCCAATGGCGAGTGCGGGCCTTGCCCGGCGGCCCCGCCTCCTCGCGCCCGCCGCGGGGAGCCTTGAAAAAGTTGTGAGGTGCGCGGGGTTCGCTGCTCACCGGGCCGGCGGGTCTGGCCCGGCCCGGCCCGGCGGGAGGCCGCGGGGGCGAGGTTCCGGGTGCCTGCAGCGCTGCCGGGGGCGAGCGGGGGCTGGGCCAGGGCTCCGGCTGCGGGCGCAGCCCCAGGTGCCGGACCGGTGGGGCGGGCGGGCGCCCGAGTCTCCTGGGCTGGGCGGCGGGAGGGGAGCCCGGTGCCGCCACAGCGCGGCCGCTGCCGGCCTTCAGGTGTTGGGGTCGTAAGTTCATCTTCTCATTGCAGACGAAGTGCTAGTGTCAAGCTCTCCTGCAGCACCCTGGCCGCTGGCGTGAGTCCGTGCCGATAGATGGCCGCATTGCTGCCCCTCACGGGTGTCCCGATCCGCCGGCCCGGCCCSCGGCCACAGAGAGGGCGCAGGCAGCGCTGCTGCGGGCCTCCCCTGTGAGCGCTTCCCTCGCAAAATCAGTGACCAGAGGTTGTGCCTGGGCCTTTGTTCAGCTGCAGCGGTGTGTGGGGTATGTGCAAAACCAGAAGCCACCGTAATGCTCGAGGCAGAGCGTGCAGTTTGTGTGATGAATGGTTATTAATACCGCAGGTGGCTTGAAGGACGCTGAACTCTTCAAACGTTTGACTTTCCTCCTGTCTAAAGAGGGTTTTGTAGAGGGGGCAGTAAAGTTTCCATCTTGTGAAGATGTGGAGGCCTGTGCATCTGCAAAAGTAGCAATTTCACATTGTTTAAAAACCTCTTTATTTTGCCTAAACTTCTGCCTACATAAATACTAGGAATATTGCCTAAATAATATGTGTGAAACAGCTACGTGCTCCAATGTACGTATAGGTTAGGAAAACACATGTGCTTTAGGCTTTACTGTGCTGAATACTATCCTGTGGAGTTTTCTTCAGTAGAATGGAATGACCAAAAAAAAAAAAAAAAAACCTGTGGAGTTTTCTTCAGTAGAATGGAATGACCAAAAAAAAAAAAAAAAAAGGGACAAATGCAAATACCTGAGGGCTAAAAAAAAAAAAAAAAAAAAAGGGACAAATGCAAATACCTGAGGGCTAAGGGGAGAAGGATTCATAGTGTCAGTGTAATCTTACCTGCTATGTAAAATAGTCTTAAGGCTTATTTGAGACTCTTTAAGCAGGAATCTCAATAAATACAATGACTGAATCTCAATAAATAAGTGACTGAATGTACCAYAGTTGTTGCTGCCTTGGTCCAATGGTATTTTTGTTCACTTTTAGAATAAAATTAATATTTACACTGTAGTTCTTCATATGCTTAGCTTTGGCCTCTGGTTTCTTTGCCTAAATTAAAGAACTCTTTATTAACTGTCTTTGTTTCATAAATCGTTATGTAGAATGTTATGAGATAGGTTTGACTATCTTGAGTCTTGCATGCTAAATTATGTTTCCAGCCCTTCAGTCTTTCTGGTGTCTTCTTTCCRGGTCCTTCCTGTTCTTTCAACATCTGTCACGAATCCTGGGTCACCAGAACAAAGTATTTTGTTCTAGCAGTATATRTTCAAGGGCTAAATACTTACTGTGATTACTCTACTATTTGTGTTTAGGCGTCCAAAGATAACCTTATTTCTTTCCAGCGCAGCATAGCGTAAGGAGTTCTTGTTCAGTTCACCACTGAGTAATTTCCAACTTGCTTATGTCCCAGAAACATCTGTCCTATAAACATTACTGACTCTTCTGGTCTTATTGGCATGTTCTCATGCRTGGTCAAATATGAGGAGATATAATTTAACATAACTGCTTTCAAAGTGGTGATATAATTTAATGTGACATAGACTTAGATGGAAAGTCTATATCACATTAAATTTTATCTATATATACATATATATGTACACATGTGCACACATTTTCCTGATCTTTAGCAAGGMGTGAGTGTAATTGTCCCCATAGTCGTATTCCAAACATCTTGCAAAAATATTTTTTTTGTTTGCCCTGTAGATTGGGGACCATGGCTGCTAAAAAACTAAGAAGAGCAAGGTTGTCTCAGGAGCTGTGTGAAAGGCTGAGTCGCCATCAGATCACTACCTGTCAGGTGAAATGGTTATTTTATGTTTGTGGAGGGTGTTTTTTGGTTTTTTTTTTTTGGTTGGTTTTTTTTTTGGGGTGTGTTGTGTTTTAATGCATGTACTGTTTACTTTTTTTGTTGTTTAATTTACAGAGACCTTTACTTTCTATAAAGTAGGGGGCATTTCAGGCTCCATCTGGTTTGCTGCCTTGTAAAAATATAGCTTTAAAACGATGGATGCCTAACTAAAACATTTAAACCTGTATGTACTTACTATCTTCACTTCTAAAAAACCTGAAGATGCTTTATTTTAGCAGGGGTGTGCAGGTACTACTTGTGTGGAGTAAGACATCCATTTGTGAACACTTCACAAACACACATGTATACTACATAATCTAGTGTGTGAACATGCTGTGATGTTACACTATCAGTTATGGGCTGATTCAGCAGTACGTTCTGAAGTTGTTTTTATGAATGCTCGCCTAAAGAGAGCCGAGAGGCCCTATATATTTCAGTAGTATGCATCATAAATACAGGATCTAGCCCCAGGACTGCAATCTAGAAGACATGATGTATTTTGAATGTTTTCAGATAGAGACTTTTGTGGGCAAAAAGGTGTTATCTTGTTGCAGTTCCATCACACAGTTCTTGAATGTTCGGTCCTTTGACTCCATGCCCTTTAAAATATGAATACAATATTTTTAATATACTGGTATCAGAGAAAGGTRGGAGAGGTATAGCATAAAAGTGTATAACATGGCACAGTTGGTAAACTTGTGGAATGTATACAAGTTGTGTATAAATTACATCACTTTAGTCCCCAGTCTTGATTTCTAGGTTGAGCTCTCTGAACTGTTCTATCATCTTTCAGGACTTTTTATGTCTTTCCCTCTTGGAGCTAATGAAAGTGACGGGACAGAGCTACTATGATGTGCAGAAGCTTCTTCGTAAAGTCAGCAGAGCTTGTGCTCCTAGAATGCAGACAGTAAGTATGCTTGTGTTGATTCTGGTTTTGATACAATATCTGGGAAAATGCTAAACAGTGTCACTCATGTTTTTACCTGGGAGGTTTGTGATGTCTCCATTTGATTGCACAATGAAATAATACTTTTATTTTTTAATTTAGATCTCTGAGGCACTTTAGTTTGATGCAGTGACTTTTATTAGGCATTATGGCCTCAAGAGATTGTTCAGGCTTGCAGAATCGATTCTGAGTGCAATAGGGAGATACAGCATTCTCTCTTGCAATCCAGCATATAAAAATTGCTTCCAGTTTGGATCCTGCAACTAAAAAAAAAAACACCATTGTTTAATACAGGCAAAGAATAAGAATTTCAGTATAAAGTGGTTTTAGACATAAAATTGGTGCCAAGAAGTGAAGTGATCCTGAAAATAACTTCTTGAGGATTTTTTCCATCCATGTAAATGAGCTGTAGTGTGGTTTAGGGCACAGGTAGCCTAAGTCGGGGGAGTACAAGAAAGAAACAGATGTTAGCTTCAATGCAGTGGCTGGATTTTGTTTTCTTATTTGAATTCAGGTGAAAAGATGTCAAAAATGGTGTCTTTTTAGAACAGAGAGGACATGGACAGGTCTGACCTGTGTCAATGCATCCTGCTTTTGTTCCTGAAAAAAAAATAAGCCATGTCAAAGTTTATTATGTGTAACTGACATAGTAATTGTAGCAGTAACTCTGTGAAACTTTAAATTCGCAAACATACTGCATTAAAGTTAGTGATATGCTGAATTAATGACTTACATTGAATAGATTAAAAGCTAGCTAATTACTAGTTTTCCATGAATAACTGTTAATAATCAATAAATTGAAGACAGATGGAAGTTTTAAGTAGAGTTCTAGCATTTGCTTTTGCCTGTCATCCACACCTCGCTATTCAATCAAATGTCTTTGCCGAGAAGCTTGGCAGATACTGAAGTTTGTCAGACAGCMGTTGTCAAGGACTGTTAATACAGAGCCAGCTGATAGATGACCGGCTATGTAAATGCATACGATACAGAGCTGTACTTCCGGAAMCAGAGGATGTTAGCTGTTCCTAAGGGATGTGGATTGAATCTTTGCAAACACAGGATTTCAAACGGACTTCAGGTCAGAGTGACTGATGYAACATCATGACTGATGTAGCAAGAAGGTTTGACAATGTCTTTGAGTAAAAAATAAATAAATTAGATAACAGGAGTTATAAATAAGGGGAAAATACTGTCCAGATATAACATTGAAAGCACTGGCAGCAAAACTTGAGAGTATGCCAAGATATACAGTAAAACTCTAATTTCTGGAAAACTTGCCTCGCAGTATGAAGTACAGAGTGAAGCCTACTGAGCTCATCAGAGAGGAAGTTAGTTAAGGGGTGACTTGATCACATTGTATGCTGAGTAGAAAAATATAATTATATTAGATGTCTCTAGAGTCTAGCTGAACAAAAAGCTGAACAAGATCCAGTGGCTGGAAGATAAATTAAAAAATAAATCTCTGAAATGGGAAGTAATAAGAAAATCTTTAGAAACTAACAKAAGTTACCACTGGAAAAGGTTGTCTAAGGTTATGGTAATTTTTCATTCACTTGGACCTCTGATTTAACAATTGAATTATTTTTTTTTTACTGAAAGACAGTCTGGTTCACCCCCAATTTTGTGGGTTAAATACAGAAATCACTGGGTAAAACTCTAGAGTCCGCATTAGGCAGGAAAGCTAGACTAGAATATTGTTTCTATGGYCTACAGGGTCTGTTTCCAGTCTATGGAGTTTAAGTCCTGTCAGAGATTAAACAAAAAATTATTAAATTAAAATAAGTTGCAAATCCTTCTTGTTTTTTGTATTAATCTATTCTGGTTAATACAGTGGAGTTAGTCAGTGGGGAAACTATGAATTCAACTATTTTCAGTTCTGTACCTGTCCTGTCTTCTTGACTAGTCTTCTTCACAAAAGTAGAAAATTATGAATGGCTACAGGATCAGCCCAGGATTGTTCAAAGACTTGAGAATCTTTAGCAAACCTTTCCTTCAATCCAGGTAGTTCCAAATTGGTAACGAACATTGGCCAGGGAGTTCTGGTTTTAGGTTTCATGTGAGTGGTCTGCGTTGGTCACTAACAGTACATACAGCGTTTGCTTATTTAAAAGTTGGAGTTTTACACGTTGAAAGCAAGCCTTGTTGAATAGGAGCAGAAAAAACCTTTGACACATCATTATTAAAGGCTTATTATTTAATATTGTGGTGAGGGAGGTACAACAAACTTTTAAATTTACTCTGTGAGATATAAATGGATATAATTGCGAGGAAGGGTGATGAGCTAAGAGAGGGCTATAGGTGAAGATAGGAATAGTTTGCTCATTGGCAAGTGTTAAGTCATTCCACGTTGAGGAAAGCAAGTGCGAGAAGTTTGCTGTTTCCATTAAAAAAAAAAAAAGCGTTTTCTGATTTGTGTGTTTGTTTTCTTTTGCTTTTTTCCTTCCTTTTGTAGGCTTATGAAATGAAACTGAGGAAGTCTGTCAATCCCTCTTCAGCCTTTTTATCCACCACACTGCATAGTTTGGATGAAGTCTTGCATGGTGGAGTGCCCTGTGGATCCCTCACAGAGGTAACTTGTTTAATATATTTTACTGCAGTTGCACATCACACCTAAAAGTCAAAAGTCAGATAGGTTGGACTGTCTTGTGTCAGGTGCTTTAAACACAAAATGCACTTTTCATACAAAATATTTGTGTTTTTTTTTAATTGGTAGAGGCTGCACATTTTTTCTTGGTGGTGGTTTCTTTTCCCAGCATGTCAGGTAAGTAAGAAAATGAAGGAATTCAAAAATTTCGTGACCCTGTTTTTCTTTAAAAAAGTGAAAATTTTCCCAGGAAATTTGGGAGAATTGTTGGCTGGATTTTACAGTGGGAACGTTGCAGTGTGGTTTCGTGGTCAGAGCACAAGGTGCTGAATCAGGAGTCTGTCCTTTTAATACTGATGCACTCTGACTTTACCAAGTCATTAGTTTTTATGAAGGTACAATAAGCAATTAGGACAAAAGTGTGAAGCATATGGGCATGAGAATGACTTTACAGAGCTTTTATATACAAATGTAACTAATTTATGCAATAAATATGTAATGCATTCTTTTTAAAAAAGACTGTAATTAAGGCCTGTGTTATATGTGCATACATTGCAACACTACAAATTGCTTATCTATAACTCTGTCACTCTCTGGACTTTGGATGCAATGCTACTTTTTTGCTTAGAATTTTCTTTTAAGAACAAGGGGGCACTTCATTTTCTAGTACCTGGATTTCTCTCTGGCCTTGCAGAAAGTAATAATAACTTGCATAGTTTCTATAATGTGGAAAGACAGGATTTGTGTAGATGCTCATAGGAATCATTGAGTATTATAAAAATACAAAGATGCAATCTCTGGCTTAGGAATTTTCTGAGCCACAAATGGAGATGGAGAAATGTATATATTGGAGGGAGTATCAATATGCGTGTACCCTGTTCATATGTTATTCCCCTAGCCATCTGTTGTAGGCCCCCTGTAGAATCCAGAGCTAGATGGACGTTGGTTTTATGCAGTGTGGCCATACTTGCCTTCTTAAAGTAAAGTTCTGAACTCAGCTTGCACTTGAAGTGAGTGGAAAAATGTTCTGAATTTAGGCAGGTTGAAACCGTTTTTTTTCCTTGAACACTTTAACAGTCTTTACCAAGTGCTTTTGTTTGTGTACTGTGGCAAATTGCAAGTCTTTACCAAGTGCCTTTCTTTGTGTACTGTGGYAAATTGCCACAGTAGAAGAGAGAAGCTATGAAAATCTTACTATGAGGAAAATACATTTTTTCCACACCCTATAATCAAACTAGATTGGTTTTGATCTCAGATAGAAATCACTTACGAAATCCAATAGTGACTTAAAACGTATTAGTGTTGAAGCAATGCTGAGTTTAGACTACAACAGTTTCTGCTCTAGTAACCTGTTATGTAGTGAGGAGATATTACTTTTTAAAGATTCTGAGTATGTCTTTTTGTATATGATGTACAGGAATATACACCATTCAGGTCTTCATAAAAATGTTTAAGAACGCATCCATGAACTTACATTGATATGTCAGTATTAATATTTTCTTCATATTTAGGCCTAGCTTTGTTACCAATTTACTGTAAAAAAATCGGATTGGACGAACTTAAGATGAATACTGCAAGTCTTCAAATTCTGGGAGAAAAGACTTGGTAAATTCTGTTTCACTGAAGAAGAAAGAGCTGTTCTTATAAGTAGTAGTGGGATATGCAGGGTCCTGAGATTGTAACTACGCTGCTGTTGAGGATAGTGCCTTCAGCAGGAAATGAGTTTTTGGTTCCTAAAAATATTTTTATCAGCAAGGCAGTGGCCGCACTAGGTGTAGTTTGACTCCTTTTCTTTTGGATTATTGTTCACGCAGCCAAATGACGAAATAGCACCTTGCTTGAAAAGAAATGATGCTTGCTTGCGGCTAGGATCTGGCTTTCCGGGATTGCCACCTGGTCCACTAACTTTTCCTCAGTGGAGGCAGAGAATGGCCGTTCACATGCTTATGCTGCTTAAACTTCTKAATTGTGCTTCTTTAGTTGAAATGTAGAGCCAGTGCTGCACAGGTAGGAGTAAGAAGTAGAATAGAGATGCGTCTTTTTTGTGATATGCTGACTTGTCCTTGAGCCTGTGACTGGCTCATGGGTGGTGCCTAAAACAAGGATGTCACTCTTCTATAGGTCAACCCAGATAACCCAATCGGTTTTGCCCTCCTTCCTGTGGCTTGGCAATTTTGGGTAAAAGATGGCCAGAGTGTAAAAGTTTGCATTAAAGGATCCTGGAATATTTTTTTCCTAATTAAAAAAATAAATGGATGTGATCCTTTTGGGTCGGAAGAGCCACACAGTTAATTTACAAGGCTGCTGATAACAATGTTGTGAATATTTGTCTTTTTTCTTAATCATAAGCGTAGGTATCATTCAGCTATCAGTGCAGTCTATCTGACATGTTCTTGCCTGAAGACCAGGTAGAATGGCTCTGGAGCACTGATAGACTTTAAGCTTGCTGATTGCCATGTTCTTGGCATTGCTCCAGAGAGAGATCCAGGAAAAGCAGTGGTTGACATGCTGAGAGTTTTACTGGAGTTTAGCTAACCTTTGACTTCTAAATTCTGGTTGTTTTTTTTTTTTWAWTTTTTTTTTATTTTATTTGAAAGTAAGTTCTGCAAGCAGTTGATCTCAAAACATGGATGTCAAATATCATTTTCCTGAGATGGTATAAAATAATGCTCTTCAGGAAGTAAATGCAAATGCTTAATTTTCCAGAGCTATGTATTTTGTAATACTTTTCAGCTTGGTTGATTATCACAATACTTCATTTTTAATTTTTTTCCCCAGTGTTTCCTTAAAGCATTATCTCTTTAGATATGAGAAAATCTGCGAAAGTGTTGCTAAACTCTATTTTAAGAATGGTCATACTTCATATGTATCAAGGTATTTAAAAGCAATTGGGGGAAATGAGTATATTCAAAGATAGGCTGAACTTTTATCTGAATGTAAATGAAAAGCACTGCGCCAGGAAAGGTGTTGAAAACTTTTGAGTGTTAAGTTTTTTGTATTCTAACATATTTTGGTTAAAAATACAGAGACCTGCTTAATGCAGTTATCTTCAATAGGTGATCTCACTAAGTGACTGAGCTGTTGAAGTCTGTACAAGACATCTGGTGGATGAGACCAGAACTGCAAGCACTACATCCTTCCATCAGTAGCTTGGTCTTGGTTGCACCTTCATGCCAGATTGGCAATACTGATGCATAATAACTATTTAATCAGAAATATTATAGAGAGAACTAGGTAGACTCCAGAAATTAGATGCCTAACTTAAGAGATTAGAGGTGTCTCAAAAGAAAAAGTGTATTGCTTTTTATTTGCATTTTAGGTACTAAATGTGGAAAGTGATTAGGGCACCTATTAGGGGCTTCTCAGCAAATGTAAAGGCATAGAACAATTACCGATGCAGAAACTGAGCTTCTCATTTAAAGCCTGGTTCTGGGGATTTTTAAAAGCATTTTTGCAAGAGTCATGAGATCTGAAGTAGTTTCAAAGGTTGGCAGCACTGCAAGTGTTCTTCAGCATGATTGTTAGATGAGATTTTAGTAGAAAGCTATCAAGTGTCTGCTGCTGCTGCTTTGATGGTGTACTGGAGCTTGCGAACACTTTCAGGTCATGTTCTTTTTTGATTCAAGTGATTTTGGAACTTAAGAATTTTAATTTGCTCTTTTGCAATTTACTGGACCATAGCTGACCAGCAGATTGCCCTTTGGTATTTTTGTTATTAGGCAGATATTCTAAGTCTGAGAGAAGTTCTCTTCTAAAGTATGCTGTGTGCAGCGTTTACTTCCTGACTGGTGTGGCTAAATCGTTGTCTTCCTGTTACTTTACCCAGCAGTGAGGGTGGTTGGAAACTTGGAATTTGAGTACATGAGCCACAGGGTTAAGACTTGTGGTGGTATCTTCTACAGCCAAAGCTGCTTGCTTTTTGAGTGCCAGAGGGATTTGATTTGCATTACACTGTCTCGGACCATTTTTTCCCAAACCACTATTAGGTTTTAAGTTGGAAATTAAATCATAGCTGAAGTTTTGTGGTCAGATGTCAGAGCTTTTGGCCAAGTCCTCTGAGGAAAAATTAAAGTAATGACTTTGTGAATATTGAAGAGTTTAATCCCCTGGTAGCTGAAGAAGAATTAGCTCCTTATGACTTCATCCAAACCCTACAGACGTGCCAGAGAAAATAATATATAGCGTATTGAAAAATAAAAGTATATTTTATTAGGCAGAGATAAATTAAAAACTGTTGTGGTCTTCACATTTCTATCTGGGTGGACTTGATTTTTTTTTTTTTTTTTTTCAGAGCAAGTTTAGAGTAAAACAAACTAAGCATACTTTTTGCAGACATTTGATTTAAATTATATTAGAGGAATTTTAGGGTTTTTTTTAAGTAAGATTATATTGTTCAAAACACTCGCTGAACCAGTGGTAACTACAATAAAATGTGGTAGTTCTTTAAAATTGTTCACTGTGGGTTTAAAATCCCATTTTAATGCCCTTTAAAGGAATGCTGATAAAAGATGAAGTATTGTTGTCTTTGGGAATAGAAAGTCTCTCTTGCTCCATTGGCTTGCTTCCTAGTACTAGCTTGTACTGCAAGATTCCCTGTTTTTCTCTGATACGATGCTCATATCCTCAGACATTTTTACAGCATCTCTGCTGAATTAGCTCCTGCATCAGCCACGGAAATAAATGTTGATTGTAATACACCTCCCAGGCAAGGCTGAACCTACAAATGTTTTTATGAGGTCTCCTCACAGTTGTCCAAACATTTTAATTTAACAACTGGATAGATGCCCTCCCCTCATTCATTTCAAGTCGTCTTTTTATCTGGAAATGGCTGGTGAGATTCCTTGGCTATCACAGTCTAAGGAATGTGTATTGCCTCTGCAATTTTTGTATATGCTTTGGGTTCATATTAAAATGTGGCAGCTATTGTTGATATGATATTTTGTAATTTAAGTACACTGGATGGAGGACAGATAATTGCATAAATATGACTGATTCCTCATCTGTAATTTACTAAATGCAATGTGTGCTTATAAACGAAAATCATCTAATGCTTCTCTTGTATTAAAGCTTCAAGTAGTTTGACTGATATGGCTTGGTTTTCAGACCTTGTTTAAAGACAGAAGTGGTTAAAGGAGTTTTATCCAACTGTTAACAGTAGCTAATGTGTAACTGTAGCTAATGCACTCCCTCAGTGTTTCCCTGTAAATTTTCTGTGCTTCAAGTCATGCTGCTGCTGCTTAAAATGAAACCATAGCAATACTGTAGTATCTTGTAGTGAAAGAGTGTTTGTACTTAAAAACAAACTATTGTGCATTTAGGCTCAAAAATCAGTTTGATTTTGAGTGTCTGTCTGTTGTAAAGTTTATTTTTTAATTTAAAACAACAGCTCTGTATTTAAGCCTTTGTTTTGGCAGTACTAGGTGTTTTGAGGAGGTATGCTTCGTTTTGCAGTTTAACTTCCCTGGAGAGGCTTACTTTTATCTTGCATTATTATTTAGTCACTACTAGCATCAGAATGAACCCTTCACTAAGGTGCCTAAAGTCACTTCAACTTTGTATTTGCTGTTTTTCAGCCCTCTTAGTATTTCAGACGTCATCATCTCCCTTCCCAGAAGCAGTGACAGTGGGATACTGTATTTAAAGACCCACTGTGGTACTAATGAACATATGATTATCTGAACAGAGAGCCCAGCATTCATTTACAATCTCTGCGAGATCTGCAGTGGATAAAGAACAGCATACTGCCATCTCTAATAGAAAAATCTTCCTCGCAGAAATGGGGGATCTCATCAAACAATGTATTCTTTTGATCCTTGTGGTTCTTCTCTTGGATCAAAATCATACTGGAACCATTTCACACAAGTTGAGTGTGCTCTTTTTGAATATTGCTTAACCGCAGTAGGTTTTCAGTAAGCGCAGGTGAAAGCTTAAAATTGGCAAGCTGGTCTGCATCATTAAATGGTGTTCATGTTGAAATATGGTAATAGGGAGTTAATACCAATGACAAAACACATGCTGCATAGCAGAGTGTAGTCTCTGGGGCAGATAAAATCTGTCTTATGTATATATGTGGTTCATATTGAACATTCAGTCTTTACAGGTTATAAGCGATTATCCTTGTGATTTCTAAGGGAAACCTGGTTGTAACCAAGCTAATCATGATTCCTGAGCAGTCATTTACATCTGTGAACTCATCAGCTCTGGACTTTTTCAGCTCTGAAGGCCATTGATGTCATGTGAATGTCAACTGTGAATCTTCTAATTCTGCTCTATTTTAGAAGGTAGCACAGAGATGGAAGAGAACTAGGTGTGGCTCTAGAGAAGATCTTCTAAGAGGAGTGGGAGAGTAGGGGACCTCAAATATGAGACGTAATGAAGGATGCCAGAGAAATAAAGTACAAGCATAATGCTGTGTCTGAAGAAGAACTGGTTATTCTTCAGTGGATGAGTTTGACTGCAAGGCAGAGATCCAAGAGTAACTGCAAGTTGCTCCTTGTGGGCTGCATTCTGTCTTTGTGGCTGTGTCCTCCTTTGGTAACTGGAAGAGCAGAATTTGAGGAGTTCTGGCTGATGGGTCTTAGTTAAAAGTAGAATTAGGGTGAAATGAATATGGCATCTCTTGTTTATGTTACTAATCTTTTTTTCTTCCAGATAACTAGCCCACCAGGTTGTGGCAAAACTCAATTTTGTATTATGGTGAGTGTTCTGGCTACACTGCCTGTAAGCATGGGAGGACTAGATGGGGCTGTTATATACATTGACACAGAGTCTGCATTCAGTGCTGAAAGGTAAGATGCAAAATTCTAAACTACACACTTGCAACTTCTTTAGCACGTTTTACTTTGGAGCCTTCAATTATTTTCTGAGCAATAATTAAGCATTTATAAAGTAAATACCTATGGTAGTTATTAAACATTCACCTGATATATGCAGTTATTCCATAGATGATGAAATTAATTTAATAGAATGGTTTGCTCACATTCCTAATTTGTATGATGTTTCAGATTCAAATTGTAGTATGACGAGGTGGATGGCGCGCTCTCTAGATTTATAAATGGTCTTAACAGTCCTGTACCTGAAATCTTTCTTTGTAGTTTAGTTTGTGGAGTTAGCAGGAAGATTTTGAGGATGTAAAGGCCCAGCATTTTGAGTACAAAGGAAATGGAGGTTTTTCTGTGAACAGTAGGACTGACATAGCCAGTTTTCCTTCAGATTTCTGTCCTACTTCTGTGAGGCCCCCTGCCCTTCTGCACTTCTGATTTCCTTCTGCAGTAACCTCGCATCTCTCCTGTATCCTTAGTGGCCATGCAGTACTATATTCCCTTACCTCTATAACATTGCTAGTTCTTCTAGTATCTCCTGCTTTGCCCATGCAATCAAAACTGCTCAGCTATGCACTTAGGATATCTTCTAACTGCTGAATGGACAGGAGACATTATATGCTGTATCTGCTTGAGAATTACAGAGGTATGCATGTGTTGGTTACCACTCTTCCCATGTTAACTGATTAACTGTTGAAATAATTCTGCAATATTTCATTAAAGGTAGCTCTAACTTACTTAGCTACCAACTTTTTTAAACCATGAGGATTTGATGTTTTTGAGATGTCTGTTCCTTTGTTACTGTTGTTTGGAATTAGTGAGTTCAAAAGTTATTAAGGGTCTGGGGGAGGATGAGAAGTACAGTAGTCCCATCCTTGTTTGTGTAGAAAAATGGGCAGAAAAAGGTTCATTGAAATTTATATATTTCAGATGATTTAGTAGTTAGGCCCATGGCCTGAATCTGGAGTATCAAAGCAAATGTATTTGCATTGTTTAATCATTTGAAGTTATCATGGATGAGAAGGTGGGGTTTCTAACCCTGCTTTTGTTAAGTTAATTTCACAAAAGTTGGAATTACTTTAAACCAGAAGTGTAATATATCAAGGAAAAAAAGCTTCAAGCAATGGCTTTGCAAAGTATGGTGCTCCCTTCTTACATACCACTTAATTTTTATTTCAGGTCACTGAAGTGTAGCTAGTAAAGAAGGGTAGGACTTAATGGGTGAGTTAAGACTTGTTGCTTAGAAGCAAATGCTAAAGAAAAGGAAAACAGGTGAACATGAAAATGAAACTGCTGAAAATAGAGTAGGGTATAGAAAGGAAATGTGGTAAAAATAACATTATTACTAAGGACGAGAATATTTATCTACTATATCATACTTAGTATTGCTCAGTTGGAAATGATGGCTGAACACAATTTCAGCAGACAAGCTATGTCTTATACTTTCTGTGTTGCAACCTCTAAGGAGCAGCGCCAGCAGAGTGAGGGAAGTGCTTATCCCCTTCTCTTTGGTACCTGTCAGACTACATCTAGATCCTGTGTCCAGTTTTGGGCTCTTGGTGTGAGAAAGACATGACAAACTGCAGGGAGTTCAGCAGGGGACTATCAAGATGGTTGGGGGCTGGAGCACTTGCCTTTTGTGGAGAGACTGAGGGCTTGCTCAGTCTAGAGGAGAGAAGGCTTTGGGGGGATCTAACAGCAGCCTTCCCCTACCAGTGAGGAGGCCATCAAGAAGATGTCACAGTGGTGCATGGCAGGGAGACAGCAGGCACACACCGAAACCCATTTCTGTGCTGATATATGGACAAGCTTTTTCACCATAAGGACAGTCAGCAACTGGAAAAGGTTGTGCAGCCTCCATCCTTGGAGGCTTCCAAAATGTGACTAGATAAAGCCTCAGGTAACTTGTTCTGACTTCATAGCTGGCACTACTTTGAACAGGACGTTGGCCTGGAGATCTCCTGAGTTCTCTTTCTAACCTGAATTTTCCTATGATTCTGTAATCCTGTATTATTAATAGACGGCAAGTAGAAGAGATTTTGTTTTTGTTGTTGTTCTAAACACTTCAGATAAGAGGGCAAATACTCATTTAATAACAACTTATTTTAAAGGGGTTAATGGAGACATTTAGCTGGCACTATTTTTATTTAAAACTCAAAAGCCTCTACAGAAAACCTGAGAAGAGTGCTTGTATCCCTGCTGCTTTTTAGGGCTGAGAGTTGCTAAGTTGTAGCTGTCATACTGGCTGTAATGCTGTGCTACTTCTAGAAAGATACTGCATAAAGCTGGCTGATTTTATTTGTTTTCCTGAAAGGCACTTCTCTTTTGTCATTCTGTCTGGCAGGTCTTACTTCAGGGCAGGGAACTTTTTGCTTCCACAAACTTTCATAGTCTTATTACTTATTCCCTAACATGACAGTTTAGTTCAATCAAATAGCAATGCTGAGAAGAGTGATCAAAATTGAGGCTGGTCTTCTAAGATATGCCACTGGTTTCTGTAATTTATATATTTTTCTCTTGTGTAAGAGAAAGCCGTAACAGTGCAAATGGTGTCCGTCATCCAGCTTTGTCAGAACACGGACAATAGGACAGATAGATGGAATAGCCGTAGTAAGCCTGGAAATCAAAATTGTTGTCATCAGTTTTGTAGCAATTCAATTCAACTCTAGCCAGCTATTAACTGAAAACATACCAGACTTATTTAGAAAGTCTGAAAATAATTTGGTTTGCTTTTCTCTCTAGCCATACTTACTGCTTGTGAAAAACACTAGATACAAATTTCTGTGAACCAAGGCTGAGAACAAATGGATTTTTCCACCCCATGGGCCTCTGCCCTGATTGCAGAGAACATGTTCTGTGCAGTCTTTGGTCTCATCATGACAAACAGGATTTAGATCTCAAAGGCCTTTGAACCTGCACGGAGCTCTGTGAATAGTACTGCAATCTCAGCGAGATTTTGGTGTGTCATTTTAAGTCAGTCTGTGTAATGATGTTCTTTGCGATACGCGTGAACTTTAGGAAGAGTACTGAAATCTCATTTCATGCAGACCATTGAATGACAGATCACTGTTGCCCAAATGGTCTGCATGATTAATTGTGCAAAATGGAAAGACAAGATTCTGTGATTCTGTCCCTGGAAGTTCTGCAGAACAAGTTTAGGTGTAATAAGTAATATATCTAATGAATGAGATTCAGGCTATTGTAATGAAATTGCTTGCTCAGGATAGGTATATTAACATTCAAGCTTAGTGTTTCTATTTCTAAACCAAATAAAACTGATTTAAAGGAATTTTTCTAAAATAGCTTTAACATTTTGGGTTTTAATGAAAGGGGCCTAATAAAAAGCATAAAGATAACCAGCAAGTTGTGCCCACAAGTATCATCCACTAGATGCCACTCTTCTCAAGCTATAGGTGGTGGGATATGTCTGCTTAAAATACAAACAATTAAGTATTTTCTGTTATTAAAAAATAAAATCTTCATTATGGAAAAAAATTACAGCGCTCAGGTTGTGACTATGAGTTTCTAAGTTAAATTCTTGGGACATTTATTTAAGGACATAGATAAAATTGCCTTGTATTCAGAGGGGTGGAACTTCTTTCCACTGACTTCCAAAGAGTTTGCAGGCAGTCAGCATTTCTAAAACGTGTACCATTTAGTGTCCTCAATGATTTTATGTATAAAATCTCATTTAACTGAAAATACTGCCCTCTCATCAGTAAATTGTTTCGTTTTACATTTGTGTGAGACGTTTTTTCAAAGCATAGTTTCTGAATATAAAAGTATTTTGACAACAGATAATAAATACCCAACTTCCTCTGACTTCTTTTGGTGTTATCACCAGTTATCTGATATGCTTCCTTAGTGTACTCTGATAATAAACAGTGGTATGCTTAACAATTGTAATTCAAGGTTTTGAAGGGTCATGAATTTGCTAATAAGGTAATGGAGAACATTTAATCGTGGAATCCCACATTCGGTTCTATCAGCGAAGCAGCCACTTAAACTGTTTAGTCATTTCATTATACCAAGTCATGCCAGTTGTACCTGTGCTATCTGAATGGATGGATGTTCAGTTGTAGCTGCCTGGCAGCTGGAGTCACTTTGTGACACAATGCTGATTTTTTTTTTTTTCCCCCCTATGTTCTAAAAAGTATATTTTCTTAAGATTTTATAAGCCCTTTTTACAAAGAGGTAACTGGCACAATGGAAGTGGTTTCAGTGGAAAAGTCTCCCATCCAAATGACCTTGTTCGTTTTATTTTTTTAAGGAGAGATTATCTGTGAAAAGATTTTCACTTTGGCAGGCATACTTTCCGTACATGTACTGCTTCTGTAAGTACTTGCAGTCAAACTGGGCTCTGTTCTTTGCAGTCCTGCTTCCATGTTGGCTGAATCTTGTAATGGATCTTCTGTTTGTTATCAGCTTGTTAAATTTCTGTGGTGACACAAGGTCCACTTTATGATTTCACTGCAAGATAAAGGTGGAGGAGATGATGATTTGAGTTGGAAAGTATATTTGTTTAAATGAAAATAATATTTACATATAATAATTAAAATAGGAGAATACTTGGCCATTGAGTGGAACCTCTTGTACAAAACTCAAAGAACTTTGCATTCAGTAACTATAAACTTTGCAGATTCCTTCTGCAGGAGATATGCTGTTTCTTTGTGTACAGACACATTATGCCTTTCCCTAGTGTACCACTGACTCAAAGAACTTTGCATTCAATAACTATAAACTTTGCAGTTTCCTTCTGCGGGAGATATTTTGTTTCTTTGCGTACAGACACATTATGTCTTTCCCTAGTGTACTACTGACTCTAGCATCACTGGGCAGAGAACCTAACTGTTCTGACTTCCAGTATTTCAGTCTGACTGCTAAAGTATGCCTCTCCTTTGAAAAGGATTCCAGTATTACTTGGTATCTGCTTATCATTCAGAGGTTTGTTTTGTTTGCTTTGTGAATGCTTGATGCCTTATTATCCCATTTTATTCCTTTTGCAGTGTTATGCCTTCTGTTTTTTTGATAGGTTGATTGAGATAGCAGGAAATAGATTCCCTACTTATTTTGACTCAGATGAAAAGCTGTTCTGCATGACCCGTAGCATTCACCTGTATCGAGAGCTGACCTGTGGCAGTGTACTGAAGAGGTATTTTCCAGAGTTTAAAAAAAAAAAGACCATTTTGACTGGATTGTCTATAACAATATTTGTTTTATATCAAAGTTTCATGAAGAGTAATTCATTAATTTGAGGCCTTTTCATGTTGATAACAGCATGGTCTCCAAAAAAGTAAAATTACTACAGAAAGACTGACATTGCTCTTCTCATTTCACAGCATCTGACTAATCCAGTCGATGCTTTCTAATTTCTGATAAACAATTTCTATATGATCTGATCCCTGTAAGCCTTTAAAGGGGAGTGTTCATGTGAGAGGTCTTATCTTGTCTTGGGTTGTGGAGAGACCATAGTATAAGAGTTACGTTTTCCATGAAATAGGAGTTTGCTCCTCCAAAGCACAGTTTACTTCCAGGAAGACTGGGATCCTTCCAGCAGTGGGAGGGAGCAGTCGTTTAACAGTCATCAGCCTGAATGCTGTYGTTGGCAGCGTTGTATTGTCATGTTGTTACCTTATGTTAATTTGTGAACACATTTTGCAGTGAAAATGAATTAAGTTATATTTTAGCATCATCTTGTGTATTTTATGTTAGTGAGAGAATTATTCTAAAAATAGTTTCTTCTAGTGCAGCTTTATCAGAGAGCAGCCAGTAGCATATTATCAACGGATTAGGTTTGGCATACTGTCTTTGGAGGTATATGGAAACAGATTTGATCTTCTGCATATATAGGCACCAAGGATTCTGGTGTTGGCAATGGGACACTGCTACTGTGAGCAAAAAGGCACAGTTTCAATGTCCACTTATCTTGCTGTCTGCCATTCAGGGGTTGTACAGCATAGTGTTGCTAACTAGAGGTTCTTTCAAACCTCTCTTTTGGAGAGGTCCTGCCTTGGGTTATGTGGCCCACTGAAGCCTCACATTCCTTTCCAAATCTCTTCAACACATGCAGATGTTAGTGGAGGGTGGTGTGTGAGGGGGCGGAAAAAAGAGGGGCTGACTTTCAGCTTATGAAAGTAAACCTTTTACTTAAACAATTTCAGGGTTATAAAATGGTTCTATTATGTAAATAATGTTATCAATGACTGGTTTTTTTTGTTGTTTTTTTCTTTTTCAGGATTATGTCTTTGGAAGAAGAAATTATTTCAAAGAAAGTTAGACTGATAATAATTGACTCTGTTGCTTCAGTTGTCAGAAAGGAGTTTGACACAAAACTCCAAGGCAACCTGGCAGAGAGAAGTAACTTTTTGGCTAGAGGAGCATCAGTGTTGAAGTATTTGGCAGAGGAGTTCTCAATACCAGTAAGTTCTTCCTCCTTTCTTAAGTTTTTGCCTTTCAGTATCAAGTAATAAAATCTGAGAAGAATGAAAATGACAGGAGGATGAAAACCAGAAAAAGCTTCTAGCAGGAATCTTCAAGCAGGTGCCAGTTGGAAAATAATTGGAGAATAGGGGACTAGTAACTGTTCTGCTTGGTGTTTTTTGTTTGTTTGTGTGTGTGGGGTTTTTTTTATTTAGGACTTCAAATAAGGGTTTACAAGATTCTCCAGCTGTGTTTCAGTGCTTTGTTTTCTATTTTTTTTCTTATATTTTATTTTGCTGCCATTAGATATTGCTTGCCCTGACAGTTCCCTTCTAACGCAATGCTTACTCTAACTAGTGCGTACTCTGACTAGGTGAAGATCTTTTTCTAGCTGTCCCTTCTACTTAAGTTTACTGAATCTCAAAAGGCCTTATGCTCTGGAGCAGCATAATTTCCTTTTGTGACTGATAATGTATGCTAATTAATGCATAAAGGAAGGTAACAGCTCAGCAAATCCTTGTCTGTGGACTTGCCCATAAAATACAAAGGAAGACACGGACACTCAGTGCAGGGTCTGGGTGGAACTGATTGAAAAGAGCTGTATAAATGTGTGTGTGTTTGTGTTCCTTCATTATATGATCCACGGAGGATCATATCAGCTCAAAAGATGTCTCAAGTCTTGGAAGTATTTCCTAGTATGGGTAACCTACTCGTCACTCCAGTGTAAGAGAGAAACTGTGGCAAGAACTTGAGAGAGACTGGTGAGGCCTTTTCCATCTGACGCTCCTGAGGTCACAGCAACTATCATACCAGAAATATACACGTCAGAGGTGTGGAACTAGCTTTAGACTTAACTTTAGAGGAATGGATTTCCTCTAAATTGTAATTTCTAAAGACTCTTGATGAAGAAGATTAAACCCTGCATAAGTGCCTTTAAAGGTCAGGTACAAAAGATAGCATCGTAGTTAGTTCACCCAGTAATGTTTACAGTGCTTTAAAAAGCCAGGGAAGAATCGTGTGTAAGTATGTACACTCTCATATTTTGGGAAAATATTATGCAGTCCTTTGAAAAGGGGGAAAAGTTTTATGGGAAGATACTATTTTTCTCTATTTCTCTATTTTTCTTCTGCTTTAGACAACCCCTGCTCCCCCCTCCATCTTCATTAAAATGGTGAGGCTGAGCTGGCTTGGAGCCTCTGACAGTTCAGGCTGCTGCCCTGCTTACAGTCAGAGGGACAGTGCTGATATTCACAAAAGTCTTAAGAGTTGGACAATATGAAGTAGCCTAAGATTGTGATCCTAATTCATGCTACGTGAAAAGAAAATAAAACTCGAATGTTTAAAGGTTTCCATTACGTTAAAGCTAACGTGTTTGCTTTGAGGCATTTGTGATACCTGGTGTGCTGGTCTGTCCTTGTTTCTCACTGTGAACACTTTGGTAAGGAGTTCTGGGATTTTGAGCAGGAACTTGTGCTCTGGCCACAGCTCTTTTTGAATTGGTCCATGAGATACCTTACCTTTTAAAATCTTTAAGATCTGTGTAATTACATGTAAATACACAGATTGAAAGCTTGTATATTTTTAAAGCACCTATTGATTAGGTTTATCAGTTTATTCAATGGAAATCCAACTGTGTTTTCATTTATTGTTGTCTTTAACACACATTGCTTGTGCCTTAGTTCTGGAGTATTTTAAAGATTTGTTAAATTTTGTGTTACAAAATAACCTGTAGTAACTCCCATTAGTTAAGAATTCTAGGAGGGCCTTGGCTAGAGATTTGGGTTCTTGCAAACACGGATCCCTAGGCAAGGCTGTGTATGAGTAACATGCAAAATCCAACATCAGAGTGTGTTATGCATCTGCAAGTGTTGGTGCATAGTAGAGGTAAGTCTGCTGTTGCATACATTGCATTAACCTCTGCTACTTGCGGTTACAGAGTATCCAAGGTTCTCATTGTAAATAACTGTGTTGGAATTATTTCAGATGTTTTTACTTACCTAGAAAATCATAAATATAAATTTGGGACTAAAAGAACATTAAGGTTGCAAAATGATTTAAATCACTAATAAATTGAACACATGAAACAATATGTAACACTTATTTCATGGCAGAATCAGTGCAACTAAATACTGAGTTGGACAACAAGTAGGGGGACTCAGTCTGAGACTCTGAAAAAGATTTGGAGTTCATGACTCGTAGGAGTTGAACTTGAAGCTAGTCCTTTTGGCTGTAGCTAAAAGGTCTGGTGAAAAACTTTGAGTAGTTGAGCAAGGGAATTGGAAATAAGGAGGTTGTGTGTTATCTATTTAGCTATAACTGTTACTGGAGTAGTATATCTGGTGTTAACAGTCCAGGGAGGATGGTGAAAAATCAGCTTCCAGAGAATAGCCTTGAAAATGACTGGGAGAAGGGGAGAACAGTTTTAGTAATAAAGATGTCAGGTGCTTACTTTGTTTAGCTTAGCTAAGGAAATGTTAAGGGTTTCTTCATTAGTCAGTACGTACCTACTTGAGGAAGAGGTATTTGTAAAAGCAACCTTCTCTTCCGCTGACAAAGGTATACCACTGTTCTGTGGTTGGAAGCTGAATTAAGCAAGTTCAGACTTCAAATAAGTGGTGCGTTCTTACTGGACTAATTAATCATTGGAATGCATTACTAAACATAAATAGCTTCTTGTCACTGAGTATTTTTAAATGGGCTTTTTTTCCCCGTTTCCTAAAAAGGGAACAGGTTCAAATAGGATTAAATTTGGGGAAAGCCTGTACTACCATGTTATGCTGGAGTTCAAATGAGTTTAACGCAGTTCTTTCTGTTGGCGTTATAAACTCTCTAGCTGTTTATAATTGTCTTCATGGTGTCAGGATATTGAGTTTGATGTGCAAAAGTGACTAGCATTCATAGCTTTTACAAAACTCGGGGTGAGCTGTTTCAAACCCAAGTAGCTCTATATGGTATGAAGTATTCGGGGAAAAAAGTTGACCTTAACTGCCTCAAAACTGATGGTCATTGTCAGTAACCTCTCTGCACCTCTATTTTCAGTTTGTAAAATGGGAATAACAGAGCTGTTAGTTGTGAGGATGCTGTGAGGATAGGGTCATTACTGTTGAGAAACCGCTCATACTGTGTCCACAAGCAATGTATAGATGCTCATTGGAAAGTAACACTTGCCATCCTCAGTGTAAAATTTAAATAATGTGTAGTAAATGAAACCGTAATCTGTCTTTTGAGATGAGAAAAAAATATTGAACATATTCATTGAATGGCACCATCTTAGCCACTGAATGAAGCAAGTGAAAGTGTTGTATGATTGTAAATTTTTGCTTGACAATGGTTTTTGATTTTTTTGTTTTGTTTGTAAAGTACAAAGAAACACAAAGCTTTTTTTTTTCTTATGTATGGATGTTAGTAAAACTTAAATTGTTTCTCGAACAGTTAAATATGATGCCTGATTTCCTTTTTTGATCCCTTCCTCCACCTAACTTAGAAGGTTCCATCCTAGGCTCTTTAAATGATGCCAGGGCAAGAGGCAGCACAAGGTTTGGATTGCTTCTGGTCTGCTGACAGGCCACCTGGCAGCCATACTGATGACTGAACAGTCACTGAAGCTTTTTCTTCCATGCGGCACTACGCAGCAGTGTCCCTTTTTCACCTTCCCTGCACAGCTGTGGCCAAAACCTACTTTTTTCTGCCAGGTTTGGCTGAAACTAGCCAGTCGGATCAAAAGCAATTGCTAGAAACTGAGAAGGACAGTTTGACTATAAATCAAACAAAAAGCCCTTTATTTTTGAAATCTAGTGAATATGTAAAGCTATATGAAAAGTTTACATTTATCTGTTTTAGAGCGTGTTGTACTTGAGAGCATTTGGATCTGAATGTTTCTGTTACAATGTGTGTTGATGCTGTCTACCAGATTACATATTTAAGCAGCAGTAGTCCGTGCTATATGTTTCCTGACTTCCTAAGCCTTCTAAAAAGAATAGGAAACAAAATACACTTTGGAGTTTCTTTCTTATCTTCTTCCATATTCATAGGTAACTATTTATTATTAGTAAGTGGTATTCAGTAAAAGTAGTTCAGTGTTCATGCTGGTTGAGAGAGAAATGATGTCTCCATTTCGGTGAAGAGCTAAAACTAAAASCCGGTATGACTAGAATTGTACTTGAGATTTAACTGTTTAGCTTATAAAAACTGTTATTTATGGAACCTGGTCTTCCAGTTGCTAGTGCTTGTGAAAATGTGTGAAGCTGGCTAGACTTCTACATGGAAAAGCACTCTAAAAGTGGCAGTTGCAAAACCAAACTGCTTTAAGTGTTCTTTTAAATGTCAAATTGAGACAGAAGATGAAACTTGCTTTGTAAATCTGTAAGGCTAATGAAATTACAACACTGGCTGTCCTTTATACTTTTGTCTGGGTTGTGTTCTTAGATCTGTGAAGTGAACCTTTGTTATTTATGATAAGCATGTTGGTTGTCATTACTACCAGCAAATGTATGATAGTATCTTTCGTTCTTTTTTTCTTTTAATTGTTCTCTCTGAGAATATGAAATAGCTTAGGAGGAGAGACTTTCATCTCTCACTTGTGATTTATAGTGCAAATGAAAGACAAACCTTATGTAACTATTCTCTAATGCTTTTATTTGCTATGCTAAGTAAGTTAACAGTAGTCAAGGAGCTCATAATTTCCACAGGTAATATTTTTCCCCTTTAGATGCCACATGCTCCATTTAAAAACTAAAAATTCACTTTATCAGTATTGATAATATGACAGCAATTAAAGCTGTCATAGTCAATTTTCTTTTCACACTCAGTTCTCACATTTTTTGTTTCAGTGCTTCACACTCACTTATGCATTCTGCTCTGTAAACTTTATACCCAAGATTTTCATTTGCTTTGGAAAGCCAAATGTTTAGCTAAATATATATTTGTTTTTAGGTTGTGGAAGTTTTTTCTTCTCAAAATCAATTTATATGCGCAAATTGCTTGACATCTGCAGTGCCTTTTCTGCTGTCTTTGGTTAAGCGTGTTTAATTATATCATCCCAGCTTCCTGCGGTAAAGTGTCTCAAGACTGAAGTGCTTCTGTTGGCAAAGAGAGAATATTCAAACTGTTAATTTTCTTTCTTTATAGGCAAGTATTTCCATTTGGCCTCATCCTTGCTTCTGTTTTATTCTGTTTCCACAGATGGTTGCTTGTCAGCTCCTCTGCACCTTTGCTATTGCTGTTCTGATATTTGAAAATATTATTTTATGGAGAGCTAAACAAATTCCAAAATGGAAGATTTCAGAAGAAAAGTTGTTTAAATGCCAGTTCCCTTTGAATTGGTAATAAATATGTAGAAAGTTTGGAAAAAATGGATAGCTGATTTGTTGTTACAGTATGTAACAACACTGTATGCTGACTTTTCCAAAACTATGGAGATACATTAAACTTCCAGGTGAATTTGTATCTGGACTGTAAGCTGCTGAAATGCAAACTTTGTTTTTATACTTTGCTATTAAAAGGTAGTTTTAATACTAGTGTTACAGAAACAATAATTGAATTGTCTTTGCAAGTTGTTTAAACCTAGAATAAGAAAAACTTTTCTCTACTTCCAGAACTTAAAGAACTGGTTCAATTTTGAAGTTTTCTAAAAAGAGAAATATATGTCACACCRCATCAAAACGTGTTTCTTTAATGAGGAGCTAACCTTATCAGAAGAAACATTTTGGAACTGAGTTACCAGAATTTTCCTAGCTGTATTTAGGCCAGATGTTTCTAGTGGTGAGAATTCAGTGGAAAGTATGGGTCCTTTTCTGTTGAGCTGCTGATGCTTATCTAAAGTGTCTTGTTGCTCAAGTTTCAAGCATATTCTGTGTTTGTGTATGTGAACTTGAATACCCTTCCCAACTGCAAATAGAAGGATCTTTATATTTCTACATAATYACACTGAACTCCTGGCCATCTGCTTGCTGCAAAAGGTTGAGGTTTACCTAATAATGTAATTCTCCTTTCAGTGTGTGGCGGCTACTTGCTTCGTCTCTCTCTCCCTCTCCCCCCGACCCGCCGCCAACTTCCATATGAGTAGCTTTGGTGCTTTTTTTTCATGAAGACTGTATATTTCTCTAGGGAGCAGCATGAAAGTTGAAACAATTTGTGACTGTTTGCTTAGAAGACACAGAGTAGTGCTTCTGAACCTGCAGAATTTTGTTAAGATAATTTGCAAACTTCTTGGAGAAACTGAGTTGTCCTTCTATGAACTCAATAGGATGAAAAGATAGTAGCATCTTATGTGCTAGTATCATACTGTGAACGTTATCCACAGAAGCATAAATATTTAGAATAATGTAGATATTGCAGAATTTGCTGACTTTATTATTCTCTATGAATTAAAGAAACATTGAATAGCCCTAACTTTGTTTTGAGCCGTGGAAAACAGTAGTTAATTTGTTTCCTAAATCAGGAAAATGACTTCCAAAATTAACTTTCTTCTAGTAAAGAACAATTCTTGTTCTCTTCAAGACATTTCACTCCCCCTGCACCAAAATTCAAGTTGGTGTTCATGTCCTCATTAAATGATGAACTGAGCAGCATTAGAAAATTATGTTCGTGCTAGCTATATCAGAACTTTTGTTTTCAAACATACTCTCTTTTGGTGCAAAGAGGAATGCCTAACCTTGTTCAGTGTGTTCATCAGTTTAAGTAACAAATAGTCTATGAAACAAACAAAACACTTTAAGATTTCCTCCCATGTTATACTTAGCAGTATTTTTGTGCCCAGAACTGAGTCTATAGCTTTGKTTTTTTTTAATTAAATATTCTAGTGTTAACCCTTACAAAACCTGCTTAAAAAAACAAGTGTCAGAATTTCACATATATGTGAACACTGCTGTTCGCAAAGTGTGGTTTGGAATGAATTTTAATTTGTGTTATTGTTTAATTAGGAAAACAAAATGGTTAAAGGGGACTAACAGACCACAGTTCTTTCTTCACACTCGCTAAAACTTCATAAACCCAGTTTTTGTTGGCAGATTGTTTATGTTTCAATTATCCCTCCACCCCACAGTACTGAGCAAAAAATAGTTTTGATAAAAGGGAGTTAATTCAACTGCTAAGTGTCGTTACAGTGGCAAAGTTAGATAGTTTTGTCTTCTCGTGTGGCTGTTAAAAATTATTCTCGGAAGGCACAACTTTGTTTTAGTTTAAAATGGCTGGTTAAAATGTAATTATAATTATCTTCAGTACTGCTGCCATCTGTGTACTTTTTTATAGGTGTCTGGAGAATATACGTTCCTGCAGTTTATGGCCCAACACAGTGTTCCTTTTGGACTGTCTATGCTCATAAAATGTTTAATTCTGCTGAGGAAAAGGAATGAGAAATGGTAGAGCAATGTTTCCTGTTTTCATGTGGTGGTGAAGTATAGAAAAGGAGGTAGTTTAAAGTTATATGATACTGGAATTCAGTTTTCTTTTTCTTTTAAAGTATTCCCTCCATTGCTTTTTCCATTTTACAGTGCAAGTGACTTTGCCAAAAGCTATCATTCTGCATAATTGCACATATGAAATTATGTAGAAGGAAGACACCAGTATTAACGTATAGGAGAGGGAGTTGAGAGGAATGAGATTTTTGATCTGCTATACAATCATAGACAATGCTTGCTATAAAGGAGGGCAGACACTTTCTCTGATATCTGCCTTGCTTTGAATTTCTGAAAGACTTAATCTAAAATAAATTAGCAGTTTCTTGCATCTTCCTCATTCTCATTACACTTCTTTGGGTTCCCTTCAGCTGATTTACATCATCTTGAAAACGAAGTGCCCAAACTGAGACAGTATTCCAGATGAATCTCTACCAATATTTGGGTATGGAGAAGGATTTCTTCTTATGCCTTGCAGGAGATCCTCTTGTTTATGCATCATAATACACTGTTTGCTTTCTTTGCAACAGCCTGATGTTGTTTACTTAGCATGCATCAAAACCCTGGATCTGCATCTGCTGACTTTGTTACTTAGCTAGTTGCTCCTCCTTCTAATTCTAATGTGTTATTTTTCCAGACTTGTTAAGATGGTTTTGAATTCTAATCTTATGTTCTAGTCTCCTCTCTGCTTTCCTGTTTTTGCAAGGAAAATGATCATTCTTTCTATTGCAGATTCTTTGTGTAACTATTGGATAGAACCAGGTTTCAAGCAGACTATACCATTTTGTTCAGTAAGAGACCTTTAAACACTGGTAACTGCTATGTGTCACTTCCCAATAAACTTTGCATCTACCCTGTAATAGATTCATCTAGGTTATATTTCTCTAGTTTAAGTAACATACCTATATAAGATGTTCCACTGCTAAAATAAAAATACAGTATTTGTTGGTAGGTTTTTTTTTTTCTGCCCTGTCATGTTATTACTCTGTACGTGCTGTAGCAAACAACAGTAATTGTACTGAAGAGCTTTTATGCCTTTTATTGGGAGTTTAGGGTTTGGCAAGATGTATTGTTTTGACTGTGTGAAAAATTGCCTGAACCTTTAGGCCAATAATCTATTTGTGACTCTGCAGAGAAGTACTTATGTTTTGAGTGTTCCATTCTTTTCGCATGTTTTCTTGTGCCTCCTTCTTGTCCTTTGAATTTATTTAAACTGTAGGTTCTCTAGGAATATTTCTGCATTTGCATAATGTGTAACTGAAAGTGATTCTAGTCTCTAGACAGGATAGCAATACAAAGAATAGTTGACCAGATTACAAGTTGTTGGAAAAATCTTACCTGTATGAGCTCAGTATAGACTAATTAGTGGTTTGATTTACAGATTCTCTAGAGTTTGTTTGCTTTATGGTTACTCAGCCCCAGGGCATCTGGGAATAAAGAGGACCTGCTCTGCAATTGTTACTTCTAAATAATATTGTACCAGTCCCCTGAGGTGTAAAGGGATGGGGATAAGAGGAAATTAAGATCAGGCAATGCGTATGTCTGTTACAATACAAATGTGCCCAGAGATCAAAAGTAACATCTTATTTGCTTGGAAACTGGTAGTAGTAGAGATGATTGTATCACTTTGCTCTTCGTGTCTACAGGACTGCTTCATAAGAATACTGCATTTGTTTGGAACGAGGTGCACTGCTGGGGCTGCTTTTTCATGAAGTATGATCTGGAAGCTTCATGATGCAGTCTGCTTGCTGCTGTTAACTAGAGAACCTGCCTTCTTCAGTCTGCAAAATTTCCTCTCCTTCCACACGTGATTGGGTGGTAATAACAGACAACCAGACTGAACTATTGCAGCTACATGGTTGATGATCCTGTGCTGCCTTGAAAATAGGTTTACAGGACAGGCTTTTCAGTCTGTACTTTTTCTTCTACTGTTGAGGCTCTTGTGCATTAGAAGAGTTGTGGGTTTTGCTCTGGTTTCCCTCCTCTGTTTTGCTTGGAATTGGAATCTGAGCTATAACATAGGGTCTCCTGAGCAACTTCATTCTGATTTTTCTACAAGAAGACTCCATCTTCTTTATTGAGAACATGTATGTTTTGTGTTATTGTTCATTGAAGTTGCAGCTATCTACGTTGATTTATTAACCCCAATTTTCTATTTAAAGAAGGAAATATGTCATTTTAACAGCAAGCATTTTAATTAATTTGGCAGAAGTTCACTATAATCGAACTGAGGGAGACTCATTCCAAATATGGATTCCAATGAGAATCTACATTATTTTGGTAAACTCATCAAAACTGTCATGTTGCCTCTTGCTAAAATGCATAGCTCTGTCTCATTTCAGAATATAGTACTTCTGTTGTAATATTCTAGGTTTTTATTAAATAAGACTGGGCAGTCATTTGCAGAATTTTAATTAGACAGGAATGAATGAGATGCTGGTTTTTGTTGGTGAGACTACACCTGAATTTCAGTAAGAAGTATGTCTTCCGCCAATACTCTGTTAACGTTTTTGATACTTCAATTTGGATGAGGTGCATTGCCCACCCCAGAATACAAATCACTTTCTTTGTCTTTAGATGCCAGTATTTTCCATACTTTACTTTTGTATTTATCATATCTCATACTTTTGACCTGGGGCAGAGAGTGCTTTGCTCTTCAACGATATCTGAGGTCTTGACTGGATTCTTGGCAGACTGTGGTATTTTTCATGGTGTACTGTTTAGCAAAATCACCTCTAATACCTGAACTAAACACTACTTTTTCATGCAGCTGAAACCCTTAGTTCTTGTAGAGGAAAATTGTTTTAAAAGTGCTTACTGCTTAGATGCTTTTTGTAACTTCATAAAGGTCCCCCCTAGGGGAAAGGGGGGCTTGCTTAAGGCTGCAGGCACATACTGGTGCTCCGGGTACATCACTTTTCAAGAACATTAGTTTAAGCAAACCGACTTCAGATGTTGGCAGTCTTTGAAATACCAAACTGAAGTAATTTGTCTGTAAACAATACTAGCAAGCTACAACGGGATGATCGGAAGTTTGATGTAAGGCTATGCTTCTGTTTCTCTATCAGTCTCAAATTTGCGCATCACCAAATGTATGTTGTCTTTTTTTTCTTCCAGTAGTCATGAGAGAAGATGCAGTGAAAGGTAAGCTAGGTATGAAATACTAAGATGACTTTTTTAACTCAGACCCTTGCTTTCTGTTATCTTCTGTGATTTCCTTAAACAATGTCTTACTCTAACAAACCTCAGGTCTGCCCAGAGAGGTTTGGAACAACATCTAAGAACTGTTCCTTTCTGTCTTTAGCAAGTTCTCTCAATTCTCCAGGAACAGCACAGGAGCCTGCTGCTCACCTTTTTAGTGGTATGTCCTTTTCCGTATCATTTTCTAGGTAGATAGTGAAGAGCTTGTTTGGAAGAGGAATTGACTGATAAAACATTCAAGGTTTGCTTGTGTCAAATATTGTTTGTGGGGAAAATTCCTAACCTGAAAAATCTTGGGAATATGCACTGTCATAGGATTTCTTGGGGGGTGTATATACAACCAGCCACCTCAGGGTGGCATGTGTTGGGCTTGTATAACTTGCCCTGGTTGCATGGAAGAGCTCCATGTCACTGGCATTGTAATGGAAACAGGCACGTCTGGGCAGTGAGTACAAAGTTTCTGAGGAGCCCTGGGTACAGAGCGTAGGCACAGAACTAGCATACTGTGTATTAGAACAGATATGCTCTATTCTGCTTCTGCAGTGCCCCTAAAATGGAGCTACTAGAAGCAAACAGATGCTGCTGAAACAATTTCTGAAGCCTGCTCCTGCTTGTCATATTTTCAAGGAACAGATTGGCAATAGTAAAGGAGATTGTTATTTGCTAGAGTTACTTTTTTGAGATTGGCAGCAATGCTTACTGCTATGCCTCCTTTTTCAGTTGGCTTAAGGAAGCCACAGAAGAGAAGAACTAGCAAAGTGGTGAAGCTGCTGCCTGGAAATCCACTGACCTGCAGCCCATTCTGAAGTTCCCCCCAGGAAAGGAGGTCACCAGATACAGGCTGCAAGTAGAATAAATGATCTGTGCAAATCACAGGTGGCATGTGGGTAGCAGGCTAATTGAGCCTGCATTACAGAAAGTTCGAGTAGTCCAAAATCAAGATGTAGTCAACCAATGTCAGAGATTGAACAGCAACAAGAGGACAATATATGGTTTTTTCTTTCCTACCTGCCTTGTAATTGATTTCAGTATAGTTTGCAACTGGTTCATACTTGCTGATGAGCCCAAACAAGGATGTAAACCAGCTGAAAAGCAACCCAGGAAAAAAAAATGGAGAGGGCAATTGTTGTGCATCTGAACAGGCACTAATGTAGGCAGAAAGGAGGGGCAGGAATGTGTGGTTTCTGGCAGTAGCACAGATTTTGAATGTAAAACTGCATCTTCAGTAAAAAGGGTAAGTGTGAGTAAAAGTGCTAACCAGGTTATTACTCAGAACAAGCAAAGAAAGTGCGTTAGGTGCTTGGAACATCCTTTAAACTTTTAACAGCTCTAGGAAGGATTCTGTTACATACCATTATTATGATGCTTTGTACTTTGACTAAAGGTGAGCACATGCCTTGGCTGCATACAGCCTATCATTACATTGCTTAGGGCTTCTGTGCATCATTAGGTCTGTGTCCTGGTTTTAGTCTGCATGTTCTGGTTTTAAAATGCATCATAATATGCTGTATTTGGAGTTGTAATATATCCATGCATAATGAATTATAGCTGAGGTCAGAAACTATGCTGAATAGTAGATTTTCAAACCACAGTATTTCTTCCTATGCTAAAATTCAGAATGAAATATATAACAATCCATAAAATAGCTGGTACAGTTCATAACATGCTTGCATTCCTTCATTATTAATAGCTTCATATCCATCTGTCAGCATGCTATGGCTAAACCATTAGCCAAGTTTTTGCAGCTGCTGCTTTACAAGTCTGTAGAATGTAGTTATCTCCAGCTCCTGTTTTTTGTGTACTAGTAAGAGGAAATTTTACAGAGAACTTACTAAATTGTCCAAGACTGTAAGTTCAGTTCTAGGTGAAAGTCTATGATCTTGATTTAACTTACTTGGCCTGTGGTACTTTTCCTGTTATTTCTTTTGTTCGAACTATATTGGTCGCAGCAGTTGTTTCAAGTAATGGTGGTTTGTTTAATCTTATTAGAAGTTCTGCACATAGTTGTTGCAGTCCTGTATTTTTGTAGTTTTATTTTTAAGAACATTTTATGCAAATTATAGTTGCTGATTTGATCTGAAGATAGACCCCCTAGAGAGGTCTGTTTTGAGATTAATGTGTCTATGGGTAGTATGTGTGGGGTTTTTTGTTTTGACTCCCTCCGTTAAAACGTGGATGAAGGTAAGTATTGTTTGCAGCAAAGATAGCTATCGTTGTAGAAAGTAGTATGTATGTAGACTGCCAGACTACTTTGTGCATGATACTGAACAGTTACTAGAAAATAACAGTTAAGATTATTGCTAAATCAAAATAGTTTCATACTAGTTACTTGGAGGCGCAAGGTTTCTAGAAGTGTTTGTGTGGTCCAGTACCTCTGTGTGTGTGTGTGTGCTTTTTAAATTCCCAATGCTGTCAAATTTCAAAGGCCACAATTTGTGAATCACGATAGATGCCTGCTTTTCTCCCATTTTTGGTGCCAGATAAAATCTGTTAACATAGATATGAAATTTCTAAATGATAAAATAAGATTTGTGTATATTTACAAGGTTCTGTCTCATAGAATTACATTATTTATGCTGATAGGATGTACTGAAATATTTGCCATCTTATAAAACCCAGTGCTAGGGAATAAATTGCATTTTGCATACTTGACTGTCCCACCTGTATTCAGTCCAGTCATTCACCTCTGACTGGACCACTAATATGTCAACCCTCTCAGCAGTTTAATACAGTGGTTGTTGGAATACATACCAACAAGTTATGTTTCCATTCATTTCTGAAGCCTTAAACTTGTTATTTTCATGCCAAGAGCCAACTATTACCAGACATTATTATAGGGTGATAGGCTTGTATTTCAGTTGCCTTAATGTCTTGGTTGTTTGTTTTTTCTGATGTTGGAGTGTACCTCAGTGGGGTTAGTTTGAAAGAATATCTGTCTTCTATTTGGTTATTTTAATACCCATTTTTACTTCAAGTACTGTATTTGCCCTTAAACAGTGCTATTTTTAGTATCGTTTGAAGCTGGCTTTGCAGTTCCTTCTGAAGGAATAATTGACTATCCAACCTTAATGATTCTATGATTCTATGATTCTATGACTAGCAATGAGAGTGATGTGTTTCTCCTCTGAAAGACAAACAATTTGTGCAGAAGCCTGTACTGTTTCTTCTTGGTCATGGCAACTTAGTCCTTTGTCTGGATGCTAGAGGTAAGGTTTGCATACTGGTGAATGTCACAAATTGTTGGTACAATGACCTAACTGCTGCTTTTTTTCACAGAGCCTCCCAAATGTAGGGAGATACTACACAGAGGAGATTTGTGAATAGCCAGGAAATGAGAGCTTGTCTAGCAATACCATTTACACAACTTGATTTGCTGTTACTGGAGTACAGTAAACTACTGGATCTCTGTAAATTTCACCAACTTGTTTGGAATTAAGGATGCAGCCTGCATGCTAGGTGCTGCTTATAAATGTGAACCTGGCCCTAGTGCAGTTTTAAAGTCTTCTGGAGTTTTGAGCAGAAAACATAAGAATTTGTAGCCAGGCCCGAAGCATGTGCGTGTCATGCAGACACTGTAATTCATTCTATTAACTATAACTTTAGTATTTATGTAGGTTTGGGTTTTTGTAACTGTAATGTTCCTCAGACACTGAGAATGTCCAAAAAAAAGCTAGGTAATGAAGAACAATCAGTCACGTTACCCCAGTTCATCTGAGGACAACATTGACTCTCTTGGCATAGCAAACTGCCTTCTTTCTAGTAGTTGAACACCCGACACTTAAGATTCTGTTGTTTAAGAAATCATGTAAGTCATTGGCATTTTTTAGGCAAAATATGATTTAGATTTGGCCCATAAATTTTGCTATATGTGAAGAGAAAAACTCAAGGAAAATAAAATTTCTGTGGTACCAGGCAAAGATGCCTGGTGCATGATGCTGTGGTATCAGTGATAAAAGTCATATAGGTTGTATTCCTGAGCTCTAAAAATACATGCAAACTCAATTACTGTCACATGCTTCTGTCAGAAACTATAGATGAAATTACAATGTTATGGTTTTTTATCAATGCCAAAGTTTTTCAATAATCTATGTACTGACACGGTCTGAGACCTCAGAATATTTTAATTACTATAGCTTTTTTCTCAGCTTCACTAAATCTGCTTCCTAGTTCAGAGTTGCAACTTATGAGGTAAGGATAAAGTGAAGAAAGATTGATAGGGAGTGGTGTGAAAGTTTTTTTTATTAGCTCAATTGATACAGTCAGGAAAAGGGAGAGCTTTTCCCTAGAAACCTGAAGAGGGGCTTGGGAAAACCTGCCTATCAGTTGGGCTAGTAAAGGAGAATATTTCTGCCTGTAGACTTTCCCTCATCTGTAGAGTTATTGATGAGCAGAGACATTAAGCTTTCCTAGTTTTTGTGTCATTTAACCTGAAAATTTCTTTTATGTTTAATATGCAGTTTTGTAATATACTGTAAGACACCAAATGCTTCTGGTTATTTGCATCCCTTTGTATGTGAGTGATCTAGTAAAGTACGCAGTACTGATATGCTTAATCATCTGGCATTAATGAATTTTTTGGGGGATCCACTTTCCTAGTGTAGGTACGCGGAAGTTCTAACAGAAGAATAAAGACAACAGACTTTTTTGTTAAATAGAAATAGTTGTAAGACATCTTGTAGAGTGGACAGCTTATAGTTTGTTTTGATGGTACTGAAATGGAAGCAGAATGCTGACACTCCTCCCCCTTCCTGCACCAAATTTTAAAGCAATTGGAAGTGAAAACTGACACTGTTCAAACCTCTGAGTTTTTGCCATCATCACCATGGTTGATACGTATCCTTGCTGTTTCATCTACTGTATGTAGCAGCTGAGAACATCTGTCTTACTCCTAAAGGTTTTCTTTTTCTTTTGCTTCAGTATGTCCCTCAGAGAGATATCTCCAAATGGAGTCCTGTTTTGCAGGTGATTATCTTTCATTGGTTTGCTTCTTTTTCTTATCCCCTCTAAATAGGTGATAAGAATCCAGTTTAAAGACACCTTAAAATCTACCATCTTGTTATATCAGTCACAATATTAAATCTAATTTCAATATCAGGAGTGAGTTTTCCTTGGAAATGGTGAAGAAAGTGGCAGCATAAATTAAAGTTACACCCCTTTGTGTTAATTTCTTGTTAGTCTTTTTTCCACTCCTCTCTTGTATATTCTTCATTTTATCTGTTCAAGGCTGAAGAGACCTTATCCACATTATTTACAACAGCAGTCAATTTACAGTGCCTATTTAGTCACTGTTGAATTTCTTGGATTTTATGTTTTCTGAAACAAGCAGAACCATGTTGTCTTGGTCAGTTGGGACGAAAATGTGTGTGGCTGACAAATTCAGACTGTACTCATCAGACTTAGACTCATTAATATTTTATATTTCTGATTGAAGGTGAAATTTCATTCGTAACTTTTCTGACAATGCTGTGGGCTTTTATATATATATATATGTATTTATACACAGACAAATATACACTTTATGTTACCTTTTCTGTTCTTACAGAAGCATTTGTGCAGCCATATAAGTGGAGGGGGGAACTGATCCAGCTGAAAAGTGGTCTTTCAGGTTTTTTTCCTCAATAACTTTTCACCTGAATGCAATATCCTTGCATCTTGACTTGTTCACTTGTATTCCACTGTAGTCCCTACATCCTTTGGTAAAGAACACCTGTGTTGCTAACTGGTCTTTATTTTAAACTTGGTTATCCTTGTAGCAGCTTGTGCTTGTGCTTTCTTGAATTGCATCTCTTCCTCCCCCTCCCCCCCCCCCCTTTTTTTTTTTAAGTTTTTGCAAGTATTTCTCCAGTCTTTTGAGACCTTCTTGAAGGCTAATCCTGTCCTGTCATAATTTGTTCCTTCCGTTTATGGTGCTGATGCACAAGCATTTTGCTGGAACGGTGCAGGGGACTTCAGTGCTGCTACTGAACATCGTGCTGTGGTTTATCTGTTCCTCTCACTAGAATGTACTAATTGGACAACAGATGTGTTTTTCAGCTGTATGGGTTAAGTCTAAACTTAAGTGTACTAATTCTTCTCAGGTTTATTTTCTGGATTAATATAATGAAATATAGGGATGGCAAGTGATTTGCAAGCAAATAATTTCATCCAGGCTCTCTAATTATACTGAAACTACAAGCACTGACTTTTGAGTTATCAGGACTTGAAAATAGAATTAATTCCCTATGCTACAAGTCATTGCAATCCATTTTTTCTTCATAATTTTAGACATTGAAATATTAGCATTTACATAAAAACACTAACTATAGAAACATTTTCAAGAACTGCAAGCAGATTTTATATTCTTGTGGGTTTTTTGGTTGCTCGTTCTGTGTAAATTGCGTAAACGCTCTGGCAATGTTGGTGGAATATGGAGATGATATATAAAGGAGTCGACTAGCTTTTTGAAAGAAGAATCACAGGCATTTTCTGCTTTGCATACTTTCCGAATACTGAGCATATAGATATTATGAAGTGTATTCTATTATTAATTTTGTATTCCATCAGCCCATTGTCATTAATTTTGTGTTCCATCAATTGCTTTTCAGGGTGTGTTTATGGTCTTTTGGTAGGAGGACATTTTTTCTAGTAACCAGACATTGAACTAGAAGTTGTTTGGATTATGTTCTTAGCTGTGTTGTCTGGTATCTCCCTTGACTCAAGTTTAACATGCAAAGGAAAAAGAAGCTTTAATGAAAAGGCCTGTAGGTGAAGGATTCTATTTGTGGCAAATATTGTTTGCTCACCAGCTGAGTAAGTACAATATTCTTATCCTAACTTCCAATATACTGTCCTATAGCAATTTTTTGGGTATTTTATTTCGGACAAAGGTAGTTGCTGTGTATTTTGCACAGTGCCTGATTAAATTTGCTTTTGACTGTGACTGCTATTTGGCTATTGCTTATGGAAAAATGGTATTATTTCTACATGCAAATCAATTATGTTAATTTAGATTGTTGCAATCAGTGTCTAATCAGTGCTTGCTGAAGAAATAATAAATATAGGTAGGATAGTGGAGAAGCTTACTGTTGCATGTTACAAGTTAAATTCCTTCCCTTGTTAAGATTTACATAGTTGGTTTAGCTTGAGAACGTCAGTATTCGCTTTGAGATGAAATTTAACAAAGCCTTAATTACCCACTTCAGTTAGGCAGAATGCTTTGTTAGCTGAAACATGCTCTGATGTTTGTTATTTAGGGGTAATTTTTTCATTATACAAACCCTTGATGCTCCCATTGACAGAACTGGGAATTGGCTATACTGGAATTTTTTCTGCTAGATGGTGAAGCCTTTCTCTGAGCAACATCCACACGGTGGTGCCTTTTCATCACCCGAAAGGGAAGGGAACTTTGCTTTACAAAGTTCGTGTTGGCTTTTGGCCTGTTGCTTGGCAGAAATGGGAAGCTCGGTTACTGAGGTGAGAGTATCCTTTTCCCCCTGAATATAAAGTGAACGCTATTGTTCTCTGTTCTTTCCAGCCTTCGTGGTTGGAAACTGAGTGTGATGCTTAGAAGCTCAGAACTAGAAGAGAAAGGTAGTGGCTTGGAAATCAAATTGAGCCATGTTGGCAGAATCATGAAAAGATTGGCTCTGGAATACCAAAGTTGTGCAGGCCAGGGAGGATGTATACTGCCAGAGCATCTTGTGAAATCGGACCAAGAATTGCAACAACTTTTACATGTCAGGCTCAGGCCACCTTGGCGAAATTATGCTGGAGCCTGAAAGTGGAAGAATGAGAAGTGCTTTAGGCAAGTGCTGTGCAGTTTGGGGGGTGGGTGAAGGGGAACTGGCATAGCATTGGCAATCCTCTTTAAGTTACACCATAGTTTATCTTTGTAAGGTGAATTCAGTTGAAGATGAGGCAGTTGGAAAACGTTCTGAAATACTACCCTCTATTGCAGAATAAGACCTGAGAACAGAAGTATTATAAAGAAAGAATTTTTCACATGACCTATATGTAATTCCCAGCTGTGAACCCTCTGGCAATGAGCATGAAATCCAAAACACAGCTGATAGGGGAAAGGGCTATTGTCAGCTCAGACCGAACACTTGAGTATTCATAGCATGGTGCTTTTACAAACAGACATTGGAGTACATCAGAATAATTTGGTTTTGAGATCTGTGTAGGAACCTCCTCCTAGCTGTGTGTGGTTTCAGATACAGTGGCAATCAGTGCTGAAGGAGAACCAGGTGTGCACCATATTGTACTAGTTTTCCTCCAGAATAGCAAGCCTCGATGCCCCCCCCACCCCTTATACCTCTCTGCCAAATTTCCTGCTGTAAATTGGTCTTATGTTTGCCTTTATGTACCTTGTGACCCCTTCAGAATATTTGTGGTATTTTAAACCCTGCATTGTGTGCATGACACAGTGTTTAGTTTGGAAACAAAGTTTAATTTAATCACACATGCTGATTGTGGTGTTTGTTTTGGAACCAATAAGTGGGAGGCAACCTTTTATATTTTATTAGTCTGGATGAATTCTCCCTGTTACTTGATAACCACATATAAGTTCAAACTAAAAAAATGGATATGCAAAGGAATGCTGAAACACGGATGGCACTTGAATACGGCCTCTCATCCACTCTGGGCTTGGATTCTGTTGGACATCTAAACTCTTTGGGTATTTGTGGTTCACTGTGGTGATAGTGATAGAGTGGCTATTTTGTTTTTAAAGGATTGTGTATCATTCCTCTTTATGTGCCAGTGGAGCTGGAGAGGGAGCTGTTTTGGAAAGAGCAACATTCACATTAGAGGACAGGCTTTTTCTGTTTGTTTCTTCCATCTATTACAAATGAAGGGAGCTGTGTTTGCAGAGGGAGGTTAGGGCCTGGCCTTGTTACGTTTGCTTCCCACATGTCTGCATTTACAGCAAAGTAAGCAAGTGTTAGTTAGAAGCTGATTTGCTACTCCTCGCAAACTGCACCCTACCCCTAACATCCCAGCAAAACTGCTCCCACAGTCTGCAGTTAATAATGCGTGTGGTGGTAATTCTAGCTCCAAATCTTACCTTTCCCTGAGTGCGGAGGGTCCTGGGGAGAAAAAGGGGCTGAGTTTCCATCAGCCCTCTTTAATAGAATGTGATGGAAAAGGACGTAACAAAGCTGAAAGGAATCCACAAGCAAACTTCAATGCAGCATTGCGAGGACACCTGTCTTCAGTATTTTGACTGCTGAAGCAGAGCAGTTTCGATGCAAAGTTCTGTATGTCATGAAATAGCAGATATTATATGGGACAGTTAAAGCTGTGCGTTGTGTGAACAACTCCAACCTGTATTTCTCCTGTAATATTCTACTTGTGTCATTCTTCTATGAGAAGCTTTCCTTCAGGAAAAGTGTTGGAACTCTCCCCTAATAAAGCAATACATTTAAAAGATAAGATTTGATAATCCAGGGTGTTTTGAGATACCATGTGTTTTCTATTCCAAACCCTTGTGTAGCAAAATGCAGTGTTATTTCCATGACAGTTATCTGGTGGCTCTTGGCAAATGCTGTTTTTCTGGTGTTTGCTGTAAGCTTTTTTCCATATCTGATTTCCTTGATCTTGTGAAAGAAAACAGGATGTTATGATAAGAGCATAACCAAGATGAGAGGAAAAACAGGCTAATTCTTTGTTGTGGTTGGTTTTATTTTTTTTTTTATTTTTTTATTTTTTTAATTTAATTGAAAATCTGAAGATCTGCTTTAGATCGTTATAGTAACTTGGATTCCATACCTCAAAGGTGACTGTCTAGTCTTCTGAGCATAACATGTGTGTTAATCTGCATGGAGGACAATACTTGAAGGTATGGTATCAAATTTGGCATAAAATTGATGAGTTATTTCTGTATTGTTTTTGGCACTATCTTCCATTTGTTGTCGGTAGTAATACTGCACTTGAGTGCAGACACAGTAGGTGGCACTTGAGTCATTAATTTTGTGATGTAGGAAAGAAAGCCAAACTTGCTTATGGAATTAGCTGTTTGTAGCAGGAGGCACGTTTTATTGAAAGAGCAACTTCAAAGCTTTTGCTTTCAGTTAAATAGTCCTAGAAGAAAGTAAAACATGCACAAATTCTTTTTCAGTACAAGCAGGCCCTCTCCAAGTCCTTGAGTTTGTTGAATTTTTAAAAAGGCAAATGGGCAGGACATGATCAGCCTGAATCATAAATACATAGTGCCAGATTCCCTTTAAACGCATTGCCAGTGTTTGGTTTTGTAATCTGTTGTTTACAGCATATTCTCTAATACAGTTTCTTAATTTATTTTTTTCAAGTCTTGCTTACTCCATCAGACCATTTGTGATGCGACCTCTGATAGCAGGTGAAGGATAAAAATCTGCTAACAAAGTGTATTTCTAACAATATCATCTGATTATCACAACAGTTTGAATACTATGTTCGTTACTGTGGCTAAGTCTGACAACCAAGGCTAAGAGTATGCCGGTAGTTCTGCTAATCAAAATGTAAATGTGATTTAAGGTATTCCAAAGTGGTTACCTTATGCTATGTTCGGTCCTGTAGCCTTGGACAGTACTGTTTGGTCATTTGTTTATTCTCAACATTTTCAATACTAGCATTTGGTAGTGGATTGACAGTCCTGAAAGCTGAAGTGGCAATACAGACTTCCCAATAATATCCTGTCACTATGATTCAGCACTAATGTTTATTGCTGAGATCAGAAGGTGTAGTCAGACTTAGTTCATGATTCATTCCTTGGCCTTTCTGCTGATGCTCTTAAAATACTTACTTTAATGAGGATGCCATCGGACTTGAACCCAGGACCTAGCTTCATTTATGTTCTTATTCCTATGTTGTTTTATCAGTCTGCCAATCCCAGGTTTTAGAGTTCATAAAAATGTTTGAAGGCCAAAAAAGGATGTTTATTTAATAGAGGACAGAGTTCTAACTGTATCTTTCATTTTGTTTAACCAATGTTTGTAAAATAGGTAGAGATATGTTTTACTAACATTTATGTGATTGTTACTACATTTGGAAAAAAATGCTGCATGTTAAATAGTGTTACCTGGTACTGAGTTTGACCAGGGTGACTTTGCAGGGAGCTTACCCCTTGGTTTGTTTTGCTTTGAGTATTTGCCAGTGAGTTTCATCTCTCAGTACAGCTCTTTCTGACTGGTTATATGGATGTGTACTGGACAGAAATGTAGAAACTAAGAGAAAAGTGTAGGGAACTTTGTTTGAGGGTGTAAATGATTATAGCTGCCTACTAGCATGGTCTCTTCATCTCATGAGTAGGACAAGTCCTCTCTGTAGCTGCATCTGTCCCTAATTCAAGATGCTCCATTCAGGTTAGAGAGTAATTAAATCCTTTTAGCAGCTAGTCAGTTTTGTGAATGTTTTTTCCTTCCAAAAAACCAGCTTTTTCCTCTTTGATTGAGACTCCCCAGCAGGAGGTACCTTTTTGCTTTGCCAGTTGGAGAAAGCCCACATCCACTTACAGATACTATACTGGAACTCACACGCATTTCATTTTAATTCCAGGCAACCATCCCTTTGCTGCTGCCTTTGGAACAGCTCAGCTGTGGAAGAAGTGAGCTAATCTGGAAATTTGAAAGTGAAGTACTTAGTGAAGCCCTGGGGTTTACAGTTGGAGTAATTAAGGAGAGGAATTACACACCCTGTACTTGATTTTTTGTTTTAATTAGTCTTCCTTTGATCTAGTCTCTCAATTTAAATTTTAAGATTTGAATCAACAACCTGCCACAGTATATTGCTTAACTCCTCTCCTTCTCAACCTGTAGAGGAGATGTAGAATATTGTTTATGCTTTCTGTTTTGTATTTTGTTGGGGAAGGTTTTGGCTGTCACTCCTGCTTCCTGTTTCCTACTGGGATTCTTTCCATCTCTCCCATCCTCTCTTTTCCTCCATTCTCCCCTCTCCCCTCCCGATCTACTTTCTTTATCCTCGAAGATCTTCACCAACTTTCTGTTCACTTTAGGATGTAGTTGAGAATTGTTGTAGCTTTTAGAAATCTGCCTCAGGCATCTTTGAATATTATCTCCTTTGCTATGAATCAGTCCCACTCCTTCCATGTGCCTTCTCCTTTATTGGAAGAGCTGTCTTCGTCGCTGTTGCCAGTTGGAATAGGCTTCCTGCACTTCCCTGCCTTGCTGGATGAACCAGCTAATTTTAGCTCTTATTTGAAAAATCCTTTTTTTATTTCTACCTTGGCATCTGAATTCCCCTTTTATATGTTAATATATTCTATGTCTCAGTTTATCACCATGTTGCTTTTGTGATACAGCACAAGGGTATTTTCACATACACTGTATCTGCAACTTGGATGTTGAAGCATGCTGAAGTCTACTGTGATCGTATTAATGATGAATATTCTTTGTTTTTCTAGCAGGTTTTGATAAGTATAGTCTATGGTTGTTGTGCAGGTCCCCTTTGATGGAAAGAAACTACCAGCTTTAGAGAGAGAATGGCAATTTAAGTCAGAGGCATCAGGCCAACCATGATTTCTTGAAGAAAAGTCATGAAAACTTTAATATCAACATAAAACAAATAAGACTTTTGTTTTTGAAGTCTTATCCAAAAAAACTTTCCTGCCAAAAAGCTGCTGGGCAAATATGGTAAATGGCATAGGAACCCCGTCTATCTGCTTTGGAAAAATAAAACTTTATATTGACATTACCAAGATTTGAACTTAGCTTCTAGGATTTGGATATTTTAGAATTAACCTATGTTACTATTAAACTTTTGTTATCTCTGAGTGGACATGTGCCCTTTTATATTTTATAAATAAGCAGAAAATGTTTGGAGCTTCTGATACAGTTCAGAGCACAAAAATGCTTATTGATACATGCTGTAGTTGTGATTTCTTTTTGGCAACCAGTCAGTCTCTTTTTTTTTTTTTTCCCCTCCTTCAAGTGTAGGAGACTCTGACACTGATTTTTCYATGATAATTTGCCTGATCAATGATACAGCTACCTATTTTTTTCCTTCCTACTGCAATATCTGTATTCCTGCTAGCTTTTAAATGTTCCCTCCTTTGTGTTTCTTGTTTTGTTACAGTCCCTGAGAATCAACAGTGCAGCCGCTCTGTGGCAGCGGAATTGCTAGTAGGTGAATGGAAGGAGACCTTGTCTAGTGCTTTGCCTTATTTGTGAATTTTAGCTAGCTGCTATTTACTTTGATAGCAGCATTACAAGGTTAAAATTAGTTTTGTGGGTTTCTTTGAAGTAGTTTGGTTATCTAGTTGCATCTGTTGCATTTTGAGTTAACAAAATAGGAAGGAGTTGTGTAGGAATTCTTCTCAAATGTAGTGGAATCTAACTTTCATAACTGGTGTTTACTCTCTGATACTATGCATCTCAGCTTTGATAATTACAATGAAAAGACTAATCAGTTCTAGTCTTATGTGATTTCATGGTATAGCAGGGTGTTAAGTTGAAATACACCAGGTATATTTTTCTCCTTCAGACAATGAAACTTCAAGTTTTTTATAGCCCTTAAACAAGCGAACAAAACCTAATGAAGATGTACCTGAGAAGCAAGTGGGCAGAACYGAGCATCCAGTATTTTAAAAATATGAGTATGCACCTTAAATAGTATAATTATAACCTTCTTATGCTCCTTGTCTTTGATTAAGGTTGATTTTTTTTGTTTTATTGAGAAAGTTATTTTTTCTTGTCATATTTAGGACAGTTTCCAGTGGTAAAACTGATCTTTTTTCAGATTTTGAAGAGCAGCAATGAAATACGTGATAATTACCAAGAATACCGGCTTGGCATTTTTAGATTTCATACCCTGTTGTATTTTTCACAAATGCATTTATTTCAACAGTTCTGATTGCTCTTAACTGCTTAAGCTGGGATTTGTCATTCACATTGAAGCTATTCTTATGGTAGTGGCTCCCAATAGTTGACACTGAGGTAAAATTTTTGAATGTGGTTCCAAATCAAATAAAATCATATTTGAAAAGTTCCAAGATAAGCGTAAAATTGCATCTTTCCACATCTTGCCTATGGAAATGACTGTTGGTTTATCATAGAATATTTCAGACTGTTGCTTGCTCAAGGAATCTCATAATCTGTACCTAGTAATGCAAGTGATGCTTTGCAGCTGCTTTTAAAGAATTTCAGTCCTGCAGGTTGTAGGAGAACTTGGAGGTAAGTAACTAAATCTTATTGGGATGAGGCTTTTCCATTATCTCTGGTAATTGGAAATACAAATGATAGTGAGTAGTGAGTAGCTGGTCATATGTGATAGTGTCTGAGAATTGAGTGGGGTAAGGCTTAAGGCAGGAGGAAGATAAGAGTGGGAGTCCTCCCAGTTTTGCATGGTGCAAGAAATTTCTCCTCTGCCTTGCCATATATCTTATCTTTGGAATAAAAGCTCATTAGATGAAATAGAGGTGTGACAGCCTTGCTCAGAAAACTGCATAGAAATGCATCCCATTAGGCCAGAGATCTTCGAACATAGCTCTGAAGAAAGGGATAAAATATGCCCAGATTGTATTGGCTCTATTTTATCTTGAAATCAAGAAGTAAAGATAATAGAGTCAGATGAGCAGCTTCAGTCCTGATAAAGGAATAAATATTTTGTACTGTTGTCCATTCCGTCACAGTAGGAACTTAAAAAATTAAAAAAAGCCTCCATCCGGAAGGTTGTTTTCCAGTTGCTCACCAATCCACTGATTCCACTCTTGATTATTACAGTTACCCATCCCTGTAGGAATGTGAGTTTATTAGGCATATTACTACAAAGCTTTGTAGTCTGTAAGAATTCTATTCACAGTTTCTCTTTTGATCTTGCAGTCTGCAAGGTTTGACCTCAAGTACTTGAAGGACCTACAGTTTCTTTGAGTATGGCTTTGACTGTCTTACAAGCTTTCTGGAAGAAAGCAATGAGATAAGAGGCTTGCAAGCAGCATGTGGGGACTTAAAAAGGAGCCTCACCAAAGGCTTTCATTTCTGGGAGGAATAAGAATGGTTAAACAATTAATTATTTTCACAAAGATACAAATACAAAATTCATTTTGACTGCTTGGCTATTGTAAGGTCATTATTACAGGCACAGTTCCATATTCRAAGCATTAAATTGAAACAAAAAACTCGTGATCCTGTAAATAAAATTAGTTATTCCAGCACGTTGAAAATGGAGAAAGCAAGAAAAAATGGCTGCTGTTTTAGATCTGAGGAGGTTGAAGTACTGCATTGTGAATTGCACATCATTATTTTGATTACTTGATTATTTTTTTTTTAAAGACATGCAGGATAGTATTTTTCTGGTAATAACCTTTAAATAAAAGTTCATAGTATTGCAACTGGGTGACTTGATTTCATTCTAGGTTTTGAAAAAGCAAGGATGAAGAACGGTTACATTGTTATTTTGTTTTGCCTTGAAGAGAAAGCACTTTATATAACACAGAGGTCTGAACTGAATTCTGAGTGATTATGGAGATTCACCAACAATACAACAAATGGAGATTTTTCCAAAATACAGGGAAATTGCGGATTGTTTGGATAAAGTGATCAATATTCCTCATGCATGGCATATATAAATTTCTGTGTTCTCTCTGTTGGATCCATTGTGTAATAAATTAGAAGGAAATAAGAAAATGTAAACTAATTATTTAAGGAATAAGCTGTTTCCCCAGTGATCTGTCTATCTTTGGAGAGCTATTAGCTTGTTTCATGAATATGCTGCAGTATAGGATTCCATGGGCAAGAACAGCTTAAAAAAAAAAAGACATGGGAGTTTTTTAATAACATGACAGGGAATTTTGAAGATTATATTAGGAAAACAATTTTTTTTTTTAATCATTTGAAGACAGACCCTCCCTTTTCTGGCTTATATGTTTTCATATGAGATCAATAGCTTCTGATCGGATCTGACCTCCTGAGCTCTGATCATAACATCAGAGCATTCTGTTTTGGAACCAATGACTGACTTAGTATAGCTTTTCTTAGCTCCATGCAAATTAAGTGCAAAGCTTCTTTAGTTAATGTAGGACACAGCAGTGGATTTGGGGGAAATGGGGGGAGGAGATCATTCCGAATTGAGAGGAGCAAAGCCTTAAACAGAGCTTTAAACCCATATAAGATGAATAATTTTAAGATTGAGGGGATGGAAAAGAGAGCCTCTTTAGCAGAAGTTTTGGGAGAGTTGATGTGAGGAAGCAGGAATTGCTCAGTGGTTCCCTTTTCATGGCAGCAAAGCCATGTGTGTTTTGGTGTGTTTTTCTGGGGGGGGGTCGGTGGTTGTTGTTGTTGGGGTTTTTTTTGGTGTGTTTTTTTTTTTTTTTTTTTTTTTTTTGGTGCTCGTTCCCAGCCCTAATTCTGTCTGATAGCCCATGCTATTAGTGCACCTTCCCATCCTTTGCTTCTGCTGGGTCTGGCCACTCTGGAATGAATCCTGTGCTATTCAACAAAATTTATTAGCTTAGGTTCTGCAGTACACTTTCGCCTTCGTAAGGTGGTATATGTATCACTAGTGAAGTTGTTTTGGTGGGGAACTAATTGTCTATGTGAGTTTTTAGAAGCTTAATATTTATGGAAAGGGAGTCCTTTTTTTTTCCCTTTAGTAAGTGCATAGTGTCTTTGAATGGATTTGCATTGTGCTACAACAGTAGAAATACTGGCTGTGTCAAACAGATCACACTTATTTCTGTCATACTGGCTTTATCAAGCCTAGCAGGGGTACCTTGGTAAGTGTCATTAAAGGAGGGACTTTTCTACTAATGAAAGATGCTATTGAGTAGGTGCTTGTCTTCACAAGGTTATGAATGTTATTAACTTGTTGAAGTTAATTGGCAAAAATAAGTGGATTTTCTCCACCCATTTGATCTTAGCTACAAGTATATGGGTCAGCTTATACAAGTTCTGTACAGTTACAGTAGTGCAATCATATCTTGAAGATGAGACAGAAGTCAAAGAATGTGCACAAAAATATGACCAATGATTTGGCCACATCTGTTGGTTTCATTAGAAATGCCATGAGACTGTTGTCCAGTCAGTAGAGGAAACTTAAGTTTTTAAAGTCTCATCTGAAAGATTGCCACATGGTAAACTCTACTTGCTTTCATCTGCATCCTGCTGCAGATTGAAGCTGTGGTTCCAGAAAGTCTAAGTATTTGAAACCTGAGGCAGAGAGATGCAGGTCATTCTCTGTAGCGCTCAATGGAATGACAACATTTTGMTTGTAAATGTAGTGAGATACCAGCTAGTAAATGGAGAAAGAATGAAAGACAATGGAAATGCTGTTTTCATTTTGAAGTATCATATGCTCTTCTTGTTTTGAAATGCAAATACTGAAGGGAGATTTAAGAACAGTAACAAAAAGGCACTATATTTTCCCCCTCCCCCTGCCACTTTTTCCACTACAAAGCAGATCTTTTAGTATTTTGACAAGTGCCCTGAGCCTTTCATATTCAAGCCATAAAGACTGGATGACTGGAAGGTTGGGGAAGGATAGGTAAAGGGGTGGGAAACAATGTGGGGGGGTGTATTTACTTGTCAAAGGTGTGGAATTTACAGATATTAAAGCAGAATCAGCCAAGGATTAAAACCTAAAGGAATGTACAAAAAGTTGTGCTGCTTTGGGTAGATGCTATTTTCCCTGTAGGCATTTGAATCTGAGTGAGGTTGTTTTTGTATAGCCGAAGATGATTTATCATTTCAACATGCCCAGTGGGCTAAATCCTGAAAACGTTTCATAACAAAGATAACCAGAATAAATGGTATATGGATTCTGTATTCATTTGAAGGTGAACCTCAAAATAAACATCACTGATTTCCTGAATGTTTAAGTGATACTTTGTTATGTTTGACTAATGGATGTTGTGAGTTTGAGAATTTCAAATAGCAGGATGGATTTCATAGAGAACAACATTGAGTGAAACAGTGGTCTGTCCAGCAAGATTTCTTTTAACATAACTCAGCCATGTAAGTTACAAAAAGGTTGTAAGTGCTCATCATGCAAGAAAATCAAGTCTCCTTAATATTTAAAATGTGTATTTGGATGCTTAGCATCAGTGTTTAATCTCTTAAAAATATTGTTCTGTTTGAGAGATCCCACATAGATGGTTGTTGTTTCTTTTTTTAAATACAAAATAATTTAAAGATTGTAGGAATAGGAAAAAAAAGTATGTACAAGACAAATGTGTTGCCTTTAGTTTATATAATGGTAGGATATTCAGAAATAAAATTACTGTTGAATGGAGTTTGGAATGGGAGAGAGGGCTTAAGCATTGTGACCTGCCCTGAAGTTACAGGGCAATGTAATTTCTCTTAAACTCTGAGTACAATTTGCACCTTTTAACAGCAAAGCAAAAGAGCAAGAAGGTTTTGCTGTAGATGGTACCAGATCCTTTAACTTATATGATTGTTGAAAATGATTTCTCTTCCTTTGCTAAAATAGTATCACCTGATAACTTGACCCTGAAGCTTAGATTGTAGTGATTGTGCTTTACACTGAAATACTTGCTTGATCGTAATCCGTTTGAGGCTTTTATTTATTGCAACAAGCATATATTCAACTGCCATTGGTATATTTTATGAATGCTGAAGTAAAGGAAGGCTATTTTTAAACTCATAAATCTAGTGTGGGTAGTCTGATTACAAGGTACACATCAGTTTTGAGATTATAAAGATAACAAATGTCTTGTTGACCCCTCAGCACCTTAGATTCAAGTCCTGACAGTATTGCGAGTAAGCTCCAAATGTTACTTACTTCTGATCCATCTGTGCAAGTGTTGTAATTATGCCTGCAAATATTTTTTCAAAATGTTTCTCTTCCCTTTAAAAAAAAAAAAAAAGTCAGCCTGTCAGCTAGAACAACAGTATCATAGAGAACTCTTCTATTACGATAGGGTTTTGACCTGGGTTGTGCTGAGTTTTGCCAGTTTGGATACCATTCCTTGTTTTAAACTCCATCGAAGCGTGGTTCTGATGACTGGCTGTTTCCTTTCATCCTTCTGTGACTGTATGCACTGCATATTGTTTATGAAAGAGATTGGGATAGTTCTTTCACGTCAGGGACTCAGTGGGACTACTGAAATTTCAAATTAGAATAAGGTGCCTGGTGGAGAATTAGAAAAGCGAATTCCTTTTAGATTATTTATGTGGAAATCTTGAAGCAGCTCAGGCAACTGAAAAAGTAGGATGGGAGGACCAAAAGGATGGTGTGAGTAGTTTATTGCATGCTTAGTTTGCTAGAATTTACTCTTCATGAGTGGCTCTTAAAGCAAGCTTTGCACGCCCTTATGCACACACTTCTGCTGCAATGGAGAACTTCCCAGCTGCACAGAACCTGCTGGGCTTGTTTAGGACTCGAAGCAACAAAATGATTATGGGGTGCTGTGCAGCACCGTTATCCCTTGGGCATTTTTTGTGTGTGCACTGTGCTGTGTGGGGTGTGATATGCTATATGTACCAATAGTTCTATGTACCTGTATTGAAGGAAAGGCGTTTCCTTGATTCCAAAGTCTGTCTGCTTTTTATTTGGAGATACCATTGGCTTGACGTGCTGTGTGTTAGTGAAACAGGTATATCGGTGTTAATAGCAACTGTACCTTAGTCTTCGCTAGCTGAGGATAAACAGATTTGTACAATACACTGCCTCACTATGGTGCTAAGGTTTTTCTCATTACTCTTCCATGCAAAATACTGTAAATATGCAAACTGATTACTGCGATTGTCATCACAGAATCTGAACTATCTTTACAAACCATGAATTTGTTCTCCTAGTTCCTACCTCAGCAGACTGCTGTCACCCCATTTCATACAGATGAAAACTGCACAGAGTGTTAAATATATTTCAGGGGATTTGTGGAGATGTTGACCAGGAATTCTCTCTGATTTTGATTTATCTGTGCTCAATAGACATGAGGACTAAAGTAAGTTGGTGAATGCCTTGGATTAAATTAGCAGGATGAAAATGAATGATGCGCAGTAAACGCATCCATAAACATATTAAGATAGATGAGGCTAGCAGCAGCAGGGGTCCCGGTTATAATTAAGAAGCTGAGCAGCAACAGTTCTCCGCTTTGTAGTCTGTTTGCAGTCTGTAGAGGAATAAGCAGAAGTGGAAAGGTATTTTGTTGTCGAGTAGTGTAGAGTAACACAAACAGGTAGCATCAGGCCCGTCTAGCAGTGAAAGACTCTGACTTCTTTTTCTTACTAGTATACTGTCCTCTAAGCTCCCATCAAATGAGAAAAGTCTTTCCACCTCTGATACATTATTTGCTGTCAAGACACTGTCTTTATTTCTTTATTATGCATTAAGATCATCAAAGTMATTACTTGACTCCTATTACATTGAAAATGTGTATTCCTTTAAAAGAGTCTGAAATTGTACACAAGATACCAGTAGTTTTATTTCTCAGAATAATGATATTAACATAGTTGAAAACTGTAATATAATTTGAGAAAGTACTTAATTTTCAAATGTTAATAGCAGCTCACCAACTTAGCAGTACTTTTGTATAAACTGCTTCTGTAAAAGAAATTATGGTAAAGGAGCAAAATACATGCCTGCTGAAAGGTGTAGAGGGCAGAATCTGGCTTCTTGAATTTAGCAACAGTAAAGAGGCTTCTAAGTCAGTATCTTACACCAACTCAGTATCTTTTAATGGAAATTTTGAAGAATAACTACTCCTGTACAGATTTTTGTTGTTGTTCCAAATTGCTCCTTCAGTTTTACTTAACTATTATGACTCTGTCCTCTATTATTCAGTACTATGTAGTTAGGAGCTACTACAAGATTTATACTTGTTTGCTGCAAGTACAAGGTCACCCTGACTGGCTTGCTTTCACTCACCATTGTTAAATTTTGTTTTTCAAGTTTTATTCTTATATAAAACCTTTTCACTTTTGTCTCGAGGCTTTCAGCATCATTTGTTTGCATCTAGCTTTTCTTTTCTTGGATTTGTTTTCAGAGAAAGAAAATTAAAGTTCAGGTAACAAATGTTTTGATGGTGCTAGGGGAACCTGAGAGGCTGATGTTCTTTCACTCTGCACTGTCAGAAATCTTTGAGTCTTTTTTTCTCTCTTCTCTGTCGCCCCCTCCCCCCAATTCTGTTGTAGCCTTTACTGCAGTTTCT
>JASVER010000013.1:13124975-13289472 GCA_030449065.1 Oceanodroma leucorhoa
ATTTCTTTGCCACTCTATAACGTGTGAATGCCTAGAAATGGATGCAAGATAACCTTCTTTTAGTTTCTGGATTGAACTATTTGTGGCTCGTTTAAACCAACAGGTTGCCTTACCTATTTCAGAACAGGTAAGGCAGCTGCATGCAGCGCCGTGGAACCTGACATGAGCTCTGTGGCTGTGCAGTGGTAATTCCCTCACTGTTCCAGCAGCTGCATGCGAAATACAGGGTGTGTAAATAAAAGTGTGATTTGGATAAACATGATCAAGACAGGATTTGGAGTTTGCTATTAATATCTTAACAACTAACCAGCTTAATATTCTGCATTTCCATATATGTCTAAAAATAAGCATGTTAGATTTTTACTGATGGTTCTAATGAAAGTGTTGCCCATTTGTGCATGTTTTGGAATGTGATGGTGGTGCTTGTTTTTCTGTTTTGTTTTTTTCTTGTTTGTTTTGCTTTAAGCTCTATTCCATAGCGCGAATGTCAAGCAAACACTTAATAAAGCACCACAAGCAGTCTCTTTCTGGACAGTTATCCTTTGTCTGTAAGACTGGCATAAGCCTCTTGCTGAAGGGGGTAAGGGGGAATGTGTGTAGTGTGGCTGGAGTTGAAACGGGCATGATGCCATTGGCAACCAATCATGATATAGATATATTTATATATATAATGAAAGTGTCTGCAGTTCTAAAGCATAACTCCTAAACTTTAAAGAAACTTCTTGTAAGAAATCAATTAATAACCAGTTTAATGCTCTGTATGGKAGAAGAATGCTTGCTTTTCTCAAGTATTATACTGAAAAAAAGAGCTGCATCTTGACCTGCAGCTGCACTATGATTCAGCCTGTTCTGATTGTGGTATAAACATATTTGTTTGGGTGCTTATTTTTTCCATGCTTACCAGCCTCATGTCCATTGAGAGGGAGGTATTTCTTAACAATCTCTGTTTTGGCAGAGAAGTTGCCTACCTTAATTTTGCATTTTCTGGAAAACTTGGTGTGTTTTATTGTTTTGGTAGATCACAGGCATGTTGAATGCTCTATTTTTTATTAAACAAAGACGTATAACTGGGTATCTGTAACAAAGCAGGTTTCCAGCTTCTTTGGTAAGAAATGTARTAAAATATGTTTCTATTTGTCTCGGCTGGTGCAGGAACTTAAATACATTTGTTTTCTGGCCTCGCTGACCCCAAGTACGTCAAATTAATGGTTCAGCAGTTACTATTGTCCTTTTCATTGCTATAAAACCTCATACAGGCTAGAACCGCATCTTTTTGTAGTTTCTTAACTAGATATATAGGTGAGTAGATGATAGTGACCTCGTAAAAGGAAAATGTTACAGACCAGTAGATAAAGCATTTAAAACCACCTTTGTTAAAAGGCCTTCAGGTAAATGAAGTGTATGTAATATTAAACTCTTACAGATGTGCACTTTCTCCATGATCACAAATAAGGATGAACTTGGTCCCCAGAGGAAATCTGGGAGCTGTATTTTATTGTCTCAGTGAGGAGTAATGCCATATGAAATGATTTATTCCAGAAAGGGTCCCTCCGGAAAGTTTGTAGGACTGGCTCTAAGCCTGTAGTTTAGAAAGCAGAAAGTGTCAGAGGGTCCCAGAGCAGTACAGGTACTAAATAATAAGCAGTTCATGTGGTGTGATTCCTACAGTGCTGCAGCGTTATGCTTGTAGCCAGTTTGGCAAAAGTAGAAGGATATGGATGATATGTCTGTGTTTAGGCAGATGAGGAGTTCAGCAGGACTCGTATCTTTGCATGGTTCAACATCTTAGTATGTGCAAATGAAAAACTGTTTTAATTAACTGTCATTTTGGAAACGAATACAGGAAAATACATTCCAATTTAGGGTTCTCATAGCTCACAGTTTTGACTAACTTTTAAAAGTTATGTAATTTTATATTCTTGAACTGCGTATGATACTAAGCAGGTTTTTTCCTGGAAAACGTGTATATATATATGTACACATGCGCGCRCACACATAATATCGCCAGGTTATGATTTTTGCTGTATTAATAACTTGAAGTTTTTTGGGTTTTAATGTAGTCTTTAGTAACTTCCCTTAGGTAATGAGTAGTAGTGCTTTTGAATATTCTCTACTAAAAGTGGTTACTTTATTGGTGAATAGAAGGTTCCTTCCAGTTATTTAGAGATTCTGCTAGAAGACATATATAAAAATCACAAATTTCATGGTATTTTCTTAAATCATCTGTTATCTTTTGAGAAAAATAAGGACAGCTGTCAAAATCTTTACTGAAGAGCAAAGGCTCCAAGGAAGGAAAAATAAAAGATGCCTTGTGCTTCTTGCCTGGATTATTTGGTGTACTTAAAACCTGAACTGTTGAACGGACAAATGTCTGGCTTTTGTGGCCCATATATGCTTCAGGTGTCACTTTTCAAAAACTATCACCATATTGAATAAGAATTTAAAATATATTCTGTTGGTCTTTCCATCAGGAGCTGTTTTTCTGAGGCAGATGCATTTTGGTCACCCCTTGTTAAGGGTATGCGGTGAAGATAAAGATCATGTTGTTGATCTCTAGTCTRGCTGAGTTGTGGAATAGCTTAGGCAGAAGCACCTCACCTCATTGGTGAGGCAATGGTTATATACAGTATGATTTAGAATTCGTATTCATTGCAAAAAGAGGATAAGATCCCAGAACATGGCAGCAGACCATTATTTATATGAGATGCAATTTTAAGTAATGACTTYTCTTCATGTTCGGTTTCCTTTTAAAAGTGGAGGACAACTAATGAGTCAATGCAAATATTTTACACTAATTCACAATCCATATTAGATTTTTAATCAAAACCATGAGACTGTAGGTACCAAAAAAGAATCATTCACTTTCCATTGAAATGGAAACTAAGAGGCAAAAAAATTTGGAAATAATGAGACAGGAGTTTAAAATATATGTCAATTTTTAAATGACCCATACATCTTTGTCAGACCAGCTCAGCATCATCCGATCGTGTTTTGAAGATATGGTGCTATTTGTTRTGCTTAAGTGTGCTGGGAATTTACTTGAGATTTATGTTGGTTTGAAAATTCTTCTGGTGATGCTCTGCCAGTGGATGTACTAATCTAACTGCAATGCCAAATTAGTAACAGAAAACACAATCTTTTTATCAAAAGGCATCCAAACTTTTCAGACTTCCTGGTTAATAGAAATGTTGATAAATCTGTTAGGTTTTGGAGCTGGGGTAGCCCTGGTTCTCATATCTTCGTGTAACATCGGGTATCTCAGAAATGAGGGATTCTTTTCAAGAATTACTTTGATCTTGGCTGCTATGTTATATTTAAATATAAATCAGAAAGGTTACCAAAAACATGCAGAACTTGACATCTGCCTACAGTTTCAGAAAARTGCTTGGTATTTACAATGTAGAATTGAGATAGAAGATTGCTGTTCTAGAAGTTACYAAAAAGAAAAGACACCTCTGTCAGGTAGTGATGTGCCTTGCTTAGAAGATACASAATCAGCTCTGAAAGAATTTCACTTTTTAGAAACCAGCGAGGGTCTAATGAGGGAAAAATAATGAGTAACTTTAACAAACAGGTTAATAAAAACCTCTTTTTGTAGATGTTCCTTTATCCAACCACTATCTTGAGCAACGTCCAAAGTTAAACACTCTACTGGTTTCACTTATTTAAACCTAAAAGAAAACAAGGGTTAAATATATTAAATATTTTTGTTGGACTTTCTTGGGAAAAATGTTTTGATTGTTTGGCAAAAATGCAGCATGATAGATCTGTAAGAAAGTAAAATTTGGTACTTCTGGTGCTTTGGGTTTTCAGGCAGCTTGGAAACATTTTTGATGCATTTATCTCTTAGGTAACTTAGGAGCATTTGTTAGCTTGGACTTGGTGCCATGTTGTGATCAGCTTGTGTTGTGGATAGAACAAGCCTCGTGTCTGATAAGGGCACAGCCTTGTCATCTGCCTACAAAAGGTTATATAGACATACGTTGTTTCGGTCCAATACAGCTTGCTTATTCTGTTTCATGCTAGCAGCCTGCCTGAAAGATATTCTTTGTCCTAAAATAGTGTTTCAAGTTCTCTGGGATTCAAGTATTACCTCACAAGTGCTAAGGCTGTTTCAGGAAATGATGAGAGTCTTGGATCCCCTACCACGCYGGATAACTTAACATCCGAGGAAGATGTTTGCAAGTCCTTAATCCGTGAAATGTGTAAAGAACCCTGCTTAATGCATCTCCTAATTTCCCAAAAGAAGAAGGTGAGCTCATTCTCTCAGATGTTTAGTGCCAACTAAATCATGGAATAAAATGCTGTTCACAGTAAAAGCCACGAGACGGTTTAGGGGAAAGGCTCCCCTTTAAGGAGGTCCTCTGCAACGTCCACTTTGTCTTGCCCCTCTGATCTTTATGGYTCTGAGGAATTAATCCAATTAAAATATATTTATACTAGCATAAGATGGGATATCTGCCTGGGGTCTTTTTACCTTGTAACTCATGGTTAGCTTCTTGAGTCCGTGTCACTGTGTTGCCTTCTGCAGTCATCAGTGAGTGTGCCCTTCTTCACTATTGTCACCTCAGTTGAGGGCGGTGGGAAAGAYGCCAGCTCTGATAGCAGACCTCCCTTAGGCATTTTCCACCTTGAGAATATATCCTTAAYGATAAGCTCCAGGTGTCTCAAATACAGAAATGGAATCTCTGAGAAACAAATCTTATCATGTTAAGCAAAACTTCATTCACCTGGGGTTTCACGTGTCCTTACCGAAGGCATGTTCTGCTCTTTTTCTTGTAAATGGCCGAATGATTAACATCACTATCTTGGCTTGTCACAGGTACAGTGAGTGGAGAGAAGGCTCTGGTAATCTCTCACCAAAGGCTTTCTAAACCAGTCTGTGATGGCATGAGTGTGAATTAGTAGTAGAACACRGCTATGTCTTATGTTGCATGTATCTGTTCCTTTTAAGGTGCTTCCCCCTCTACCCCCTCCCCTGCCCGCACACAAAGTTCAAATGCTGGCAATATCCTGAACATCTGTAACACGGCTGTCTGGAACTCCTTGCATCCTCCCAAGGTGACATTATGCAATTTCTGGGGCCTCCAGAAAATGCTTTCAGTTTATTCTTTTGAGACCTTTTAYGTCTAATTCCAAATTAAGTGGTGGCTACCTTAGAGCTTTTCACAGGGGCATATGTGTCACAGACAGTAACTTGGAGGAGAAGATGATGTGCGTCTCAGTCGCTGGAGTTCTTTGAGTTGTGGTGCCATGTATCCAGTCCTGAGTGTAACCTCTCTCTTTTCTGCCTAGCTGTGTATAAAGCTGAGCAGAAATCTATGTCCTCKCTCTTGTCATAAAGACAGACAAGGCATATGCACATAATTTGGATACCTCAGTCCAAAAATAAATCCTGGCACTCCTGTGAACAAATTGCCTGTTTGTGAATGACGTCGTGATGAGTTTCTTACCGTTCAAAATAGTCCAGAGAAGATCTTTTTAATCAACAATAAATTTAGCTGAGAGTACCTAATGTGGTGAGTGGCACYGCATGGTCAGAGTCAGCATTCAGTATGTATTGAAATGTCTGTAACTGGCTCAGTTAAAATCACCTTATAGCTGAGCTCTCGTCTTGCTCTTTTGAATGATACAGTGCAGTTTGCTGYAATACTCCCTTCTGTCTTTTTGGCCACTTCTTATTTTTTGTGGACTGTTCAGAGTTGTGTGCTTCAATGCTTTTATGTGTGGGTTGTTTTTTTTTGTTTTTGTTTTTGGGGTTTTTTTGTTTGTTTGTGTTTGTTTGTTTTTTTTTTTTTAGTGGATGTAAACCAAGTGGAAAAGGAATCACTGGCATCTCCTCTTTCCTGTGATGGAAAGAAAAATGAAGTTCTCCAAAAAATAGTGATTTGGGGTGAAGCTTCTTTAGGACTCTGGATCTCCTGGACAGGTGTCAGTTTGTTTCACAGCCTTAACATCAATTAAATGTAGCTTGTTTGGTATTTAGGTTGTATTTTTAATAACAAGGGGGAAAAAAAAGGTATGAGAGGTCTTTAAATACCTTGTACTCAGGAAATGAAATGTTTTGGCTTCTTAAATGGCCTAACATCATATTTATTTATGTAACAAAAAAAATAGTGCCTGCTATTTGCCAGGTAGTCAGAAAAGACTCGGAAGGAAAATATTTGGTCCCCAAGAAGCTGGTTAATCTGTGTGTGTATATCTCACATCTTAGATGCTGGCCCATTGTAGTGGATCTGAAAGCTTGCCTTAGAAGGCTGGGTCTTGGTCTGTCACACTGTGCTGTGGTTCATATTCCTGAATTGCACCCATGTCTTCTCCCTTGCGATCCTGCCTTCTATCTATATCCCCAAGTGTTCTGTAAGAAAACCACATGAAGTGGGGAGGGGAAGATGGCTTGGATCAGTTATTTCTAAAACTGAAGAAACACTGGATTGACTCTTGATAGACGGAAGTAAATCATAGAGGGAAAGGAGATTATCAGCAAAATACTAGTGGTGACCTGGGAATGCTGGAAAGTTAGCGTTTAGTGCAGAACAAGAGTCTTGATATGTACCAGGAAAAGAAGAAAGGGCCTTTACTCTGCAAACGGGGGGGAATGGAGTGATGGATGGATTTGGTGCATCTGTTAAAATGAAGGTGAGGATTTGAGTTTGTTTACGAAGTTTACCTACTTCAATCTGGATAGAAACAGTATCTTGAATTCATTTGTCATTAGGTTTTCTGGACTACAGAAAAATCTCAATATAAAAGTAATTCTGATAGCCTGTTGTAACACCTTGCTCTTTGTCTTATTTTTTATTTCAAAGCTGTCTGCTTTATTAACAAGAACACTTGTGAAATGTGATGTTTTGTGAACAATATCCAGAATAAATAAATATTTAGTATTAACAAGACTGTAGAAATTACGTAGGAAATAAAAATTGTGATGGTGTGGTTTTAGGGTTTTGGGGGGGGGGGTTGAGTTTTGTGGGGGTGTTTTGTTTGTTTGATTTTTTTGGCGGCTGTTCATAGTTCCATTGAAATCTCTGCAGGAGTTCAGGGATGGTATTTTTACACAACAAACTGTATCTCCAGATCCTTTAACTTGCCTTCTTCAACCCAGTAATTTTAGTACTATTCCAGGGGGATTACTCTTGACTTCCTGTTCTCTGTTAAGTTGTGCTCCTGTGTGTTTTGGCTAGTTGTCAACATCCATTTCAAATACTGATGCATGTAAGTGTTGTTTATCAAATTATTTGTATTCTTACTGGATTAATGATCTATAAAGCTCATATTTCTATTAATTTGAGAAGCAATTTCTAGGTCGCAGATAGGTAACACTGCCTGACCTTGTTTGCGAGTAGATTAAATCCTTCTAAAACAGGGAGTTAGAGTAAGTGTGCAAATTTAGTTTAAATCTAAATTTACAGACAAAAAAAAATATTATTTTCTTAGCCAAAAACATGGATTCTTGCAGATTCATACACAATGAGGAGAAACTGAGACTTTTTTTTTTTTGATGTTCACCTGCTTATTTATGAGTGGTGCACCAAGTTTTTCTTGTCTCAGTGCCAGCAGAATCAGACAGACAAAGAGTTTCTTTGCTAATATTTTGAAGCAACTGTCAGTCAATTCTTAACCCAAAAATTTTCTCTAGTAGTTTCAGACTCTCTCTGGAACTTCCTTTTCTATTTATTTCTATCTGCTGTTTTCTTCCATGTGAGTACATATACATACCTGTTCAAAACAATTATTAGCAAATCATGTGCATTCCTTCCTGGATTCTCCTAAATCTTTAGTTTTGAGCAGCATTTATAAGCCTGTGATTGGTTTTAGACTTCCTTTGCATAACACCTAACTGTGTCTTTATAATAGCTTAAACACAGACTATAATGCCAAGCTTGAATGATATTTGATCAATTGATTACAATGAAACTAATATTTCACAATTTTTTTTGGTGATTGTGGGGACAGATGTGTCCACTTAAGAAGCTGRAGGATTTTTTTTTTTCCCTCAAAGTAATGCTGTAGACTCTGTATAGACAACTAGATTTCGTTTCCTCTCACCTTGCTGGTAACAGTCTGCCTTCAGAAAGCAGATCAAGGGATTCACATGTTGATGTGCAAACTAGAATAGTGTCCATGCCACTTTCCCACAACTGCGGTGTTTAAAAGAATACCTTTGTAACAGGATGATTTGCAGGCAAAAATGACAGATCTTTGTCATTTTACTAAAAATATCAGGTGCGAAACAGGATTTTTCTTACCTTGAACAGTTACAAAAATGAATAGCTTTTAAACTGCTACATCAGGAAAAATTTACAATTGAAATAACCCTATTAGCAGGGTCCCTTTTGACATCTGTATTATTCAAAATTTACATTCTGTTTTGGTAGTTCTCTGGGAAAGCAGGGAAGGTGTTGTAAAAAAAATTTGCTTAGAAAATGTAAGCAGGTTAAGCTCTGCATAAAACTAATACTTTTTTTTGGATGTGAGTATGCAATGCAAACCAAAAGTTCTCTCTGCAYATGGACTTCTGTTCTATGAACTTCAAGTTCTAGAGGACCTGGTGTATAATCTGTTGATATTTCCTTTTAGCTGAACCAGCTTTGGGTCAAGCTTGGAAGCAATGCAATGAGGGCAGTAGTCTGTCTTTGTATGTGAGTAATTCAGTGTCTTCAAAATCAGCAAGAAGACTTGTTTCTTAGTCTTGTAAGTTCAGTTGAAGGCAAAATGTGGTATTTCTCAGACACTGATGTACCAATAAAATGTCTTCTGCGCCTTTTCCTGATGCCATTCTGTGATCGGTTGACCCAGCCCAGTAGCTAAGCACCCATTAGCTGCTCATTTCCTTCCCCTCAGTGGTATATGGGAGAGAACTGGAAGAGCAAAAATGAGAAAAACTCATGGGTTGAGATGAATACAGTTTAATAAGTGAAGGGAGGAGAAAAAAAGAAAACAAAGCGATGCAAAGGCAGTCACTCACCACCTCTCATCAGCAGACTGCTGCCCAGCCAGCATCCTAGCAACAGCCAGACCCAGTACACATACTGAAGCTCCAAATGATCTTACTGGGATGTTGGGAAGGATACCTCGCTTCTCTGGTGTGCGTGTGCAAATCATGAGAGCTAAGACCAGTCAGACTGAGATGTGGTGTTTGAGGCAGTTTGATGTTTTAATAGTATTACTGTACTGTCAAGCTTTAATTTTTATCTGTGGACTTTGGAGGAAGACTATCAGGACAGGACTCTACTGCCAAAGTCAAAAGGGTGAAATGGAGAGGGACTGACTTGTAGGCTGTTAATTTAGAAACAGATGTGATAGGTAGAAAGATGAATGTGTTTTGCTATTTGAGTGTTGAGTCATTACAATATTTTGGGTAAGTTTCAGACTAGTTTCTTTGTGGTTAGCATTCACACCACAGAGAAGTTTCTCAGCTTACATTAAGAGGAAAACTTGTTGATTCACTGAAGCAAAGTTGACTTCCTTTGGGCATTTTAGGTTTCGAACTGAGCTATGTTAGTGGGACACGTATCTGAAATACATGTTTTGCTTTTGCAAAACATTATTTCTTTGGGAGTGTGAGTCTTGAATTTGTAAGCACTTTAAGACTGGCATTTTCAAATCTAAATATTTAAGGTCAATTGTGGAATTAAGAGACTGAGTTAGTGCATGACTTGGAAGTTTGTGTGTTCTCTGCTCAGAAAATCAAGATGCTGATATTCATGTATCCCCTCCTGTTTTTTTGGTAACCTGACTTTTAACATGTGTTGTGGTTTAACCCCAGCCGGCAGCTAAGCCCCACACAGCTGCTCGTTCACTCCCCTGGTGGGATRGGGGAGAGAATGGGAAGRSTAAAAGTGAGAAAACTCATGCATTGAGATAAAGACAGTTTAATAGGTAAAGCAAAAGCTGCGCACGCAAGCAAAGCAAACAAGGAATTCCTTCACTCCTTCCCATGGGCAGGCAGGTGTTCAGCCATCTCCAGGAAAGCAGGACTCCATCATGTGTAACAGTTACTTGGGAAGACAAACGCCATCACTCCAAACGTCCCCCCCTTCCTCCTTCTTCCCCCAGCTTTATATGCTGAGCATGAGRCCATATGGTGTGGGATACCCCATTGGCCAGTTGGGGTCAGCTGTCCCASCYGTGTCCCCTCCCAACTCCTTGTGCCCCCCCAGCCTACTCGCTGGTGGGATGGGGTGAGAAGCAGAAAAGGCCTTGGCTCTGTGTAAGCACTGCTCAGCARTAACGACAACATCCCTGTGTTATCAACACTGTTTTCAGCACAAATCCAAAACACAGCCCCATACTAGCTACTATGAAGAAAATTAACTCTACCCCGGCCAAAGCCAGCACAACATGGAAGTATGAAAATACTAGCCAGTTTTCACAGAGATTTCAAGAGAGTAGGTTGCTGTATTTTTATTAAACTCTTATTTTTTGCTCCATAAAATATTTTGCAAAGTAAAGTAACACCCTAATAATAATTTCTGTTTTGCTAAAATATTTTAACTTGGGATCTCAAAATGTTTTACAAATACTGATGAATAAAATCTCCTTTCACTCCTGTGAAGCACATGGTGGTATTCCTATTTAATGTATGGAATGGAACCCAGATGTATTAAGTTAAAGTCCTGTGCCATAAGCAGCAAATCATCTCCTCCCCTCTGTTTTTACACGAATCTTCTCTGCTTTCCAACTCTTCACTTTATGAGACGTTTAAGTCCACAGTGCAGTGATTTACTGTTGATCACTTTTCTAACATTTTATTCTAAATTAAACAGCCCTGCAGATTATGACTTGCCAAATGACAGAAAACAGGAGCTCCCCCAAGCTCAAGCTGTTTTAAAGTCTAAAGATTTACAATAAAGAAAATAATTAAGTGAATGGTGTCAGAGGCCTGCATTTTACTGTTAAGCTGTCACCGACTCAGCTGTTAATATCTTTGTATTGACAACTTTGTGGTTGCTCACTTTTTTAAAAAAAAAAAATTGTACTCCATCATTGTTGAACTTGTAACTAACATGAGGGCCTGTCCTTTTTGTTTTTTTAATATATATTTATATATTGCGCAGGCGTTTTGGGAGATTCATCCTTGATCTGCAGAAAACACAGATGTACATGGATATAATTTAACGAGTTGATCTCTGTATAGTGCCTCACTTCTCTAATGAAATTGTGTAGCATATGCAGTTTTGCGTAATTTTAAAACAGCAGTTTGGAAGCCCTTAGCACTGGGGTATTGGAAGAAGTTGTAGATGCATCATCAAGCACAAATTGCATTACATGCTGGTAGTGTACTCTCAAGATACCTCAGCTAGCTTAAACCGAAACCAAAAGGAGACTGAACTGTCTCTTTCTCAGGTATGCAGACTTGTTTTTCTTCCAAGGAATGGATTTTAAAATGAATCTTTTTGTTAAATGAGCATATGCAAGGCCAGAGTGGAGAATTACTTCTGCAAAGCATTTGTTAAATATAATACTGAAATAAAAGGGCCTTCCCTCGTCCGCAACACTATGAAGCAACTGTACTTTTTCCAGAATAAAGAATCGGGAAGAATGAGGAAAACACACACAGCTTTTTTTTGTTGTTTTGTTTTGTTTTTTTATCTATCTCCATGTAAATGAATGACTGCAAGTGCTGGTCAGTGGGTTTTTGTACAGAAAAGATAAGAGGAGAGAAGCCAAAAGGTAAGGAAGGGGGTGAAAAGCAAAACTTTTCTGCAAAGACAACACTTGAGAAAAAAGAGGACACTTATTTGTGAATTTGCTGTGGAAACCAGTCAGATAACTTTGAACAACCATCTCTCTATAGGCAAGGTTATCTTAAAAGTTTTCAAACTTGGTTGCTCCTAGAACAGCAGTTCCATGGTACTAAAATTAATATGTTGTCAGGAGTTTTGTGCACTAAGAAGTCTCAGTGGTCTGAGTAGAAGGCCTGAAGACTAGGACGCTTACCTGAATGCTCACATCGGAATTACAGGCTTCACATTTTCGTGGTGGTATTGATATGACTGCTATCAAACGTTGCTATGTGTGTGCCAGTAGAACAGGATAATTTTGAAATAAGGGGGAGGGAGGGAGCATTTGTCTAGTAACTTGTAGTTTTTAGCAGAAAAGCCTCTATAATTTTTATTTCTTGAGAAATGTTGGAAGAAGAGAAAGGATATATCAGAGAAATTGGTAGTTTTCTGATGAAAACTATTTTAACTTTATCTGCACAAGTTTAGTTGGTAGATCATTCTGTCTTAAATTTCGTGACAGTTCTTTAAGAAATGTTAAACGATAAATGATGCCACCAATGTTTACCATAAACAATTTAATTTGATTCCTCTAGTTTTTTGCTGATACCTTTTCTGCAAAAATGTTTCCAAGTGACTTACTTGGTGATGAAAATACTCTATAAACATTTGCTGTATTTAAAGGAAGACCTTATGCATTTTAAGTAGGCTTTGTAACTACTAATTCCTTTCCTGGCACATTGATAATGYAGTGTGGTGATGACAGCATTCAGGTTCTTTTGTAAATTAAATTATAAATTTTGTAGCTGGTTGTGTATATGGATTGTCTGGTTCTGAGTAAACCTGTGCCATCAACAGTTTAAGCTTGGAGACTTTTCTCACCTAGAAAGTGTTCATGTTCCTTATCTCATTTGATTTGCATGGGTGACCTAAGGGCAGCCAGTTCTTCACACTCCCCAGCTCATCTTAACTTCCTTAATTCAAGATTCAAACTTTAATTCAAAAGTTTCTGCGGTCTGCTCTAGTTTGGTTAACAATCACTAACAATCTAAAACCTGTTGTTCTTTTTCCCCCTTGGTTTTTAAACTCCCCAGTTGCTTCTTATTCAAATGTCCTTGTCTTCTTGAGGATTAGTTTTGGTTGTGTCATAGGAAGACTTGAGATTTCCTTGTCTTGGGCTACATGACTATTCAAGCCAACTGAGGCTTCATTGTCACTGCGCTTTGATCAGGCCTTTGGCACTTGATATCAAGGTTTGTCCCTCCTGTTAAGAGCTATGCCAATCAAGCATGGGCAAACCGTATGAAGCTACTACTCCTGGGATATGTTGTGTTTGTAAATTGTTGAGTTCCTGATGAGGAAAGGCTAGTGTTTTTGCTAATTGTAGAGGCAAAACCATGTCTTTACTGCTTTTCACTTTTTATTTTATCCTAGTAGGCACAAGATATACTACAAAATCTGAACTAGAGAATATTAGATTGTTACAACTCTGATGATAACAGCCAAGCTTGGACTGCAGGTTTGGGCTTAGCTCCAAGGAAAATGTGTGTCCTCACAGAAACAGAAAGCTACGGAATTGTCAGTAAGCTCAAAAAAGATACAGTATGGCTGAGGAACAGGTATGGCCAATGTGCAACTTCATTAGTGGTAGGACATTTGAAATCTGAATATGTTTGATGAACAACTCACTTTTGCTTTAAAATAAACACAATGGACAGTAGATTTAACTGTTGTTGTCAACAGCACTTGCTCAGGGTATGCAAGTAATGTGAAAATGTAAAATACAGTAATATACAAATATGCTAATTATATGCCACAAAATTACCTCATTTTAAAAAAGAGAGGGGAGAAATTTGTGAGATAGAATACTAAAAAATACTAACTGCTCCTAAAAGAGAGACTTCTGTAATTTTTTTTTTTTTTTTAATTTAGGGAGAAAAACAGGTTCTATGTTGGGATAAAAGCTGTATTGATGGACTGTCACATTAATGTTGTGTGCATGCAAGGACTTGGTGTGCATAGAAGGGGAAAATACTAACAGCAATGGAATTGACCAAGAAGGTCTTAAACTCTGGCAGCTCCAGAGATAAACTATCCAGTTTGAATGTATGATTTCATGGGTCGCCCATTCTGAGGAAAACTGTCCATTATAAATAATGATGAACATGCCAAAGCACAGTAATTGTGATAGAAGGTATCTTAATTCCTGGTCACAGGACACAGAAGTGTTAAGGGGAATGATCCGTGGGTGAGTAGTTACATAGCACTTGCTTTCTATCTACCACAGATGACTTTGTAAATAAGGCTTCATTTTTCTTGGAATCATTTGTCTTCATACTCCTTTGCACTTGCATATTTAAATCCCCAAATATTTCTACGCCTCACTTAGTTTTAATGTGCTCTTTCATTTTATTTCCTCCCCCTTGGAAGCAGGATCTAGCCCATTCAAATTCTATGCCTGCTTGCAGAAATTTAGTGGTTATGTATAATGGGCTTTGTACCTGCTAATAGATGACCTGAAGTAAAAACTCAGGTGACTGGAGTTAGCAGAAATGTGTTTGAATTTTTGCAGTTTGGCTGTAGACAAGCCAACCTATAGTCCGGCCATGTTTTCAGAGTCATGTTTATCCTTGTAGCTTATTCAAAATAAATAGAAGGGGAAATTACTCTTTTTGTGTTTAATCAAAGATTGGCTTAGAAAGATGAGATACAACTGTTATCAGTATCATAGGCAGGGTGATTCTAGAATCAGGGTTTGAATGCACGTAAAAACTATTTTAACCTATAGAGGACCTCAGAAGACTGCTCCAGATTTCCCCTTTAAGTTGTACCAGATGTTTATTTTACTCAACATGGGTACCTTGTTCCAGTGTCAGTGATGGCTGTCTCCTTTGGTGCTTTGGGAGGTTGCATAAATTCTGTCACTAAAAACCTTTGACACTATGTCCAGTTTTGGAGCAGAAAACAGTGACAGGGTTGCTTTCTTCTGATCATCTTAGTCAGACTGGCTCTGTAAACTGGCCTGTCACATACGATGAGAAGAACTCATCAGAAATCTTGTTGGGATGTGTACTTCTGATGTGTATAAACATGGGCTGACATGACACTGAAGAGCTAGTGTGACTTGTAAGGAAAAGGCAACATGACAACTTCAAAGACAGAATGTCCTTGCAGCTGTCTAACAGCCATAGAGTTGCACATCTGTTTTTCACCAAATTTGAATTTTTTAAGGATTCACAAAACTGGAGGTACAAAAGAGAGATCTTTGTTCTAAAGATCCTAGCCTCATGTGTTTTTAAACTGTGTATTCCTCAGGGAGAGTCTTTAGGTCATGTGGCTCTTAATGACCATTATGATTAACTATCAGTCACATTTCAAGGAACTTGCACCCTGCTAAGATGTTGCAGTTGTTCCCTCTGTTGTCATTCAATATATTTTCTTAATTTCGGASTGCATCATAAATATGTTCTTCTGGCAGAAAGATTTGTCTCTTGGTGAAATAGAGTACAAAGGAGGAGCGCTTCCTAGACAGGAGCACCTTCTGCAAGGAATGGACAAGTGGCTTCAGGAAAACTGGGAAGAATGTCAAACAGGGAGAGCATAAAATCTAGTTATAAATGCTTACTAGGAATTGGGAAACCTCAGTTTGAAGTGTGGTGGGGAGCTACGTGCATATGCTTTAGGGAGAAGTGGGGCAAGGAAGCTAAAGACAGTATCAGAAAAGCAGGTTTGAAAAGGATGCACCATTGAAGACAGCCAAACAGTAAAAATTGTCTACAAGAATATACTGCAGAACTCTCCATACTTCATATCCCTCTAACCTACTTTTACAGGGAAAACTGTAAATAAACACTTTCAGAATTTTTTAAAAAGTTACTTTCATTGTCCAACCAGTAGTACTTATTTAATTGCTAATAATCAATCATGGAGTATGCACATTGAATGGATCAGGCTGTTGGCTGGGAGTTGGACTACATTTGTAGTTCTGCCACTGGTCTGGTGTGACCTCAGAGGTCATAGCAGATGACCTGATAATGCAGATGTGTCATTCCACCTCTTGCATCAGCTCTATCCTTTACCTTTTCTGTCTGTTTAATTTCAGCATTGGGGTTAGTAGGAGGGTTACTGGTTTTACTGTGCTAGGCACTGATTAAGAGTATAGTAGGCCCAAGGCTTTCTTCTGCTTCTATGTAGTACTGAAATGCACATTGTTAGTTTTTTGTTCTTTTTAAAGTAGAGTAGTTAATACCATTTCTTTCCGTAAAGGTGAAGCTTCTTGTTGCTAAGAGAATATCCTGTGTTTACAACCTTTGGGTATTCCTCAGGGACTSATGGTGTCACAGATGAGGTCAGTTTTCAGCAATATAGTTAGTGCCAGCAGAGAGCTTGGTGATGCCACTATAATCAGAAACCTTTTAAAGTCCTTGTTGAAAATGTTAAAGTTCTTGCCAATCAGAGGATGCCTTTTCTATGTGTTTGTTCAGGGATTTGAAGGAAAAAGCCTTGAAAGCATTTTTACCTATAGATCATATAAACTTCCATTTTTAATCCCAGATCCTGGTAAATTCCAGATGTTTCAATATTTTTGCACCAGCTTGTTGATCAGTCTAGTTGATGTGAAATAATGAATGCAATGTAGAAAGCAAACAGTRACCCAAAGTACACTCCCACGTACCCACCCTGAATCTAATTAGTCTGGAAAGACCAAGTGGAACTAACTGGACAAATGATGCAGGCCTCAAGCAAAAGTACCTTCCTAAAAAGTTAAGAAATTCTTACAGGCAAGTTTGATCCCCTCCTTTTTTTTGAATGATGGGGTCAAGGTTGCAGGCAATGAGAAATGCGAATAAGAGAGTGAAGCCTCTGAAATAATCTGAAGCAACTTGCTGAAATAACATCCTTTATAAAGATGGTTTGTGTACTATGACTATGCAGTGTATTCCAGCAAGGTTACAGTAATTACCTCAAGTTTTGCTGAAAATATCTTAAACGTGCTCCCCCCACCACGAGCCCAATTAGTTGGCCCTAAATGAGGGGGAATTACATTTCTCTTGAGATCAGGAAGCCTAAAGTGCAGCTGTTGTCTATGCTGTGTATGTGAGCAAAGCTGAGCAACCTCCTCTGCCCTTGTGCTTACATAGTCTTAAGTCAGAGGAAAGCAGTTTTCCTGTAACCTACACTTGATTGTACTTCTTTTGATGGTTAACTTCATTATTTATGCTTTTTTTGTACCAAGTCCAATTAAAACAATTGGACTCTGAACCAGCTTCTGTCTTAATTAAGAAATGTATTTATATGGGGTAGCATATGGAAGCACAGCCCGTTAACAGCTGCAAACTTTGTTGATTAAACTAGGTGCAGACAAATTTACAAGAGAAACTGTTCTGTGAAAAATTCCAGTTCACTGACATACAAAGGTATCCTGACTATTTTCTTACCAGTTTCCCATTTTTTTGCCAAGAATAATACAAGGTTCCTTGCAAAGTGTTGACACTGGAGGTTCTAAATGTGAAATGTTTTATCAATCATTTTGAGTTGTCTTCAGTCTCGGTAAACAAACGTACGTATCTATGCAGACACCTGGAGATACTCTTAGCCCTTGAAGACCACAGTCTTTTCAAGCAAGCTTTCAGATCCTTGTGTGGCCACAGCAAAGTTTGTTTGTATCATCTGCTGAGAGGCACCACAAGGTAATGGAAGTTACAGGTCACTGTGGCCTAATTTTTGTTTAGTGAAATTTAGGGATAATAATACTTGCAAATCATTTGGACAGGAAGACCATATGAGTCCTGACCTTGTCAAGCAAGACTTTAAACGTTCTGAAAGCTTAAGGTGTTTTATCTTACAGTCTCAAAGCACATTGCAAATAAACGTTCCTCTAAAAATCGGTTTGATATCAAAGAAATTATTCTGTGSATAGGTAACTAAAGCATGGAGAGTGTAAATGACTATTTCAAAGATTACTGAGTCACTGGCAGACCCAGCATTGATGAAATAGTTGGAAATGTCAGAAGATTTGAATCTCAGGTTAGCAGTGAGACCAAATGCAATATGAAGTGAGAGTTTCAAATATGTGATGTTTAAAATGAGACAGCTTTTTCACTTGTGCATAAATGTCCATACTCATCTGTCATTACTTGTTTTTGGTTTAAAGACAAATACATRAAACGTTCTTGAGTTGCTGCTAGGAGCTTCGTAATCTGCTTTAATGGCCTGAAGTGTGTTTGCAGTGCTCGTAAGTGAGTAAATACAACTGCTGCATTTGTTGCTTTGGACTCATAAATAAGCCTGCAGGAAAAAATCTCTGTTGAATTACAGTGGTACGAATGGAAACAAAAATTTTTATGGATTGAAGTTTCTAATTCTCAGGGTGTGATTATATATAGAAGCTTAAAAAAATTCCATACCCTCAAGAATCTATTGAAGTATTTGGAACTAATTAAAGTAATTATGTCCATACATATAAAGAACAAGGCTATACTGGAGCCAAGGTAATAAAATTTTGAGTTAAATGTCAAACAAATGTAGTTCTTACATAAATATTCTTTATTGTGAATTACAGATGGAATTTCTGTTATTTGGTGTGTCAGGAAGCAATACACTCCAGCATTACAGGAGAAACAAGTATGTTTCATGGGGAACACATTATTTCCTTTTCTGCTTGTGTTTTTGTCTAATATCTTGCAGCACATTTATATACATCTTTTTCTTTTGTTCCAAGACAGTAACTCTAGATAGCAAAAAGGCTTTTTTTTTTTTTTTTTTTTTTTTAAAGCAGGGAATAATCTAACTATCTAACTGGTGCAAACCATATTTGTTGATTGACAGATTTTTAAAGGAGAAAATTTAAATATGGAGAGCGCCATAGATATACTATGAAAAGAGCTCTCGGACTAAAGTGGTCTTCTGGTTGCTGGTTAAGGAATATTGAGGTTTTCACCTGAAAGTCAGCTATTCATACCTTACCGTGAGATCAAATGAATCAGAATTATGGATAATCTTTAATAATCTTGCTAGAACCCATGTGAAAACAAATATAAAACTGTGTTTAAAAATATCAAAGCATTATTGAGGGTAGTATGACGGAGAGTCAAGAATTAGAGAACTGGAGATTAAATTTTTCTGTGCAACGTTAATTTTTCCCTTTTGATATTATGAGATATTCTAATCTCACTGTGTATTTTACACAACAGTGTATCTCTGCCTCAGTCTGTTCAGGGAATGGGTCTGTTTGCGGTGAAGGAGGCTATTTGCAAGATCATTGCCTCATTGGCTGCAAAAGTTGAATTTTCTGAAATGAATAAGACCTAATCAAGACAGCTGAATTCTTCCCTGGAGAATCAGATATGCCTTTGGTTATATAAACATATATAAGTATACTTAAGCATGACTAAATCATTATAAGCAGATTTTTCACAGCTGATCTTTAATAGTACATCTCATTTTCTGGATGCCTGGTTTGTGAGATTAAAAGTTAAGTGCTCACTTCTACAACTGCATTCAGTAGAGGCTGTTCTTTTAACAAATTAAATGTTACAGCATGCCATATTAAACTGAACAATCAAGTCCTGAGTGGCTCAAAGCAGGCACCCAAAACTCTTTACATTAATCTGTCTATGGCTCCATTCCCTATCTGTAAATGGGATTAATTAATCCCTTTCTCAGGACAGAGGTATTCTGAAGGCAAAGCAGCTGTGAAGCACTTAAGGTAGGTTTCAGTTGCTAAAGAAAAGAGTAATTTGGTGTTCAGAACAGGACTTCAGCAGTGTGCCGTAAGTGAGGTCTTGGATTTCAAGCTTCAGAATGAAGAGAAAACAAAATGAATAATTTCTTGTTGAGAGCCATCCTGCACACATGTAACTGTCTTTTTATAGCTTTGCTTTAAGTCTGATCCTGAAAAATTAAAACAAAATAGGTCAAGTTCAATAATGTTCTATGGGACTGAAAATGAATTATAACAGGAAGTGCTAGATAGTAAAGGGGGCTGACATCCCCATCTGTAATAACTTACAGACATAGGATTGTCACTGAGACAGCATTTTCCTAAGCRGAAGCCTTGTGACATAAACAGTCTTGTAATTCTGGCATGTTGCTTGAGTGCCAAAAAAAGGAATTAAAGTAAGTTTCCCCCCTTTCTGAAAATTTTATGCATCTAATGAACTTTGTGAGAGAAGGTGGTTAAAACTGTTTCTTTATTTAGCAGCCTCCCATTGTACTGAGTGTAAACTAGTGTTATTTTCTAGTAGCTGTTATTGTTAGGATGAGGTTTGTAGGTAGAGTTAGCAACTTCTATTAAACCGTCTAAGGTTGACAAAGCACTGTAATGTTGGGGGCAGGAGAACTTGATTTAGATGAAAATGCTAGTGAAATGCGGCTTAAATGACTATGTGTCTGCCTTCTGCAGCACATAGGGTAAACTGTATTTAGGACTGCAAAAGAAATTAATAAGCTACTTAACATCTCTTCTGAGTAGTCTTGTATTTTTTTTTTTCAGTTGTTCTGCTCTGTGGTGCTTGTGAAGCCTGGTGTTGAGACCATTTTGATTCTCTTGTGCTTGAATCCGAAAAAGATTTAAAAAGTACTCAAGATTCCCCAGAGTGTGTGATTCTCTTATTTAGGAGGTGGAGGGAGACATCATAAGGTGAATGGAAATGGAGACTAGAAACTATGCAAGTTGTGACTTTGCCTTGGGAACAGGAGAGATGGAACAGAGTTATTCTTGCCTCTAGAAAGAATGCTGCCCCCCTAGAACTTTGCATGTCCCATTGCAAGAATTTTTCCTTTTGTAGGTGATTCATTACCGCRGAGTGCAGATTAAAAATAAAAATAAAACCATCTCACAATAGCTTTATTTTTAATTATCCATTCTTAACCCTCAGTTGGGCAGGGGGAAAACATGGGAGAGGCTTCTTAAAAAATGTTCCTGTTTGGGTTTGTTTTTTGTTGCCCTGTTCTGTTKTGGAACACAGAAGCTTTTAATTTTGCTAATTGTGCAATATGAAAGAAATACCCTTTCTGAGAGCATCTCACCGGTCACATGATGTAAGTTGAAGCTGAGGCTTGCGGTGTACTTAAAGCAAGAATTTTGCTTCCTTATATATGAGAATTGGAGTGCATGTCTTCTAAGACAAAATATTTTTTTACAATACAAGTTGGTTTATTGAAAGCTTTTACAAATTACTTATTTTCCCCAGATGATAGTGATATTAAAATAATGTGGGCCCTTCCTCTCATTAAAATTCTTCGAAATAACATGAAAATGTTGTAAACTGTACTGCTGTCCACCTAAATTTATTACTGAATTTGCTACCCTTTACTGCACGTATTGGTACCTGCATTAGCCAAGGCCAAATGCAGTGGCAGCCGAACTTCTGTGCTTACTTCAGGTTTGACAAGAGGATTTTGGGGAGAAGAACTCAAGTTTTTAGGTCTGAATTGTTCTATGAATTATTTTGCAATATAATGGGGGGAAAACATTCCAGACCATTCTGAGCCTTACACAGAACTTCACCAATCTGCCAAGTTTKTAAATAAAAATATTTTGAGCGAGGTGTGTGCTCACTTCTGGCTGTGCTTGCTCTTCTGGTTAGCATAGGGAATCATACATACTCTAGCATACGCACATAATAAACCTCAGAACAATGACTTGAATCCTGTCTTCTTTCTGAAATAATTCTTTTGGAAAGTTGAGGATCCAGGATAGGAGATGTGATAGAGTATTTTGTAATGGTTTCTTATCTTGAGATGCCAGTGGCATGCAGACTGTATGTGTACGTTTTAGTGTAGTGGAAGTAGTTTCAATAGTGATGGTAGGGATAGATCTGATAGATCTCATGCACTGAGTGCTGGTGTGGTGGGACCACATCATATAGATGCTGGGTGACTGGAAATTTCCTGTGTTTGGAGATGTCATCTATCATGGAGCTGCCCAAACAGCTTGCTCTGATTTTTTTTTTTTTTTTTTTTAATATCAGGTTGGTACAAGTAAGACAAGGGCCGTATAAAAGCAGCTTTCTCGGGCCATCTGGAATCCAGCTACTCCCAGCTGCAGCGGGGCAGAGACTGACTGATCTTGTGTTGGCAGGTTAAATGTAATGTAGTGGTCTAAGAGGAAATAATTCCTTCTGTTTGATCTTCCTGTACTTGTTTCACAAGCTTTCATATACCACTCACTAATCAAGAACGCAGGTAAGTGCTAAGAGAAAGGAAGTAGTCCAGCTGCTATTGTAGTAATCAAAGTACACTAGGAATTCATAATCAGCTGTATAAATAGTCTTCACAATAAAACCAATCAGCGTAGTGTTACAGGAAGTGGAATCATATACCATCTGTATTCTTGTTCTTCTTTCCCTCTGAGCACATAGGATAGCGTTAAACCTATATGAGCATCTTTGCGCCACAGAAGTGTGAGCTATGTGGAAGGAAGTCTACCTGAGATTGCAGGTGCTGGGATGTGCTGCCTTCTGTCAGTCGGCCTTAAGTACCTGTTGGAACAGTTCATTTTGAGCCTGTTGATCTAACTCAGTTTGTTTTGCAGAATACTCGGCAGTTCACCTACTCCTCTTTTTCTCTCTTCTTCCCTGTTCTACTTTAACACACCAGGAGGTCACTTGTACTCACAAGGCTTTTTGTGTGTTCTCTAGCAAGTTGCACTCCTTGTCCCCCTCCCTGTCTTGTTGTTCCAGAGAAGAAATGTCAAGCAATGGAAGATCACGTTTTGCTCTAAAGGAAGAAAAACTTAATGTTCTATATCACAGCAGAGGCAAAAGTTGCATATTTTTCCTCTGTGTACACCTATGTTCTGCCTCAGTGTCGTCTGTCTTAACTGATTCTGAAGTTACTAGGCCACCAAAGGGAGTTCTAATTACTTTGGTTATTGAATTATAATTACTATGTTTACTATCTATTAAGATCCCCAGGGTAATAGGGTTGTGTGATTAGGACATGATCTGTGGATCTTTTGTTCTGGTGATCTTGTTGTTTTAGGCAGACAGGGCATTGAAAGATTTCAACTTGCCTAACTTTCTAAACTGGAAGGGGTTGAAACTTGCGTTAGCCCTCTGACAGAAGGCCTCTCTACTTGTGACTGACTTGTTAACAAATTTAAGGTGTGAAATTCTGCTAGCTAGGAAAACATTAACTTGATGACAATACTTAAACTTTTATTTTGTCAGCCTGGTTTTTTCTTCTTTTCCTTCTAGCTGCCTCTTTCTGTTCTTAGGCATTTTCTCGGATACTTTCTTGAGATACTACAGCTAATTACTAAACTGTGTCTTCCTTCTAGAATCTCAAATATGAATGAGGTGCCATTTCTTATAATTATGTGCAATTTGCTCTGCAATGGACTCTTCACTGAAGTTCACAGCTTCTAGTTTTTTTTCTTTTTTTTAACTGAACTGTGGTCTTAATGCCAGTTAATCATTTCCAATACCATTCATGAGTTCTTTTCTGCTATTGCTTATTATCTTGATCTTAATCCTCCTGGTGCTCATGGAACTGCTATAACCTGATAATAATAGATAACATAATATTATTTCTTCTGAACGGCTACTCTTTCCTAAAAAAGATACTGGTTAGATTGGAATGTGAATCATACAGTTGTACTCTCTGTCATCCACCGAACTGTATGGTTTTGACTTCACTAGGTGTACTTCTTGGGAGAGCTACTTGCTTCCTTGGTGACAGTGTTGTAGGCTGTGTTCTGGACATTGTTGATGGTGCTTATGATCTGTTTATGCTTTGAAGTTATGCTTGTAGAGAAAATTAAGAAAAAATACTGGTGTATTTAGAGCCTCATTTACACTATTATATTTTTTTTGTTTATGTTTACGCTTTTTCAGCCAGTCTAAGAGCTCTTCTAGGAAACGTTTCAGATTGCAACTCAGTCTCATAACTTCGTATCTGAGCAGCTTTCAGTGGTTCATTTGAAGCCTCTATAGAAAACATAGCCCCCTTTGCTGCATAAATGTTACTTGATGTCAATACAGGCTTCAAATCTGTCAACTTTTGTCTTCTGTCCTCCATACTCTTCTTCATCCCTCAGAAGGTTTGCTCTGTGGTTGGGTGTTTCACGTGCAGAATTGGCTCTCAAGCTGTAGAAAGACTTCTGAGAGAAGGTAAAGCAGAGATTTTATACTACTTCAGAGGCTCCATGTGTATTTGGGTTTGCTCAATTCTTACAAATGGTCTAGCCTAATTTAGGTAGGCCTTGTAGGGAATGTGTCCTCTTGCAGCCACCTTGTCTCTGTCCTCAAGAAACAACTCTGTCATAATCATATCTGAAAAAAAAGTGATGAATCAATTGGTACCCAGTTGTGTCTCCTGCTTGTGACAAGAATTCTAGTATGTGTAAATTGAAGGCTACAGCTTTTACTTTCATTGTAGCAAAAGCTTTTCTTTGTTGGGCGGTCTGTGTAGCGCAGTCTCAAAATCAAATATCTGGAGGCTTTTGATCTCGTCCTTCCATGCTTTGTATTTTCCTTCTACTTTATTTTCTTTTGGTTCTCTTTTTCACTTAGACATATGCTTATTTTGTATTTGCATGTAGACCATTCATAAATACTTAATACTCAGTGAATAAATGGCTTAAGGGTAGCGTATTTCAGTGCATGCATGAAAAGGGTTTCTCCTTTCTCCTTTGTAAATGAAATAGGTATATCTGCATTCATAATGTATTATTCTGCTTTTTGTAATAGAAATGTAAAATACTTGGATTTGTTATGGTGCCCTATATCTTTGCTTGAGTTCTGAATGTTTTCTATATTTATATAAATGCTACATCATGGGGTATGGGTCTTGGTGGTTTTTTTTAATGTCTCTGTTTTTTAAAGGTTACCTCTTTATTCCTTTGGTGTTTATCGCCTCCATGTTTATTTTTACTTAACTATGCTGTTTTACAATGTTTTTTCTCTTCTCTGAGGCTTTTGTTTGTGTTTGCATTTACTTATGCCCTGCTGGTTGGCATATGAATGCCTTTTCAACAATGCAAACCATRTTATTACATATTTGTTCATGTATCTTTTTGTTAGTATTCAAGTTAACAGTATAATCAGATTCATTGGAATCTGATTCCATATCTAGAATATGCTTCTCCTAGGAATGTAACAATAAGCAAGTTTTCTCGTGTTAATTCAGAGCTCTCATTCTCTTTTCTCCCCAGCAACATGGAACGCGTTGCACTTGCATTGGGCTTATGCACCACCTATCACCAGCTGCAGGGCAAACTCTGTTTACCCTGTTTTTACTTGTCCCTGTGCAAGCTACTTAAAGTTTAAATTTCTGCTTGAACTTCTTCCAAATTGAACTGGCAGATTTATTTGTTGTAATCGGAAAAACCTCACAATGTGCATATTCCTTTTACTTTTTACCTGTTCGTAGACAGGTAGTGCTTTGATCAAATATTTGCAATCTGGTAGTTGCTCTCCTGAGTTTACAGGTAATCTGTGGCTTGCCTTCTGATGCTGTCTATGTTTCAGTGATTACTTAAGGTGTCCTAAAATTTGTGTTAGTAATGATGCAAAATTATGCAAATACAATGCTGACTCTTCTATAATCTATATACCAGACCAGGCTGTGGTATTTTTTTTTTTTCCCTCTGCAGCAGGTTCCTGCCACTCTGAGTGAAAGTCAAAAGAGAGAGAGAGAATAAATCTGCCTTTAAAGTTGGATCTCTTAATGTTACAAGCTGCTTCATAGCATCTGGGTCTCTCTCAAGTTTATACCACACAGTTCTGTCAAATAAGCCTGTTACAGTCAGCAATAGTTGGCACCTTCACTGATAGCTTCTGGAGTTCAGAAAATAAGTAAAAATATATTTCACTATAATCTGAACACTTCAGTTTCTTTTACTCTGTAAGGATGATTCCCTTGGGCAATGGGGAGACAGTGAAGGCGAGGTTGAGTAGCTTTAATTAAAATTGCCTCTGTTGTACCAGATCCTTTGTACGTGCAAATTCATCTCCAGGAATATCAGGCAACTGAATTGTCTCTTACAAAAAAAAAAAAAGAACACAAAACAACGTTCAACTGAAAACCTTGTGTGATCTTTTAATGTAGTCCCAGCACTGGGTCTGACGTATTATAAGGGTGGTAAAAGTATAGTGTAAACAAGTACAAAAATACCTAAGGAAGTCATGGGAGTAATGTAAAGCAAACCTTCCTTGGGTCACATTTTAAAATTTGTAATTAAATTTAGTAWTTTTTTTTCATAAATAATGCAAACCACAGCTGTCAAAAAAGGAGGAGAGCAGATGTAGTTTCCATCTTTTGAAACAGGCAATCATTCTTGACAGAATATAAAATAAGTTTTGGAAGTTCTGACTCCTTGTAACATTGTGATCACAGTCCGTCACCACTAACACACCATTAAAGAGTGTGTCCATAATAGGTTTACAGTGCAGAATTGTGTTACTGCAATAGGACAGTGCTCGGAAAGGGTGAGAACTTGATGCCTGCTGCTCGCTGCTGGTGCTCAGAACTGCAGAAAGGTAATGGGAGCAAGCAATAGGTTGAAATCAGAGGGAAGTTATTTTGGTTTATGCTCCTGCTTACCCACTTGGACACTATCACCCTGACATAGAATTAAAGTGGGAATTCATTCATCGTTGAATGTATGAGCATCTTTTATCTTTTCGTTCTCTGTACTTTTTCATACGGAGACGAAGATCTTAAGGTGTCCATAGGTAGATATTTTTGTTAGATTTGTTTAAACATTTTCATGAAAATAAGACACGATGGTTTTGATTACATCAGTTCTCATTTCTTCCARAAAACAGTAGTCTATTTGGATGGTGCAGTTTTATATAACTGGTTGTCATAGAAATATAATTGTAGATTGTGTTTCTGAAGTTTATTTGTTATGTCTATTTCAAAGAGCATCCTGGATTTTAAATACAGAGAATCACCTCTGATTTTAGGTATTTCAATTTTGAGTTGCTTCTTCTGTGATGCTTAAGTAAACAACAATAGATTATATTGAGTATCTTCAAACGTTTTTGCCCATCAGGGTATCTCCATGATTGTGTTACTTACTGCCTCATCTTGTTGTTCCTCCGTTTCTGTTTTTTCTTCTCTTTCCTCTCTACTGCTTTTTACATTTAAACAGTAGAGTTTTTGCACAGTAGGGATGGTCTCTCTAGTGTGGCTAAGAAAATTGTGTTTTARTGAGGTAAAACATGCATTTTTAAGAATACAGCCATCTGCATGCCTGCCTTCGTTTCCTCTTGCTTTTAATTTGGCTTYAGTAATGAAAATAAACTGACCTGTTTCAATTTTCTCTGTAGTCAAATTCCTTTAACTTTGCTTTGTTATGCTTCTCTCTGCTGTTGTATAGAAGGTCACAAAATTAAAACCGAGCATTTAAGTTAAAAATAATAAAGGCACCCTTCTATTCATAATTTTCACAGGAGCAATTGTGACCATATTGCTCACTATTATTAACTAGATTAAACTTGAACTTTGAAGTCCTTCCATCTTGCTCCTATTGCAAATGTATTTTAAATGGTTTCTGTGAATCTAATATTATCAAACTACGSTGCGTTATTCAGTCTCCTTTATTCATGCTTTTATGTGGAAAAAAAACCTCATCAATTTAAGTAATCCTGTAGGCAATGTTTTGCCTTGCTTGTTTGTTGTTTTGTAGTTTTGGTTATCCCTGAAAATTTATAATTAGAAACAAATATTTTCCAGAAATACTGTGGAGCATTTGAAAAAGTWCTTGATCATCTTTAACTTCTGTTGGGAATATTTTATAATATAAATTATCATTTTAATACAAAATTGTGTGCCAATATCATGTAGTTAACAATTGGCATAACTGCATTAATACTTAAGATAAAAAATTGTTGTATACTTAGGTTTTGGGTGTTTTTTTGTTTGTTTTTGTTTTTTAATCTAGAGATGCTGAATAAGAAGGAAATTGGTACTCCTGGGAGAGCAAGGCTGAATGGTAGGGTAAATTTGGGGTATCTTGAGGAGATGGCTACAGTGGAGTTCAACTGGTTTCACAGCCCACTGCCACTTGCATTTACAATCTGAATTATGTCCTTAGACAAGTTGTAATATTATAAGTTATTATATTATAATTTATAAACTCACACAATCTCAGCTATAATGATTGACAGATATCTAGGTTCTGGGATGATGTGCAGAATGGGTTTTCTCGTTTTGCAAATGAGAAAACACACAGCTGTGCAAATTCAGTTTGTTAAAATTATTTTCAGACATTGACTGGAGAAGTGACTAGATTGTGTGTAATCCTTTAACTAACATTATCTTGTCTCACGGAAACAATTTTCTATTTTGAAGTGCTGTGAATGTGTCATACTTTTCAAAAGCACATAATCTGTAAGTGTCAAAAGTGTGTTTTGTTTTTCAAATAGGACAGCTGAAAGCTAGGCTGACACAATCAACCATCTTGACACCTCCTGTGAAAAACAGCTTAGTTTGCAGAACTTGCATTAACCTGTGGTTGGTTGGGTTTTTTTCAAAATAATTAGTAATCAGTAGTATGTAGGCWTTGGAGTTTTTTCTCCCACACCTTTTATATTAGTATCTTCTATTCCTGTGACTGAAGCAATCTATTGTGCTGAGTATAAAAAAGTAAATCGGGTGTGGCAAAGTAAAACATACTGTAGAACTCATTCATACTGTAATATACTAAAACTGATAAATATACTAGTGTATATTAGTATCAATGCTATGTAACATTCTAAGCTATCTGGCTACATACTTTGTTCATTGTCATATGAACCCGTGGCTAGTAAATTATACAGTAGGGTAAAAAAGATAACAGCGAGTTAAATTTTATTTCTTTATGTTAACACAATCTTTTTCATCAGCGCGCATAAGTAGGTGATATTCTTTAGACATGGGTGTTCCATAAAACCTAAAGACTTTTTAGTCTTGCCTGTTTTTAAAGAATAAGAGTCATTCAGATTCAATTTCTTTTATTGCCTGTGGTTGTATACTTGCGCCTATGGAGATTGTCCTGTTGCTCTGACATCTATTTTCATGAGAGCGCTGCTCTACTTTATGAATTGAGTAAACATTTTAATAAGCRTGACTTTGTTCTGCTCTTGGGGAAACTCAGACTTATCAGCATGGGTCTATTGAGAAAGGTGAGCAAAGGTCCTCTGGGCGTGCCAAGTCAGCAGTCTGTGCATGTCGGGGCCGAGAAGTGCATGAAATAGACTGCAAGTTTAACAAGTCAGAACGTTTTCACTATTTCCATATTTATCAAAGATGTCAAGGAATGTGATCACAAGGCCTTCCAGGGATTAACTGCTCTTGTATTTTGATTGGTGTTGTTTTGTTTTTTTTTTTTTTAAACTGTGACAAAAGCCAAGTTCTCAATGTGCAGCAGTGCTTTCATATCTGTGAATGTGAAGAATGACTGGCTGATCTTAGAGATCTGTTCTGAACRGCAGGCAGCATTCTCTAAATGTTTAATCACACCCTGCAACTGATGGGGACTTATGCTTTGGGAGATGACTAGTATTTTGGCATGTTTCCCATGACCAAAAGCCTGGAATGAATTTTCTGTAATGTCTGTAAATATACTTCCGTAGATCAACCAGTCAATAATACTTCGAAACACATATGTAATCTGAGCAGTGAATTTAATCTCTTTAGGTTTGCAAGTATTATCAAAGCATTTTGAATACCCTCGCTTAGCAGTGAGCACAAGATTTTGAAAATTGGAATGGACAGGTTCTCTTCCTACTAATACTGAGAGCGAACCAGAAAAAGAGAACAAGAAATGAGGGAACCCAGCCACATGAGAGACACACCTGTAGACAGAGCTCTGTTTGCAAATCGGATTTGATTTTCATGACTAGCTTGCTGAAACCTGACTCTAGGCGTTATTCAGTAGATTGATCTATCCCACTTACTTGTGCTGTGTACTTCTGTTGTATCAAAATTATGAACAGGATGATGGTAAATGAAGTGCAAGTTGTATATCAAGTATCTAAAGGTGAAAAATAGAGGTAAGCATTGGCATGGGTGGAAAGGTTTTCACTATTTTTGATACCTTTTTGTTTTCCAAGAATTACATTCCCTAATCTTCAACTTCATAGTTTGAAATCATGTTCCTGTAATCAAAGACACAGGATCACATGCATGTGTGTGCATGTGCTCATGAATCCGTGTGCAAAACTGACTTTGAACTTCTGGCCAGTTTCAGCCAGATTTGACAGAAGATTAAAAAAAAAGTTCTTATAAATGTGATGGAAGTAGATGACCAGCTTAAGAAGGTGAAGAAAAACTGTGGGTGCCCCTAACCATGAGAGAAGATTCAACAGGTCCTCAGAGTTCTTAACCTATTGCAAACAAACAAGCAAAATACTCCCAAGTGTAGTATAGCCTGTTCTGGCTTTAAAACCTTTGGAAGAACGATGATGAGTTCTGTTTGAAGAACTGATTTTATGCCCCAGGAAAAAAAACTGTGGAATAACTGGAGCCTTTCCAATTAATGTAGGAATATTGATCAAATATAGAAAGAGACCATAAAAGAGTCCTTTTGATGTTAGTGAGTCTAGRAAACTATTGCATCTTGTTTTCATTCGCAGTGGTTAAAAAATCAGTCATGTTTTTTGCCATAGGTTTATTGCGATGAAATAGAGATTTTATGCAAGCTGTTATTTGTTTTGGGTACAGTGCCCTTTTTTTTTTTCTCCCCTTGTCATCTTTTTCTTGTTATTTTGGCATTTTGAGGGGTGGGGTTTTTTCTTCAAACACTTGCATTTATGCATTGATGTGTTCCAGCTGGTAGTTCATGGGCTAGATCCATGGGAAACTTTGTCTCCTGCTGTCTTTTCCTTGAGGAAGAATGGACCATGTATGAAGGCTGTACTTGCAACCCATGCTGATTCCTGCCTGTGGGCAGCAGTTGTAGCCCGAGTCACCTGCTTGTCAGTGTACCAGAATAAGGTGGAGGTGAACCTCCTGCTCATGCATTTGGCTTTGCTCTTTCAGCTGCTTGCTTCTGCTGCAGGGTTGGGCAAGCTTAACTGGAGGAAGAGGTATTTTGTGCTTAAGTCATTGTCTAGAAAGTTGTATAACAGGCGTGAACAAAATAAATACTGTTTGGATGCTTCTTGGTAAAGATCGGGGKTTTTTTTCTGTAGCAGTTCTGAAAGAGAACAAATTTGGTCAATGTTGGTCAGAACTCTGACTATTAATGAAGTCATCAAATATGATTTAGTATTTATTAATGTCCAGAAGGTGTATCTTCCCAAGTTAAGGTAGGAAAGAGAACTTAATCATGTTACAGATTGCTCTAGGTTAGCTCATCTGTTGATAGGATTGATTTAAAAAAAATAACAGTTCATATACAGTAAAGTCTGTCTGCACTGGCTAAGTATTTTAGCATCTCTTGAGTCCAACCTGTAGCTATATATGGTTCTTGCTGAGACAGATCTCTAGTATATACAGGGCATGAGGGTGAAAGAAATATTTACTATTAAACTCTGCTAGAGAAATGAAAAGCAATAATGCTATTTCACTCTTTTGTAGCACCTTTCATCTAAAGATTTCAAAGCACTTTAATACCATTTAATTAAGCTTTAAAATGTCCCTCTGTTATAGATTGATTATATTCCTTGTTTACAGATGGGAGGAATATAACTAAGTCCAGTACAAAACGTTGCAAAGGGAGCTCTTAATAAGAGCCAGGAATAAAACCCCAGGAATCTTAAATCCCAGTTTTCTGCTTTAGGCTCAGATCCAGCAAACACTTCTGCACTTCTGCAGGTGTTTTAATTCCTGCACTGCTCACGTGCTTAAAGTTAAATACCTGAATAAGTACTTGTAGAAATGGGGAAGTAACAATTAGGAGTCTTGCCTTTTTCAATCTGAGAAATGTAAAATGCCAAACATATTTCAAGCTGGTCTTGGGCTTTGCACTCTAAAATATATATTAATGAATAGTTATGTGGGAAATTATGCTAGATAGGTGATTGGTTTTGTTTTTAAAAATAATCAGCTTAACCTCCTACAAACGAAAATGCAGAAATTTCAAATATATAATAAAAATGCAGTTCTATACAAGTTGGGCTTGGAGTGGCTTAAGGATTCAATAGTGTGAAAGTTCCTCCTTTTGTATTGTCAGCTATCCATAATACAGAGGAGGAGTGAAGTGTGCTAAAGGAGTTGAATGCCCTCGAAGATTGGCTCAGTAGAAAATGTCATTGAACAGCCTCATAAATAGTGCAAGGTCTGCACTTGGGTCCCAATAACAAAAGTTTATTTTGTAAAGTGGTGGTAGGTCATCATTTGGAAACAGGGAAAATAGTGTTGTGTAGGCTAGTCTCTTGGAGAGGACTGAGACCATCCATGAGTAAAATGAAAATGTGATTTTAGAAGAGGTACATCTTACAGATAAAGGGAAGTCTGAAWGCCATCTCTTAAGGTACTCTTGAGACTTTGTGTAGAATTTGGTGGGAAATCAACAGTGTTTAAAAAATATCAAGACGAAATTAGTTTAAAGAAGAGCTACAACTATTGTCAGGAACACCAAGCCTCTCTTTTAGGAGGAGACTGAAAGACTCTTGCTTGTTTACTGTACCAAGTTAAAGATACGAAGGATAGGAACATAGGGGTTTTCCCTGTGCAGGAGAGGTGAAGTATAAGCTGAACTCCTCTGATGGTACAAAAAAATACCAGCTAAGTTGAAAAGTAACTTATGCTTATTGTGGAAATTAGTTGGTTGTGTCATCAGTTAGCAGTGTGGTTATAAATCTGCCCACAGTAGTGACTTTTAAATGGGCTTTTGTCAGCTTGAGGAAAGTACTGTATTTTGTTGCAGCTCTGATAGCAGACTAGACTTGATGTCTTGAGAAGCCTCCTTCTTGTACATTAATTTTATAAATATAATATAAATGTTCCATAAATACTGTAGAAACTTTGGGAACAATGTAGTATCATAGGGCTAAGTTCTGACACAGCATCGCTGCTTTTTAAAATTCTACTTCTTCAGTCTATTTAATTTCTGCCATGTGTTCACCTTGCCCCAGTAGCCTTAACACATTTTTTTTCAGAGAGCTGAGAGGCACTAGCAGTGTGGTTTACTGGGACTGTGCAAAAGTGTCTTTCAGCCTTTCCTGGGCTTCCTGGGTCCTCACTGAGCTGCTGCCTGGTGTGTTTCAGAGCCGCAGGAGGGCTGTTGGAACAAGCTTCCATTTGCTCTGTGGGTTTATTTTAGCAGCTGGCTTTGCCATTCTGTGTTGGAGTGGAGAAATGTGATGGTGAAGGAGCCGGCAAGAGGCCTCTGTCATACAAGATCCCCCTGATATGAGAAAATTTTTCAGAGGCAGTAATACCCACAGACAGGGCAACTTGACATCACAGCAGAGGTACTAAGCTGTTGCAGAATCATTTATAAAAAGAGAAAAAGTAATCAGTCATCTTCCACCCAGTCCACTTGTCAYAACAATGCCAGCTGATTTGAACACAGTGAGCTGTTTCTGTTTTAACTGTAGCTAATGTTAAATTATTGAAATAAAAACTAAAATATTGTTTATATGTCAGCGAAGTGCTTTGCAGGTGATGCACCTTTTAATTGTCTGAATATTAATGTGAAAACAGACACTTAATGATCTTTTTCCATTTTTTTCAGTTGCAGAAAAGTTGTATACGTTTTAAAAATAGTAGCATTGTGCTATGAGAAAGGGAGGAAAAACTTGTTTGAGAAGTTTTGTTACGTTTACGAAAAAGCAAAAATTTATTSTGCATTTATTTAACCATTGTCTATTTGATGATTGTAATACAACTAGTTTATTCCCAGTTGAGCTGATAATTAAAAATGCAGGAAAGAGGAATATTTTTATCTGGTGTTGCAGCAGTGAAGAATGACAGGCTCCCTTGTGTTCGGCCCAGGCAAAAGGGGTGCTATAGTCATGAGAGAAATAACGCAGAACCGTTTACAACCCATTCACGTTTCTTAAGTAAGTTTTCTGCTTTTGTTACTGCATATAGGGATTCAGATACAGCAATGTATATGCTGCTGCTTGGCTAAAAGCATAGAAGTCTGCCTTCCTGTTATTTTGTGAGATGTCAGGTAAAAAAACATATTTTTGACAAAACATTAGTTTTCCTCTGCTACCGGTAACCACTTACAAACAGTGGAATATTGTTTAATTATTTAAAACAATTTTATCTGCATAGTACTTTCTTGTGCTTTTCTCAATTTGGTCAATGGAAGTGCGTTGGCAATTTTTAATAGGTTTTACTTTCAGACTAGTACACAGAAACAAACATCTGTGATGTTTAGATTGCTCATACTGCAGGGTTAAACTTTACTCATATGTCACACAGATCACACAGAAGCACCATATTCTACTTTTGCCCTTTGGCTAGGATCTCAAGTGCCTGATAAGATGGCAAAGACAGGATTTTTTCCTTGAAAATGCTCTTCTTTGATGGTAGGTGTTGTTAAGGTACCAGATACAAAAGCATCCAGATTTTTTTGTACGTCTGTATTAGTTTGTAACCTTCAGGCATACTCTACAGTATGAAAGAGGAAGAAGAAGTAAAAGGTGCACCTACTCCTAGTAGGGTTGTGTGGCAGTAAGGGACATGGAATGGTCTGATGGTCTTATTATTTCCCTGACTATTTAGGTGGCTGAGCATCATGTTAGTGTGACAGTAGTGCTGGTAGTACCTACCTGTGCTAACGAGACGAAAGCATGAGTTACGTACTGCTGTTACGTACTGTGTTCCTGGGCCCTGCAGTTAAGAGGCATCAACTCTCCGTTCTCCTTGTCTCCTCTGCCCAGTGAGTTACGCACCGTCTATGCGTGCACATAACTTTAAATACTCAGGTACAGTCACTATTCAATGTCAGATGTATTTTCAACTCCTTATTTCTCCTATTTGTTATGTTGTCAATTTAAAAGTGAGAGGCTATTGAATTTGCATCACTTCAGTAAATTTGGGGATGTGCCTCTGATATTTGGAGGTTGTGATGAGTTGGGGACAGAAGCTGAATTCTGTGGTATGACAGGACAGAAAGAGAATGTAGCTGCTGGAGTAGGCATACCAAGTAGGGCCCCAGGGATACCAAACTTTTCAAATTCACTTTAACACACATGTCCCCACTCTGTGTCCCTTCTGTACAGAAAACTTCATGCAGATTCCCACATTTAATTTTAATTTTCTTTGGCTGTAACTGGTTCCTGCCACATCTTCTGAGAAATTCAGAGAAAAAGTACTGTCTCCCTAATACCYGTGTTTGAAAGAAATACTGATTGCTCATCACTGATGAGAAACATAACACATTGAGTTATGCTGTAGTGGGCAGGTGTGCATGCAGTGTTTTTTATAAAAGCTGTTCTTAGGTTTTTTGTTTTGTTTTTTTTTTTAAAAAAAGGTACAACAACGAGGACAATTATTCATCTTGCCAAACCTGTGTTCTGAGCCAAAATGGGCTTTATTAACCTATAATAGGACCAACAATTTGAATAGCAGCGGCGTTCTCCCCACCACTTGGTGAGAAAACATGGATGTTGTTGAAATGAGGGAATGAGAGACCATGGAGCCTAGCAGGGGAGGGAAGAATGATGTATTTTCCACTTGGGTTGTATCCAACAACAAAAAAATAATTCCCTTTTTCTTCTCTGGGGTAACACGATGGGAAGCATAAGCAACAGAAGTATGAACAAGTATAGAGAAGAAAGGTACAGAGATGGTTAGCTGGTTTGACCATGTCTGTGGTCATTTGTGCAATCAAGGCAGTCACCGGTTCCCCTGCCTCACACCCTTCACTTGCTGATGGAGCCAGATTTCTTGGCTACTTTGAGAGTTGTGTTTGCAGCAGCAGCAGCAGCCACCTCCCTGTTCAACACCTCCCTGATTCTGTGGGAGATCATCTTCCAGGAAGCTGACAGCAGATCTGTTTGCCAGCAGCAACTGGGGACAGAGTAAATCGAAGCAAGATTTTTTTTTTTTTTTTTTTTTCTTTTGTCCGAATGAGTGAATGAAGTGTTGAGATGGGGCCTCATCCAGAGGAAATTGTAAACCATATGACTTTGTCTTGGTTGTGCTGTATTAAAAGTTGTGCTGTTTTCTTACTTAAAATAGTGTGTTTTGTGTTATTTAAAATGATGTGTGTGTTTGAAAATAATTTGGCTTTAAAAAAGTAAGTCATGCCAGCTAGACTGACTATACTTAGTTTTATATCTAAATCTCTTTACTCCAGGAGTAGAATGTGACTAAGGCGGGGAACCCATTAGGCTAACGTGTGTACAGTACATATGCAGAACATGAGGTGGTTTGGGCCACAGAATGCTTGCAGTCAAAATGAACATTGAAATTTGGGCTTGTTTTGAAATCCCAGTTCACACAGAGAAGGAAAAAATACTTGGTTAAAAATAGTCAGGATTAGAATGTAGAAAACCTTAACAGATGGGTGTATGTGTTTCAGGACATGTGCTCTTAACTTTCATTTCTTTAACAAGAGATTCGCATGCTGAATTGATTACTCCATAGCTGTTTCCTGCATAACTTCTTACGTTTTTGGCTGAAACATCCTGTACCAGCCATTGTAGAGACAGGGCACTGGAGTCGGTCGGAGTTTAGTTGGGTTTAGTAAGCCTCTCTTCTCCTGTTTGTGGTCTGTCGGAATCCCTCCTCCGGGCTGGCTAATGACTTACAACAAGGAAGGTGCAACTCCCATAGCGCTTCAGACTGCCTACTCTGTCTCCATTTTACTTCAGCCCATCTCGCCTGGGCCCTGTCCCAAGGTCAAGCTTTCTGTCTGGTCTGAGGGTCCTATTAATCTTCCGCAAAAATTCAGAAAGTGAATGTAGGACTTATACATGAAGTAGTAAGACATAATTACTAAAGCTTTCTAGAATATTTTAGTCAATCTTAAGATTAGACTTAGTTTCTTAGACCAATTTTTTTTCAGAAAAACCTAAAGCAGTGCTGGAAATACTTATACTGTGATAGAGATGGGAGACAGTTTAAAAAAAAAATCTCAAGTTTCCATTTGAGTGGAAAMCCAACTGGGAAAAAAGTTTGACGTTTAGAGTGTTAGTTAGGCATTTAGAATATTAACCTTATCTATAGATGTTTCACATACCACTTCATTAATATTGCATCCCGATGAGTCTTTCTATTTGTGACTTCCAGAGCTGGAATTTCTAGGGATGAGGCAGCAGCTATCAAAAATACAATTAGATCTAATTGTTGTGAAATAAGTATTTTATTGGCACAGATGACAAGAGTTGAGAAATACACACTATCTTTCATCTGTGCATTTCAAATCACTTTCCAGATGAGCTGATTAGGCCTTCTAGATAATTAGATGTAACTTATAAATAAATAATGGGAAGTGACTTGCCTAGTATCACATAGCAAATCAAAAGCTGGCTAAAATGAAACCTGGGAGACCTGGCTCCAAATTTCCTGCCATCAGCATGCTGTCAGTCTGTAGCTCCCAATGTTGCATCTAAGTAAGATGTATTTGCACAAGACCATGAAAAGTTGAGGGCTTGAATTTTCAYGTCTCTGTTGCAGCTCGTACTTCATTGTACAGTGTTTCACAGGGTTGTTGCGGAGGAAGAGCAGAGCTCCTTCTTTGCTGAATGAAGTAACGCTTATTTAAAAAGGCAGGCTATGGTGACAGCATGGGGAATGCCAGTGTAGTCCTGTAACAGGGTGGAAGCTTTGGCTTTGACTTTGTTAATTGAGTCCTGCTTTGGGAGCAGTCCCTAGGTTAAATAAACAGTAGTTTGATGTTCCCCTAACATAAAGGATTGCTGTATTTGAGGCACTGCATGTGCTTGAATGTTTTTTGTTRGTTTTTGTTTGTTAGTTTGTTTGTTTGGTTTTTTAAACTGAAGATCACATTGATCCTGAAATTTTAGTATTTGTTTTTCCTGCCAGTGTTGGCAACATAATTTATCTTGGTGAAAGAATGGACTGCTGTTTTATCAGTAGATTACCCCCTTTTGGTTACTCTTATGAACTCAGATCTAAACTATTATTCTTGGAGTATTGATGATATTGATAACCTTCTCTTTAAGCTGTCTCTGGTGAAGAATGACGGACCCCTTTGGAACTGTATGCATGTCACTTGTGAACGAAGGAGGGCTCAAGTGCTTCACGTATAATGAGTTAGGGTGCCTGTAGCTCTTGCCTCAGAACTCCCAGTGTGAAAAGCATGCTACTGACTGTACAAAACTCACTGGTGTACTGGAGTGTCTAGTGACACTCAAAAGCAGTAGGCGTAACTTTGAGTATCTTTGCTTGTATTTGAAATGAACCCTTTAAAGGTTTAAAACAAAAGTTTTCTGCCGAACTCCTTAGTGGTTTGCTTTGATGCAAGTGCTTGTGGGACCCTGTGGTGGTACCCACCTACAGTGAGCAGGGCTAACATGCTGTACCGAGCGCCCCTGGAAATGGGAGGTGTTTGAAGTTCAGAAAGAGACTTCCAGCTTGTGAAATTTTATCCAGTTTCGTTGGAGTTTTGGGGGAAGGTTCAAGAAATTGAGTACACTTATGTTCAGAAATCAGGGAGTCTAGGTCCTTATGGAAGGACAGAATTTGTGTTTTCATGTTACAGGGATCACCAAAAAAAAATCTAAGATGGCATTTTTCATATAACAAAACTAAGAACTTCATAATGTTGATGTTTGTGAGAATAATATTTTGGCATAGTCTGGTCTCGTTATGCAAGGAATAACCATACAAGTTCTCTCTCTGAATAACAATACGTCTTTTTGGTGTGTTTTTCTTCCTTTCCCTGAAATTAAATAATAGCATGAGAAAGACTCTTTCAAATCATACTGCAGCATTGATAACTTTTTTTGATTAATAGGAGTTATGTGTTTTGCATACATAAGCATAAACGTTATTTGGCAAGAATTACTTCTTACCACATTGTTCTTAAGGTACAAGTAGAAAGGCAAATCAATTTCTCATGGGAAAAGTGATGTTGATGAAAGTATGCAGCGAATCAGGGTATTAATTTAAATAATGTGTTGTTAACCAAACTGAGTGACGAGGCAACGTGAACCATGACGAACAATGATAAATTAGTTTATCCTGAAGACAAATTCATTATAATTAAGTTACAGACATTGTAAGAAAAATGGCACTTAAAATAGCTACAGATTACCAAGCAGCTCAGCCGTCTGTGCATTCTCTATATGGAGACACTGTGATTCTACGATTCTGTGACTTACATAGAGAAGATTAAATAGCAGTTGTATTAGAGAGAGGAGATTGTTGAATCCACATTTCATAGTGAGACCAGATTCTACTGCCTTTCCATAAAACGATGCTGTGTTCTGAAAACAGTTCTGTCAGCTTCACTGGTGCTACTTGCAGAAAAAATTTACCACTTAACATGAGTAAGAATTGCAGATAGCAAATATACAGCATTCTCCTTACAGAACCAATACAGTTGTAAGAATCTCTAGCTGAGTTCTGATACAAGATGGAATCTTTTAGGTAACAAAATACATTAATAACTTAACTCATTATGAAAGTTACATTCTGCTCTCTGATGTTTATGAGAGATTAAAGATCAGATTTGAAGAGACAGCCAAGCCAAATTAGCATTTTGTTCCTGCTGGGAGTAGTCTTGCTGCTTTTTCCTCCCTCGCTTGTTCTGATGTTCATCTGATCCCTTGGTAAGTTGATTGAGGTTACCAACTTGCAGAATGCTTGTTCTGGATGGGTTAGCTTTCTGCCAGTGAATTGACTCACTGAAGGATCACATGAATATCAGAGCTGATACGAGGAAGGCATCAGGAATGTGTGGCTGGAAAGGATAATGCTAAGAGGAGGAGGGAGTACGGGACCTGTTTTCGGCAGCAGTTGATCTGTTACATCAGCTCAGCTGAGTTCCTCTTATTGCGCCTTAGCATCTGACTGCTTTAAATTGGTCTAGTTTCCAAAATGCCAGTCTGTAAAATACTCAGTATATTCAGAGAGGTGGGGCTACCTGAGAAAAGTAGTGACTAGAAAATAATTCAGTCCTACCAACAGTGAATTACTCTGTCAACTGGGAATAATGGACTTTCTGCTGGTATGGTGAATGACTTTGACTTTTTGAAAGAAGTCTTGTTGGTAAACAGGAGAAACCTATTACTTTCAAAGCTTCTATTTCTGATTTGCTAGTATTCTACCGTTCTATGAAATTAATTCAGTTGTTTCAGTCAGCGATACTGTGGATATCATGTTGCAGCACAAAACCAATGTACGTGCTGGGGTGCTGGCCCTTGCAGAGTCATTCATGCTGAGTCCTTCCTGCGCTGGGATAAATAGCAAAGTTTTGCTACAGGTGCTGTAACTGTACCAAAGAAATATGCAATGTCTGTCTCCTTAGGCAATCCAGAATTCTTTCATCATCTGCAGGCACAGACTTTTTATGCTTTCAGAAAAAAATACATATGCTTAGAATGATTTAAAATATACTGTTGGTACATTGTGTTTATCCTAAAGCTCTTGAGCTGGAAGTAAAAAGTGCAAGAAAGCCTCAGAGGTTTGGTGTTCTTTAGTGCATCTGAATAACAGGTGTACTCAGAGCTATTGATTGCCTTCACAGTGTGCCAGAAGAGTACTTGAGCTCATGCTGCCAGGCTTACTTTTTTCCTTTTATTCCAAGGCAGGATACAAAAGGATCATGAGAGTCTGCCTTCACTGACGTTCTAATTGCCTGTGGACAGGCAAGAAGTTGCGTATTTCCCTTTTAAGATTGCAAAAATGGCCTTGTTGACTATCTTAAGCCAGGATTTTAACATATTCCTCGCCTTTATAGTTCAAGTGCCATGCCTGCATTATACTGGATTGTAGCCTGGCTGCTGTGGCCCTGTCTTTTCATTACCACATTACTGGTTTTCTTGTATGACCCAGTATAGAGGACTTCCGTACTCCAGTTCCATGCTTCTCAGTAAGCATTTACACAAATGAGAAGGCATGATAAATAATCTTTTGGGGTGAATATTTAAACATAACAGGTTTATGTATGTGATTATAAACATATGAAATTAGCCTTTGTCTATGACTTCTATCAAAAGCTTCCTTCAAAAAGCCCAAAAAATTCACAGGTTTATTAGAGTACCACAAAATAAGATCAAGAATGAGCAACGTAGTGTTAATCGTGCATGTCAGCAGTGCAACGTTACCTCTTCCTGCGGTGGCTGTCCTGTTGATCCACTTAGGAGGATTCTTCCTTGCTTTTTATTGGAGAAGCTGTGGATTGTAGTTTGCTAAAGCTTTTCTATAAGATTATTCATGTTTTCTGCCTACATACGTCCTACAAACAAACACCCTGTGAAATCTCTCTCAGTTTCTTGAATCTTTGATTAAAGGTAAATTTAGTACCATCTCAGAACAACAATTTTGGGGGGGTTCCACAGGTAATAGCTGTATTTACAGTGAGTAGAGGTAGCCTTGTGGCGACAGTCTAAGAGTAGAAATCACAAGGTCTGAAATCTGTTCCTGCATTTGTCGTAGACTTAGTTCTTCGTATAGACAACTCACAGCATGTCTCTGCTGTGAAATAGGGATTATACCCGCCTACTTAACAACTTAAGTTTGCTACCCTCTCTAAAGAAAGAAGGTTGTAAAAGAAGTGTGAAGTGCCATTTCCACTCTGTTTGCATTTCATTTGAACTCTGGATTTCCAGGGTGAAGGAAAATGAGTATTTGTTTTATTGTCTCAGACCCCTTTGGATCCAAAGTACCGCAGCTGGAAAAAGACTCTTTTTCTCACCCAAAGCGTCCAGGTTTTTTTCTTCCTCCTAACGTGTTTTGAAAGCGTTCTCATGTTGCTGCATCTGCCTCTGTCAGTTATGCCAATAAACTGTTTGCATGCTGGCACTTTTGAATTTTTGTCTAATATAAGTTTTTTTCAGTTTCTGATAGGCTTTAATTTCTTCAGAGCTGAGCCTTGGCTGCTCTGCACGTGCAGCAGTAGAAGCCGCGGGGGCAAATAAAACCATGAACCATTTGACTAATGGCAACTGGCTTTTTGTTGTTCCTAATTAAAATACGAAAATGGGAGAGAGATCCATGTTAGTGTCACTTTTCTCTTTGTATTTCTGCTCAGTGGTGACCTTTGACTCTACAGATTGAAATGTTTTTTTGTTTTATACCATTTTTGGTATTGGTACAGAGATTTGGAAGGCAGCAGGTATTTTTTTCTTTTTATGGAAATATTCCTTGGTTTACAAACTTCCCCACCCAACCTCTGTTTTATTCAGTGCTTCAGTGCTGCTTTGCTCTTTGTATCGGTTAGGAAATGAAGACAACAAGTAAAATAGTGTTCAAAACATGGAAGTGCTGGTTGTAGGTTTGATGCCTGTTGGAACATGTAGCACACAGTGCGGTTCCCAGCTCATCTTTTACGACTCATTAGCACCTTTTCGGAAAAGGTTGCTCCTGCTAGGCTAAGTGGAGGGTGAGGGAGGAGGGGGATCCCTCTTTAGCCTTTTCATGTGTTTTGTTTTAGTCCTCTATATTTATAATGGCCTGGCTTGAAGATTAGCACCTTCCTGTGGGTGCTACTACCTATTTTTACCAGACGTCCTTCCTTGCATTGAAGACGTAAAACTTCATACTTTGAGATTAACAGATCAAGCAGTTAACAAGGCTTCGAACAGCCTCTTGATGGAACAAACCTGTTCCACAGTGTTAGTAAATTGCTGGAAGTTTGCTTCTTATGCTTTATTTTTTCTGCTTTCTTTGGACGGTCTTGATAAGTTACCTGTTTCTGGAGTAACAGACAAATTAACAAATAACATAAATATGAAAAATATCACATTGCTCCTTTTTTGTAGCTTGGGGTGCCTGGCAGGAGTTTAAAATAACAGACATCCATCAATGTTGTTTTCCTGGTTCAAATGGCAAGTGTTTGAAACATCTGCTGTCTAGCAGTGCGTGGATAACATACTTTATTAGAAGTCACATGTCTGGAGAGTTGTATCTGAGCCAGTGTGTTTTAATTTTTTTTACAACAAGCTATGCTGCTAATCTTTGCTTAAAAACTACGCTTTTGGCTGAAGTTCCTCAACCTCAAAGCATGTAATTTGGCTAAAGGAAATATTTTATTCTTCAACAATTGTGAAGCATATAGGTATGTGAAGAGCAATGAACTCTGGCACAAGCAGCCTGTCATATTATTCACTCATTTTTGAGCTAAGCTTATTGCTATTGATCTTATGAAGCACTCCTAGATCTTGGCTATGGCTGCCTTTAGAAATGGGGGTCAGCATGACTTAGAAACCAGATCAAAATTTGTATTTAACAGCTTTGTTTATGCTTATTTTTTTCCTACCTCCTCTGTTGGTATATTAGTATAAATCACTATAACTTGCTTGAAGGAAGTGGAGCAATGCTGAGTAACAACTGCCAAGGTTTCGGACCTTTTTTTCTAGTGTTTGTTTTAGGTGACAAAAGACCTCATTGTGAGAGAGAGAGGTAATATTTAAGCATCTAGTTTAGCATTTAAAAGGAAAGGAATAACAACATGCAGAAACAGACTTTTTTCTTACTGTGATAGCTGTTTTTCTTACTGATCAACAGTAGATCCAATGTTTAAAAGTTTGATGTAGCAAATGGTAGGCTGTACTCTGTTGAGATTCCAGTTTACGTAGTTGCACTAATTGAACTGTTAAGGAGTGAAAAGTCTGTCTAATAAATTTTCACAAAGCTTTTAGTTGTGAAGAGACAAATATAAATACTTGCGGTTGTGAGGAACTTTGTATGCATCAGTGGGGTAAAATGAAATAATACAGTCTTTTGTTTGCCTCTTTCAGTGGTTTTGAAGAACCACAGAAACGTAAGTGTTCATCATAATTTAACAAAAGACAATATCTCAGTTTTCCACCTAAGTCCAGATCCTGGACAGTCAGAATGAGTTGAATTCGAGGAGGAGAAGGATTCATGGGAGGATGGTTTTCAGCTGCATTTGTGTTGCCTAGGGGCTGTTTTTTTTTGTTTTTGTTTGTTTGTTTGTTTCCTCAGTGTGTGATATTGCAGTAATCTTTGGCCTCTAACCAAAAGGTGATTGTGATGCTTGGAGATCATCTTTCCACTTCACTGACAATACGCTTCATTTCCCTTCAGCTTCCCCTTGAGCATCAGAAAGCAGTAACACCTTGATGGTGAAGTGCCTCACAGCCAGATTGCCACTACTTTTCTGTACAGCAGAATCTGTCCAGGTGATTGCTGCTTTGGTGAACTTGCCAGTTATAATTCACCCTTGCCTCTTAAGTCTGTGCCTTCTGTTTCTTGTCAGCTACTTCTGTGGCTGAGAAGGAAGAGTGAGGAGCTGAAATTAATTCTGTCTCTCCCTATGTATGAACATTCAGCCCTTGTCCTGACGTCTCTGGAGGCATTGGCATTACTCTCATTAACTGGTTAATCCTAATGATGCTAAATACTTATATATTAAAGAATAATCTACAGGATTGCTAATGCAGGTTCATTTTCATGGGGTGTCACGTCTCCATTTTGCCTGCAACGTACAACAGTTACTTCAGCACTTGCAATATTTGCCTCCCAGTTGGCCACTGAGCACTTTAGCTCGTAGGATGGCAGACTGTTACATCGAGAGGCTTGTGGCAACGTTGGCTGTCATCTGTCTTTGGAGAAGTACTTTGGTTTACATTGAGAACTAAGTTCATGAGACGAACAGGTGTAGTAGGCATGGCAAGCACATTTTCCCACAGAGCCCTGAGAATCCTCCCTGGTTGTTAAGAGGCTCCAATTTGTAGTGATTCTCCCTCTGGCAGAAACTTAAATGTATTTGGGCTAACCAGGGGAATTGGTAGAAAGAAAAGTGCTCAGTCCACTGCGACTCTGTCAAGTTAGGCTTTACAATGTTGCTAGGAGAAGCCATATATTGGAGAAGCCATATATTGGACATCTCTATAACAGCATTGCCCTTAGATTGCACTGCTCTGGTGTTTTGAATGCGTATCGATAATGTAATCCTGTGCATAACCCATAAGTGTATATTTTTAAGATAATCTCATTTGTACGTGCTGTGTGTTAAAACATGTTCAATGACAGAATAACATTTTCCCCAAAGACAGGTGATTAATTTTGCCACATCAGGACTCTTCTATCCTCCCCAGTATTATGTGCAGACTTCAGACCTGAATCTGTGCTTCAGCTTTCCTTCTTTTTTAGGATAGATCATGTAGATGTTAGTGCCGTTTACCAAATCATTTTAGGCAGCACTATTTCCTTCTGATATATTGTGCGCAATGTAAAGCTACCAAGCTGTAACCTGTGCTAGCAGCGCTGTGTGATCTATCAACTTCTGTGCTCACTATTCTAGTTTTCCCTCCCAATAAGGCTGTTCCCCTGTTACTGACTCTGTTACTTACTGACAAGCCTAGAGAAGGACTCTGTGGTCAGGCTGTCCAGTGGGAGGCTGGGAAAGAATTGGGATGGAAGCTTCTTGCAGAGCGGGTGTATAGACCCAGCTGTGTGTTAGGATTGTGCACGGTGCTGTCCTGGTTGAAGGTGGGACTTGCAGAGCCTCAGTTCTGCTTCATTACTTATAAAGGTACTTGTCCACCAGGACACCCGTGATATTAGTAGTAGCCTTTGTGTACTCTCTTTCAGGAGAGAAAGTACCTTTGAAGGCTAATTGTATGCTTCCTCCACTATTGTGGTGGATTGATGCCAGCTGGCAGCTCGCTCACTCCCTCTGCAGAGGGATGGAAGAGAGAATTGGAAGGGCAAAAGCAAGGAAAAAAGTGTGGGTCAAGATAGAGACAGTTTAAGTGAAGGGGGGCACCACAACAAACACACCTCCGCACCCTCCCCTCCAACATGATGCAAGGGCAGTCACCACCAGCAGACAGATGCCCAGCCAGTATCTGAGCAATGGCTACTTTAGAAAAACTCACCCCCCTGCCCTCCCCACCAGACCCCCACCCCATTTTATGGCTGAGCATGATGTTAGGTGGTATGGAATAGCTCTTTGGTTGATTCCAGGCAGCTGCCCCAGCTGTGTCCCCTCCCAACCTAACAAGGGTGGCAGAGCGAGGGACAGAGGTGACCTTGATGGTGTGTAAGCGGTGTTCAGCAGTGGCTAAAACACTGGTGTGTCAGCCACAGGGTTTTGGTCACCAGTCTAAAACACACACCATATGGGCGGCTATGAAGAAAACGAACTCCATCCCAGCCAGACCTAGTATAACTGTGTACTGTTACTGGCCATGAGGCTGCTTTTTTTCAGAATTTCCCCTGTAACAGGTGCATGCGTACATATTGCTGGTCAATAAAAGTTAAAGCATTGCTTAGACACTGTAGTGTATTCAATCCAGTAGCTGAAATCAGACCAAATTCTTGGATTAAGCTGGGATTAACTTCTAGCATAGTCTATTCAGTAGCAAGGATCTGAAAACTAAGATTCTCAAGTTCAGTGTTTTGCTTGTAGTTTAATCATTGTTCAAAGCTGACTGAAATATTTATCCTTTTAGTTTCAGTATCCTCAATTATGAAATGATAATGTTTATAACACTGACTGAGTTCTTAAGTGTGTGGTAGTAGAAAGGTAGTAATGCTAAAGGTAAGTGTTTGTGAGGATCCTTTATTTCTTAGGAATAATAATAATTAAAAAAAAAAGCATTGTGTTGTTGTTATTCTTGGATATTTTTTTTTTCTGAATAAGAAAACATTCTTGGGAGATCTCCATGAATTCTCAAGTTTGTCTTCATCTTGAGACATTTGACAGCAATGCCAAATAACACTGGAGCTATTGTTAGAAAGGAACCTGATATTGTTATTGTTCCACTTAAATGGAATTGTGCAAGGAAATGCCAGCTCTCCTATTGAGGGAACTCAATCAACTGGAAGAGTTTTTTGGTTTCTTGCATTACTAGCTGCCAAATGAATGAGAAGAACTGATTTAATCCAAGTATGACAGCTTACTCAACAACCTTCTGCAGGAGTGAAATGTAAATGAATCGTTCTTTGCGGGGGAGATTTCTGGAATGTAAATCACAAGTGGGAAACATCAGTTTTGAGCTGGTAGATTTTATAGACATAGACAAAAGCCTATATCTTTTAAAAGATGATTAAATTAATGTGGAGTAAGGCAATACAACATTTCACTTAGGGTATTAAGAGAGAGGAAGAGCAGTTAGTTTGGATCAACTGCATTTCATGGAATTCAAAAGAAATTTTATTCTATTCCAGAAACTTCTCATTGGTCCTTTTACCAGATCTTTTACTCGCACATACACTGGGTAGATAGTATATGGCTTAATTCACTCACAAAATCAGAGGAATTAGCAACTTCGATTGACTTGAATGACAAAATACCTTGACATTGAACTGATTTTTGAAATACGGGTTTCTTAGAACTGTTAGCTTGACTTGTGTCATTCAGTTGCTTTAATAGAATTTAATTTTTGGGCCAGGGACTTAAAGCAAAACAAAAAAAGGAAATGGTGTTCATGAAAACTGGGGTGCGAGTGGGGGGGATCACTATTTAAATTGAGGTGGTAGAAATTCACATAGACAGACCAGTCTGTAGGTTTTGAAGATTCACTGCAGTTGGGTAACATTAAAAACCTCCTGTTTAAGTATACTAGCACAATTTTTAGACATGTTTCTAAAACATGTCGAAAGCAGGTGTGAGTTATTTACCATTTAAAAGTAAATAAAGAACCTGGGAATATTTATGTAAAATCAGCAGTGTTTAAAATCTTGGTACTTTGTACAAGTTTTAGCTCTTCAATTTCCCTCTTCAGCTTAATTAGGTGTAATATGAAACTCTATATCCTAAAGTATAGGGTAGAGCTTCTTGTAAACAAAGAGCTTTGGGATGCATTGGCATGAAAAATATTATGGAATTAAAGGTAGCATTGTTTGGTTTAGACTGTTAAGAAAGAAGTCCTTGGCTGTTGAATACAGTCCTTGGATGTTGAATACAGCTAAAAGTAAGTTTCACTACTTTTCATGTATGCTAACTAGACATAGTGTAGGAAGTGCAACAAAACAAATATAAATTCTATAATCTGAATTGTAATCTAAATTTTGTAAGAGCATTCACTTGACGGGAGCAAATTTCCTGGGGATTAAGGACCAGGTGGAGTTAATTGGCTCCTCCCAGTCAGTCACTAATCTTCAGGGAGTTGGTTTCAGTGTTTATGCTTAATTTCATAAGATTCAGTGAATTTGTATTCTGTGTAGAAGGAGGAAGGATGAACACAATCTTGGCAAAGTTTCAGTAGTGTCAGTGATTATCTCCAAATATCTATGCTCCAATATCAGCAACTAATTAAACAAACTCTGCTGTGTACCTTTCTCCCATAGTAGTAATGAATTGCATGTTGTGGTATGCCTGTATTTCTCTGCAGATGCAGTGTCTCTCACATAGGGAAAGTCGTTCCTGCTTGTGGCTATTATGATTTATCATATAAAAACAATAATAAAAAATTATCATGTATTTCCAGAAATGTTAACTGCAGGTTTCACTGCGTGTCCTTTTTTGCTGCCGGCACTACAGATTCCTCACCCAACCTGTCTCAAGTCAGAATGAGCTGAGCAAGGCTTCCAGCCCGCCTGGTTCATCACATGCTCATTGGACAACCAGTTCATTAAAACTGGGGCAAGTGTTCCATTAAAAGTGAGGCAAGTCCCAGAAACACAAGCCAATGACGTCAGCTGAATGAGTCCATGCAATTTTTAGTTGGTATTTTTAAGGTCAAGAAGTGTAGAAGTTCCAGTATTTCTTGCCAGGTCCCATTTAAAGGGCAGCTTCTATTTCTGTATGAATGGAAGTTCTGGTAGATCAGCAGTTTTTTAGAGTAGACAGTGGGAGCTTTGGGCCAACTGTGTTCCTTTGATAAACTGGTTGGAAGGAGGGAATTTCAGCCAAGGGAAACTTGGTTTTATGGCTTCTTCATAATCCTAGCTGTGGTCATCTTTAAAACAGATAATTATACAGTTGTGGTACCCAAAATGTACTAAGAGTTTTGAAGTCCTTACTATGAAAAATAACTCAGATATGTGAAAGGTAAAGGAAATAGAAATATGTAGTGAGTATGATGATAGAAAAAAAACCCCAACAAACAACAACAAAAAACAACAACAACAAAAGACACCAAAACCAACTTGATAAGTAGGTAACTGCATGAGGTGAAGTGGGTTTTATGGTTTTCTTGGGTTTGGGTTTTTGATTGGCTTTTTTTGTATATGAGAATGGCCAGATTGGGGAGAAACTTCAGGCATATCGACAAAAGAAAAAGGAGTTTTAAATGAGGCTAGGAGTGATAGAGATGAAGGAGGGAGTTCAAGGGAAGAGGACTGCATGAATGGCTGAGTCTGTAAGGAGGACTGGCAGAGGAAATGTGCTTGGTTGGTTTGTCATCACTTTCCCTCCATTTTCCTCTTCCTTTTCTAGTCAGCAGTGATTTTCCTTCAGYCTCGTTGATCACTCACAGTGCCTGGAAAGATGCAGGTAAGTAGGCAGAAAGCTGCTTACTTTTTGCCTGGCAGTTGTCTTTAGCATTGAGCTTTTCTGGGCTCCCAATAAAGACACTGTTGTCCAAGCAAGAACCAGGGCTTGGCAGGCTCCAGAGCTGTCATGGAAGATTCCTGGCAGGAGGGGAGTGCGGGGAGGGTGTTAATCTCTTCAGGATTTCTGGCCCCAGAAGCTACTTGTTTTATGGAAGTAATTCTTCTAAAGCTTTTCCTCTTTCCTTTATGGGCAGGATTTGCAAGTGACCTGACATATTTTGAAGTATTTCATTTTTCAGACAAAACAGGAACTGTTTTATCTCTAGATAATATCACTGTTGACATCAGAGACAAACTTCATTGCTGGTATAAGCAGGTGCAACTGTATTGACTTGAGAGAAGTTGCACACATATTTGCCAGAGGTGAACGTCTCCTGTTTCCACCCACATAACAGTTGGGTAAATAATGATGTGCACAGTTCTCATAAGGGGATTATGGCAAAGCCACAATGGAGTTTATTCAGTTTTGATAGAATCAAGTGACTTCACGTTGTAGGCTGATAATGCGATTTACTACCATACCAAGGATTCAGGTCTGAACCAGATACAACTCGTTTCACTTGTGCATACAAAGCATTTAACTGAGTTTGAGATACGTGTTTTCTGTCAGCTCATTTGTGAGTTATTTAGTGTAGGCATGTTTAGGATCAACCATCCAAGGTCCTCTTGTGTCTAAAAGGGACTAAATTAAGAGCTTCTGATGCAGCAGTTTTTACTGGCATGGAATATATACAGGGGTGAAAATAAAATAATAAACTTTTCTGCAAGCATGTCTTAAGTCATATTGGTGTGTTTATTTGGGACTCAGTATGAGGGGGTAGGCAGGGGGGCTTGTCTTTCCCAGGCTGTGTGCACACTTCATTAGGGTTACTTTATTTATATTACAAGGTCAAATGTGATCTTGGTGCACAGGCCTCTGACTTAAACAGAAATTCCCTTGATTGTTAGTGAGATTTTTTTTTTTCCTCCCAAGTCACTTTCTGACGTCTGGCCTGATTGAAAACAGGCCGAAACTGGCACGGAACAATATTATGTCATCCTTTGCTTATATTTCCTACCCACTCATTCTTTATTTTAATGTTATATGAGGTCTTCAGCAGAGTGTGACATATTGTTATAATTACATCATTTGGAAATGTGTTTATCCCCAAGAGTCGTAATTTGATTTAGGAACTGTTTTCCCTGCTTTCAGTCTGTTTTTCATAGCATGGCATGACCATCAGGCTTCTGCAGCAGGACTTGACACACCACTTTAAATATTTGCAAACCAAAACACAAGAGTCCATTGATGCATGTGGGGAGGAAAGAAGGAAAGGGACATGATTTAAGATTCGATAAAATTCTTGCAGGTTGAATAAACTCTAATAATATTGTGGTAGTTTCTGTATAGAGTATTAATTCATTCATATCTCTTTGCCATATAAACAAATGCATTTTTATGAGTGTTTTTATATGTTTCTGTAGGGTGCTTGTAATGGAACTGCATGTCTGGCCCTTGGCCTTGTGCAATGGGAAGCAATAGCTCTTGAGCATGTTTGTTAAGAAAATTGCTGTGACTTTTAGCCATGGTTTTTGATGACTGCAGAAAAACATATTTAATTAGAACACAGAAGTTAAGGAAACTTCGGAGTAGTGTTCAAAAACATTTCAAGATCTGCCCTATGAATTGAACAGCTGTGTAAATGTGGGAAACTGCCATTTTTATGGTGATAAGAAGCAGAGTCCCATGATGTTCATCAGGCGTGGAAGAGCTGCTACCAGAGGTATCAAGACCCTCCAGAGATGTGAAGTTCAGACTCAGTCCACATTTTTTGAGGCTTGTATGATACATACACAAAATGTATGTATCATGAGAATACATCCAAAGGCCCAGAAAAAAAGTATGATGTGTGCCTTTAGAAAGAGTAAACTAGAGCTGTTCCCGCACATTATTTTGATCTCTGGTGATCGTTAAGGATCATTAAACTGTTTGCTTTTAAACTTCCTGCTTAATAAATAGTTGTTGGGGTTTATATTTATATATACAAAATGAGAGAGAGAACATCAAAACAAATAAATGAATTAAGGTCCACTAATCTTATCTTTTGTAACTAGTTTGAGATCACTCACTCACGTGAAAGGAACTTTGTAGGGCCGTACCCAGGATTGTGTTTTGTTTGGTACGGGATTATGGCTTAACTTTTCCTGCACTTGATTCTTAACTGTGCCCGAATACACTGGTCTCAGTACTGAGCCTGGGCAGATCACAGGTGGCAGCTCCTGACTTCAAAGGTACCCGGCCGGATGTAAAGAAAAGTCATCAAGGGACTCTGCAGAGTGTTCTTAAAACACATACATCCCTCATGGGGAGTTTCGGCTGCTCTGCTGGCCTGACTCTGCTATCAGCCTGCGCAACTGTCAGTGAGAGTCCATCTCTGTTCACAACAATGTATTCCTACGATAAGAGTTGTTGCTTTACGCAAAAAGCAATGTTATGACCATTTGCTACCTTTGTCCTAGTATCCTCAGGGAACAATAGTGTTTATTGGGGTCTAAAGAACAGGCCCCTCAGAGAGAAATAAAGGTCACATTCACACTTCAGATCTGCATTTCCTCTTCAGAGTGCTAATTTTAGTCGTGGACTTGGGGTTTTGAAGGGAATGCAGCTTGGTGTACTTGCTCCATCCTTTCCGGCTCCCCTGCTGCCCCACGTTCAGAACTGGGGAGTGAGGGAGGCTCGTTTCAGCAGACCTTGCTGTTGCAATCTAAACTGCTGAATCCCATGAGCATAAAAGCATACACTTTCGAGAACTGTAGGTCGATAATCTTAGTTTCTGTCTTTTTCCAGTCTTTTAAGCTATTAAGAAATTATATAAACCTATTTTTTTTTTTATATTCTGCTTAGCAGGCACTTTGAATTTGTTTGATCGTCTGAATTGCTGGATTCTTCATCAACTCATGCACACATTAAACTTACTTTTACACTATGTCAAGCTCCTTTTAACAGGGTATGGTTTTGCAGCTCGGATTTGGTTTATGTCTAAGCACAGGAAACAAATTCAGGGACTTTTATTATCTCATTTGTTTTTCAGTGTACTCTTGCTCACACTGCTTTTGCAGTGGGTTTCAGAATTTTGCTGGAGATGCCTGTTCATGAGATTTCCAAGTCATAAACTGATTCACTGAAGATCTGCATGGAGAAACCCCACACAGAATCCTGTTTTTCTTCTGTCAGAGTCTTGCAGTCCAGGTGCACATTTATGAACGGGCTTTGCTTTTGTATTTCTTGGAAAATGTACGAAAGGTGTTAGGATAATTTTGTTTTTATTGTACTGATTGCTTCTAGGCACTTTCTGCATTCTGGAAAAAAATCCTCTTGCCCTGTATTCTTACGTTTCTCTTCTGGCCTTTGTCTGTTCTTCACTGTCAGTTCAAACCGGTGCTGTAAATTACCTCTTTCTTAAACTAGCATTTTGCTTTTATATTTTTCACTTGGGAGATTGATGTGGAAAAGGTGACTAGTTTCAGAGTAAAGCTTGACATGCTTGTATTAAATCTTTACTATATCTCTAAAGCCAGAGAAAACTAGTTATTCGCAGTCATTCTCACCGGGAAAACTTGAAATGATTTTGAGAGTTACATAAGAATGAAGTGCAGCACAGCTGCTGGAAAAGAGCTGGCTGGAGGCTGGCATTAATAATTCGGATGTTATGCTGGGTGGGAACAAATGCGTTGCTTAATCAAGACGACTGTTTTTACACTGTGGAATAACATCAGTGGATATGAATGTTAAGGAGAAATTGTCGAAATTAAGTGTAGGTATCTTGAAATAAGTTTTTTTATAATGGCAAATAATTAAATTGAAAATTAACATCAGTGTCATTGAAACTAACAGAATCCTACTATATTGCAGTTTCTTATGTGAAAAAGAAATCTTTTTGTAAACAATGCCCTGCTCCCCCCAAGCTCTTAAATAGGTTTTCTCCTCTGGCTTTGTAACCCCACCTATTTTAAAAGGATGAACGTTCAGGATTAGTGTAGCGATCTTTTAAGTATTCTGATGTTTAAAAGAGATATCTCGGCATATTGGTTATTTGATTAATGACTGACTTCCAAATGAAAATTATAGTAGCTCAGATTCTTGAGCTTAAACTCTCCCTCAAAGGTTTTGTTTGCAGGCTGAGGGACCATGAGCAAAACAGTTTCTTTGAGGCTTGGTTTTGTCTTGGGTAAAATGGGACACTGGCGTCCTCTTTAAAAATCTATGCTATTAAACAGCTATTAGCTAAATGTACTCTGTAATGCGATAGTGCATTTGCTATGAGGTCATCCAACTTTTCTTGCTCCTTTGCATATCAATGTGAAGTTCATTCTGCTCAGATCTTAAATCTGCCAAAAATGTGTTTTATCTCAAAATATTTTTTCTAAATTATTTTCTTCTATGAAGTGGTGGTTTATATTAACATATGTAGTATTTGTCATTGTCACCTCATTTTTGCTGTGCTTGCTTGTGATAGAGTATTTAAAAATTACTCGCTGAGGATGTTTAATGGATTTCATGGTCAGAGTGGGTCAGCAAAGAGTGGGTTTTTTTGGTGTATTTTTTTTTTCTTGTCTCTGATTTCTGGAGTTAGATTCATGTTTATACGTTGTAAAGTTGTAGCAAGTAATGCTAGATGAGATATGGTTACGGGAAAAGATTATGAAGAAATGTTCAAGTCGCGGAATGAGTTACAGATCTCACTTCTTCCTTTTGAGATAGGTGCAGATACGCTTTTGCTATAGTCAGCTTGTATGTGTTGAACAAATGAATCTCTTGTGAAACAGTTCACTAAAATAATTTGGGGTTATATGAAACTTAATTTGACCTCCTGAGTCTAGTTGATAAATGCGTATCTCTGAGCAGAAAGATTGCACAAAATTAACAAAACTCTTAATTTTTTTAAAAAGTATTTTAAAGTGAACCTTTATATTTGTCCATGTTGACATATTTTCTATGTTTTGCATTAAGGCAGCGTATTTATTAGGTAGCAAAAGGGGGGGATGTTAGCTGCTTTCTGTTTATAAGTTACTTGAGAAACCTCTAGTTTCTAAAGGTAAAACAACTAGCCACTAGAAACTGAATTTCACTACCTTTCAAAATTAAGCCTAAGGCTCCCTTCAGCTTCAGATTATCACTTTTCCTGTACGTACCTACTTCACATTGAAGTGTTCTGGTATTTGCAAAGGTTTTTTTGAGGACAGTATTTCGAAAGCACTGAGGAAGAGCAAAGCATTAATGTTGTTCCTGAGATGTTTACCTCAATGAAGAATGCACTGAACTAACAAATGTTCAAGAGGAATCTGTCCAAAAGCCCAAGCTTTTCAGCCTTGTGTTTATTGTCATCCTCAGGCTCTTGGCTAATTTCTAATTGTGTGTAATGTCTCAAACCCAGGGCTGTAATTCAGAGGTAATTATCATATGGTCAAGCTGTAGTTGTTATTTTAGTGCAGATTTGGGAAATAAAACCTGACAGCTGTGTTCCAGCTGCATTTCAGCTGCACTCCATTAAAAAAATAGACTGGAGAAGCAGCAGCAGCAGCTTTGCAATTTTTTCCATCATCGCTGGGCTTGGTGAAGTTGCCTTATCTGGTTGCCCTGTGAAATATTTGCCATGTGTCTCTGGAGCCTAAATAAATAAAACAGGAAAAGAAGGTTCAGTAAATAGATGGAAAGATTGTAAGTAGTAGACTGAACACACAAACACACGTATGTGCATTTGGCTCTGCTGAGTACGTAAGAGATCAGCTATTAATTCCTGCTAGACTTTTGTGTAGGCTGGATCAGAGGTTACTAGAGAGGTCAGTTCCCTTAAATAAACCAAGTTCAAGATACATTCAGTGACTTCCCTGTCATGCTGTCATGTCTTATTAAAAGCTGTCATATATCTGATTTATAGAAAACAGATTTAAAACTTCTACTAGTCTGTGATTTTTCTTAAAGGACAGTATCAGTTAGGTCATTAATTGCTAAACCCACAAACCCCATTCCTCTAGACATGAATGAAGTTCTTTAATGTTTGAGACACATGGGTGCATGTTTATATACCCTTAATACAAAGTCCTGAGAGAAACAGATTGTGGTTAAAAAAAAAAAAAAAAAAAAAAAAAAAAAAAAAGTAAAAGCCAAGCAGAAAGTTGGAGCTGTAACTGAGTGCTCTGTAAAAATGCAGAATGTACAAGCTCTGCAGATGAAAGCTGAGACACCCTGACAATTTGGGCTTCCATCATAAAATTTAACTTTGCCATCCATTTAGAAGTATTTGATCATTATAGGGATAATATTTTTCAAAAGTTGCCAACTGATTTAGGAGCTACTGATGTTAAGCTACAATGTTCTGTAGGCTGTAATTATTTTGATGCAAAGTTTTCTAATGTTCTCTGGTTTGGTTTGCTGAATTTTTCTCTAGGTTGCTTAAAGATCTCTCAGCATATATTTGTGTTTTAACTTAGGAAAAAAAAAAAAACCACCAGTGGTCACGCCCTCTTAATTCACCACTCAAATCTGAATTCATGCACATGGTGCAGTTGCAATCTCTGTTCCTTTGGTAACTGGATGAAGAGTTTGTGGTTTGGGTCTTTGAGGGAGAAGCGTAAGATGTTTATTTTGAGAGTTATGAGTTGAAGTACTTGTGAGCTGATACTACAGAACTGCTGTTTCTCAGTTTTCTCTCCGATCTCTCCAGTGCAAAAGAATCTGTTTTCTAGAGAAAATAAAGATGGCATTCCTTTGGGCTGCTCTCATGTGAGAGCGAGCAGTCCAGAAGAAGAGGAAAGAGCACTGTGGCTCAGCTTTGGAACATGGCTGATGAATGTACATCTCATTTGTCTTCTTGGTATCCTGTAATTTATCATCAAAACTGCAGAATATTGAGGCTTGAATCAATGAATGCTATAATAAGTCTTCTAGTCATCTTCTAGTGCCATCTTTAACTGATGTGCTGCTGCATCATTTGAGCATATGACTTTAAAAGAAATGCTGCTTGTTGAAATTCAGGAGCAATGGTGTGAGCAAGTGCTTTCAGATTAGGGAACAAGTGAACCACATTTATAGGAAGTATATGGTTGACAATTGAGCAACTTTGAACTTTGAGTGAGGTTGATGAATAACGTCTACAAGTAGCATGTACATTAATAGCATGACTGGGGTTCTCAGCAGCTGAATATCTGCCTCTGCGCCTTTCTTTGCTGGAGGTTGCAAGATGCATCTGCAGTGGTGCAATGGGTGAAAAAAAGTGGTATAGCTTAAGTTATCCCTTTCATTTACTTGTTGAGCACCCCTAACTCATGCCTGCTAACACAGAAAAAGGTGGCAACTATGAAACTTGCATGGTTAAATAACAAAATAATTTATTAAACCAAAGACACTTTTCACAGAATTTAAACTGACTTGTTCCACAATACATGAATCTCCCTTTTTTGAGAATTGTTGCATCTTTTTTCAGGAAATTGCTGCATTTTTTTCAGAATTTGTAGCTTGAATTGCTACAATGAATCTTAAGGGACTCACTTACAATTAGCTTTTTTCCATGTAAATCCTAGAGTTCTTCTGTAACATGTGTTTCATATTTAATAAGTTGTAACTATATTTTTCTGATCAACATCTCTAATCTCAAGCAAGAGAAGCATTGGGGCGATCCGATCTTCTGAGTTAGATTTGTGATTGACCTGTTTGTCTTTCTCATGCTCATTATTTCCTGCCTAAAAGACTAATTAACTTATTACAGACAACATCATGCTGAATTCTAGTTAATTTATTTCAACAAAAACAGATTTAGGTCTGTGTTGACAAATATTTTACTGGGGGATTTTTCTTCTCTATTTATATGTGTGTGTAGATATATATCTTAGTAACAACTGTTTTACTGCAAGAAAATAGCATTGGTTTGTGTCTGGGAGCAATGTTCTTCTCTATAAACTCTTTTGAATGCCACCCAGAGGACAGAGTTAGTGATTAGAAAATTGACGAATTGAAGACAAACTGAAGAATTAAAGAGCATACACATGGCATTCTGTACAGAGTGTACATGTACCAGCGTGATAGAGTTTGTGCTTCCATAAAAACATGTGAAAACATAGACTCTAGAAATGGGAAAAGGCTATAAGGCTTTATTGAGTTCTACTTTTTTCCTTTCCTATCCCAGTCAGTCCAAGACTACTCCCAAAATTGTGCTGCAAACCAAAATATCAATCAGATATTTATACAGTTTGTAATGGAATCCTATCTAACTTTGTAGCCATTTTGGAAAACTTTCAACAAAAGATAGATTTCAGAAGTGAGACAAAATGGTTGTAGTTGAAAGGTTAGAGCCAGCTAGACTCTGTGCATTTGGGTGGAGGGAAAATACGTACTTAGATGGGAGACTCCCTACATGCTGTGGAAAAATACCAAAACGGATAGCTGCAGATTTCTTAAGGTAAATGAATGCTCTGTTTTTTGACAGGATGGCGTAGATATAATGCTCAAAAGTGATTCAGGTCAGCAACCCCAAATCTTTTAAGTCAGTGAGATGTTGCAAATTAAATACCTCAACCACTTTTTAAGAGAGCTGAATTCTTCAGCCATTTACGGCCTTGTGTTGCTGAGTTAGAGCAATGTCTGTAACCTCAAGGAAGTCTGTACTGAAAAGCCTGGCAACTTAGGCTAAGTCTATCAAGTATAGAATTCAGTCTTATGACAGTCCCTTAGTGACAAACTAATACTGGAGTTCTCGTACAGCCCTCAAACTCCACACTGAAGTTCGTAGTTGATGGTTGCTGTATTTCTTTGAACCTTTCGTCCTCTACGGCAGTTTCTCCTTTTGAAGGCTTATGCATATTTCATGGTAGATTAGCTGAAAAGCGGGAGCAGCCTGTCTGACCTGAAAGAACACATCTTGTTGTGTTGGGATGTTAATGAATATGTTGCAGAACATTCTCCAGCTGTTGCTCTCAAGAGGAGAATTATCAGGGTCTGTTATGAAGGCAGAATTATTTTCTAAACCGCCAAACTATGTGCTCTGATACCAAGTAGATAAGTGAACAGCTTATGTGTGAAGCTTACCAGAAACAATTGCAATATGACAGATTTGCAGTCAGAAGGTGGAAAATTCCTTAAATTTGTTTAGATCTGATGTGACAGGACAGCTCTTGTGGAGTAGAAGGACACAGTTTCTTATGACTTCTTTGAAATTTGTTGTGATTTCACTGCAGCTTTGGGGAAGGCGTGTGATGATCAAGTCAGTCAATACAAGTGTTAGCAATATTTTTGCTGCTCATTGGGTACTGCAGCACTTCTGTGGGTAAAATCCTTGACGCACAATCTAAGGAATGACCCATGTAGTCTTGTCAACATACTTCATCCAACTTTTTCGTTTTGCTGCATGTTGTCTGTTATGCTCGTTTATTGCGTTTCATTTCTAATTAGACTGTAAACTCATTGTGGATGACTCCTTGTTTTCATAGATGTTGAGATAACAGTATAAAGCAATCTTGTTCCTTGTCAAGTCCTTTTACTCATGTGTAATGTAGATGCTGCATTCTGCTTTTCAGATCACCTAAGTTCTAATACAGTTTCCAATTTTGTCTGAACAGAGACCGAGGCCTCCAAAACTGTTCTTTGATCTCAGCAGGTGTTACAGATGGAATGAAAGGTTCTACCTTCAGAAGTCAAGAAGTCAGTCAGAAAGCCAGTTCCTAAAAGATCATTCCTTGTTATCACATGACAAGATGCTGCTGCTATTTGTTTTATGAAAGTGCATAGAAGCCTGAAGATTGGGATATTTTTGCATTTGGAATGAATGGGCACTCACCTCAAAAGAAAATACAGTTTAAGTAGTCAAGATAGGCAGGGTGGAAAAATAGGAAAGCCCCACGTACTGTGCCTAATATAACTAAAGCAGCTGCTTTTGCTCATAAAAGGCCTTGTCACATTGGAGTTTTTACCAGGATATAGCTGATGTTGCTGCTGTTGTTGAAGATGACGTCTAAGCTGTGTGTTTGCATAGCTTAATTCTTTGGTTCAGTGCTGATTCAGTTTAAAAGATAATTAAGATATTTATGTGTGGGTGAGTGGACATTGATAGCTAATGGAGATTATTTGATGTTGGCAACGTAGGCAATTTTTAAAGTTGATCCAGCCTAAATTCCAAAGTTGTCAGAGAGTGGTGGTGGGCTAGAGCGATTTCGACACAGTGCTGTGAGGACTGAGACTAGAATTAAGGAATATTTCAGCCTTCTGTGCAGAACCGGCATGTCAGACACTGTTCTGTAGAAAATATGTATGTGAGCATAGGCCTTAATAGTATGAGATGATCCATGACTTGGTTTAAAAGCAGAGACGCGCTTAGCAAATGTTTGAAGCCAGAATACGAAGGAGCAAGCTAGGATATAGATCAGCACTAGAGTATTTTTTCAGGGCATTAATTTAGGAAAAGGGATTCTTGAGTCCAGTTTGACAGAGCTAGGAAGAAAAAAGATTCAAAAGTGAGAGATATAGATACTTCTCTGTATACTATAGTCTTTTTCATCCTTCCATTGCTGTTTAAAAACAAAGAAGCCCCTAGATAATTATTTGTGGAGGGCTTTTTCCTTCCAATATTCACAAGGTAGATGACATAGTACCCTAGAGACAGCAGGGATTTTTCTTTAGGTGTAAATGAATCATAGTAATTAAAAGGAAAGATTATTTTCAAAAAACCTGCTTTAAGCTGCAGTATGTCAAATAGCTAGTGGAGAATTAAGATTTCAGTCAAGGTAATGTTTTCCATTTCACTGGCTTAATATCTTTTTAAAATGTGAGAGACTCCGTTATCACAGGAGTTGACGTTAGAATTTTGAATGCTTTGGGAAGCAGATGAGATAAAATGAGTTGATTTGTAAATTTGCTATAAAGCTTTATTAAATCTTCAAAAATTATGAGAGCAGTGGATATATAACTAAGGAAGAACAGCTTAAGCTTTCTGAGAGTGTTGCTTAGCTTAATCTGCAATAATACTGCACTTGTGGGAGAGGAACCTGATACACCCCACCTCCCCCCAAGGTGGGGAAAAAGGTGGTTTTATCACGTAGCATTCAGGTTTACTCACGTTGCAAATATTGCACAATGTCAACACAACTTTTTGCCCTACTGAAAAGTGCTGAAGACGGAAACTGGAGTGGTTGCAATAGAAATCTTTGGTCATCTTTTTACTTTAAAGCTCTCAGGACACTGTACAACGGTGGATGATAAAGTATGATGAACTGAATACCAAAAACACTTCATAGAAGCAGGCTGGATTTCTATGTGGTTGGGGCAATGGTCCAGCAACGCTTTGCTGAGGTGGTTCAGAGCAGCAGAGTCCCCCCGGCTGCTGCTCCTTTACGTAGTAAATACCTCCATGAAGAGCTCTCCACTCGCCTGCTTTTCTGAGGAGTTGAGTTGGAAGGGACTCTAGCTCTCCTGGTTTTATGCTTTTTGAAAGTATTACCTCAAAGGTTTGGGTGTAAGCTGCTGTTAACCCAGATCTCATCCTGTGAAGCACTGTGGCTTTCCTCAGTCACTGTGTTTCCTTTATCTTCTATTTGTTTCTGTGCGATCCTGATGGCATGGGCAGACCATTGCTGCATATTTAGCTGGAACACAAGAAATTACCCCCAATGTTGCTTGTTATTATCACCAAGTTGGCAAACTTTGCATAAATACCCTTTGGACCATTCATCAGAAAGTCATCTGGGTTGGCTTAAATGGCTAATACGTGTGAGTTTGCACTGAAGCAGATGCAGAGCACTTACATCACCTGATCTGTTAAATCAGCTGTAGAGGTGTAATAGCCACCGACAGAGGTTAAACTGCTTTCCTTTTTCCAAAAGACAGGATTTGTCTTTGTCCTAATCTAACACGGACCTGTGCTTCCTCAGCTTTCTGACTTGTGAGCAGAGTGTAGAGTAGCACAGTAAAAACTAATTCTACTGTCATTCATTTCTCTGTATCCTGTTGGAGTGCGCCTGTCTTATAAAGGGGAAGATTTTTTCCTAGTTGTTGGACAATTCTTAAATAGTAAAATAGCGTAGAAATAATTCCCTGATAGGAGTTTATCCTGAGTATTGAAAGCCGTGTTATATTTTTAATTACAGACAGTATTTTCATGGATCACTAGTATTTAAAAGGCACAGTTCATTTGTTTTTAGGTATCTGGAAGAAGTATTATTGCTTATGCAACTGAAGTTAAACTATGATCTGCCCTGGAGAGAATTTGGGTACAAACCAAAGATTTCATGGGATTTTGTAAGAAGAGACAGGGATGACCTCAGCCTGTTGCTCAGGACAAGTGTTACTGTGCCAGGTAATGTTCGGGATTGCTGTTCAAAGAGCTGCTGCTGTATTTGTTTGGAATATTCACACAATGTCTTCCATCCCATTTAACAGACGGATTTGACAACCTATAGGGCAATAAAAGGATTATTTTTTTTTCTTGCCACTCGCTTTGTTCTTTGATACGTTGTATGGTGCAGTTTTTCTCAAGTTAACGATGAGGCTACCCGTTACTGTATAGTTTGGTAGCAAGCTTTTTTCCTTTGACTATTTGTTCTGAAGTGCAAAATTAAAATAAAATTGCATTTAAAGAATTCAAATTATTTTCCACACTTGTGTGCCTAGCAGTGGCTCGGCAATAGTAACAGCTTATTACTGGTTTTCCCCTTTTCATCTTTTTTTTTTTCTTTGCCAGCTATCCTTTCTCATGCTGAAAGGATAGCCAACTGGTGATGATTAGCTTGCAAAATTTGTTTCACTTGGAAGAAAGGATGCAATGGAAAGCACAGTGGTCATTTCTTAGCTGCTAAAAAAAAATTCTGTTGGAGCTTATGATACAAGGAAATTACAGTTTGAGGAATTTTGAGCACTCAGTCTTAACTTTGTGTTAACTTACAAATATGCTTCCTTCAATATATTGAAAAGACACTTGGATTGAATGTTACTGTTATGGGAGCACGGACCATCCACATGAGATGTGCTGCAGAGCTCTTCCGAGAGCTTTTCTCCATCCTTCCTCTTTAGTACTTGTTAAAAATGTTCTCCTTTCACATTTAGATTGCTGTATTTTGTAGCAATGGGCTTGGAAGTTTCTCATTCTGTATTTTTTTACTTTCTCCTTGGGGTGTTATCTTTGGTTCTACCTTCTTGTATTATGTATTCATGTCCTTCAAGGCTCTACCATTTCCACTGTCCATTTTGTGGTCCTGTGATATCGTCCCCTTTGAATTTAACTGCTGTTTCAAGGCTGACAGCTTTTATGTCTGTCATGTGCTATTTTATCTTGAATCTGAAACTGTTCTGGACCTTGTACTACAACTCAAACTCCGTTCAGTGTTGAAATCCTTGAGAATCTTGACCTGGCTCCTTCCCAGCATTACAGCTGTGCCGATGTGACATCTGCAAGAGACCTGAATGAATCTGGGAAACCAAATAGCTACAAAAGAGTTAACCTTTGTCATTTTTGATCTGAAGTCCAGGGCTGCAGAGCTGCTCTAACCAGTATGTCTGGAGAACCCCTTGCTCTTGAATGTGATGTTGCTCTTGGTTGCCTTTAGCTGTTTCTTCCCATATGAGATTCAACATATATTTCATTCCTAGAGGGGTTTACTCCCAACCACAAGCATATTTTTCTGAAAGACATGCTAAAATAAAATATAGTTCAGACCCATACTTACAGTTGTGTGTTGCTCCTGAAAAGGCCCATGTTATTGTCCAGTTTGACTGCAACAGTGCCACGACCTGTGTTTCAGAAAGTGATTCGCAAGCATCTTGTCTGTCAGGGAACCTTCAAAAAGTGTTTTCTTTGTTTCTTTCCTTTCAAGAGTCAGGGAAAAATTGACATAATAAATAATTACCTGCTGGCCATGTCTAGGCTTCATGCACTCTTTTCCAGAAGACTTCCCTTGGGAGTATTATATTATAGTTTTGGCTTTTAATAGCAGAACATTATAACAGTTTTTCCCTGTCAACTGATATGGTTGTTTATACTACGGAATACATGTACATGACAGGTTTTGGTGAAACTTTTAGGCCCTTATTGTAGCTGAGTGTGTGATCTTAGCTCTCAGTAATTTTATATCTGGGATTCAGTTACTGTTTTGTACGTTCCTCTCCTACTTCCATGCATGTCCACTTTAGAAGTTGTACTTTCAAGTAGACAGTTTATGTGCATACATCAGTAGTTCATGTTTTTCTAGGACTGTTCTGAATCAACTTTTTTATCCCCTTATTTTGCTTAATTCTACTTTATTTTACTTGTTATTGTGATCCATTTCTGCTTTGTTTATTATCATTCATTAGTCTCAGTCAGAGAGTGCAGAAATGTTCGGGGAAAAACAGCCAGAGGCTGAACCTTGAATTATCATAACTATAGGATGGACTAAGAAGAAGTTGCATACAGCTATATTCTTTTCACTTCTTACCCAGACTGTTGTGAGCTGCAGAAGAGCTTGTGTGTTCAACTCCCGAGGTACTTGGGTGTGTGTTTTCAGATCATTGGACATGAAAGGCATGGTAGAAACGAAAGTTGCTATTCTTACTTTCACCCTCTGTATAATTAATTTCTCTTTAGGGAAGTAGAGCAAGAGAAGAATATAGTTTGACCTCAATAGAATTGAGGCACAGGAACATACATCCCACCGGTCGGCATTACCTCAAACACAAATATTTCAAGGGGGGAGAGCAGAGCAATAGCAAATGAACTATGTGCCATTCTGTCCTCCTCTACTTGAGAGCAAGSCGTGTGTTTGTTGAAGGAAACGGTTCTGCTGAACTAGTCCTGATGCTGTTCCAAGCCAATTGGTGATTACCTTTTCCATGGGGATTGAAATGAATGTGTTATATTTTAAAATAAGCTTTTTAACTGCTGCTGCTATTCAGAATTTCTGTCTGTTAGTTGTTTGTTCAGCTGGACTTGACAGCTTCTGTCTTAACTGCACAGAGAGGCACTAGCTCAGCTTTAGTTTGGCTTAGGTTCCCCTCCTCTTTTTCCCCTTACATTAGTGTGCTTTTTTTCTTTCTGAACTTCAGAACTGTAATGTACGATGAAGGATGTCTATAAATACTAAACTTAAGTATAAAATGAACTGACATTTATTCTGCATGGCTGTAAAAGAAATAATGCATGATTTATTGTGATCCGGGAAGTTCTTGTGAGTTTCTCACTATTTAGCCCAGTCCTCAAAAAAGTTGCTGGGCTGGAGCCAATTAGTGTGTAATCTGGATAGGAGAGGAGAGGAAGGGGAAAAAAAGGGAGGAAAAGATCAAAAAGCTGAGGCCACATTTCTTGAATGTTACTTCATCTACAGGGTCGAAATTGCCCAAGTTGGACCTGGAATCTGATCAAAATCTGAGTTTCCTCAAACTATGGGGGAAATGGTGATCTAAGTTTCCCTTTCGAGTGAAGAGGCTTGGACTTTTGAAGGAGAGTTGTAAGGTTCAAATCTGAAATCAGAAATACACCTTAAATATTGGGAAACTTATACATTGTGGTTCATGTGTATCTCTTATTTCATTATCAATTAGTGCAACAAGATAGTAATAATCAGTACTAACATCCACTCTGTGTTCTAGATTGTTTGAGATGTGCTGCGGTGGGCTGTGAATACAGGTAATTTTGTCAGAGAGCTGCATGTGTAGATAAATGGCATGTTTTGTTCATGCTCCATGGAGGAAAAATTGCTGTCCACAGTGATGAGTAAACTGCTGTCTGTTGTTTAATTGAAGTGGTCTCTGTGTACCCAGGATTATTTTCTTTGTTTTCCTGACTGGTTAGTCATCACTATTTGAAAGGGAATGGACAACCTTCATGGAAATTTTTGATTAGGTGATAGATCTTTTCTTTTATCCTATGTCATCAATTCATTCTGCTGTGTCCTTGTTGAAGCTTAGACATAAATGTTGTTTTCATTTCCATAACCTAGGCAACACAACAGACCTCTGGCTGGGTGTGTACAACAATGTTTAAAAGGTACTGCAGTGGTTAATTTTTTTTGGGGGGGTAAGTATTTTTGGTTTGAGTGTTCTGGTAGCTGAGGCATCAAAACTGATAATGAATAATGCTGTAGGTAGGACTTCAGCTATTCAGCCAGTATGTTTCTTCTAGCTTCCTGTCACTCTCCTCTGGTTTCAGACAAAGGATAGGGTTCTTTAGTGGCTGTATATGGTGAATAAATTATCTGGTGGAAGGATGGAGAAGGTATGAAGTATACATAAACCAGTTCTAGTTCCAGTTTAAAATAAATCTGTAACTCTCTAAATATCCAGTGTAAACAAAGTAAAGCAGATACAATGTGAATCGTTGCTTTCTGAACGTAGCGCAGAGAAGATGACTAGCTAATCAAAATTCTGATTAAAGAAATGTTACAATGTAAGTGTCTCATTATTATATGGTCTTGGGTACTGCGTTGAGTATATGTTTCTGAAGAAAATAATGAATGAGAATCTCATTGCTGCTAGACTCTCAGCAGATGATCATTGTCATGTTTGTTTCCCAGACCTAAAGATTTGTGCTCCTGATAAATGTACATCTTTTATCAAACTATATAAATTGGTAGTATTAGGAACAACAGAAGAGTAGGAATTCTTTCATTTTATAATGTATACATTAGATTCCTTAGAGGATGGCTTTCTCAGGAAGGGTTGCATTTCAGGGGTGAATCAGAGTTGATGAAGCTTGTGTATTGAGGTGTGAAAAAGCGGAAGGAAGTGACTCTAATTACGTTTTATGGATCATACAGTAGCTTCTTGTTTCTTTGTCTACTGTGGTAGGGTCTAAGAGTCCAAAGTGCTAAGATCTGAATATTGGTAGGTTGTTACACCCCAGAATTTTTCCCTGTTTAAGTGAAACCTAACACAACAGATCTTAGACACCATGTTAAAAATTATGATAAAGTTCATAAATTACAATAAAAATAATGACAACTTTGTCTGTGCAAACTCAGCTTGGCTTCTTTAATCCTTGTAATAAATATACACACATCTTCATGTTTGTCTGTCATTTTTCTGCCAGAAAAGTTCCACTTACCTGACATATAAAGTAGTAACTGAATTAACGTCACAGTTCGCTGTATGAGTATACTTTCTGAATGTGTGACCGACCATGGGATATCATCAACGCTCACGAGTTACTCCCACTTTTGTTAAATTGCATCCTTTCCAGATCCTAGAATGAGTTGTTCAAAAAGCCTCAGATCTTAGTTTCTCTCTGTAAGAAATCCATATCTGCCTCATCTTGTGATTAACATGTTATTTGCATCCCTACTTTATGTATATAAACTAATTCTTCTCTGCCGTTCCCTGTGCATCAAGCCTGAACCCTGTGTGAGCAGGAAGAGGCTAGCCTGGGAGCTATTTTAGGTTGTTGGCCTGCAGATTTGTGACAAAAGCTTTGTGTGTCTTTTTTTAAAATGTGCAAAGGGGCAATACCAGTGTGATTTGGAGGGGAGAATATATTCCAGTGAGTGTGGTAAAGCATCGGTACTAACATATTCAACAGTATTGCATATGCTAAGGTATATAGCATGGAAAATACTGGCTTTTCCACATGCTTATGTGGTGACAGTGATGGTGATTGTGTTTTAAAACAATTAAACAGTGCCTTGGGATGACACCTTTTATAAATTGAAATAAAGAAAAATCCACTTACAAGTAAGGTGCTGCCAATTCCTTTGCTTTAGTTACATGCTGTACAGCCAAGCATTTATTCTGGATAGGTGAGGTTGATGAAAGCATAAAGGCATAGTCACAAGACTAGTTGGATTTCCTGTTGTTTTTCAGTGTTAGAGATTTATTCTTCAGTGTTCTAGTGAACTCATACACGAAGAGACTGGATGGCTGTGAAAATTGAATTGCATATAAGTTACAGTATGTGAGAAAAAATGCTAGTAACACAACAAGACTTTAAATGGATTTACATTTTTTGTTACTGAAGTGCCATTAAATGTAACCAAACACTATAAAAAAGCATTAAAGGTATCAAATTTAATATTGACCTTGAATCTTAAGTCTGACATGAGTAATTTGATAGTGATTAGTCTTTGTATATGTCTTATTAGGCTTGTATTCTATAAGGAATTACAGAGATGTTCTGGATGTTACTAATGTTACTCATGTTTATAGTTAGAAATGTGCATTAAGATGTAAAGGACTGGGACCTTCTCATCACAGCAAATGTAGCGGCAAAGTCAATTTTGTTTACTGCTGCTATGCAGCCGGTTGCTGGAGGTAGTAAAGCTGCCATTTGAGAGAGCAGAGCAGCACTGCATAAGCCTGTGGGATGTCTAACATCAACTATCCCCTGTATAGTTAAAGCTTCACAAGAGTTTGAGATAAGCTGCAGTCAAATATCCCTGGAATTTAACACAGTGACAACACTTTTGTTCCTGCCAGAAGTTCATGGAAGTCTTTGTGCACAGTGATACACTTTTTTCATTTGTCTCCCACATATTGGCTTGCAAAAGGGTGTGTGTTTAATTTCCTTCATCATCACAAACCTAAATTTACTGGAAATTTGTGGCAACAGAGGGCTTTCATCATCCCTGATGGCTGCAGTACAAAGCTCTGTGCGTAGTGGTATGGGAACCTGGAGCATACCTTTGTTGGAGGGTGGTTTGTGATCTTTAGTTCACATAAGGGCGCCTGCCCTGCAGAGTTCAGTTAAATTTAGTTTGAGCAGTGCAAAGGAGTGCAAGGGTAGAACTGGCCAGACGGTAACGGATCGCTGGCACCTGTAAGCCCTCTGTTTTATGTAGGTAAAGAAGTTCTTACCCTTAGTAGTTAAAGTAATTAAGGTGAAGAAAAAAACCCCATCTGGCTCACTAAGATTTGTAACAAATGTCTTTCTGAACTGCTAGAGTACAAACTTGCTTTCTATTAACACAAGTCTGGCAGACCTTAAGCACATAATGCAAAATGATAGCTCTTAAATGTAATTGTTCTTCTTTCTGATGTGCTAACTGGCAAAATTGGAACCATTTACAGTTTCCACATTCATAGTATTTTGGTTGGAGTGAGCATACTTCCTTTAGGAAATAAGTGCTGCTCCACCTAAGGTTTGGGAGACACAACTATATGCAAGAGTATAAAATGAAGATGGTAGCAATTTTTAGTAATAAAGACTGGACTTCTTTTAGAAAAACAACAGCAAAAAAATCTCTACATGATTTCATAAGGTAAGTTCTGTTAAGAACATATGACATGCAGCTAAAGAAGTACTCTTCCGTGTATTTCACTCATGGACTTTAAAAGCTTTTTTTAATAGAGAGTATAAAAAAAACATTTAGGTCTCAATCATGTGACAGATGCACATGACAAAGCTTGTAAGGGTAATGATGATAGTATTTAGAAGATATGTATTGCAACGTATGTTCCTCAATATTTAGGTGTTGAGATCTTCCCCGAGTATTTGGACTACGTAACTGCAATTCATGTTAAGTACCTTATTGGGAGAGAGGAATCTGTCAAGCCTGCTCTGAAGACACTGATTTGGTAGTTCGCGCATTTCTGGCATTTTCATTTTGTGAAAAGTTGGCCGATGGATGCATATTTTGTTCCTCTGTTTTCGTAGTAGTCCTCCATATTATCACGCAGCAAGGCCCCTGGATTGGACGCAGAGACTGTGGTTGGGATTTGTCAGTAAGTCTCTGACTTTTCTGTAGCCCAAACTGGAGTCTGCACTGTCTTGGCATCCTGCTCCCTTCCTCTGCACAACTGGTCTGCATTCCTTCCAGTTCTGTTGGAGATATTTGCAGGTTCATGTCTGTGAGTCAGGATTTATCCCACACTTACTACATTCCTCTAAACTTCTGAGAGATGCAGTTACAGCCCTGTCTGAGCTCTTGCTTACTGACAATTATCTGGCTATAATAGTATTGCTTGCTGGGTCTTAGCGGTGTTCAAAGGTTGTTGCTATATTCTGTCCTTTCAGACAGATGCTGCAAGAGTCCATAATACAGATGTAGGACCTGTGGCTTAGCTGCTGTTTTGGCTGAGTTGGGCAAAACTAGTGCAGAGTTTCTTACCTAAGGGGTAAGGGACCATAATATTATTACGGTAAAGACACCTGGCATTAAAAAGAAGACAGTCCAAAAGAAAACAGGAAATCAAATCAAAAGGGAAGTTGATGACTCTGCAAAACCCTGCAAATTGAAGGACATTGACAAAGACTGAGTGGACTTTTGGGAGTAGTGAGGAAATTAGCAATTTGTACACAAACATTTGCCAGTTTTCCATACAACACTCTCAATGCCTATGTTCTCAGTACTGATGGCCAAGTACTCCCCTTTTCGCTTGCCTTCCAGGAAATGTAATTTTGCAGAACTACCATGTCCTGGTCACACAGGTAGAGATTGTATAAACTCAACTGTTTGATAACTGTTAGAAAAATATGCTTACTCTGTCCTTCACCCCTTTTAAGTTAAGGAAACAAAGACAGAAAGAACAGTCTTTGTTTAGAGAATATGCTGACTGAAAACCAGAATCAGAAACATAACAACAAATGAATGTGTTGCCAGTGAGAGAATTGTTTCTGACTGGAGAATAATGATTTACATTAGTAAGTACGTAGCAGTTGTTGGCACAATTCTTTAACCTAAGAGTGTCTGTTATAAATAATTTTGCCAATAAGGCTTTTTTTTCCCCAAATTAACCTTCTTCTCTATAGAGAATACACTATAGGTCTTCGAGATTTTCTTTCTGTGCTTTGCATGTTACTAGTTGTAATAGGCTTCTACCAGCAAAGAGAACTCACTAAAGGAAGCTGTTTTAAATTTTTGGCATGGCAATCCTCTCTGTATGGATGTTCTTGTGTGTATAGAGCTGAGTTGATTGATTTCAAATTCTTTCCCCACTGATGACAAGATAATAATCTCTGTTGAGTTATCTTGTAAGAAAGCTTTCTCCTTTGTTGTGCTTTTTAACAAGAACTTGAAGTAGCCCTATACGAAGTAGTGTCAGGAACTGGTGCATGTTATAGATATATATATACACGTTATATATATATGCTTTTTATCTAATGCTGTCTTGTTTCTTTGCACTAGGAATTACCTGCCCTAGTATTAAAGAAAATGTGATATCTAGCATTAATAAAGAAAAAAGGAAAGTGGATTGGGTTTTTTTTTTTTCTTCTGTGTTTTGACTCTGAATCCTTTCTTCTTTCTTTGTAGTCTTCAGTCTGGTATCATTATGTTGTTTATTATTTTGGGCCTCAAGTTCAAATAAACCTACTTGGATACTTCTGGTTGTATAACAGGGTTGCCTGGGTGTGTTGGTTTTACGTGGCAAGGTTTGGGTAGCTGGGGCGGGCTGCAGGGGTAGCCCCTCTGAGTAGAGACCAGGGGCTGCCCACGTGTCAGACCACTAATGAATAAGATCTGTAGCATACACAGAACTTGAAAGTGAGTCCAAAACTCTTCTACTACTTTGCTGCTGTTGGTAGATACAATTTGCTAAATGGTTCCATGGGTGTCATTTACACGCTTTAATGCTGTCCACGTAGAGGATAACATCTACCACTGCTATAGTGTTCTGGTTTTTCCTCAGTGTTCAGGGTGCAGCTCCATACTTTATTTCCTACAAACAGTGTGATGCCTGCTCTGAAGATTGTTCGTGTCTTCATGGGATTTTACTCAAGACCGTAGGATCTGTATGTTTCACAACAGTTGGCTTTTCATGTTATCTCAATGGGAATGGAATATTTTTGTCAGCATTTTAGAAAAAGATGAGAGAGATATGTAAGGCAGGTAAGATATTAATTTTGGAAAATTTGTGCACCCTGTTTTGAAATACCTTTGACCTCTTTGATTTGATTTGGTGTGGAGCGCGTTGCACTTCTGATAAACTGTGGTGTCTCGAGTCAAGCAGTTAGTTCAATGAGGAGCAACAATTAGCAGATACTCAAAGTTTGGTCCAAACAACTTTCAACAACAGATTTTAGGAACAAAAGTAATAATTTCTCATTTACTAGGAAATAAGGTAGAAATTCCAGTTAAATTCTTCTTGGTTTTTCATTTTACTCAGCTGGTCTGCAGGTGTAGAGGATTTTGGCCAAGGTTTCTGTACTTGGAGATTACAGTCATTACTAAAACTCCTGGGCGCACACTTCTGTTGGAATGCAGCTGATGTCATGGAAAAACAGGACCTTCGTGGTAACCCCTAACAACCAAAAGTATAGTAAACAGTAAATGTTACCTCCACCAAGATACTCGATTTTAAAGAGACTTGTTAGGGTGGTGCCTGTGTGCCAAGAAATATAAACTTTTACTGATTTAACTACAGTTTTCCTAAAAGCACCAGCCTACTGCTGGGGTTTAGCCATGATTTTGATATGCCTAATAAAACCAGAAATAGTTCTGTTTAAATCTTCAAACACCCAGAATTTACTGTTCTTTCCACCACCTAACAGTTTTATGGTCTTTCACATTAGAAATCAGTGATGGTATGTTAGTTACGAGGGAAATAGCACTGTAATTTTCATGATTTGCAAAATACAGTTTCTTTCCAAGGTGTATTTTCCCTCTAATTAAATGAGTGAACTGATTTTTTTTTTCTTGTAGAGTTGTGCAGAAATGTAGAACTGTACAATTCAGTTTTTTGATTTTTGTTTTTGAAAAGTCCGTTCTCAGCTTCAAGCTGTGCATACTGTTTTGCTTTCACAGGGTTACTTATGACTTCCGAGACAATTTAGAGGTTTGTCATCCAAGGGGCATTCATTCCTTTACACAATTTGTATGGTTTCATGTTTTTTTCCTTTGTTGATAGAAATGCAGATGCCACACCTGTGAAAGCCTTGCAATATAAAGCTTTGACCTTGCAATATAAAGCTTTACTTTCCTTTGTAAGCAGACAGTAATGTAGGGAGAAGGTTGAACAGCCTAACATAGAGCGACACATTGTCTTTTTGAGAGCACCAATATAGCTCCTAGTACACTTTTTATGACTGAGTTGACGATTAGATATTGTATACGTTTGGTATTCTTCGGCTTAAATCTTGAGGTGGTTGTCTGTTGCTTTGTGTTTCTAAAGGGGACATACCTATCTATAATACTGTTGTCATTTAAAGATACTTTTGGCAGGATAGAACTAATGCTTTTTTGCGGGTGTGTCCTTAAGCCATGCTTTCCTTGGGCTTAGATGAGGGCCTATAACAACTTTCTGTATAGTAACAGTGGTATGGGACAAGCTTTGTAACTGCATACTTCAAAAACGTAATTTGCCGTAGACTTGACATCCCCTGAGATAACTGCAAATTGGACTTCAGAAGTAGGAACAGTAGGTTAAAAAAGTAGCTGAAACATTTGGAAAATCTACAGCCATTGTACATAGGACTTGAACCGGTCTGGGGAATATTAGGAGAATTGAAGGTTTTCTTCTGTGGTTCCTTAGGAGTTTCTTGATTTCCACTCAGGTGTCCAGTTTTTTGTTTGTTTTTTTTTTCTTTTTCTTTTTCCTAAGAGAGGTAGCATAAATTGAGGTGTTATTGAGCATCCACTGATATCTTAAGCTGACTCACAAAACTGATCATTATGTTTACCAACATTTATCCAGCAAAATCATCGGAGTTGATCAGTGGTCTATGATGAAGTCAAAATACTACTGATTTAGTGATCTGATACCTTGAGTCTATCCACTATCTTGGAAGAAAATGTTCTACATTCCACTGCAGAGCTGTGGGCCTCCTCTTTTTGTTAGAATTAAAATGTTTGTTTCCAGTTGTGACTAATTAAAATGTCTGTTTCTAGTTGTTGTGACTTATCGGAACATGAAGGAATCCATTCTGTAACTTCTGGGTTTTTTTTGTCGCTACTGGGTGTTCTCATACCTTCTAAGAACATCGTTCCCCCTGCTTACCCTGTTGGAATTTAAAGCACAACAATTTTTGAAATTAAGAAAATATTTACATTTATGGGCAGGGAAAGGAGGATGGGGGAAGCATTTTTGGTAGATTTGACTTGTTTTAAATAGTAGCTGTTCAGGTTGTTTAGAAGTTAGAAATATTAGAACCAGGCCTAATATTATTGAGCAGACTACAAGCAGGACAGTGAAATTCTATAAATAAATGCAAAACCACAAGAGTTTCAAATAGCAGTGTTTATTTGCATGATTAAAAAATTGAAACGAATTGCCATTTTTTTCTTTAATCTTATAGACTTCACAGCATGTGGACCTCCCCCATGTGCCTGGGCCTGAGCTGCAGCATCATTCAGTTTTGGATCAGAGACAAATGTTAAAGTCTACCTTATGATCTAGAAGAGAGAAAGAAACATAGTTTAGATCTGCTGGTCATCTTACAAACATTCTTCTGTTAAATAGCTGGAGGGAAGGAGAGTAGGCAGTCCAGGAAAAAGCCTAAGAGTCAGCTTTATGTTTGAAAGCTGGCTTGGGTACTAGCAGTTAGCACTTGGGTTTCTCTTTATCTTAACTCTGGTAGATAGGACCCGCGATTTCACTACTTAAAATTTTTTTTCTGAAGTTCAGATACTTTTCGGGCAGCCTTTGGGACTTTCTGGGTATTGTATCCTTACCATTTTTGCTTGCTTACACACCTGTAAAGGACTATGTGTTCGTCTATATAGTATTGAAATTGGTTACCAATGGCTATAAAGCTTACATAAGCCCCTAAAACTCTTGATTAGAGGCGTACGAGTTGTACCAAAGGCACTTGTATTAACTATGAAAGGTTTGAAAATGCCTGCAAGTGAACAGCAGTTATAATGGTGCTAGTGAAAATAACTGCCTCGGCTCTCCTGACCAGGTCTTGCCGAAGCCTCTATACAAATAAATTGTTTCATTCAGTGAAATTCATTCAGTAAAATTTGGAGTGCGGAGGGGGCATGTTGTGTGGATGTGCCGGGGTTACGTTCTGCTGGGGCATTGTTTCCCCAAAGTGGTCTTTTCTGACCAGGGAATGACTTCTCTGTGGAATCTCTCCAGCCTGTGCTCCTACTGGAAAGCACACGCATTTTAAAGGTTACTGAAAAAAGATACATACACAGATCTAGAAGGATCATCAACTCCAGTACAATTCCCTCATCACCTTCCCAAAACATAATTGCTGACAAAATGTCTGTTTTCCCTGTTAAGAGCATGGATCCTGCACCCGCAACTTCAGATGAAGCTGAACTGGTTCTAAAAAACAATTTTAAGACTTAAACTTGTTTGCTGTGCAGAACCAAAGTATGGCAGAAGCCTTCTGAGAATATTTCACGTATGTATTTCTCATTTCCTCCTCAATCTAATTTGTAAAATTTGCTTTTGTCCTTTTGTAAGGAGCTGAGGGAACACTGCTGACAAAGAACGGGAGTTTTTTCAGACATACAGTATGCAGAAGCAAAATAAACTGGAGTCAGAAGTTTGAGCAGTTTACGCTTTCCTTTATTTTTGTCTCACTCAATAAAGTGTACCCCTTAAAGATAATAAATTGCTGTGGGTTTTGGAAACTGATCTGTCCTCAATAGTGAGAATAACTATCAGTTATATTAAAAATGAAGTCAGTTGCTTCCTGTAGATCTAGTGTTTTCTCAAAATTGGGAGCTTCTCTGGTTATCAGTGTGCCCAGAGCAGTATCCTGTGCTTTATGGAAAATAAACTGTTGTATCCCTGATATAATAGCTTAAAACAAACAAAGCCTGTTGTTTACACACTTGTGAAAATTTCACTTATTTAAGCAATTTACAGAGGTTCTAACAAGAAAATTCCCAAAATAAGGTATTTTAAAGCTCTACTAAATTGGTCCTTGGAAGGATGGCACAGCACTGTCTGTGATTGCCAGTTGCTTTCTCCAGTATTAAATAAGCCAAATAACGGACTTAATGGTTGTGGACTAATGGACTAAATGGTTGTGGGGTTTTTGTTGGCACTAGATTTACATTGCCCTTCACTGTAAATCTTCTCTTAGGTCTTTGCTATACTTCTAAGTAGCACAAGATTGCAGGCTTTAAGCATTCAGAAGCTGAGGCAGAAACCTTAAAAAGTAATACTTACTTAAAAACTTAAAAACTTAAAAAAAAATTTTAAAAACTTTTATTCTCAGTTTTTTTGTATTGCCACCTTTTTGTGGGTTTTTAGGTATTGCTATTTTCCATCTTTTACTTGTGCATTTGAGGTAAAAAATGTTGAAAATTACAGTCCTTGTGTTATTAGTGTTATGATTCAAACAGGATTCAAATATCAAGAAAAGTGCCAAGCATCAAAGGTTCAAGATTAAGTGAGAAGAACTGGCAGGATGATTTATAAACTAAATGATTTCTTTCCTTAATGACACCATGTTCCAGTTGCTTAAAGGTGTTTATATATGACCATACTTTGTTAATATTTTCTAATAAATGTTTAGCATTTCTATTTTCTCTAGTTCCAGCACCATTTTTCACCACTCCTTTCGGAAATCTTTGACTTTTTTTCCCCACTTAGTGTTTGACACGCTCACGGAACAAGAAATTTCTGTTTTAATTCTGCTGGTTATTGTGTTTTGCTCTGTGGTCTTGCTGCCTAGACACTAGCAAGTTGTATCTTCTCCAGTCACACTTTTAAAAAAGGAATTAATATATTGTGTAAATCATGGGAGAGCAGCAACTAAAACACACAGTTCTCTGATTTGAGATTTTCAGTTACTTCCCAGCCAGGCAATGTATTTGGAGCTAGGACTGACAGCAATTATCCTGGATTTTCCTCCTACTTCCCTTTATGAATTGCTCTCTGCTTCCTAAATATTATCTGAAATTAATATTGTTTTAGAAAATGGTAGGGCCAGAAAATACAGAAAATAAGGTCATGTGCCTTTTCTTATGATGGATTTTGAATAAAATGCAGATATTTAGTAGTCAAAATTTTTTATTTATCAACACCCAGTACAAAACCCCCCCAAACCTCACCAAGGAAGCGACAGCCTCACATCTCCTTCAAAAACAGAACAGCTCTTAAAATTGGAGTTCAGCTAAGAGCTTTATGGAGAAGTGGCAGGTAGAAGAGAAGTCAGGTTATTCTCTCATGATTGTGTGTTCATTCCTCAGTCTAAATATTTGAACAATTCTGATTATGAAGATAACACTGAACATGACTAAATGAGGAAGGTGCTGTTCTCACTGTCATTTTTCAGCTTGTAACTATCCATACAGTATAGTTATGTGCCATACAGTTTTCTCTTATACTACTTGCTAAATGCAAGTAAAATGTAAAAAGAATAAATGTTAGTTTAACTCTCTATAAATATTTCTTACTTGAGCTGTATCTCAAGAAACAGTACTATTTTCCTGGATTTCTTCTGTTTTGTTTTCTTTGTTCAGAACAACAGCATCATTAGTTTTTTTGCTGGTAACCCAAGGCGAAGTAGCTCTGATCTGCTCTGTCTCTCTACTTCATGCTATCTTAACCAGGATAAATCATATGGATTATCTTAATATAATGGGAGCTTCATATGAAATTATGCCTTTATATTGTAGTCAGTACAAGATCTAAGGCTACAGATTACTGCATAAAGAAACAGAGAAATTTTAAACAAATACTGGTTGGTTAATGTATTGGTATCCAAGTGAAGACCAGGCAAAATGTTCTGTTGAAGGTAATTAAGATAAACTTAGATGTTCTACTAAGATTTGTGTTTTAAAATATATGTAAAATATATTGAATATAAAATATATTCAAATATGATCAGATTGTTGCACATTTGCTACTGTTTTTCAGGTTTGTCTCAGCTAATGACTTTCCTAATGAAGTTAGATCCAAGAGACAGGGAGCTTAGAGTTCAAAGTGGCTTGACATGTGTCTGTAGTAGAGGGGGAGATGTTTTCACAGTCTTTTCTGGTCTCCTGGTCTCTTTTGGCTGAAGTTTATCCATGAAGAAATTAACACTTCTGCAGAATTTGAGCTTAGATTTCTGGCAGTGGATATATAACTGGTAGTTCCTATTGCTGCCTGAAGTGTTTCTTTTCTGATTCCAGTGTAGGTCCCTTCCTTTTTTGCCCTATTCTTACCTGTAAGTGTAGTTGCCAAAATCTCAGTACTTCATCTCCATTTTCTGAAATGTTAGTTGCTTTCAACTGAAATGATTGAGCATCTTTTGAAATCTTGTCTTTTCTGGGCTTTTGTATTTCTAGCCTCTTGTAGTTGTCCTTTTACCTCTTTATCCTTTTTCTTTTAGCATGTCAGTTGGAGTATTTTTCTCCTTTCTCTCTCTAGCATTTTGTGAGAAGTCCTGATAGCTTGATCCTTGATTCCTTTCCCTTCTGTGGATAATCTTTCATCAATTTCTGTTTCTATACAGACGATGGCAAGATCTTCCATTTTTCCTAAGACTTATCCTCTTTGTCCAGAGTAAAGTCTCAGCCTTTCTTGCTGATATTTTGCAGGCTAATCTCTGGGTTAAAAAGTTCAAAACACTTCCTGTCTTCTTCATCTTCAGTCATCCATCCATCTTTAGCTGCTATGGACAAAACCGTTGTTCTTGTTTGGGCCTAGCTGCACCTTTGTTAGAGACTTTTTCACAGATCGTCATACCTTGGACACATGTGAGTCTCGCAGTTATTTTTTTCTGCACAATTAATCATAAACACTGCCAAGAAAAAAACCTCTTGTCTAAAGAGCTCCTTTGCCATGACACCTGTTAATTGCATAGTACAGTCCAGCTGTAGACAGGTTATGTTTTGACCATGTCTCTGCTGCGTTCTTTGTGGTCTGCAGTCTTCTGCTTAAGAATTGAAGCACTTTTGGGGTAGCTCTGGCTTTACTGGGTATTTGTGTAGGTAGCGCTTAACACAGTGATATCCTGGACCGGGAACAGATGTTCTTGTTATTGTGGTGATAAAAATAATAGATAAGAGTAAGTAAATGTAATGCACAGAAGACTTAGAGTTGGTGGAGGTTACAAGGAGCCTCTAGTATAGTCCACATGCATGGTCTACAGAGGCAAAAAAAAAAAGGATATGTGTGTGTCCCTGTAGCATTTTCCTTACAGATCAGTGGAATACCCATTAAAAATATGAGTAACTTCACAAACAGTAGATGGATAATGTATAAATGATGCCTAAATGGAGGACACATCAGTGGAATACCCATTAAAACTATGAGTAACTTCACAAACAGTAGATGGATAATGTATAAATGATGCCTAAATGGAGGACACAACTGATACTAGCTCTTGCAGTGGTGATACTGACTTTATCAGTAGTGAGTGATCTGAATGCTCTTCTCACACTATATGCTTTTAGCACAGAACAAAATTGGACCATGCACCATCTTTTAATCAGTCAGTATAAAATGAGATATAAGATCAAGTCATGAGATTCTGAATAAGATCCAAATTTCAAACATCCCAAGAGTCGGTGAGGTTATGATCCTATCATTTTAGGCTGAATACACCTTTGGATGTATGTTTCACAATCCAGATTGCATCCTGAGGACAATCTGAAGGTGACAGCAGTTGGAGACAGGTTTGTAATAGTATTTTTAAGAACAGGTTTCTGATGTGGTAGCTAAATTGTTTGCAGATCTGTTAAGTACCTTCCAGCCAGTGTAATTTTGTTACTGGTTAGTGCTGTAGGCACCACCTCTGGGTGAAAAAGTTGTGAGGCTGCTATCGCAGTCATCAGCTTTTGCTGAGACTGAGTGTACGTACTCCTCTTACCTTGTAGGAAATAGCCTTTTTATATCAGGTATATAACCTGTAGCAACTTACGAAAAAGACTGGTCAGACTGAAATTGTTTCTGATGCCAAAAAGGCTACAGTGAATTTTGTGGACATAATTCATATCTTACAACAGGAAGATCTACCTTGGCATACTAGTACTATGAGGAAGAGCAATCAGTGGTTTTCAGGGTGGGTTGGAGCTAAAAGGTACTTTCAAGTCTGCCTCAAGTCAAAAGCCAAAGCTGGTTTCATAAACACAGGGATGACAGTGATATGTACAGAAGAGAAATAGTACTGTGACTTCATTTCCACTGATGATAGTTCCAAATTGCTGAACAGTTGGCGACTTCTGCTAAAATGGTCATCATTAATATATCTTCAAGGTAGTGAAGCATCGAAGTTAATATCTGTAACTAAAGTAAGAATTTGCATGTCACCCTGTTAATGTTCTTATTCACTCTCAAGCTAGTTGTGGAAGAAGTTCATATAGAATAGAATGTAGACATATATAGAAAGCTTTCTTTGTAGCCAAAGGATATATATATTTTTTTAAGTTAAACAAGCCCTCTTATATACATCATCTGTTTTAAGTGAGGCTCTGAATGTTATTTCTAACTGAGGATTTTGAGGATATTGCAGCTCACAAGATTCAATATGTAATTCTAAAATAAAAATAAAAAGCTCAGGGAAACTATAGCTTCAGTAGTTGTCCACATCATTCAATGTATATGTTAAAAGCACAACAAAATAAGAAGTTTCTACTGCTTCCCCGAACATAATATCTAAAACATCTCACTTGCTCTTCAAATCAAACATCATATGTCCTCTTCCAACAACACAGTGTACACTACTAAACAGAAGTCAACAATTATCAAGCACATCTCCTGTAATCCAAAGCGTATAGGAAGCCGATGCTCTAGCTGGCTGTGCTGCCCGTATTCTGCCCCCAGCATCCCCGAGAGCAAGCGTGTGTTCTGTGTTTTATTAGGGGGCTGCTTTCAAGCACACTGCAAATAAAGGTAATACCCCACCCCGTTCTATCGAGTTTTCGTGACTCACGCAGGTGCCTTCCACATACTCCTGTAAAGTCTTTGATGTTTATCACTAGGATGTTTCTCTTAAATTTATGTTAGGTCAGACAGAGGTCAAAGTACCCTGTCTAAAAACCCGGTTTACACACCTCTGGCAGTTTAATGAAAGACTCACGTTGTCACATGACGGTTTGCTCTAGCAGCGTTATGTGACAGGCCAGGTGAGGCTGAAATGCATACTTGTTTTGTCACTTGAATTAACTTCTGTGCACAATAGTTCAGAGTAGATGTGTTGTTCTTCCCGTTTATTCCTGGGGCTATTTATATGTTTTGCTTACTGGCAGTCAGGATATTAYTAATGACAGTTGTGAACATGATTACAGGCAGAACCACTGCTTCAGTGCCTCTCATAAAACTGAGTAACTGATAGGAGATTGTTTCAGACTTCCAGCACCATAAGTTCTCCAAAATATTGTTTTCTGAGTTTAGAATGAATGAACGAGTGTTCTTGTATCTGGCTTAAATATCTAGTGAGATTTTATCTGAAGAGTATTGGGTAGTTCTAGGAACACACATAGAAATATCATTAAATCTGTGTCACGGTGATTGAAAGGAATTTATGCCTCAAATCTCAAGAGGAGGCAGAAGGCCAGTGCTTAAGATGTGTACCAATATCTTCTGAAAGGTTATGACCAAAACTGTGTAAGATCTTGTAACTAAGGAATTAGTGGAGGCCACTGCCTGATGTACACTGACTACCTGTAGCAGAGTGGTTTAAATGAGAATACTATGTTTTGTTCATTGGGGAAGGGAGCAGATGGCCTAATTCTTCATTTGACTGCTATGGGTCCTAAAAAAGGAATGAAGGTAACTGTGTGACAACTCTCATAACCTGGCAGGTTGCAAAGTACTGAGCATAGGGCTGCCGGACTACTTGTCTGTGCATACAACACTGCGTAAGAGGCTGTAGGTCACCGTGAACTTTCTTGTCCTTCCTGTGAAGGTTCAGGTATTGGTCATCGCTAGAAGCAAGATCACAGATTAGGTGGTCAGTGGCCTGGGTTATCCTGTTTCTGTGGCAATGAGGGTCATGAAGAAATATTGGTCAGTCAAGAAAGCCAGAAGTTGTCACTGGTTTACAGGTCAAATTTTGGTGTGCATCTGTTTTTGTTTGACTTCCTGAGCATCCGTGCTGTCTTCAGTATGCAGTTTGGAAGCTGGAATTTAGATGATGCAAGGCAGCAGGTTTTAATTTCTCATGGTTTCTGCTTCTTTTTAAAACCCAGAACAAGCATATTTCAAGTTTAGATTCCCCTTCCTTGGTTGTTTGCTGGGGACTGAATGGAACATTACTMCATACCAGCAGAGGAATTCACATTAAACAACATTCATTTTCAGACTCTTTACACAGAATTGTTTAGGCTGGAAAGGACTGCTTGAGATCATCTAGTCCAACCCCAAACTTATTCCATCATCCAAACATTAAGCTATAAATAGACTGATGTGGGCCAAATCTATTATCAGTCAGTGCTGTATGCTTTTTCTTTACCYAGTCTTTACACCAGGCTTTTCAACAGACGCACAATAAAAGAAGCTATAATGGTAATAATCACAAGAGGTTTTAGAAATGAGGGTTTTTTTGAGGTGAGTCACGCCCGCTTGAGCAGTCTTTTAATTCAGGTACTTAGATTTACTTAAAAACAAGATAGGCAGTGTGTCTGTGACAAGCAGTTAGTACAAAGCATTTTATATGGTGAATTTGATGTTCACAAAGCTAGCTTTTCCTGCTAAATTGTGACAGCTTATCGGMGTTCACATGTGCAAAACCCCCTCATATTTCAGTCCTGGGTTCTTTGCTCTGCTGCTGAGCCTCTATTTCTGCTATTTGTTAAATTCTATTTAACAGTCTATTTCTGCTTTGTTAAATGCCTTCCTCTTGCAATACTGGTCCAAGACATGCTTTAGGAGAACAATGTAATAACTTGGATATAAGTTTGATATTAATATTCAAGTTTCCAGCACCTGTTTATCTGTGCCGACTCCTTGCTTGTGGATTTGAAATTCTCAATGGCAGTCTTAGGATCTGCCCAGTTGAGTATATGCATCATTAATTCTTTTCCTGCAGCATGGTGATGTATTGCATGCATCACTTTTGGCTTGTGTGCAGTCTTAGGTACAGTCTTTGGTCATCAGATTAAGTACAGATCTTTGGAATGGAAGCCTTTTACAGGAGAGAGTTTTTCAGTCTGACGTTTGCTGTAAACCTCTTTGTAGTAGAATTATTTTAATTCACATCACCGGTCAGCTACCTGACTGCTGACACAAATGGAAGGGTAAGTCAGGGGCTGCTCCTTTTGGCCATGGTGTGGTCTAATCAGCTTAGGCCAATTTAGAAACTACACCCGAACAAAAACACTTGCAGTCAAACAAAAAGCTGCTTCTATGGAAATAAGGGAAAAGTACATGGATGTGACTTAWGCACTGGAGTGCTCTCTCCCACTCCCTGACTAGATAATTGTCGCTGGTGAAAGATGCAGGCTTTTGGTTCGAGCTACAGACTTCTTCTTCCAGTACCTTTCGGTAGGTAGGCAGAGTTTATACAGTGTGCAGTACTTTCACCCTTGCATTTAGGCTAACTGGAACTATCTGCTGGAGATTGGCACTTTATTGCAGACAGTGCCTAAGATTGCAGACATGATTCCTGGTAAGTTGGGAAAGAATATATTAGAGAATATTTGGTTTACATGTGAGGAGTGATCATTCACCAGTTGGACTGGCGACTCCAGCTGCAACATTGTTAGTAGTCAGTATAGGCAATATAATTGCAATAAAGCATGTAAAAGAAAGAAGTCTGCATTGTAGTCAGGCAGCTTTTAAGATAGCATTACAGCTAATGTTCAAAGATTAACCACAGACTTTGTGTGCTGGCAGTTGATTACTTCCTGTGATAGTTTATGTTTTAATGTGTATTAAACAATGCCAAAAGCAGTGGTTTCCACCACAAGAACACTCTGAACTCTCAGACTAATACTTACAGGCCATACAAAAGAAACAAATTTGACATTTTCTCTTAATGGTGGTTCCTGGCACTGGTTGCCAAATGCTGCCAACTTCCAGACCATGGTTTGGGAATCAGCGCTACAGAGAGTGATTGGAAAAATGTTAGAAAGATAGTGAGCCTAAGTCTGTAATATGGAAATAGGAAAACAAATACAGTCCTCAGGGCGTTTGACCTAGAGAGGGATTCTGTGTCGTTGAAGATCATAGGTGTTACTAGATGGCCAGATGCATCAGCCCCCAGCTGCTCTGCTGACCTGGGTGCTGCCCCAGTCTTGCGAATTTGACAGCTGTAAGACTCTACTGTATAATTAGCGACTTCCCTATATGCAAGTGAGCTGATCTGTTTCTCCAAGCCCAAGGAGGGCTCCGAAATACCCATTGCATTTGTTCTCTTTTGCAGTGAAGTTGAATCCTTTGTCAGAAACCAGTGGAAGTATCAAAGATGGTCACCTCCTGCACTGCCATCGGTGAATGCTCCTGGGGGCTTTTTTCCTGCAGGCCATGACTTCAGAATCTGATACAAGAAGCTGCTTCTTCCTTCCTGCCCTGCCTGCTTCTCTCAGCCTCTTCTAGGAAACGCCTGGCGCTTTGCCAGGTTGGCTTTGCACCTCCTATTCCTAGTTATGTGCTCTCAAAAAGGTGGATGAGGAGGAGAGAGAGTGAGCAAAATTACACGTATGTTCATACCTACCCTTTGGTAGACCCAGCCTCAGGCTAAGACAAAGGGCTTGGGAGGTTTGAGACCTGGTGGATGCCTCCTGGATTCTTTTCCCACTGTGTCATTTCCTTTCAGCGGTGTCTGGTCCTTCAAGCTCACCTGGGTGTGTTCACAGGTAGCCAGACCTGTATTGTGAAAGAGAAATTAGACACTTAACCTTGGCAATAATTAACTCCCATAGCCTTGTTTGCTACCTCTTTGTCATGCATTTATTGTCCTTTGTTTGCTCACTTCTAAGGAAATTCTTTTTGGCATTTTATCAGGTTTTTATGAATCTGAGCAAGTGAAGAATTAAACCGTGGGTTCCTTGGCAATTCACCTGTATAAACATGTATTGGGGAGGGGTGGAGCTCAGCGGCAACGATAGCGGTGTGGAAACATAATAAACAGGTTTCGTGGAGTGTTTCTTGCTAAGAGCCTGCTTGAGAAACCCCTAATCGTGTCTTCCAGACCGATAACCTTCTTGTCCTCAGCAGGGTGAGGAGGACCGGGTGAATTGCTCTGCTCTTTGTGTAATCTGTGCTGAGGCCTGCAAAAAGGTAACTGGAATCTCCCCTTGCCAATACTGACAAGTCAGGGCAAATAACCACAAGAACGAGCCTGGCTATTTAACTGTTGTGCTCCCTGACAGAAAATGGTGAAAGCCATCATCTTGAATGTGTGAACGCTCTCGATTGTTTTAATCCTTATTAAAAAAGAGTGTCTTTTCCAAGGTGACTTTTTAACTCGGGCCTCTTGCTTTGTATGTCTTTTCTGTGCACACACACACACACACACACAGTGCTTTGCAAAACATTGGTGTCTGCTAGCAAAGCGTTGCTTGCCAGCTAATAAAAAGGAGCAGTTCACAGCTGTTGAGGGATACTTACTTAAGCATATGGGATCTTTGTGATTTAAAAAAAAAAAAATTAAGTGGAATGTCATATATGTCTGGCTCTTTAGTGTACACAAGAATACTTTTTTTTGTCTACTTTGCCTTGGGGACTATATTAGAAGCCATACTTGGGTCTGTGTTGAAGCACTCCAAATTGACTTTCCTATACAATCAAGTTCTCCTTATCTACTGCTGCACATGCAGCAGTGAATTGCTTYTCTGTAATTTCCCATAAAAACGTTTCAAGAGAGCTCAGATGTACTYAGGCTGCGATTTCAAGGAGCAAAGTGAGCTGATGTACTAGTCCTTTCACCCAGCGCTTTGCTCCTGTGACATACCTTGTTCTAGTTTCTGTGTTTACTGTACCCAGTAAAAAAAAAAATAATCCCTGGACAGTTTTCTCATCTTCTCCCTTTGCACTGGCTTCAGTGCTCATCTGGTCTTCTGCTGAGCCATTATATGCACTAACGCAGAAGAAAGTACATGCAACAAAACAAGCGGTTAACTTTCTGTAGGGTTAGCATGCTGAAATGGCTCAGTGCAGGGTTCAGTGGCCAGGGAAGTTAATATGAGCAAGTGGAAACACTTGAGTAGGATCATGGGATGATGAGTGCCCTGAAAGCTGAAATTGATTCTCGGTGTGCCTGTTGATGCTGCTATCAAAGATGCTATTTTGAGATTTCATTTTCCTGTGTGAACTTAGTGGACTTACTGAAACTGTAATCCAGCAGTCCTATCCTGTTTTGAAATGCATATTACTCTAGATGGTATCTTATTGATGTCTTGCATAATACTATTTTAATTTCATTATTGCTGACACTTTACAGACACTGTCAGAGAATTTTGGATTATAAATCTACCTAACTCATTCTACTGAAGAAAAGATAATATTGATGTGATTTTTAGTCCATCTAGTTATCTTTTTTTGTCTCTGTGCTTGTCTTAGTATTACTTCATACTTGTGTCTCCTTTCACATTAGTGTATACTGTTTATTTAGGTTTATGGTATGTTTGCCAACAAATGGGTTATTTTGCTTCTGAAATTCCTGAAATTAATCCTGAATGAAATTGAAGACTCACATTCTTGGTGTAGATTTGAGATGGTAGCAGGTGATCTGACTGGAACGTATGTCASTACAGTACCTACAGTAGGATTCTGACAATAATGATCAGTGGACTAATTAAATCATTCCATGTTTTCTGTGATGTTTTCTCCTTATTGACATTCTCACAGGAGAAGTGAATTTGGAGCTTTCAAATGCTTTTCTTATTATAGAAGTCAGATTAATTTTTTTCAAAATTTTGTTTTCTTCCTTTATTCTCATTCTGTACATATAAAGAGGRAATGTTGTTCTTAACGAGAATATAAATTTGAGCTAACTGAAGAAGGGCTTGCCAGAAAGGTTTTTTGATTTTGTACTAACTACACCAGTTGGTCTAATGAAACCAGAATGCTGCTTTCTACAAACTTTGCTTGTTTAGAGTATTGGTGAAAGGTGGACATTTCCTTTTATTCATGCATTTGATTTAACATGTTTAGAGGTGAATATAGCTTTTGATTCAGGGTTTAAAAATAAATCAAAAAAGCAAACCRCCTCAAAAAGCAAACTGAACTTTGAACTTAGATCTACTGACCTTAATGTATCTATTTAAGCTTCTTGATAAATTGCAGTCATGAGATGTATCTACAGGTAGTTCTGGTATTTGTTGTGGAGCCAATTAAAAAGGTGGGTATTAGCTCCCTTCCCTGTGCTGCCCTTCACAGCCCCTTCAATGCCAGCCTAAGGGTTTATAGTGTCATGCTGTGAAATAGTTTACTGAAATAATCCAGGCTAAAAATAACCTTCTGAAAAAATGTGGTATGAGATGATAATGAGTAGCTGAAGGTAAGTGAGGTTGGCAATTTTTCAAGCCTGCTTTGCTACTGAAATAGAAGCAGCATGTAACCGCCCCCACAGTGATCATTCCCRTCCATGAGCAGTGCCGAAAAGGCTGCGGCAGTCTTTGTGGCGTCTTCACCCAGTGCTTACTGGTGTCCTCTAAAAGGTCACTTCTGTGACGCTCTTCTCCCCTTCTCTGTTCACTTGGGTTGGTACAACTCTTTCGGAAGCCACCTGTGAACTGGGTCAAGAAACATAAATGAACTACAAAAATCTGTTTAAATTTAGTTTAAATTTTGACCAGTTCTCTAGCTTGGCATGTGGAGCTGCAGAAGTAGTACTGATGTGAGCTGCTCAGGTTGTCAGTGCTGCACAGGGAAACATCTGTGGAAGCACTGCCTGAGCCGGCGGGGGTGTTTGATAAATGAGAAGGTCCTAAATTGCTGGAAACATATGTTAAAACTTTCAAGTATTAAAAGCGTACATGTAAAAAATGGGATATTTGACTGTATTTTTGCCATTTACTGCATACAATATATAAAAGAAGATTTTCTGGCAGCCAAAATGCTGTACACTCAATTTTACTTAAAGAGTTGGGAGTCTAGCATAAGCTCTCTGTTTAAGAATGTTTAAGCGTGATGATGTGGACACAGGGAGTAACTGCAAAGCGTCCAACAAACCACCTCTTAATCTGTAATGTGCAGCTCAGGCTCTAATGTTTTACATCCCCATTCAGTGTGGACATTCACTTGACTTCAGACTTTGTGCGTAACGGACACAGGGAAAATGAGCAGTGAACTTTACAGATCAGAAATGAAAAGACAGCCAACACGTGTAGTAAAGAAATTCAAGTATTTCGGTTGGTAGGGTGGAAAAACAGATTTTTCACTTAAAACTCTTCTTTAACATCTGAAAAGTAATTATTTCTAATTGATTTTTTTAGTAAAAAGTAATGTTTCCTTAAGTGCTGTAATTATTCTGTGTCCAAATCCTGCACTCGGCAAAAGTAACATTTCCCATGAGAATGGGTGTTAATTGTCTTATATCCACGTCTCGGCRTGCATTGCCTGCTCCATTTTCTCAGAGTTTCATGTTTGTAGCATTCTTAATTTCTGTCCCAAACTGTGCTGTGGTGTTCATAACCATAAATATGCAGTGCATCAGCTTCTGCTTTGTTTCATGACCGTTTCTATGGATTTATGTTTGATTAAAATAATAAAGATTGACTCAACATATTACTCTGAAAGTTATTAATGGCTTGTCTGTAGGCCATTACATCATGAAGAAACCAAAGCATGCTTTGAGCATTTGCTTTTTTCTCTCAGGATTGCTGACATACAAAATACAGCTGTTCAGCAGTGCACATAATATTCGCTAGCAGTACCAGATAAAAACAAACAGTACAGGGGAAATGCAATATTGAGAAAAGCTTCAATTTTCTTTTTAATAGAAAAAGACCTATTCGTATCTCTGAATACAGATTTTAGTAAAAATTAATAGTATTAGAATGGGATAAAGCTATGCATCAGAATGTCGTGAACTGCTCATAATCTGTCAGTATTGCTGTTTTCTAGTATTTTCCATGTAATAATTATTAATGTTGTGTGTGTCTGATTCGTGAGTCAGTGTATGTCACCAAATACCTATACTTAATACTTAATTTATATATTTGAATGTGCAGTGCCCAGTTGATGCACATAGGATGCATAAAATGGAAATATTGATTTGATAGTAATTGCAAATTTTATTGCTTTTTCCATTGCTTTCCACTCCCACACCAGCTCCTTCTGCATCAAGATTAGATAAGCACATGGTGGGATGGTGAATGTAGGAGCTTCTTTCACAGTTGGTATCTTGCATGCCTCTTTGTGGGTAAATATAGAAACCAAAATTGCTTTTATCCAGATTAATTTTTAGAGACATCGATGAATACGTAAATGGCAAATAATGTCCTTTAATTGAAATGGTAATTAAAAATACCTTAAGCYACCAGCAGCTGAGCTTTTTTGAGAGGATTGCCTTTATTACTATTCCAGGTCCAGTTGAATCAGCTGCGCTGTGCATTTGTTCTGAGTAATTGCCTCTTGTAGAGGAAGGTCTATTAAGGYTAGAAATCAAATTCTTCTCTACTCCACGAAATGAATTGCTGCTTGCCAGAGGCACTGCTTCAAAACAAACCCAAACCAACCCACAGGGAGTTAATATTTTGTCCTAAGTCGTCATGTCTGGCCGAGGAGTGACCTCAACCTTCTCCTGCTCTGAATCATTGTTGAGATACCCACGTGCTCTAAATAGACTGAGGTAGGTTTCAGTGCCAGAAACTGTTTGTCTTTTCATGTGTTGTGGATGGCTAAATGAGTACAACCTTGACATTGTTAGAAAGGGCGCAGCTACACCCAGTTACTGTAGGTGTAGTAGCAGATTAACCACTCTAACTACTTTCATGTGTGTAATCTTTCTAATCTTGATCAGGTGGCCATGTTGCTTTTCTCCTGTGGCACGTAGGCAGAGCTTGACTATAGTTTTAATCCTGAAGCTGTTTTTACAGTGGTAGGTGCAGACAAAAAAAAAAAATTTCAAGGAATTGAAGTATCACATACAATGTTACATTGAGAAGGTTAGGCTGCATTTATGTGAAAACCCCCAAACAATATATTTGAATTAAGGAAACTTATTAAAGTGATCCTTCAAGAAATGTCTGAGAGCAGTGCTTTTCATACTTACCCGAATTGTGTGAACTCAAAATAACATAAGCCATGAGGTAGTCAGTCTGACAAAACCAGCGCACAGTTTCTGGCAGTAGTCAAAGTAATACTTCAGAGGGAGAAGAGATGCTGGAAGCAAAGAAATTCTTTCCTGACTGTTGTATTCTTGCATTCATGATCAAAACCATAAGTTGCACAAATACAAAACTTAGCAGTGAAAAAGCCGTTCACGCCTTCCCTTACTGTCACCCATTAGGGTATGAATGAGAACTTGCTTTCTTTTAAAAGCAGAAAGGAGAGCTGGTCTCTCCTCTGATACTTGTGAATTACAGTAATTCTAGTTAGGCTGTTTCAACTTTGCAAAGTGTGTGTATTTTGGATTTTACTAGTTGTGTTTTCTGTTTTGGCAGCAAAGAAGAAGAAATTAAGAAATTCATTGGTACTGTCTYAGTAGCTTCCAGCTTTTTGTTTTCTTCTACAAGTTTGTGATACTCTGGCTTAAGTTTCATTATCACTGAAAGGGAAGAACAGTTACTTGAACAGCTTTGTTTTCTTTAGATAGCTTTCCTGAGCTTATGGTTTCTTGTAATGGGGCTGTCCTCTACTCTCCCTCACTTAGTACTTTCACTCGCTTCATGACCTCCATCCAAAACATACCCAGGACCATTAAGATACAGTCTAGCCAGCAGTGCCGAGGTCTAGTGTGGGAGTATGTTGTAGCATAACATGAACATATTAACTGGGTAGCTCTGTACTCTATTAAGTATGGCAATAAAACTATAGTTATATCATGCTTGTAGTTTAGAAGAATAAATAAGAAGCTTCAGTTTAGAAAATAACACTGAGATCAAGTACAGTAGCAGCTGCCTTTGGAGCTGCATCCATAAGCTGCTTCTGTCATGTGGAACAGCTAGCTTATTATGCTCTTCTGCTTTATATAGGTCCATGTAATTTTTTTTATCCATGTGATATCTGAGCATTAAATGATGTTAATGTCAGTAAGCTGTTAAATGCTGTTACTAACACCTGTTTCATATGACCTACTCTCTTCTATATATCATGCACAAAAATGTGTTTTCCAGTTTATTTTTCTTTTTCCCTAATAGACATCATCTATTTGGAAGTAATCTAATGCACTGTTTGTATTAGCTGATGTGTAGGAGATACTGCTTATGCATATCTAAGTGTAAGACATTCCTTAGCCTGAAATTGTAGAAGAAATTTCCACAAGAGTTGTAACCATACTGTGGCTCTCCTGTCTCATGTCCCTGTCACTTCTGCAATAAAATGGACAGTGAGGAACTATGAGAGAGAAGTGTAAACACATCAGGATAGAAGATACCACCGTATAAGCGTACCTTTTTGCTCAGCAGGGCCCGAGAGACCACAGTGCCAGCCAGCCAAATGGCTGTGGTGCAGTGCTGGTGCAGAAGCTCCTAATGCCCTCTGACACAGTCCGATGGCATAATATATTTACAGTGTGGAGTGGGTATTTCTGGGAAGGGGATCTGCATTGAAGTGCAGTAATGTGAATTATAAGAAGTTTTCATTGAGTCTTCTGTAACCAAATCGAACACGGCATTCAGTGTCAGAGATAGTAAAGATAAAAGCTTTACGTGTATTAGTAAAAGATCTGGCTTTATCTTGTGCTTTTTGGAAGCTAATAATTGTATTTAACATTTAAGAACATTGTACTGTACATTTAGTCTGTTAAATTAAGAGAGCACTGGGAGCAGAGGGGCTGGAGCAGGCCGATAGGTGAAATTCTGTCTGTTTTCCTTCTCAAATAGCAGATCTCTTTAATGCTGCCCATGTGTTCAGCCTTGCTTGCCTTAAGGTGGTAGAGTTTTCATACTGGGGGAGGTAATAATTTGCAAATAACTACTTTGCAATTCAGCACTAAGATGTATGTGTRGAGTTAGCTAGAAAGAACTCCTTGCCTTTACACAGGGGGTAATTTCGGGGGTTACTATTTGGTTTGATTTCAGTGCTCTTACTCACTCAATGACACAAATACCCTCTTTGTATATACAGCGCATGAATGGAAATGTGAACAGGACCGAAAGCAGGTGTTTGTGTTACAGAGGTGAATGTTACAACAATATTTATAGGCTATTCATTTATTACTGAAGTTATTTGAAGTTGTTGCATAAGATAGAAGTTGAAGTAGAAAACAGCAAAGTCCAGTTCTATCTAGAGGACCGGTCTCAGCCCTGCTGCAATCCTGCACAATTAAATAGATGTTCATAAGAGATGAATTATTTCTTCCTCACCTATTAATTTTTAGCTTATTTGGAGTCTGATTCTGCCCCTTCCATAGTGCCTAATTCAAGTGTTAAAACTAACTGTGGGTACTCTCCATAAGCTTATATGTAATGGAACTACTCAGCATGCATTGCTGTTGTAAAAAGGGAATCATACAGATCACAGAGTTCTGCCTGTAAATGTTAGCAATGGATGAGCATGGCTAAGCAGTAAATGGATTTGATGTCTTTGCTTATCCTGTACTAACTGTCCTGTATGGCAATACATGGGGTGGGTGGCACACTGATTTGTTCTTTGTTGTTTGTAACGCTCCTTCAGCTTGTTTAGTGAATGTGTGTGCCAGAGTGAACCTCTGGAAGGATGCTGATGATAGTGTGGGAAGTAGATGAGTAAAATTTTAACTGATATATATGGGTACAACATGGATAGGAACTTTGTTAGAAACACTTAATACTAGTCTTCCTTAACTAACAACATCAATTCCTTTTTTCTTTTTTTTTTCCCCCTTTTTTTTTCCCCTGGAAGGGATGTGTTTAAAGTGTTGGTTTGGTCAGAAAATTGACTAAAATTGGTATTAGTTTATATATCGTGTTGGAAATAATCAAATATGCTCATTTTACTTGCAGAAATAAGTTTTCTTGTAGATTGGTTCAGGAGGACATGCACAATTTTAAGAAAACAATAAAGCCAGACTGTTAAGTTTCAAGTGAAAAATTGTTTCATTACTAGTGTGATGTCAGAGACATGACTCCATGTAGAATTTACAGCCTGGTAGTATTTAGAAAGGCCACCTGACCACATGGATTTGTAAACTGACTATGTTAGGCAGGAATCACCAGGGGAAAAAAGCTATGGAGCCTCCTCATATCACTTACCCATTTGGTTTTCCGGTAGAAACAGCAGTTTTAAGATACAGCTAGGTTCAAGACAGGAAGAATTAGCCATCTTTCCCAAGAAGTAGCTTTTAAGTTCTGAGAAGCACACCTACTTTACTTAAAGATGTGGAGAGAGGATTTATTATAATTTTATACGKTTAGTATAACTGCCCAGTATAAAATTACTTTCAAGGGGTTGTTTGGAAAGCTGGTTAGCAGTGCAGCATGTTATTTTTTAAAACCCTGTTCCTATGTGCTCTGATTTCCATGACACCATTCTTTAGGGACAGCACATTTGTTATAGGAGGCTGAATTGTTTCCTTTCGCAAAGCCTTACAGGCTCTGAATCTCCCACTGGCTGCTGTCCAGAAAGAAAGATTTGTGGGTTCTGCCCAGTGTCTGCAAATGTGTGATGATATTTATATTCATTGAGTTGTTTTCACTGTAGCTAGATCTGGTAAAACACTTGTGGCTTTACCACAAGTAAAAGACTTGTGGTAAAGACTGAGAACTTTGAAATCAAATTCTGTGCTCAAAGACATGTTCTGACTTCCATCGCATCCCTGGTTACTGGGTGGGAAGAAGGATCATCCTAGTTGTACATCAGCCCTCTCAGAGGGGGGGAGAAGTCAGCAAACCTTTAAAGAAAGAAGTAAAACTTCAGTTTTTGAAAGCATAATACTGTTTAACCATGGACAAAAAGCAGAATATTGGCAAGTTAGGGGCTAAACTGAGACTTCAAAGGTGATTCACAATACTTTTTATTGGTAGAGTCCTTAAAACCTAGTTAATTCTGCACAGCTGTACAGTTGCATTGAGTCAAAAGTCTTTCACAGATGGGACTTTTGAAAGAAAAAGCTGCTTTTTTTCTTAAGCTGGTGACAACAAAGAAAAGGACAGACATTTCACTTCCATGTGCACTTTCATGTCTTCTTTCTCTTTTTCTTCTTCAGGATGCTTCCACAAAGGAGAAAAAACAATATGGCCAGTGACAAAACCTCCTTGTTTTGAGAAGCATTTCCAAGCATGAAAACAATACCAATGTAATGCTTTTGTAGACCAATTCTTTGCTTAAATTGACAATGATTCACTTGATCTTCATCTGAAATTTCTTCAAGCTATTTACCACGTCCTCCAGATACAGTTTTATAAAATGGTGTTCTCAGATTTTTCCATATGGTGTTCCATTTTTGAAAAAGGGGGTAAAGTTTTGGCTCCAGAAAGAAAGGATGGTCATGGCCCCTTGAAACCTGTTTGCCACCTTTGAACTTTAAAATCCACAGTCTAATTGGTAGATCAGGGTACTGTGCAGGTTTGGCCCTGTTCCTGGCTTTGCTCTATGTTTTCTATATAGTGTTAAGTAATGACAGTGGTCAGTGTACCTGCAGGTTTCCTAATCTCTGAAACAAGACTTACAGCTGCTTTAAAATGGAAATCAGGAGGTACTTATTGAAGTCAATAAAGACTGACATAGAGATCCTTAGAAGGATGTTTGTACATGGAAATAATTTTCCTTGAATATGCATTCTCTTCTAACTTATGCTTTTCAAATGGCTTTATGGCATTAGATCTAGAAAAAATTTGTATTGGATGAAACATACATAGCATAAAACCTTTTGGCTTCAGTTCTGTACATGTGACTGTAACTGGCTGAAGATCCAAGTACCAGTGAAAGGATGTGGTAAATTTTCCTTGGAGCTGGCAAAAGTTCCTGTATTTGGAACTTTTAAAACCAGACTAGGTTGATATACTGGAAAATATACTGCAGAGAAGACAGTGCTTTATTGGTAGGAAAATAGGCTGGGTATTCCTATAGGCCTCTCTGTGTACAGCTCATGAAGTTGTAAATGATAGTTGTTTTAATTCGCCTTCGTTTTCCCCGTTTTGCTGGATGTGGCCTACAGCATGACTGAAGCCCTCAGTCTTATGCCAGTGAAAATGGCCGTCAACATTTCCTTGTTTAGTTTCTCTTGTTAAGTGCAGGGTGAAACTTCAAGGGTGTAGCTAAGAAAATATTGATTTCCCCCCCCCCCCCCCCTTCTTCCAGATGAAAACTTGCAGGCATTTGCCCAGCAGGGCGGAGTAGAAAAGTTATCTTGATTGTGTAACTCCAGTCTTTGGCTCTGGAGCCCTGAGAACACTTGGGCAATAGATGACTGCCATTTGGTGTTGGCTAGATAATGCTGTTGTTTCTAGGCTGTGGACTGTAGACTAACTTTCACACAAGCCAATGGTGTGGGGCTTTCCCACACTTGCAACATCGCTGGTTTTCCAGCAGTACGACGCGTCTTGTGTACAGAAGTTAAATTGAAACGCCTTCTGCTCAGGTCAGCCATCAGTTGGGCAAAGCTGTGCTCGTTACCCAAGTCAGCAGCGTCTGTCAGCGCGAGTGCGCAGTGTACAACAAAATCATTTTGAAATACTACACCACGGGCTTATGGCTGTTACTTTCTTTTAGCTGCAGATTCGTAACCTGCTCCTCTCCAGCTTGAGTTTCTGGTACGTCCTCCTGCAGCAGGTGTGGCTGAGGTGGCATCCAGGAGCTAGAGGAACCGGGAGCCTGTCCTAGTCAGCAGAAAGGATTTCAGTGGGCTTGGGTCAGATGCATGAAAACAATCAGGCATATGGGTGCAGATGGACACAACTGTGCTTAACTCGAGGTGATATCTGGAGTACATGGATGTTTGTACTTTCAGACCCTCGGTCTGAGAGTTTGCTGAGGGGCCTTCTCCAGAGGTCTGTGTGTACACACCTGGTGTTTGCAGCGAGGTGTTTAGAGCCTGTGGTTTTGTTTGACTCTGAAGCTAGAGGGTTTTTTTCTGCATTTGTGGTCTCTCATCCTTAGAAATGGCAGATACAAGTCTTGAGGCTTTGATGATGTAGAAATTGATTTAATCCAATTAAATCTCCTAGGAAGTTTATCCTGTGGTTMAAGCTACTTTCTTTTGCTTGATAGCATGAAATTAAGTGCTTTGGAAGGAAAGGAATTTAAGGTCTGATCTGTTGACCACTGAAGTTTTCTGTTGTGCTGGCCTAGGAAAACATTTCCAATACAATAGCTGAGATTTTAAGTCTCAGTCCAATTTTGTATATTTGAGGGTTTTATGCAAGAATAAATGTTCAAAAAAGTGTTTCAACTTTTGTCAAACTCATGTAATACAGGGTCAGTTCATATTACTAATATTTGTTTTGCCCTGTGAAGGAGTAGACAAGTAAAATGAGTAGTAGAATAGTTCATAACTATTTTCTTGACATAACTTGATGGTATTTGGAGTTGTTGGTAGACTGTAGGTCTCACTGCAGTCTGTGCTGTACCAGAAACAAAGGTGAAGCTGATTGAATACCTTCATTATTATTTGAAGTAGCATGAATTAAAATTGAGTTAAGTAGAGTGAATTTATAATACATGTGCCTGTGTAGGTATGGTTACAAAGGGCTAGAAGATAAAGGAAGAAGTACTATGAGTTAATGTTTTCAGCACTGAGGCAGGGGCAGAGCTGTGCCCCAATGAAAGGTGGTCTGGATCTCTTGTACTTCTCTCCTGCAGTTGTCGTAGAGCTGTCTCACTAAGTCCCAGCTCTCCAAACCTCACTGCATGTAAATAATGCCTTTGGGGTAGTGATTGCATTATGTCAAGTTTTGTATGCCTATCCTGCCAAGGGATCAGAAAGTTCACTGGTCGTTTTTTACCTGTAGCTTTGGAAAATATCCTGGTGTCACAGAAGGCAATAGTGCTGCTCTTTGATGTTTGTACTAGCTGCTTTTCCTTTTTAATAATCAGAGCAGGAGGAAATGTGTTGAATTAGCTGCATGACAGAAGCAGAGGAGTTCATTAAAGAAAGTAAAATGAATTCTACTTAAGTTTCAGGCTTCTGGGTTGCAGTCACAAAGCAGTAATCATCTTCTAGTTGTTTTTAGTTATTTCTTTTGTGGCACTTTCCTTGTCCATGAAACCAATATTTACTGTTAGTGTGGGTGAGTCTGAGAAAATGAGCAATGTCATTGAGGCTCTGAGCAGTGTAAACATTAACCAGTACCTTTCTGTTGTAGTCTCCGATGTGTTTGTCAAGACCAAGGGAGAGAGTGRATGAATCAGGATGTTACGCTGGGACTATGCGGTCTTCACCTGTAGTTTGCCATTTCAAATACAACCCAGCTTGGTAGTGACTGGAATACTTTACCAAGTTTTGTATTGTAGGTGATATGAATGAGTAAATGTTTGACTTCATGCAAGGCTTTAGAGACACTCCATGAGTCTCTGAGCAACATTAAGCTGTGGGCCCCTTCTTTTATCTTACTTAGAGCAGGACACTGAATCTGTGTCTACAGACCATGTCATCACCCATCTCATCTATGGCTGATTTACCTGCCAGCTTGAGGTCTATGTGGCACATCCTTTTTATGTCAAACTTTACATGCACTGCACAGCACATACATACACATTAGCCCCTGATGTCTCTGTCCCCCCCAAGAAATGATGCTCCTTTGCATCTATTTCCCCATAACTCTAAAGGAATCCTGAGAAGGGAAGGATTCCAAACCTACACCGTTCACTTAACTACTTAGGTGAGTTGCATCTGAGCCTTACCCTCCCCATATTTTTGCCCTTATCTACAAGGGGGTAGTAATGCTTTACGACCATATAGGAGTGGATGGTTGATTACTTAAGCTGGGTGGCATTTCTGTAGTTGTTCTTTAACACAACATGTGTGTACCTAAGGCTGATGAATAATGGGCCTGGCTTGAAAAGGCAGATGTGCAAAAATGTGAACATGTATTAGCTGATCATATCAAACATGCATTGGAACCATGGATTTACCAGGATGACTGATAGGACTACAGACCCCTTATTACTGCTGCATAGTGTGGTGTGTCCGTAGTCTGGGTCACTGATGTGGAAACAGTACACTATGTATTAAAGTCTGCGTGTCTACATGGTGTTTCGGGTTTTTGTTTCTCTTCTGGAAATAATGACGCTTTGTTAYGTAGATCCACTTCTGATTTTATTGAATTAAGCAAGTACCAAAGCCGCAATACAGTAAGATGTAGCAGCTGAGCCTTAGGGCTAACTTGTCCCCTATCAGCTTTTTTGGCTTTGCTATATTCATCCTGGCATCCATCTCTGTAAGAACTTCAGTCACTCAAGGAATGCCTTAAATCTGATGTTTATTAGCTCCTTTATCTTATTGCAGGTGAAGTTTCTACATGCAAGTCTGTGTTAAACTAAAGAATTGGACAAATGGTGTCTTACCCAAGAGTAGCTTGGAAATCTGCAAGTAGAGGAAGACTTTTTTTACTGATGGCTGAAGAGTGTGTTTCTGTTAATTCCAGAAGCAACTGTCAGAAGAATTTTAAAATCAGATTTTCCTTTCCATTATTGAAAATGAAAAAAGCCTAAGGTGAACCCATCCAGAAATCAGGAGGTGCAAATGAGATCAGGCAAATTCATGAACACATGCCAGAAACAGGAAGGAATATTCTAAAAGGAATAGCTATAGAGGTATGTCCTCTAACATCCCTAATTTAATGACTGTAGTTGCTAAGGAAGTTCAAGAGGAATAGCTCAGCCACTTTCTAAAGTCCGATGTGCCCTCCTGTTGCTGCTATCAGGGACAGGGTATTAGATTAGATAAACCATTGATCTAGCCCAACTGTGAAGAGCGACTACTTCCRTATCTACTGCATGCAGTAGACACAATTGCATTGGAGTTATCTGCATAATTGATCACTGAAGGTCTTTCAGAGCCAGATACGTGGGTTGAGTGTGGTGTCAGTATATTCATCTGGGTTTGTACAGTGCAGGATGAAAAGCACAATCTTGATCTGTGAATAGAGTTTATTCGAGGGCAAATTTTTTTATTTATTAGAGGGCGCTAATGTAATGCAAATGATAATGGTGGTCTACAGATGTAGATACTGGTCTCCTGTAAGGGCCAGTGTGGCAGGAGCAGGGCCTACTGCAGGCATGAGGCACAATTCTTGAGACCTGGGAGAGAACAGTGAAGAGTCTGATTTTAATCCATTAGAGCATTGTTTTGAAATAACAGTCCTAGATACTGCTCAGAGTGATATTCTGTGCAAATGGACATTTTTTTTGACATCTATATATAAGCTACTGCTTGGGCAAGAGGAGTACTGTCCTGACTCTGTTACAGAGTCAGGATTCATTTTTGCCTAGTCTTCAGCACTAAGAATTTTCCCCGTTTATTTTTTTGCTCTGCATAGGCCAAAGATGAACAGAAGGGCGTAGAGTGTGTGGATTTCAGCTGAAGTCATGGTTTGACTAGGGGAGCATTTTCTTTTTGAAGTCAGAGTTTTGAGTTTGAATCCACCTAATATAGGCAGATGCTTGTTATCAGCTTCTGGGACAGACATCTGCCTTTTGGGCTGGGCACATGGATTGGTACCCGCTGCTGGATTGGGATTATTTAACTAAGATCCACAGGGGTTTAGCAGCCTGAACATTAATCTATAAACTACGGTCTCTCATTCTGCATACTGTTCTCATGTTAGATTTGATCACAGTGTTGTTGCTACGTTTGTGTATTTTACAAGCAGTTATTGGAAAATTGTAATTGAATCATAGATAGTGTTACGAGACAGCTATGGGTATCAACTTGAAGTATTGCTACATAGGTGATTTTTTCCAAAGTTTTCCTGAAGGCACCAGTGATTCTGCAGATTTGACAGTTCTGATRGCAGTTGGTTTTAACAGTTCCTGTAGCTGTACTGGAAAAATGCCTTATATTTGATACCAGTCACCTCCTAGCAATCAAGTAGGCCTTCCTTATGGTTGGTGTTAAACTCCAGGAGTATCTTAAGCCTAAAGGGTTTTACAATTTACATCAACTAGATGCTAAGAAAGTTTTCTTTTTCAAAATGGAAAGATCTATGAGCAAGTACCAATATTTTTTCATTAGTGTCCTCTCAGAAAGTGATTAGGAAATGATTAAAAAGTGACAAGGAAAACATTTCAACTGCTACTAAATATTTCTTCTCCCTATTAGCTTCCAAAATTCCAATCAAGCTCTTTTATAACCTGATATAATTTGCTGTTAAGAAGGGTATGTCAACATGTCCAGTATAGCGTTGTAGAGAAAGAATGCTTATGTGGTCTATGCATTACATTTTAAATCCTGTTTTTCTAGAACCACAAACTCAAATCCTGGCAGGGTTGACTTAGCCCTCCGTCCATCCATAGTAGGTCTGAATTGTCTAGTGCTCTGAACATCTGCTGGTCTTCCTCTACTGTTTATTTTTCTTCAGTGCTTTTCTTCACCTTGATACTCCATTACTGTGAGGGTTAAAAAAAAAAAAAAAAAAGCCATCTGGTAAACTTCACTCAGGCAAAGAAAATGGGCAGTTTTCTCTGAGGTTAGTAAGTATAAATGATGATATAAATCCCCTCCAAAGTACAATTCATTGAAGAATAAATAATTTCGCTGTTGGTAATGGTGGTTTTTTTACATACTTACTGTCTTATGTCCCTCCTCCTATGCTTTGAGTTGTTATTTAAAGAAGCTATGCAGTTACTTCTGCATAGCTTCTTTCCTTGATCTTTCCTTATCTTTCCTTAATCTCTTCAGTCATTAAAACTGACTTTTTTCTCTCTTTTGGAACTTTTTCCTAAGTAGTTGTCACTAACTTTTTCAGAACTGACTGGGACCAGGTGTGCTGTCTGTCTTAAAGCAGCTTTCTTTGTGCTACAGTCAGTCTGAAGTGCCGCRTTGCTGGCTATCAGGTTATGAGTTTGCCAAATAGCCCGGGAGAGAGAGAATGGGGCCGGGGCAGTGTTTGGAAGAGCAGTCTCCACATAAACGCTTGGTATGTAGGACATCCCCATCATTGTGGGACAGTAGATCTTGGAATATAGTTTTGGAGAATCCTGAATGGTTTAAAGGCAGCTTTTATGAAGAAGTATGAAGCCAAGGCCCAGACTAGTTGCTATGATCAAAGCATTTTAGTTTTTCATACAAATTGTTACTCGCTAAGTTGGTGTTATTGTTAAGTTGCTGAATTTTCCTTACTTATATTGTCCTTGCTATAAAAATAATGGCTTTTGGCTTTTTGTGATGAACAGTTGGGTAACATGTATGCTGTTGAAAAGCAGCTTTCTTCCGACCCCAGGTGTTGCTACACTTGAGTGACATTAGAGAACTTATGTTTACACACAGGAGTCATCCTGTAACATCCAGGTGTTAAAAATTATAATATATGTCTATTTATTTTGCACACTTTTTTGAAATTGTAATTCCATAATGTCTTTAAGTGGACAGCGTTACTGGAAAAATCAGTGCCATCCTTTCTACAAGCTGCTCACGTTCTCTCTGCCTTCAAGGGAACAGAATACAGATTAAAAAGGGAATCTTCCATTTGGCATCAGCATCACATTATACTCATGTAAGATGTTAGTGGAAACCCAACCTATAGGAAGCCTATGGAACTAAGTCTGTGGAGTTTCCTGTTTTGGGATGAAAGACCTGTAGAATTTAAGATAGCAGTATAACAGCTCTTGGCATGCTGTTTTTTAATCCAAAGCCGTTTCCTTAACTACTATATGAGCAACTTTAGATACTAAAATAGGTTTTTTTTAAAGTGCTTTCTCTCCAGCTGGTGACAGTGATTACCCTGGACTTCAGTGGGGTTTGGAACAACCACAGATAATATGAGTGGTTTGTTAAAGTTGAGAAATACCCATCCTTAATTTTTACACATGTGCCTTAAGGGAAGAACAAGCCCCACAGAACAGGGTAGACAGCAGAGAACAGTTCAGTGACCTTCCTTTACCCTTCTTTCACTGAGCACCGCTTCATGTATGTATTGGCAAGAAATTCCACAGCTTGGTCTTGTTGGGGTTTTGGTTTTGGTTTGTTTTTCTGTTTTTTTTTCTTTTTTTTTTTTTTTCTGTTCTTTAGAACCTTATCAAGTTTTATGATAATTGTGCTGTACTCCTGCTTTGCCCACTGGTTAAAAATTGTATACCAGCTAAGTCTGATGACTTCAGAAAAGCTGTATGTGCCATAACAAATTGGGTTCCATAGTATTCCATTATAAATTTTGTTATTTATTTTAAAAAATATTTTGGCTCGTGGTTGACCAGTCAGTCCTGAAATCTTCTAATGTTGTCCAATGAGATTTGGAGAAATTATTTTTGTAACTAGGAAAAAACATCGTGCAAATGTGAATGCTGTTTTTCCTTTATGGAATCCGGATAAATGTATTAATGTCTCAGGACATTAGCAATATATTTTCCATCTCTCCTTTATAATTAATAGCTTCAAAGAAAAAACTGATGCTTTTGAAATATGTGACCCTAACAGATTGATTTCATGATCAGTACATTTATGCTACSTCTACAATACTGCTGCAGGCAGAGCTGCAGCGCACATAGCCATACGTGAACCAGCAACCCACGTAAGTACCCAGTGTTCCCAGTCAGCCCGAGCAGCGTGCCCTCCAGCCTCTGCCACTCTCACACTTCTCCACTGGTCTTGGAGTAAAGCTAGCTGGCACCAGCGTGCCTGCTTGTGCTGCAGTCCGACTGCAGTGAAGATACAGCTTTAGAATTTGTTTAATGAGGTATTCCTGTGTTTGTTACTCCTTGGTTTTGTTTGGGAAGTTCGTTTCGAAAAAGGACTTGGGGGGAAATGCAAGCAAGTTAGGGTCGTCTTGCTTGTGGTCAGTCCTAGACAGGTTTCGACCAGCTTTGCCAGGGCTTCTAGTTGTCTACTATTGTTAGACTAACATAGGTTAAGAATATGTATTGTTAAAATGTCAACATATTTTAAGCACCTAGAAATACTGCATGTCCTCTGAAAGGCTTCATCATTGATACGTATCGTCAGATGGATGAAAGMGGTTTCCTGTTGATTCAAGACTGTATACTGCTATGCCGAAACAAAAGAAAGCATAGCTAAGCAAACCACAGTAATTTTACCTTAATGCATCCTTGCCTTTGCTAATTTTTCATTAACGAAGTCAAGTGTGTATTTGTACAGTAGATTTAACCGTTCTGCTGTGCTAGTAACTTTCCTTTCTTACAACATCTACAATTCTTCAGTACACTTTTACTGTGATTTTAAACGTGTGGTTATATACTGAAAAGTGATCACAAAAAACCACGATCTCCCGTACACATGACCTTCTGTGTCAAATATGTGTAGTCAGCAAGTCTGAAAATGCCCTTTTTTTCTGCTGGTATTACAAGCTCCCCCTGGGATCCTGAGAAGCCAGGTGTATCCCTGAAAACTGGGGAAGTGGAGGGGGACCGTAAACAAAATCCTAACTTTGGTCTGTAAATGCTTATTCCACAGTTGTTGCAAATAATGTCTAAGATTAAAATGTTAAAGAGATTATAGMAAAAAATGTTTTTCTTTCCTTTATTAATCTTATAGATTTAGTCAGATTAGTATTTTTGTCTGGATACTTAGACAGTGTTCCCATGTAAGTTTTGGTTTGTGAAGGAAAGCTTTTGAGAACTCACAGGATTATTTGTTTAAATCCTTTATTTCAAAATTATAAGCTACTAAGCAAATCCTTAAAAATAAACAAATCAATATTATTTCAATATTCATTCCCTGATGTTGGAAACAGTACAATCCAGCTTGCCTTTTTGTAGCTGCTTTGATGCTATTTGAGCAAACAGGAGTTAGGGTTTGCTTTTGTTATTCAACCACGGCTGAAGTATAATTTGAAGTTGCTCAGTGAGTTGGTATATTGAATTAAAAATATCTAATGGTGCCGTTTCACACTATCGCCATATGCTAAATGAGTGTTCTTCTTTGAAATAAAAGGAATGTTGTACATACCCAGTCCTGAACCCTTTTTAACTTGAAGTTCAGAATGAAAGCATTCCAGGTTGTTAAGGAAAAGCAAGTCTGCCGTTACCATATGGTTTCCTTTAAAGGTATTTGTGCTTGAAAAGTCTGCATTGTATTAAATTTAAAACAACGTAAATGCTGTAGTATTTGGCTCTTTTTCAGCAGGATAACCTTTGAAACATAGTTCCGTAATGTAGAAAACCTGCTGTTAAGCATTGTTGTTCATCTATAAATAAAGTTTTATAAAAGAGCTTTCACTTTCCGCAGCTGTTATTAAAACAAATTTAAGGCTGGCGACAATGCCTCAGCTTGTGTCCTGCATGTAGTTGTTTACCCATCCCTCTGTTGAGCCTATTGTATTAAGACAAAAATTTTGATTTTTTTTCAGATAATAATCTTAYATAGTGTCAGATTAAGATTTTAGGATCAGGTCTACCCAGAAGAAGAGATCAGAGCTGTAAATTTCATGTGCCTTCCATGGCTCCAAAGTTGGTATTCATTGAAGGGTGAATTATCAGAGCGGGGAAGGTAAAGTCGCTGGTTGACCTAAGGGCTGAAATCTCTGCTTTCTTTATCCCAAACAGAATGACAGAGCCAGAGGCATTGCAAACTTTCCCTTTCTTATACAAGCCTGCTTTTATCTCCTTCTGAAATTGTGACCAGTTTTGTAGGAGGGAGAGGTTTAGTTTTCAGTTTTGTTTGGTCCTTCGCCTGATGCAAGCCGCTAACAAGAGCAGTGGTTGGTGCCAATTGCAATGTTTTGTTTTGTTTTTCCGTGATCCCGAAAAATGTCTAGTACAAACCGGACCATGACCACCCACTCGTTTCACATGAGCCACAGATCGCTTGCCAGATGGCAAAGACTAAGGAACTTAAGATTTACTATAGCAGATCCGTCTGTCTGTCTTCTGCATTCTGTTTAGCTCAGAATAAGGCACCACCTCCTCTCCTGCCTTACTCACCCCGTCCTTGCAATGGAGTGGTGAGTGGGGAAATACTCCCATGACCACTGTAGCAGCTGTTTATATTCTGAGGTATGAGATTTCGTTGTCCTTATCTGAGTTTGCATAAATATGGTGTTGGTTTTGGTTATAGTTAATCAGCTCTTTTCCTAAAGGAACACTGCATTATAATTTTGTCCCAAGCTCAGTTCTAGCAAATAAAAATCCCCAAGAACCTCCCCAAAAACCTTTGCTGGCTTTGAGTGGAGAGAAATATTTCTGTCGCTGTATAAAAACTCTGTTGCAAAAGGTGGTTTTGAGTAATGTGCCTTGACAGTTTGCCACACAAATATCGCTTTATTAGTGATAATGTACGAAGGTGAACTGAGTAGAAATACATATAAATTCATCGAAGTACAGCTGTTGACTCTGCTTCTCCCCAAGCTGAATGAAATGCCTAAAGTAAGGCTGAAGTCTAAGTTAAATGGAAACTTTAACATGCTGGGTAAGATCTTTTCAGTAGACTACAATGCTGATCCAGGAAGACTCACACTGAATTCAGTCAGCCTTAACATATGGCCAAAGTCTATGCTTTAGGTCTCTTTAAATCATGCTGTCTGGCAAGACAGTATTTTTGCTTTACATCTAGAAAACGTAGAGAAGCAGAGTTAACACAAAGCTGGTGTGCTATAAACTTTATACATTTCAAACGCCCAAATTTTTGCTGTTCAGGTTTGTAGGGAAGAGTTGAGTATGTGTTTCTAATCTCTTTATACTTGCCAAAAATATAGAAAAAAGAAAAAAAGGAAAATTTTGAAATTATTCCAAAGAATTGTATTTGCTACTATTTTGTCTTAACTATTGTAAATGAAGGATTTTATTTTGTTGGAAGAATGAAAGGAAAGAGCAGTGTGTGTGATAAGCTCACTGACCTGAGATTTGTATCCAGAGGCTCCCTGCAAAGAATAGTGCATCCTTTTTCCTTACCTATATTGCAGCTTCGTCATTTGTGACACTCTGGGGATGCCTCTGTCTCAGTGATCATGTAGAGTATTATGGRCTTGAAAGCAAAGCTTTGAAATGCTCCACAGAGGAGGAAGTGGAGTGTGTCGCACATTTACGTGGTGAGTTTTTGCTAGTCTCGCTTACCTTACAAACAGGCCATTTGATAATCATAGTTGCTGTATGATTCTCATCTTCACTTCTAAATAGAAGGAACTTGAGTGATGTCCCCTGGAGCTGTTTAAATGCAGATAAAAATTGGAACATCTTTGCCTGATAGGAATAGTTACAGTAAAAATTGCCTTTAATCAGTTGAGAATAATATTGCAGTTGATAAACCTGGAACTGGTGTTGAATCCAGCCAAGCTCTACAAGTCCTCTACATTGACAGGGAAGGAACCCGCAGTAAAAGGTGAAATCAGCCTTTTGGCTAGCTGTTTCTTCTTGCACATGTTGTCTTTCTTAAGATCATCTATCGAGATCTAGGGCTGGCTTTCATTTGTGTCTGGGAGAATTGCACAATACTAAACAGAAGATGCAAGGCACGCAGGACACCTTGCAAATTCTCCTATGGGTCTTGTGTGTGTTCATAAAAAATAAGTCTGGAAGGGACCACAGGGAGCTGTATCACCCTGCTCTCCCAAATACAGGATATAACTCATGTATGTGTGTACTTGGATACAAACACACAAACAGTTGGAGGAGAGATAGGATTGCGCTTTACTGAATTTAAGGTCATCTTGGAAGAAGAGAAATTGCCCACTGTGATTCTGTGTGAGCAACTTGCAAGGGAAGCAGGAGCCAAGAAAGTAGTGCAGAATTAATCCTTCTAGATCCTCAGCACTGATTGAAATCACTTCGTAATTTGAGGTGCTGAAAACTGCCAGGAGCTCTTACATTATAAATTCAGCCTTCCTTAAAGTCTCTAAGGAGACTCTTTCATCAAGGTCAGCTGTTAAAGAGAAGGATATAGGCCCAGTTTAAGTAAAGTCATCACCACTGGTTTCTTACGGATTTTCCTCCACTGGTAGATGGCTTGATAAAGTCATGAGCACTGAGTATCCCTTTCTTCAGGAGTGACCACATGAACTGGTGTTATGGATGGTAGGTTGCATACTCCAAAACACATATTGATACTCCCAATCTACTTTTGAGCCTGAGTTTCTCCACCTTTTGTGAGCTGTAAAGAGGGAGACTGCAAAGTCTGTAGAAGGTACTATTTTAAATCTGTTTAAAATTATAATCCTTRGCCATTTCAAATGTAATTGTAAAGAGATTTGCTGAATAAACAGGACTACTGTAACTCAGTTTAGCTAATATGAAGGACGCAACGAGGAAGCAAAGAAAGAGAGGGTGAGGAAAACATTTCGTTTTCCTAAGTTTAAATCAAGAGTGTAATCTTATCAGTGACTGTTCACTTCACTCAGCCAAAACATAGTAAACTATACTCCTCTGGATGACTGGTTATTGCCAGGTGATAGGTGCCCAGAAATGACTGTCATCTAATTGTTCTTTCATATTCATGTGAAATGTGTTGGAGATCTCAGGCCTTACTAGCTTGGCAGAAGTTACAAATGCCATCATTTATTCAGCACTTGAAGATCTAATGTTTACAGACAAGGAACTCGGCCAGAGGTAGTTTAGCAGCTCTGTGATAAGGTAGCACGGAAGAGATTATTTTGCCCTGTCCCTGATGTAATTAATCTCTGTGGTGAAGCTCTCATTGTCTAAGGCTGTAACAATGGCAGCATTTGGAAACGATACATTTCCTTAAAAACTGGAAGGAATTCCATGTATAAAGTATATATATATGTGTATACATATATAAATGTTTCTTAACATTAACATGCGTATTACAAAATAGATAAATATGCAACAGATAAAATGAGGGGAATTTTAAGTAAGAGCTCTCACCATTGCAAACATATTATTGTAGCAAAGGAAACATTTTTTAATTGAGGGACATCAAATACTTCTGAGCTGTGTTTACTTGTGTCTAAGTGTGTTGCTTTGTTTCATCCATGCCAGCCCTCAGAATTACTGACTTTGCCTCTTTCTCTTCCCTTCAAATAGCACAGTGCTCCGTAGCACCTTTGCTGTTTAAGACTCAGAAACTAGCTGTAAAATCCACCATCATTTCAGTGCCAGGCCTCTCTTAGGGCATTAATGCTTATAATACGGCCATGTGATTTGCATGCATAAGCACTAGAATGACGACCAGCATCCTTTTTTTCTGATTTTGACTAAGTCTGTGCTTTAATTAGCTTGAGGCTCCAGAAAGGCAAGGGAGTCAGGTACCAGCACCTTCCCTAGCTTGTTGTATTTCTTCTCAGCTGAGCAATGGAGGCTGCTGCAAGGTACCTCTTTATTGTAGCAAAAGTAAATCTGTCTCATTTACTGCATTTACGTGCTGTTTTCCTCCATACCATGTCAGTATCAACAGTGTCTCGCAGGTAGATRTGGGTTTGCTTTGCTTCTGCTTTGAACCCTGACAGGATGCACTGTGTGTTAGCCTGCTCTTGGCATTGCACTAACATGTTTTCCATTCTGCTTGGAACACAGGCACAGCAAGATTGTATTTGCCTTTAGAAGGTCGTATAGCCGTACCCTGTAGATCTCTCAGCCATTGTCTGTCTGTCTACTGCTCTTATCACAATGCTGAGAGAGAGATAGCGAAGCATCCCAGTACTGTCAGCCTGTGGAAAGCCCCGACTTTCTGAACGCTGCAATCCTTGCTTTACAGAGGCTTTACTTAGAGCAGTTTTCTTGCAGCTTTTGAACCTCTTCATGTTGATTAATCATTTTCATGTCCTGACTCATTCAATCTTAAGGAAATAGCTTCAGGTTCTGGCCGCATTGCACTATAAGATCAGGCAAGCTGGATAATAAATAGGCTTGTTGTTGATGTGTAGAGGAATGGAAGCACTGCCAGAAGTGTCTAAGCATGCTGGGCTGAGATGTTGGCAGACTGTTGCCAGGGGCTGCTGTGGATCAGCCGTGTATTCAAAACAGGATGTTAATTGAAAAGCCTTTTTATATGTATTATGAAATGTTTGTTTGTTTTCACATTTTTCAGGCCCTGCAAGATGTATTCATTAATAGGTTACTCCATTTACTCTTTCTTTAATGAAAGGTGCATAATGTACAAGTTACATAGCTACACCACCTCAGGCTGTGATTTTTCTCACAATTTGCAAATTAAGTAAGGTTGAGTCTGGTCAGTAAATGGATGGCAACCCTGCAAAGGGTGGGTGTGTGGGTAACAAACCTGTGCTCCCGGAGCTGTTGTTGGCAGTTTGGTTAGAGGCGTTCTTCCCTCTGAGTCAGGTCTGAGCCCGTGCCCTGGAGTAAAAGATTACTGCTGGAAAGGGTATGTGATCCATGAGATGCAAACCCATGGTTTCAACATCTTGTGCTCACCAAAGCCCTCCGTGTTTTTTGCATGGAGATCTAGGTGTTCCAGGTAGATTCCTGGAGCATCTCTGTTTTCTTCCCTAAAATAGTCTTCAAATTTGACTTGGCTGAAGGATTTTTGCTTTCCCCTTCATATCTATTGCACTGCATTGTAGTTTAACAACTCATTCTTAGTCACAGCGATGCATGCAATTCAGCGGTAGGATAAATAATTTCTTGACGGTGTACAGTAGTTGATACAGCATAATGTAATTTGTCAGTATATGAGAAATTATTCAATAGATTTAATATGGTCTTTGGATACTTTTGAATGCACTGGACATTAGCATTTTTGCTACTCCATCTTCATTAAGATCTCTTAGTGTACATATAAAAAAATGAGTCATCTAATGGGTAAGAGATCTTAAGAGAAGCGTTTCTTCTGGACTTAGAAGCTGGTAGCTCCAGCATGGCCAAATCAAAGGGGAGGTGGGGGAATCATGATTTTCTTCCCAATGTAGCTGGGTTACTGATTATTTTACTGGACTCAGAAATGGACAGTTGGATTGGATTTCCTTTTGTCTTGCTTCTGGCAGCCTTTTGTTAACACTCAGTTGAAATGAGGACTATGTCAAAAATGCCTTTGCTCTTATAAGAGTCTGTAATGTGTAACTTCTGTCACTATCAAATGCAGTATCATTAACATTTTAAATCGATGAGGGGGGCAGTCCAGCCACAATAACAGCTCTGAGATGTCATCTGCTTGACCTCTCTTTTTATGCACTGTCCAGGTGTGTTTCCTTTCAAAACTGAAGTCCCAAGTGTGATTTAAAACTGCTCAGAGAACAAATTAATCAAATCAGAGGGTGTGGCCTTGGTAGTACATCTTATTTTATCAATAGATGATCTGGCTTCAGGGGAAAAGTATCTAATTATCTGCCTTGTTGAAAGGGGCAAGAATTATGTGAACAGGGCACTGCAAGGAATAACATTCCTTATGGGAATTCCTATGGGAAAATACCTTATGGGGGAAAAGACCCAAATTTATCATGTTAGAATGCAACAAGACAGGCTGGAAGAAATGCTAGTTGGCTTCCATCTATTGCACAGACAAGGAAATTAGCTTACTGTAAAAACTAAAACATCTGCATAAATTCTTAATGTAACAACTGCATATACAGATGCAGCAAAGGGTAACAAAATTCAGGAGCAGAAAAAATACTGAGTTTGTACAGGATGACCTTCCATTTTAGTACAGAAGACAGAACTCTGAAACCAGATCTAGTAAAAACACCTTTCTTTAAAATTGATTTTTATGCATGCATGTGCTTTTTTCCAGGTTTATTTAGTATTGATTACAAAGGAAAGTCTGGCCAAGTTCTGTATAAGGATCTAGCTACAGATTTCCTTTGCCTGTCGTTTAATCACTTTTGCTATTTTGCTTCAAAATATAGGGCTAATAATACTTAGCACATATAAATTATTTGAKACAGGTGGAGGTCCAAGTCGATGGCTACATATAAATGCCTCAAGATCGAGTTAAAATCTCCTTGCCATGGTATGCAAATTAGAAATAGAATTTCATTTTGAAATGAAAAGCGGTAATTAATGTTGCAGGTCTGTTCACTCGGCTCAGCAATGAGACGAATCTTCTAGAAATCAAGGAAGCAAGAGGCAAAACCACTGTTGAGCTTACCTAACTCAGCCAACAAGTCCTTCCCCCCTCTCCCAGCGCAGGGCAGAGGGTGCAGCTCTGTGGGGCTCCCCGCAGCGGGCGCGATGCTCCTTCACCCCGGGAGCTGCCGGAGCCCTGCCCCGAGRAGCACCGGCGGTGGGGCGCAGAGCTCTTGTCTTGAGAACTAATCTCTGTACTTGACCAAGGGGGAAAACAAAAATTGCTAGGAGGCTTCATTTGAAAGAGTGTGAAGCTGCCGTGCATGTGCTGCTTGGCAAAAAGGGGGTGTGCGCCTGTCTAATGTGTAACAGGCAATAGGATATCAAAGGGCTGAAGAGCCTGAAGGGACGACTGAATGTTTATTCTAAATGGCAGTGGGCAGCTGCCAAACTCTGCAAGGTGGAACAAGCTTTTAGTAGTGCTCTAAATGAAGAGTAGACCGACTAGGTCTGTTTAAAACAAGGAGTGGTTAACCATGCTGTCTTGTCTTGTGATCCCCCTCCGGGGGGGCTTGAGCTAAGCAAGTTTAGTCCAGTACTGTTTGGATGAGGGGCCACCCATGGCRCTCTTGGCCCACTAATATGAGGAAACCTTTGTAAGACAGGGTAGGGGATGGAGCAGACTGTTGCAGGAATGTTTGTTTTGTGGAGTCAGGGTCGTCTTCTCCTAGAAGAGCTTTTTCTGTCCTGTTTGGGTAACATTTAGAAAGGTATTTCTCATGAATTACAATAATTAAAAACCTGAAGTTTTTCAGATCCACTCTTTTCAAGTCACTTYTTTTAAGTGAGTGGATCATCTTTCAGTGAGTCACTCTCCTGCCCCCAACTTCCCTTTGCAGTTTTATTGGGCATCCCATTCTTTTTCAGTCTTTTCCCTAAACTCTTCTGATACTACTGCTACCTGCCCACGCTGGAGACAAACGTTTAACAGTGTGCAAAGTGATGAGCAACGTATGGACACCATATGATGTAGGCACTCTAGTTCTGCAAGGAGGTGGTGTGTGTGGCCTGAGATGAGGGGGTGGCACTTGTCATTGCTGTCCTGAAAAAAAGTGGTGGGTGCTGCCGGCTGGCATGGACTGCAGCAGCAAGGTTGGGATGTCCACCTTATTGTCACTGGCTTTTTGTAAAAGGACTTGTCAAATTTGCTAAATCCTCTGCTATTTCTGCTAGAACTGAAGGTGTGAGAGGAGTTACCTTTTCAATACCACTTRTTTTATTTTATCTTTCCCCCACTCAGACAGTGAATGTAGGCTGATGAATGTCAATATTTCTTTTAACCTTTTCTTTTTTTTTAAATTGTTTTGATACTGTAATCCAGCGGTGTTTGGGATCACAATTTTCAGACTAAAAGACTTTTAGACATCTTTTCCCGTGTGAATTTTAGAAGATTCATGAAAATACTTTGGTTTGTGAGGTTTTGTAATTTTTTTTTTTTATTTTTTTTTTTTTTTTTTTTTTTTTTTTTTGAACCACCAGGCTTTTCCCTTGTACCAGGCTCCCCTTCTCACCCCTGGCCCCCTTCATCTTGGGTCGCACGCTTGAGAAGTCAACAAGAGAAAAAGATTGTAATATATCAGTGGTTTATAGTTAATAACCAGATTTGTTTTCTCTGATAAGGAAGTACTCCCCTTTTTAATTAGGATTTTTTTTTTAAATTGAAAAGATTTGCATTAAAATATCTAATATATCCATAAAAGCAACAGCAGGTGGCAGAATAACTTCACTGGAAGTTGGTTTCTTGGTATGCTCAACTTTCTTCAATGAACATAGAGAGAAAAACAGATGCATCTATGTGAGATGTGACCAATTGCTACTCTAGGTAGTTGTCTTAACAGAGAATACTATAAGGTTTTCTTCAGTTTTYAATGTGTTTGTTTGCTTTTCACTTCTGTAGAATAGTTAAATGCTTATTAAGAAGTTTTCTGAAGAGTTTGTACATGGTGCCTTAGTGTTGCAGAACAGGCACGTGTGTTAGTCACCAGCTGAATGTAGCAAATGGTATTTTTAGAGGAAGTGTATCTATGTAAATACTACATACATATAATCCTTTCCTTTTAGAGAAGAGCATTTATGTAAACATATTGCCATGAAATGTATTGTTCTGCAGAGCAGTTTTGCTGTCATCTTTGAAGAAAAAAGCTCCCTGGAAAATTACTAATAAATGTGACTAGGATTCTTCAACAATCGAAGACTAAAGACTGTGTGAAAGATGTATCTTGCGGYTTGGGGAATGGGGAGGGTGCAGCTGTGAATTGCATTTGATGTCTCATGGTCTGTTTAGCAACTCCTTGGCTTTCTCTTCTGCATCTCCCTGGGAAAAGTTACAGCATTCAAAATCATGAACACCTCAAAAYGATACCATTTAAAATAAATAGGACAAATAGACAGCCTATTACGTAAYGGCTTCCTTTACCTTTCTCAAAAAGTATGATAGTTTGAGGTATATATTGGGCTATAGCCAGTTCTTCKGTCATGGCTGGCTGGTCTAAAATTTTGAGAACTACCAGGACCAGAAACAAGGATGTCATGTAATGGTATTTTCCCTCATTGTAGCAATGGAAAAGAGCCTAACAGAAGGGCAATTAAAATTTTTGTTCTCCTTTAAAGGTCTGAGATCATAATAGTGGTGGGATATTATGCTCTTAGTTTTGGTCCTGATATGACCTTTTTTATCCTGTAATTCTGCAAACATTGCACACGCAGTAACACAGCAGGGCTGCTGGAAGGAGTCATCCCATCCTCCCTCCATCCAGGCTGGGAAACTGCATCAGTTCTTTAGTCCAGTTCGGTTTATGACCACACAAACATTTTCCTGCATGGAACGGGCAGCAGTTCAGGGATGAGAATGAGAGACAGGAGAGGGCAGGGTAGCCGCYTCTCACTTCAGTGTTGTCTTACACTATTTAAAACATATGTGAAACTACAGTCTCATATAGTGATTGTTCTGTGTAGAAAAGATACTAGAAATCATAAAGATTAGCGTTGTGGGGTTTTTTTTCCATAATGGATACCTATAAAGATGTCCCCAAGGGAACACAAGAACAGTAGTTGTGCCAATAATGTGTTTTCTTATTTTTGAAACGTGTCTAAAATGGTTTTACGGAAAAATGACTTCCTATTCAGATTGCATTTGATATTATCTGCAGTGGCTGGAAACGGCCTACAAACACAAATGGCAAAACCTCAAAGGTTAATACAGCTATCTCAAACTTACACTAATGATCTTTATAATACAGTGCACGTATTTAAATGTAAGACGTTCACATGTAATAAAACTCTATACAAATCGACATTCTGGAGGAGAAAGGAGTTAACTCCCAGATACCTGGGATCTGATATCTAGGCCTGAATGGCATCACATTGTACATTTGGTATGTCAGATGGTGAGTTTGTGGAGTTCTAGCAAGGCCTGAGAACAGGGGAGTTRCAGATGGGTGTTTTATGCCAATGCATACAAGGGAATTTTATTTTGTGCTGTGAAAGCAGTAATGGTACAGAGAGTAAGTGTACAGATGGGCAAAAATATGGTGTCTATATAGAGTGAGAAGAGGAACTTGGGTGTGTTTGTGTGTGTTATGATGCAGCTGTTTTTTTGGGAGTTCATCCACTTGAATGTGAGCTTTGCCAGAAGTCCTAGGTTGTTCTGGGCAAGCCTCTTGATGCATTTCTCTTTAACCTGCCACTTCACTATCTTTTTGATCCCCTCATTCCTGGCAATGTCTCATCTTTGTTATTTGAAAATAGCTGTGGGATCAGGATACCTATTTGTGTAAGGTTTTTTCATTGGGGACTTACTTAACACAATCATAYTGTTTGTCTAAGTGGCCCTTATCCCCTTTCTCTTTTTTCTTCCCAGCAGATTCTTTGTTTACTTGTTTTAGACATGCTTCAGGAATTTGTTTGTTTTTATGTCTTTGTTTATTTGCTTTTSCAATTCCATCTTAGCTCTCTAGATTTCATTCTTATATATTGACTGCTGTAGTTTATTTTCCTCTCCATCAGCGATATTAGTCTGAATGTTCATTTTCTAAAGTCTAGTTGTGTATTGAAAATCATGTTTAAATCTTCCACTTTATTTATTATTAGGGCTGTCTGTGTTTTCTGAGATGTAGGCCTTCTGTAAAAACTATAGGCTTTTGAATTTACTTTTGAGCTGAAATGCTTTWAACTTCATTTTTCTTTTCTGAATTTAACATCATTAGGCTAGCTTCTGAAGTTTTCAAACTGCGGGCACTAGTGTCAGATGGTTACGCACTTGTGATACTTCCCGGATATGCCAGGTATCTCTAAAATGCTCAGTGCTGACCCTTGATTGCAGTTTGTAAATGAAGCAATTAAAAACAATACTCTTAATAGACTTAATTATCTTCAGTAGTAGTAGTATGCTCAGTGTCCTTTTCCTGAAGTGTGGAAGAGAAATATAGCTCTACTTGTAACCTCATTATATTCTAATGACTTAGGTTTATATTAATGAAGATTCAACAATATAGTACATTTTCTGCTATTCTTTCGGTATAACATTACTTCGATCTACCTGAAGCCTAGCTCCTCCTCTGTGGGCAGATACTGATTTTTGTTCAGTAACCTTTTTTTAGCATATGTAGTTTCCCTAAATCCTGTTCTGTTGCTATATCCTCTAGTTTGACACCATTTCCTTTAAGCGCTTAATATTGGTATGGTACATTTATAGTTATTTTTGAAAATGTGCATTTTAAAATACTTGCCTGCTTGAAAATTTAACTTAAAACACCTTGTTGCTGTGATCTCAACCTGCACATATTCCACTTCAGCTATAATTTCTTTTTCCCCTTGAAGTACTAATTTTTCTGACTGCGTGCGATTYGGTAGTGCAATAGCCAGGCTAGTTGCAACGTACTCTTACAAGAACATGCAGTCTCTGCCTCATACAGCATTTTGTCTTTTAATAACCCTTTTGCATTGCAATATTAAGTAGAACACCATGAATACTGCCAAAATTTTTCCATTAACATCTGATTGAATTCTTTGGCCTCAACTCAGGAAAGCACTTAAACATATTTTAATTAGCGTTTTAGGTATATACTTAAAATTGAGTACATGCTTAAGTGCTGCCTTGAGTAGGAATACTTTTTCAGATTATGCTTTGGTTTTGTCTCTCTTCCTTCTGATGTTTTGTTTTCCGCAAATACGTGTGAATGCTGTACTATTAACTCTTTCTGGGCCTGACATTTTTTACCATCGCCAGCGAACTGAGAAGATATTTTAAAGTTTGTTACTAGACACTTTCTTTACACTTTTCTGATGCTTTTGGTGAACATCATAACCTCCTTTTTCAAAACTGAAAGACTGTCTTGATGTTTCTGAAGGGAGGTAGCCTTCATCTGGTTATTGTTTACAGTCGTATGCAAATAATTTACTGACTTAGCAGTTGTAATTAAACCCRTGTTAAAAGAATGTTTCCAATCCTGGTTTTGTGTTCTGAAATATTTTGCCTTTGTTTCAGTAATGTTTCTGAAAGTAGGTGTAGTCAGAAGAATGACTGATAGGAAACAAAGTCCCTAAGGGCCAAAATGACAGCGGCAGCAAGTATGCGTGCCAAGCTGTGATGTTCAGCTGGGAGGAGGAGAAGGAAAGGAAGACAAATGCATCCCTTTTGGAATATAGTCCTTGGAGCATTTATTACTATTCCCTGATCAATGGCTATCCTGGCAGTGTTTAACTTAAACTTGGTTTGGTCCAAAGATACATAAATACTTGTGAAAATTAGAATAATTTTCTAGTTTTGCCTATCAGCTTATTCCAGTATCTTCAGTGTCCAGTCTGAGGTAGGTGAAATGCAGTTGGTAGCGGAGATGTGATTTATCTGGGTTTTTCCCAACATGTCCTCTTTTTCTGACTTGAAATTTCTTAWCTCTGAGGGGAAGAGGGAAATCAGGACACGCAGGATGTCTTAGCTGCCTAACTTCCAAATAAATAGACACTGCATAGTGCACTACTACTACTACTTCGTAGTGCATGCCCAATGTCCTAGACATGTCATATTTGCTGTATAGCACATATTGATACTTCTTGCCTATTAAGGATGATTTGTAGGTCCATTGTCTGCCTCTGGTGGTTATTGCTTCCTCTCCGCTCAGCCCAATATCCACTGTTTTCCTTGGGCAGCTGAAAGTGTTAAGATAGACYTGTGCTACCATAATGTCAAGGTATCTCTAAGCTATTTCCATGATATCAGTACCCTATTTATTACCCATTTGGGTTATATGACTTGCCTCTCAGTGTTCCTTTAGTTGCAATAATAACAAACAAAAAAAGGTGAATAAGAACCYGCCTATCTGTGTTGAAACACTGATGTAGACTGTAACAGTATATATACTGTTGGTTTTTTGCCAGTCTGCAGTTGCTTTTTTAAAGCTATTTGACGCTGAGGATTGTCACATGGCCTGTAATAGAGAATTATTTCAGAGATTACTCAGCTACAACAGTTCTGTGTAAGCTATCATTATCTTTAAGTTATGGATATACCAAATCATAAAAGCGCAGAAGTCATTCTTTAGTCAGAGTCATCATTCTTTCATTTCATTATGTGAAAACACTACTCGAAAAGTTCTTTWTGAAGGTTTAAATAAGAGTATACTGTGTTCTGCCTGGTCTTTTTGGTAAATGAATGTGTTCCTCTGCAGAAGTACTTCCTTTCCTGCACAGCCACATAGTCCCAAATTTGATGCTGTTAGACAACAGCCTGAACAATTTAGGTCAGTCCAGCTCTGAACTCTTTCCTCTGAAAATTCTCTTTCATTGAATTTTAAAGCCATCAGCTAAAATGCCTTCCTTCAGCATATTTTCCACTTTCTAACAGACTGTTGTGTAGTTTCCTATTTTCTTTATAGAAAAGAGAAGGTAATGGCAAACCTGGGCTTTGTGCTTTCTAAAACTCAAGCATTTTAGATCAGTGGGCACTTTGTAAAAACCTTTTGTTTCAATCCCTACTGCTTTGCATCCTCTGGATTTGATTTGAGTTCCATGTTCAAATAAAATTAGAAAGCTTAGTGGAAAGCCTAGCTAGAGCTAAGAGGTTTTGCTTTGCACTATGCTGAAACAAAGGTTTCAAGTTGGTTTGGAAAAGAATAGTTATGTGTGCAGTTCCTCCAAACTCTTTAACACTTTAGGCTTTACTCTGCTACAGCTTTTTGGGGTGATGTGCCTTCCGCCTTGTATTCTGGGAGACAGATGAGAGTCTCCTTCCATCTTGTGAGGCATTTTGAAGAAAGGGGGGTGTGTGCGTGGATGTTAGGAAACGATGTACTTGTAGCTCTTTCAATTCCCTGCAAAATTCCCCATCGGTATCAGACAATGTACCCCTGCAGTTGTTGTTCCCTTGCACCATTCTTCAGTTCTTCAGATTTTCTGCCTTTTTATTGCCATTTATAGAGACCTGTCTGATATTGATGCCCTTTAATGCTGGGAAGGTCTCCCAGACTCCTGTCTCAGTTTTCTGGTCTGTAAAATGCATGGAATAATTCCTGTCTATCTTTTTTGAGATTCAGGATCTGAGTGTTTGTAGTGTTTTGAGAGCATCTTCTGAAAAATATCATAGAAGGGCGCTTTTTCATTGTGTTTTCATCATGTTAATTTCGTTTCTTTTGAGAAGCTGTCATATATATGTTTGTTTGTGTGTTTGTCATGTGTCTCATAGATATATATATATATGTCTTGAATAACGGCTTGCATGAATATATAGATTACATTTAATTATTATCATCCTGCATTACTCAAGGGTATTAGGATGTTAATACTATTGAGTACTTATTCAGCCCGAAGGTATTTTCTGTTTCAATGAATATTTTCTCTATTTTTTGCACAGGCAATTTTAGATGCAGGCAAAGAAAGCAGTTGTCCAGAAGGCAGAGTGGCAGGGTTAGCAAAAYACTTCCAGTAAAGGACAAACATAACTCTGCTGCATCCTTCTGCCTACGTCTGAATGTTGTGTCCCTGGCTTGAGGGGGAAGATGGAAGGAACAGTTCTGCTAGCATGGAGCTGAGTTGCGTTGCCCTTCTCCAGCCTAAACTGTCACACTGCAAGGCAGGTTTTTTGAATCCTGGCTTGGCCTGGGACAGAAGAGGTGGGAAGGGAGTGATCTGAAGTAGCGTGCCTGGACAAGCCTTCTGATATGATCCAGATCTGGGGCAAAGAGCACTGAGCCTATACATGCTGCGTGTACGTGTGTATGTATAAAATTATGGTCATAGACTTCAAAATTGAACTGTGTTGTGGCTAGACTTCTTGGTAAATTGGATTTGTAGTGCAAACAGACCCATCATCATTAGTTAACTTTTTCCTACTTTGTATTACAAATTCTCAAGATTTTATTATGAATCTCACAGTAGTGGTTGGTTGAGATTGTTCATGTACTTCTGCTAGTGGAGTTATTTCAGAGTTATAGTATCTTAAGGAAAAACTTTAATCTCCAAGATTGGAGAGCATCTGAATGCTTATGACACAAACCAGAAAGCAAATCCGAATATAGTCCTATCTAATGTCTTTTTAACTCTTTCTTTGTATCCTCAATGTGCTGTGAGTTCTAAGGAGAACAAAGGGTGGACATTGTTTGGCCTTGCTCATTCGCCTAAAACATCTTTCTGGTTTTCTGGTCCCCAAAAGATAATGCTGCATACCGGCAAGGTGGAATTGGCAACTATCTGTATCTAGATTATCTTTTAATTACCTGAATCTGATGACATCCCCACAGAACATCAGAAAAAGCTTGTAACTTAATCTGTGGAATTTGTGCTATTGTGACCTCTTCAGGTTCTGTTGAGTAGACGAGCTTGAACCGTAAAGTTCATATCCAGCCTTTTCCCAAATTGAAGAGCGTTTAGGTCTGCGGGTTTGCAGTGGGTCTTCATTTGTTCTTGAGGCTGGCTCTGGCTGTTCGTAATCAGAATAGAAACTGTGACAAAACGATGGTGGATCTTTCTGGTAGTGGTCATTGCAGATATACATAACGGTTTGTACCGCCAAGAGATACAGCTTCTTGCACAGTGAAGATGACTCTTTTAGATTTACAGCGTTGTTCCTTGAAGTATAATGAAACCTGAAGCACTTTCTTTGCCTCCAAAGCAGCAATTTTCAGGAGTCCCTGCCCTGTCATGATCTAGACATGCCAATTGTGTTGCTCCTATTTATATTTGCTGTTAGTATTCAAAGCAGTTTGCATTCCTGCAGGAAGTTTTGTATTTATTATTCGTATATCATACCTTCTCCCTAGTTATTTGTGCCTCTTCCTCTTCCTGTTTGAAACACCAGTGCAGGGTCAGCTCTTGGTGAAGCCATTGCAGGCAGCAGTTCCCTCAGTAACAATTCCTTCCTTGCTCAGAAGCCTAAAGAGCCATCRAGATGGAGTTTGGACTGAAATCTAGGTAATCTCTGATGTTTGCTCCAGCCTGTTAGAAAGGTCAGCTTTTATATCTGAGATGGAGTTTCTTATTTCAGCACTCATCTCCTCGTGTATGTGTCTGTCTGTCTGTCTCTCTCACCCTGTGCTTTTGCAGAGGGGAAGCACAGAGAGGAGTGGAATATTTTTCCATGCTGCTTATACCAATGTGTCCGGCTCCTTATTGAGCTTCACATTTTAAAAAGTAGTGCGAGATCTGCATCTGTTAGTCTTGCAACACCCTGAAGAATAGCTGTTATTTGCCTTTTACTGGCACAAGAAAGACCTGAGTTATCCAGTTCAGAAAATAAATTACTACAGGCCTGATTTGAAGCTATGCTGCATTCCTGTTATTTTGTTGTCTTCGCTGCTCTGGCACTATTCAGTACTCCCTGCTCTATAAAATAGTTCTTTAAAACACCCTCACTAAGCTCAAGAGAGACCAAAAGTTGTTCACCAGGACACAGTCCCAGCTAACTTTTAAGTAATGAGCTGGCATCTGTTTGTTTCTTTCCTTCTGTTTTAAATACAGTGCTAATACTTTACAGTAAGTTGTAGAACATACCAAAAGTTGAGTCACAAGTAATTTTTCAGATTTACCCGTCCCGTTTGTGGTGCAAACCAGTGATACTTTTAGTCCATTACCTGACTCAAGCAAAGGGGAAGGATTTAAAAAAAAAAAAAAAAAAGGGCAAAAAKAAAATAAAAAGATCTATGGATTTTTTGGGGGGGGAGATTCGGGGGTTTTGTTATAAGACCTTCAAGCCCATATATATRTAGAATGTATAGCAGTCAACTATTACTGCTAAATTGTATGTAGACATTGCCCAGCTGAACCACTGGAAGACTCTGAGAGCACTTGGTGGTTTTAATCACCCTTCATGCAGTGAGTTCAAAGCAGTAGGAAAGCAAAATACTGAATCCCACAACACACTTACGGGGTAGGCATTATGCCTGTTTTGAAAACGGGGCACAAAGAATTTATTATATCAGTAAGCAGTCACAGCTACTTAGCRTCAGAACTGGGATTAGAAAACATGCGACTGGACTTCTGCTCCCTCCTGTTCCCTCTTGAGAATGAATTGAGGTGAAAAGTTAATGGTAAAATAAAAACTCTGAACCCTTTGTTTCTCTGAAAATATATTTAGGGACAAAAGGATGAAGGTGGAAAGAGACAAGTCCGTGATCATGTTTGCTTTGGTGTAACTCCTTTAGGGTCAATAAAACCAGACCTGCATTAAATCTTACTCAGTCTGGAATAAAAACTGAGTAATATTAATAAAATTTAGAATCAGAACTTACATTGTCAGGCTAGTTTCTACACTGAAGTGGATATCTAATGTTCTGGAGGAGGAGAAGGAGACAAGTCTATGATGCAGCTGGAGTATAAGCAGTCCATTACATGATACTCATTTCATACATGGAATTTTAAGGCTTGGTACAGCAGATTAGGGTTATTTAAAAAAAAAAAAAAGTAACATTTTTGAGAAGCAATTTATCGTAAAACAAGCCATAGTCAGTTATCCTTAATTAGACCCAGAGAGTAGCCAATGGCAAAAGAATTTTGTTGAATTAATATCGCTACTGCTGAAAACGCTTTTCTAGTTCATACATGTTTTGATGATTGCAGGAAATCAGACAGCATAACTAAAGGGGTATATGCCATAACTGCCATTCTGCCTGCAGAAGCTGTACGTCTCCACACCACACAGGGCATTTGTCCTGGTTCTGGCTGGGTGTTTAGTTGCTGGCTAGGGTTAAACCATGACAGCATTTTGCAAATTAGCATCTGTCTAAACATGGAAGAATTTTTACCAAGATTTGGATATAATTGAGCAATTATCTTCAACCTGTCACACACTCTGCTCTGCTACTGCACCTTGGTGTGAAGTCCAAACATCTTGCTCTGAATTATTTTTATCTTTGTTTTAGGAACTCTACAAATAACATCCCATTCTTCCCTGAGAAAGTCTCTGCGGGGCGACTGTTCCCCCTGCAGCATGTCAATCCCAGCGTGTAGCATCCGAGAGCTCCTACCCTCCTGCCCCATGCCTAGATCTGAAGATGCATTTCCAGCCTGACCTGAACCAGCTTATTGCTTTTTCGCTCCTGATTTCCCACAATGTTTGCTCATACACCTCAGTCCTGTCCAGAAACACTTTTCTAATTTAGGCCTCGTTTCCCATGTGTTTGCCCATGTATCTCACTCCTCACTGGAAGAAGCTATTCCAGTCATGGGGCTGCAGAAAGCCTACTGGCACACATCTGTTCTCTTGACTAAAGCATAATTTGCTCCTCTTCAGTGTTTCTCTAAATTAGATTAATGAAATTCATTCCTAACATTACTATCTTCGCAATTTATTACTGAACTCCACAGTGGAGACTCGGTTGTGGTTTCTTGAGAAACACTTTGGATGAAGCAGTTATGATGGAGTCCAAGGAAAATGCATGATCCTGTGAATTTTAATAGCAAGTCTAGGAGATGATATAAAAAAATTGCTAGCTGCTGTGAACAATTAATCTAGAGCTGCTGTGAAATTTCAGTTGGTTGTCCAGAAGACATTAGCTGGTTTTCTCTGCTGCGTGTATATGTAGTTTGTAGGATGCGCAGCAAGTCTCAGAAGATTTGACCCAACTGTGGTCACTTGGGTTAAGTTGAATGAGGTGCAAAAATTATTTAGCTTTGTTAAGTTTAATTCTTAAATGCTTTCTAATTGTGAAATACCTGAAATATTGTACCATTCCCAAGGTTTTCCTAAAGTTTAATATCACTGAAGGTGCCACAGCCTGTTTTTATTCACCTGACATCAACTCTCAACATTTCTGTAGTTCTAGTAGGAGTTGTAAATATAATGGTGTACCCAAATAGCTGAATAAATAATGTTTTTTTGGTGGGTTTTTTTTTTTATGTTTACAAATATTTACATAAAAACTGAGGTACCAGCAACAAAGAAGAGTAACCTGGTAGAACCGACGTCATTTCCAGTGGAACCAGTGGAGCTATTCTCAGTGATCACCAACTTCCCAAACAAATTGATACCAAATTTTAAAAAGAAAAGGCACACCTTTGGGTTTGAATTGATTTGCTTTTGCAGGAGTTTCACTGTTACCAGTCTCTTAGTTTGATTTGTTGTAGTATTGGGAAAAGGTTTGCCAAAACAACCCTGCAGCATTGATCCTCCCTGCAACACAGAAGAGATAACATGCTTCTCCAGTGCTGCCTTGTGCACATATTTAAGCAGTGACCTTGAAGACTGGGTTGTTATCTCAAGAGGTGAGAAATTAGCTTGAGTATAGTTTCATGGGTCCGTGATTTTGTTTGGACAATCTCAAATACTATTTTTCTGTATTAGACAAAGCCAAAGGGGGATGTGTCATGCTGCGGTCTCAGCACAAAAATGACTCCTTGCATTTTTCTGGGTTCATTTTCCATCCTGAGTCCTAACTTTCAAAGAGGTTTCTAATGATTCATATTTCCAAGGAAAGTACACTCCAATTTAAGCGAGTTAGGTAGGTAAATAGAAATCTGCCATTTTAAAATGTGACATAAATGCCAATTTTATTGGGGAAATACTGACTAACTATATTTCCTAGTGGAAGGATTTAGAGAGGATAYGGAGGCCGAGACAATGCCACTGAAATTCCAGAATATCTTGAGCCACAAGATTATTTATTTTTTTCCTCCAAATGTTGAAGAGAAGAAACTTGGCTGATTTAGCTGATGTTCCCCCCCTCCCCTCTTCTTTCTCCTGGGTAATATCAGATCAGACATGTTTGGAAAACAATCATGCACACGCATGTATTTTTTTTTTTCTGTTTTATTATTGACTATTTCTCTGTAACTCGTAGACAATTTTTTTAATGTGCTTTTGTGGAAGAAGCACGTAGGATAATCTAACTACTGAGTAGCAAGGCTTCCTAAAATGCTATAGCAGTTTTCAAAAAGTGSTAATAAAACTTCATTACACAGTGCACCATCATGCATTTTGTATAGGTTGCATTTTTTTTTTTTAGGAAAAAATGCTTCAGAATACCTTAGTTTATAAAAATGTATTGAACATTGTAAGTGGAAGGATGTTAAAGTTTAAAGCTCTTACTGTCTAACTTTGCAGGTTGAGGAGACAGATGAAATATCCCCAAAGCAATTTTCCTTTACATAAAAAATATTGCATTGTGTTAGAGGTATGTTGATATGTTACAAATCTCAAAAGCTAGATGGTAAAACTTCCACTTTCAGTCCGACCAGACTAAAAGATGTTGACTATTAAAACAGTCACCGGTACAGCAGAAAAATACTACCCAGCATTCAGACTGGTGTGCTTAGCTGTACCTGGTTTATTTTGTATGTTTGTTGCATTTTAAGGGAGGCTGAAGCTACTGATGGGTTTGAAATATTATAAATATTTCTGTTAGAAATAGATTACTGGCTAAATTGCAGGTTAGGYTGAAAAGGGTGCAAATGCAGTTCAGTATATGAAAATGTCTAAAATGTRATGTTGATATATACCTACAGCTTGTAGTACATATAATTCGCAGCTGTTCATTCCCACTTGTTCTTTCATACATTTCTGAGGCCTGGGTCACAGGGAAGTGAAACTGATGGTGACTTGAGAGGCTGTTTGTTTCAGCAGCTGGGTGTTTTGTTTTCTGGATGATTTCTACTCTTTTTTTTACAGCTATTGTAGCTATAGAGGATGATAACTGAATTTTGTTCATGAGAACACTCTGAAATCACCAGGGGCATGGTGTTTACTAAATGGGCCTTGGTTGCACTAAATAATGCTGCCAGCGCCTAGTTTATTTCTGCTTTCTTAATAGGCTTCTCCTCATTTTGTAAAATTATTGGTATATTGGTTTGATTGTCAGGCTTCTGTGCAATATCAGTTACTACCCTAATACTCTACAGACCTGTTAAATTGCCTTGGGCAAATTGGAGGATGGAAGTATATATCTAAATTCCCTGTTACCCTGTACTCAAAATCTACTGACTGCTATGTACACTGAAATAAAGCTACATGATTATCTAAGGATAGCCATTATAGATAAGTATAAAAATCCCATCCGTCTCTGAAATGTGTTCAGTGAAAGGCAGCAGCTACCATAACACAGCAAGAAAAGAAAACTTCTCTAAAAAGCATTGCGTAAAGCATGCTGTGATCTCTAACATCACTGTAGGCTAGAAAAGATTTGCTCCGCTTCTGTGATGCTGATAGAGTTTGTTGAGTATAAAACAGTGTAAGCCATGCGATGCCGTCTGGTGGTGGTGTTAGTAGTTACCTGCCTGTAAAGTTTAAATGAATAGACAAGGGGGAGCAAATATTCCTGTAGTCCTCCCTTGCCTGCCTAAAAAGTAAACAGAAAGGCTCCAGTGCTGCAGGGCAGGCAAGGAGGTATGGTTTGCAACAGAGAAGCGTTGATGGGATTTCTAGCACATCCTAAAACTGCTTTCTGCTGCTTCCACRAGGCACCGAGGAGCAGTCTGAACTAACACTGTCCTCCCTCTAAAAATGTTGGCGTAGGGTCACGGTGTGGGATAAGGTGGAGCTAGGGAGAGTGTTTTAAAAACCGTTCAGCAAAGCTGTAAATTACAGTAGCCCATTGAGCTGTTCCAGTTTGCATCCAAGACCCAGCAAGTCTCCTGTGACCCATTGCCTTGAAGGCTTGAAGGAATTAATTGCAAGGAATCTGAGGAATTAATAGAATTAATGACATTGAGATTGAGTTGTGCCTTATATGCTATACTTCTCCAGGCCTGCGTGTGTATATTACTATAAACAGTCTTTCTGATGGGCTTGTCAAAACATCAAAATCAAATAAAAATGCTGGTACACTAATTATCAGCTTGAAATAGGCCATGAGCCCTAGATAGGGCTTTGTTAGGAGTATTTCATTAGTTTAGTTCATATTCCTATTTAGTTGTTACGAAAAAACTAATATAGACAGGTGTAGAAAAACTAAATAAAATAAACCCCAAATATAGAAATAATAATAAATATATAATTTGCTGGATAGATATTAGATCATCCTGAGGTGTCCTAGAGTGCTCAGGTGAGTATGAGCCCTTCCAAATTTGTTCTTGAAATCAAGGTTTAGGAGTGGTAGTAAAGATTTGTGATATCTTTAGTCAGTTTGCTTAGTGTCTGAGCATCTGTCTCTACAACAGAGGTAACAACACATTTGTTCCACCAGAAGGTGGTGAGATTTAATGTCACAGAATTTTTGTAGGTTTGAGTAAATCTGAAGCGCTGGATGAAGCAGGATAGGTGCGTGGCAGAAGGTCTGAACTCAGCGAGTGAAAGGAGGGAGCCTTCAGTCTGCYTTCTGATCTGCTGATGAAAGCTAACGAGTGCCAATAAACAAAACTAGGTTTTTCATTGAGAAAAAAGTAAGGATAAATTTTGACTTCCTTGCAATCCTATTAAAGAGTAGGAGACGTACTCAGCTCTCCTCTCAGCCTGGAGCACACTGGAGCAGAACTGTTCTATACTACTTTGTTGATGTTCCAGACAACCCAGTTTCTTCCCCATCCTTTGAAAACAAACAAATTAAAGCAACCAAAAGCCCTGTTGCTGAGAACAGCGCACGATGTAAGAGTGAACTGTGAATTCGTAATTTTATTTTATTTATTCTTTTACGAGACAATTTGCCATTCATCAGAAAACTCCCTTTTAAGCAGTGGTGTTTGCCGCTTTGAGAGTGCAGAAGGCCTTGGCTGTAAAAGTTGCCTGTGGATTACAGCGATTTCCTGCGAGGTACTCGGCGTTGGCTCAGCCGGTATCAGACCAGCCTCTTACCGTGGTACACGGCTAGCTACGCACAGGGGCAAGCTCAATTCGGAACGCCATCGTTGGGCAGAGGCTGCAGGGGAGGGTGGAGGAGAGGGAAGGTCTGCTGGAAAGCAGCCCGGCGCTCTGGGCGACTGGCAGGGTACGAAGGCGGGTGGCGATCCCTCTGGGGGGGTGTCTTRCGCACGTCTCTGCAAACAGGTCTGCGCAGGCTGCTGGATGTGAAGGCCTTCCAGGCACACAAACCTTTCTCGCCGAGCAGCACAGCGCGAGGGTTCTGCGGCGTGGATTTTGAAGGTTACGTTTGTGTTGGCTGCGTTCCTTGTTCACAGAGGAGGAAAGGCTAAAGACCTCAGGCTATCGCTGGGTGGTAGCTATTTCAACTCGAAGACGTGTAGCTGCCTGAGAACAGCATGCTTTTGTTTTGTTTTGTTTCTTTTTTTCTTCTGGTGGAAGTTTTATTAATTCATTGTGATTATTTTTAAGCAGTTGGCAGAGATGCGAATAGACGCTTTACTTCTCCAGAAGGCTTATGGAATAGAATTGCATAACTTTGTACTTTTCCTATGCAAAGCAGAATAAATTGGATGTAAATACCGTGGCCAGTCTCTGAAAGATTCCTTGGTTTCTTCTGACTCCTATTTATACCCAGTGAAATACAGTGACTATAAAATGACCTCTGCTGCTATGAATTGCCTCACTGAGGGAGGAAAGAGGAGAAGCTTGGGTAGAGATACCGTGGCAAAGCAGGAGCTGGAAGTCCTGTCCTAGGAGCTCTAATAACGTTGCAGCTAGCAGCAATGTGTCCTGAGCAACGGGTCTCTAATCTTTTGAAAGGTGTTTGTGAGCCTTCCAGTGAATCATTACTTTCTTGTTTCTATGCTGTTAGACTGTTTAATTGCCCTTTTTTTCTTCCTGGATGTGATGAAAATAGGTACAGCTGAAAATAGGTACAGATGAAATTCCTCTGAGGCAAGGCCAACACTTGTTGCTAGATTGCTTGTAGGATTAGGAAGTGTTTCTCAATAGGTTTCCAGTGGTTTGTGTGTATATATCTGTTACTCAGAGAATTATGCCAAATTCTGGTGACATTGCTCGAGATGAGAATTCTAACAGCTCTCGGCACAGAGGCCTCTTCTTTGCCTTCAGTCAGGGCAGCTGCTATGCCTTTGTGTCTGAAAACATCCATCTACTTCCCTCTAACGTGAGCATCACCCTTACAGCCTATGCCTCTGTCATGTATAAACAAAATGGCTGTAACAGGTACTTTTTCTTTCAGCTGATTTGGATTAGCAACAGTTGTTAAACGTGGGCACTTGTCTATTGCTTATGCCTGCAGCGAAGGAGCTTTGTGCTTTCTTTGTTAGCTACAACCATTTTAGTACCACATGTAAAATGACTTTTGAGTATCTTTGTTAGTTAGGCCTTGATTAAAACACCAGAAGTGGTGTTTGACTTTGAACACAGGAATTTCATTTATTATAAGGCTTTTTGCTTGTGATGGCTGGGCTCTGTAGAGTACTTGACATTATTTTCATTCTTCCCCACAGAAACGTGAGATGCTGGGGCCGGCGGCCGCTCAGCTTGGGAGTACGGGACACCTACTGGGACGAGTACTGGGTGGGCRTGGTGATTTGCTTGGGTTTGAGATGATAAACTGTTGGGTTTTCTCTTCTGTATTTGGTTTGTATGAGCCAAAATAGTTTATATTTTCTAGGAATGAAGATATGTGTATATATCTAATCTCCTTTCATAGCAATAGTTGTGATATAAATATGTTTGGTTTGGTCCCGGAGCCCAGAACTGTCTCGACKGAGCAGAGGCTTTTCACCAGAGAATCCCGCTCTCCTGCGAGGTGAGCCCCTGCGGAGCATCGCTGCAGAGCCAGCTGCGAGTGCCCAGTAGCTGTGGGCACTTGAAATTCTGTCTTTAAAACTCTTCTTTTGTTTAGGAGTTCTCAGTACTGCAGTTCAGACTTTTCCCTTTTCTGGCTGTAACTCCCTGATTTCACTGAAAATGCTCAGTTTTAAGGAAGTTTTCTTCCTTGTGAATATTAGGTACAAGTCCTGCTGAGGTCGTTGACAACTTTTGACAGCTTTTGTGGCAAGTGGCTACTGATGCTGAAGAAAATCTCCCTGAAGAAACAGGAGTTGAAGAAAAAGCTAATTCAGTACGTAGCTTAGATGAAGATCACAAACACCCTATTACTGTGACAGGCGGTGGTAAWTTAGGGTTCTTCCTCAAGCAGACTGATGCCAGTCTCGAGGAGCTGTAATAGGTTCCCAAGGAGAAGGCTGTGGTTCTCACAGCTGTTTGAAGCATGCTGCTTGACCCCAGTTTTCTCACTGTTCCCTTTTTCTGTTTCCAGGATTGCTGCCTGCCCCATCTGGCTTTGTGGTATTGCTTGGTGCACTTTCCTAGTGCCTTGACAATAGTCACCATTGTTTCAACCCGTTACTGACCGCTTGAATGCCTCATTAAAAGTTCTGTGCTTCAGGGAAAAGKAGAGGTGCCTTCTCAGGGACCGGTATGAAGAATGGCTGGGGATCAGTAAAATGTCTTTTCCTTCTCCAGCATGCTGAGTCAGCATCCCAGCCCYGCTGATTGTCACTTGTACTTGGTGCTCTCTAGTGACATTGCTTGAGTAGAGTGAAAACCACAAAATACATGGACTAATGAGGGCAGAGTCACTTGGGATTATTGCAAGTGTCCTTGTGCTTGCTCTCCCAGCTCAATAGGAAGCCTTTAATAAGAGTTTTCCTAAATAGTGTTGCATACGAAATGGGGAATTCTGCTCTGTTCTTTTAACAACAGCCATTTCATAAAAGAGTGRGTTTTTTTCGCCTCTTGGTACATTCCAGAAGACTTCATACCTTTGCTGGTTACTGATTGATAGTTCTGTGCTAAGCTCCCTTTAATTTTGCAATAAACTAACAAGGAGGCTAAGACCACAAGTTTACAGAAAATGACTTATTTACTCAACTGGATTTACAAGGATGACAAAGTCAGATTTAGTAGTTTCAGTGTGGTCGTAGGAAGGGCAGGAGGAGTACTTAAAAAATTGTACTGTATAAATAACCAAACAAAAAATAGTTTGCTTATTCTTCTGTGKAAAGCAGTCATATTTCAGTTCTTAGGCCAACTCTCTCCCAGGACCTGCAGGGGCTTTCCATATATGCAGGAACTGTGCTATTCCCAACAAATGGGGGTGTCGGGAGTTTAGGTGCCTTAAATAAGTATTTTTACTTTTCTAATGTGCTTCCAGAAAACTGGCATCTGCTGAAGTCATATCAGTGGAAGGAGATTCTATTTTCACAACAACATGTAAAGATTTCAAGATAATATAAACAGTGGTGTTGACTTCTGGATTAATCTTAGAAGTAGCAATGACCTGTCTAGAACATGAACACTATTTTCCTTGAGAATTTCTTGTTTCCATTTTTTTCCAGKTATTGGCACCTATAAAAATTGGGGAAGTGATCAGAAGAGTAGGCATTTTTTTTAATGAATTAAAATTAGGAACTTGAAAGTGTGTTCCCACCATCTSCTTGTGCTTATCTCCAGGTTTTCTGACTGTAAGGAAAAGGATTCTTCTTGCTGTCGTAACACTTCTAATGGTTAGAAGGGGTTATTTTACAATCTAAGGTTGCTGTGCTGAAGTAAAAATCTTCATAAGATTGGGAAATTGTGTGGTCAGTCAATAATGTGGTATTTTAAGTAGTAGACTTTTTCCCAGAAATGATTTTGAAATTTGAGTTAATTTCTACAGTGTTTGTAATTCTGTCGGAATTGGAAGGCTGAGGACTGTAAATTTTCACTTGTTAAATAGCTAGCTTAACCAGTTGCAAGTGAATAGGCTGAAAAGTTAAAGGCAATGGTTTATTGAACTCCGTAGGAGACTGTGTGGGGCAAGTTTCCAGTGTTACTGAAGCTGTCTAGCTGACCTTTTAGTCTTTTTTTCCTCTTCTTTAAGCAGTGGAGTATGTTTTCCATTCACGCACAGCCACTGGCTGAAGAAGCCCTACACTCTTCAGTCATCACAAGGTAGAAACAGAAAGCAATAACACAACCTCCGTACCTGTTGCGCATGTCAGGACACAGTTTGTGTGGAGAGGTGYAATGTTTTTTGTGACTCTTGGTGCCTTAGTGGTAATGAAAGTACCTCTGGTAATGAAAATATTTTGTTCCATTAGTTGATGGTGGAAATAGGAGCTCCTCTTAAAATACTGGGTATTTTAAGATGTATTTTAAAATACTATGTATTTTAATATGATAACATTAAAATATCATGTAGCAACATTCTCACTGTTGAGTGTTCTGCTGGAAGATAATAAACTCGTGATTGGCATTGAACCTCTTAAGTGGAAGCTATGCTTGGCTGGTAATGATGTCCAGTATCTGACAAAAGGAACCACAACAGAGGCAACTTTTCTTTACCTACTTAGACTGAGGACTTGGCAGGTSTCCTGTACTAAACAGGGTAAATCTAATCTGTACTTTAATGGCAAATCTCCAATGAGAAGTGGAGGAAGTGCTATGGCTAATCCAGTGCAAGGCACTCTTTCCAATAAGTCTGCTTGGACTGGTGACCCCAGCCTGTTTCCAGGTGCTGTTTAGCAGTGGGAAGTGGTTTCTTTCAAGTGTAGCACGTAGCAGACCAAAGGGAGATACTCTAATCTTCTTCTTCATAATGTTGGTGATTTGTAACATATGGGATCATTAAGATCAGAACTAGCATTATATTCTGTGCGCACATGTATGACACAATATGTGAGGCTCAGCTGATTCTGTCCATGCACAAATGTGATTACTTGTCAGAAAGTCACACAGCCGTTTCACTCCATACCTCCTTTGTCTACCTGTATATTCTCTCCAAATCACACTCAGGCTTAACTGTTCCCTCAGACACCTATTTGCAACTCTCTGAATACGCTGAACCATTTCAAAGCATGGCAGAACGGAGTGTAAGCAYGTCTTTCTGGCTGGTGAAGGAGACTTTGGGGAGAAGCTAATACATTCTTYAGATGTGACACTGGAATCGAGTGGTATCAACATTCAGGGCTTCAAGTTGAATGTCTGTAGGAYTGGGGACTGCTGAAAACACAGGGTCTTGTTTCAATGGCACTATTCACTGCCAAAGTATTTGTGACCMAAGTTTTACTCTGGGAAAAATAAAAGAAATCTTAGCACTTTCTAGTAAGGGCATGTGATTGAAGTTTTGAAGATAGATGTATGTATTCAGAGGAGTTCTCTAAATCTGAATGCCTTAACTTTTTTCTTCACAACTGGAGCTGAGTAAGGGTCAGCTTTTTTCCTTTTGTTAGCAATCCGTAGCTTGTTTGAGCCAGTGAGAGTTTGGAGGACTCTGCACACCTGCAGAGTGAGGTTCAAACTGTATTATGGTAGGTGCACAAAGATGAATATTCGTTGTTTGATAACAGGAGTACCTATACCCAATGGAAGAATTTTGCAGTAAGYGAAGCTGCAGAAGTGTGACAGGGAATTTGATGTCAAATTTAGTGCTTAGCTAACAACCTCTTGGTTTGTACTTATGGGAGAACYGAACCTCTGTGTTGGCTCTGCAGGCTTGCAGAAATGAAGAATAATTTTCAGTTAATTCCAAAATAAGCATTCTGTACATGCACATGGCTTCGTCTCAGAGGAAGTGTGCTTATTCAAGATAGTATTTAAAGGTGTATTTAAGCAAATGTTTAACTATCAGTGAAGTCATGGAACTAAGAATACACTTAATTCCCATCCTCAGAGCAAGCCAGAGAGGAACATTCACTTGGGTAGGACTCTGCGTTTTTAAACTGACTTTTTAAACAGTATAACAGGGTGTCTAGGATATTGTTAGTATTTAATAGTTATTGAAGGACACATCAGGAACTGAAATCTAAGTTCAGAGGTGTAGCTTGATTTAAACATAAAGGGTGAAGAAGTTTTACAGTCCTACAGCGAACAGTGCTGTGGAGTTCCTGGTTAAAGAGGAGGCCAAAAAACCTGAAAGATAAAAAAAAAATGCAGTTGCATTATTCTTGTTCATTTTTCTTTTGATTTTTGAAGCCTTTAAAGTTAGCTTCCTTTGAAGGAGAGCAATATGAAATATGGTGTGCTTARGTATTTTTTTTCATTTAAAAAAGTTCCTTAAGCACAGTAGCTTTTCTTTAAAATGTGGTGTATAAATAATAAAATACGTGATGGCACAGTACAAAGATTATCTTGGCACAGGTCTGGGATGACTGCATTGCTTACAGAGCGTTTGACACTTGTGAATAATGTGATCATTGCATAAGTGTGCCAATGAAAACTTCATACCCCATCGGTACATGTGTGTGTCTAAGTTTGTTAGTATGTTCTGTTTCAGCACATTTTCTAGTACCTGATTGAGGACAAGCTTCAGTGTTGTGCCATATTGTTGGTGTATCTTATGCCTGGTTGCCAGAAGAGCCTCAATGGACAAGTGTGGCTGTGGGTTTTGTGACACGGTGAAAACGAAGTGAAAACATGTTAAGAAGAAAAGGTCTGGCATCCTGTTCCTTACCCCTCCTGACTCTTGCCTGCCCCCTCCTTTCATTTGCCTTGAACCAGTTTTGATGTTCATCCTATCACAAGGATGAACTCTCTCACTAAAATGAAAGATAAGTACCCTGGCAAGAAGAAAGGAAAAAGTGACTTCTTTGTTATTAAATTGAATCTCACCTTGTAATCTGATGAACAGGACAGCCAGCAGTGGCTGCAAGGGGTTGTGCGTGCCCGGCCCTTTCCTGTCTGCTTTTGGGTGCTTATAGGTGCATGCAGCAGCTCTGGGGGAAACAGCAGAGGGGTGTGATGCGCTTCTTGTGTGTTTGCTGYTGGCAATATTGCAAGTTTTACCTTAAGAACCTTAGCCTAGGTGTAAGGCCAAACAAGGCTGTTATCTCCATGCCTGCGTTCACTGCAGTGGTCATAAATGCCCAGTCCCAAAAGGTGCAACCTATGGTTAAGCTGGGCAGGCTGGTGGTAGCCAGCTGAAGTTTGTCCAGAGCTTGCAGTCAGTAGCAGAAGAGCATGAGGGACATCACTATGGGGCTCTGAAGGTCTTGAACTCCTCTTGAGTAGATGTAGATTTGACTTATGAACTTTTCAATTTAGTCCTGTTGATACAGTCCGTAAAGCTCTCGGGCACCACCGTGCCTGTTTACAAGCACTGAGATGGGTGGGCTGACGTGAGCAAGGAGGAAGAGTTGTGGTCTTGGTAAAGTTCACAGGCTCCATCACATTGATGGTAGCTCATGTCATGCTGCCTGAAGAAGACGCAATGCCCCGCAGCACCACCACTGTGGTTACAACTCTGATCTGATACAGCTTCTGTGGGATCTTGAAACAGAAAAAGAAAATGGAGAGTGTGTCATATCATACTACTGAAAGTGTTAGAAAGCAGGAGGAACCCTGATCAGAGGGAGGKAGGAGCAGCGGAGGGAAGAGCAGAGAAATTCCTCTTCCTTTTAGCAATGGCAAACTGTTAATTTATTCCAGTAGTATCATGAAACCGCATCCACAGAGTACTGTGTAGGATTCCTTTCTTCCTTCCTCCTGTGTCAAATACAGCTGACGACAGGCCATTAATTTCAAAGAGAGTTTGTTTGGAGTGGAGTCTGTTCTCAGTRCAAGTAGAAGGAACATTTTGATTCTTTAAAAAAAAAAAAAAAGTTATTTCTGAAGTCTTTGTCAGTCTGCGAAGTGGAGACCAATTGTAATTGCGGAAACTGCAGATGCTTAGAGATCCAAAGCATTAGGAGATAATTGTGTTTATACCTGTGCTCTTCTCTCTATGGTGTTTGCAGTATTTGCCTTAATGCTTTCTGTTATTAGAAAAAGTACATGTTCAAAGGTGCAAGAAACTGTTCATCTCTTGCAAGCAAGACCATTGCGCATGCTGTCAGAGGAGAGCACTGTGTGGCTACTACAGTCTGTTGTTTATCAGAGTCTTGTGATCCTGAAAAACACTGAAAAATCCTCTTGTGAAGAGATGGCCCTGTGGAATTTAGTTCTTGTGCTTCAGATCAGTGGGGATGTATCCCTCCCGCACCTTTCTCCATGGCACTGTGTTTCAGCCAAAGGAAAGAAGTGTGTAAGTTGYGTGGAAAGTACTAGGAAAATAGATTTCCTATTTGCCTATGAAGAAAATTATGCTTTTTGTAAGGAGCATCAAATTGTTCATTGAAGAATGAAGCTCTTCAGAACAGTAGTTTCATTGTAGGCAGCTGTTGTATCAACGTACTGTTGTTTAGTATTTAATATTTTTAACAATATCCCTTTTCCTGCACTTCTTGCAATTGTCTCTTTCAGTTTCTGCAGGCAGTTAAAAGTTTTCTGAGTGTTGAATTTGCTGGAGGTCAGAGTAGCGGGTTGCCTGGATGCTGTGCCTGGAGGATTCCAGTCCTCGCCTGGGCTGCTCTCTGCCTTCCAGTAGCTATAAAAATTCATTTCCCTTCCCCCTCTCCCTGTCTGTTTGCAGGTTATCTTGACGAATCAGATTACCACATCGTTGAGCAATGGCCTTGTGATCCAGGCAGACCTGGTGTCTCCAGCTGATGATTTGTCCCTGTCTGAAGGTAAGAGATCCCTTCTATCAGAACTGAAACTCTACACTGACACAAATCCGCATTGTAACTTGCAGTCTTCTGTTGATATACAGGGGTCTGTGAGAGTCGAGTTATCAAGTCTAACATAAAACAGTCTGGGAACAAAATTATTTTTCAGTTTCTCTGAAAATCCATTTATAAATTWAAAAAAGTAAGTGTATTAACTAAAAGGATCTGACATTTTCTAAGGGCTGGGAATGGATTTTTCGAGTCAGTTTGAATGTCAGTTCTATAACGTGTTCCTCAGCATTGTACTTTTTTTCACCTGCATTTAGAGCATTATTTTCTCAGTCTTCTGAAGCTGCTGCTAGGGTTAATACACAGGCTAGGCTACAAATTTATCTAATGATTATCAGTGATACCAAAGAGAAACAGCCAGTCGCAAATGAAGGAGAGCAAATACTCAGTCCTGTTCCTTGCATTATGCTTGTCTGGTTTTCAGGTACAGTGCCTCAAACTGCAGGTCTCAATATTGTGTGAATGTCATATGAGGTTTTGTGTGATGCCATATACTACTTTACATCTTCATGTTTCATTTTTCTGCACAGAATTAGAGACAAGCACACATTTTTGGGGTAATAGTGAGGACTTACTGTGCTAAGAAGAAAACATAATTCTGAATCAAGGTTTGCAAAGTAATATAATAATTTCAGCTTTCCCCACTTGCAAAGAATAGTCAGAGTAGTACCCTCAGTCAGGGACAGATGCAGAGAAGTTTGCTATTTAGAGTTCAGTTCATGCATAGACCCAAATGTATAGTGTAAAGCATTGCTCATCTTTCCTGCAAAGGCATGATAATTGCATGTAGACTTCCTACTTTGTATAATATGAGTATTACCCCTCTTTCCTTGTTGCACTTTCTGGTGGTTCTGGTCAGCTTATCTTTGTTCTGATTGATCACAAGCAGCCCTCTCAAGCTTGTCTGACTTAACAACAGCTTGGTGGCAAAACCAACTAAGCAGTGGTTAAAACTGACATTATTTCTGCAACTCATTTCAATGGACAAGAGAARAAGGTTGAAGATAAATTAAACAGAATGTCAAAGAGTAGCAAATAACTTCAGTGTAATGCCTTAACACTGATTGATGTGTTTACTTCATAATTTTGTCAATAGGAGCTTGGGCAAAGCACAGCCCATTAAATCATTTTGCAATTGTGCTTGTGGCTTTTGTTGGCTCCATCCATTGCCAAAGCATCTCTTAAGTTCATTGCTTGAATGTCACTCCCTACCTCTGTCAGAAGGAGTTGAAATTTGGTAACTAGATTTGGAAGAGGAAGGCATMATTTTTCATCTTTATGATTTCCTTCTTGGCACGAAGTTGTTGCACATTGTCTCATTAAGTGCTCTTGATCACAGTACTTGTGCTTTTCTTTGCCCTTCGGAATTGCTCTGTATGAGCTTCCTCTGAAAAGAAAGGCATAGCTGACTGAAGTKGAAGTAATAACAAAATATGTTCTCAGTAAAACATATTTTGTTCTTGTGGTTAAAATATTTGAAGAGTCTTTGGAAAAAGCATGGAGTAGTTGTAATCTTTCTAAATTTTCCTGCAAATATGAAGGATTCTCAGTGGTGTATGCGAGCCATACTTCAGTGAAGTATTCTGAAACCAGGACCATGTAAGAGATGGTATGATGATTTTTGTAGCAGTTAGAGCTTATTAGTGAAGCTATCATGTTGTGTCTAAACTGTCTACCACCATTATTTTTCATCTTTTAACCCATTTTAACTCATTTTAACAAGAATGAGTTAAAATGTGTCGGTGCTCTGTATGTGTGTTGTTTTCCTTCGTTTCTCTCATTCCTTGTTTTTAATTAAGGGTCTGAAGTGGTAAAATGTGCCAGCATGACACTTGTTGAAAATGCAAACCTTTGTTTAGCCTCAGAACAAGAACAGCACAGACAGCAGCAGTGCAGGCTCCTTCGGTAATTCAAGTTTTATCAAGGGATGCAGGGGTGATAAACTTCTTTCCTTCTCTCCCTTCCTTCCYTCTTCTGTTGACTAACACTGACACGGCATTTACATGTGGTGTTGTATAATGGGAGAGCACAGTGCATCTCCACACTACATGGTTTTCTCCTTCTGTCTTTCTTATCCATAATATGGCTGCTTCTAGATTTCCAGTTTCCTTCAGTTTTAACCCGTGCTGCCTACCTGTGAGAAAAAGTGGAATTTCAGGCCCATTCAGCATTTGATTTCCATGTTTATCTTGCTATCAGAAGATACAGGTATGGCCAGTGTTTTTCTTTTCTAACATCAAGGTGTTGACCTGTCCTGAGAAAGTCCCCCCTAATTTATTTCATGTTATTGAAATAAATTGCTATTGAACAGCCTGAAAGTGGCAATACTTTAATCTTCTGACAATCTTGGTACTTTAAGAATCCTTAATGAATTAGTCTTCTAGGATTAGTGTGATACTCATAATACTTACTGCTATTTTACAAGTGTAGAATTTGCAGGAAAGAGTAGTTAGGTGAGTAGCCCAACTGCACAAAGTGGGTATGTCGCAGAGGCAAGAATAGAGGCCAGATTCATGACTGGGTTCTTACCTCATTCTTCCTTTTCACTCATCACCGTCTAAAGCTGAATTTGAACCAGTGACCTAGATGTGAAAGGACCCAGAACACATTATTAGTCCTGTAAGCAACTCAGACCCCTTGGTTTGTATATGTCTAATATGTTGTTTTAATACTATCTGAAATCAGAGTCCCGTCACTGTAAATGGTTTGCTAAAAGGGTAATCTTTCGTAGAGGCAGAAATGAAAATTTCAAACTGAATGTGTTATTAGAAAGAAATTGAATGTTACAGTGGCTTTTGTTTTTGCTTCTGATTGTGCTTTAGAAGGGAATTGCTTGGGTTATGTGTTAGATTAGGCAAGAAACCAAGGAAGCTGTTCATCTGATGTGTGACAGAAAGTTAATATGATGAATAAGCTGAAAGGATATTGTCAAGCTGTTTCAGGCTCTAAGCTTGTCTTCTGTAAAATTGTAATCTAGTGCATGAAAACTTGTGTCCTAAAAATGTTAGATTTTTATGAGAATGTTAAAGGCTTTATAAAAGCAGCACCGACTGTAAAATCCTACCACTTACGTAGCAATGTAAGAACTGTTGCACTGTGTTTGTTGGTGTTACTTATAGGAAAGGTTATGTCCAGCTAAATTCCCAGATCTATGCATGCTTCTGCTTCAAGACAGAAAMCAAAATGCTTAGTTTGCTGCACATTGAAGTGCTGAAAAAAATACAAAAGCTTCTCTACCTGTGGGCTGAGTCCTTGCATTCATTTGGCCTTTACGTATTTGCCAGATTATCATCTGAAGGAGTTCGGTAAGTCTAATAATGTTTTTCTGCAGCTCTGAAGTTCTTAGGCACATAAGGCTGTCACTTCTTCCCTAGGAAGCAAGCTCAGTTTTTATTTGTAGCCATACCATTCTTATGTAGCCTTCTCGCAAACCCGGTCATTGTAGGGGATAGACTGGAGCATGTTGTGAATACTGCTATTTCATGTTCATCCTTGCTGTATGAAATAGCCTCTGTTTAGCTCTTCCGGTCAAAGGCAACTTTGAGRAGCCTTAAAGTTATTTTAGATTGCAGAGATGGTCAGATGAGCCCAGGACTATCACTAGGCTTCAAAATGTGGCCTGTAGAATTAATGCTTTATTATTTAAGCATGTAAAAAGTAGCCCTCAACCCAATTAAAAAATTTTTTTAATAATAAAAAAATAGATTTAAGCTGCATTAGGTTAAATGAACAGTAGAAATGGAGTGCAAACGTCCACAACAAAATATTTTTTATGATTGCTAATTAATGTTTTTAAACAAGTTATCTGTGGCTGTGACTGTACTGTTTTTGTTATTTTTGCAAAGTTCAGATGACTGGATTTTCCCTAATGTAGAAGGTCATTAGAAATTAATTCTAAGTCTGTGTGTTTGAGCGCTAGCTGGATGGTGAAGTTTGTTTGTTGCATTTGCGTGCTGCGAAGAGATAGGGCAGTACGACCTACTGGAGGTCCCTTCTAGTCCACCAGTGCCTATCCTATTAATATATCTGCCAGCTGCAAGCTCTAACTTCCTCTCACAGACATCAAAGCCAAACTCCATCTTTCTTGGGAAAAGCTCAGGGGCGTGTTGGTATGAACAAGAAGAGCATCCCCCTCCCAGCGAGCACAAAGTGTCAGGCAAAAAAAGGAATGCTGTCTCAGGCTTCTTCAGTCTCAGCTAGCACTTTTAAATATTTGTTTGGAAAAGTCAGAATTACTTCGTGTTTAAAGTTGTCTGTGAACTTGCGCTAGCTCTGGGGAGGCCARCGTTCAATCTTCTGCCATTTGTGCTCATCAAGCGGTTTGTCATAGCATTGTATATTTTTAGTGCATGATGTGAGCAATGAGTTTAGTCTGACCTTTTCATCTTTGTTGCTGTGATCTTGAATTCTTTTAAGCTGTTGAGCAGAAGTAGGCTTTCTTGTTGTGGAGACTGGAGAAAACTAAGCTACCATAATATCTCCCACCCACAAGATTTTCCTACTTTAGGGGCAGAAGATTTGAAGCTGGAATCCGTGGCTTCTCTTCTTTGCTTTGCCCTTGATCTCCTGTCAGTTTGTGGTTAAATCATTTTATTCTTCAAGCCTCAGTTTACCTTTTTTAATATGGGGATATATTTTTATTTTGCAACTTTTTTTTCTCTCTTAATATTTCAAGATATTTCTATGGGGAAAATAATGAGTTGACCTGCTGTTCACCCCAGAGTAAGACCAGTTCTGTAGTTTATTACTTCTCTCCCTTCAAATCCCTCTTTTCAGTCCTGGTGCCAAATGGAGAGAAAACACTGAAGGAATTACCAAGAGAACTGAGGGGCCCCCAGACATCAGAGGCTGTTGGTTGGTTTTGGTTTGTTTATTTATTGATTTATGTATACACTTAGGCGTAAGGTTGGACCTGCAGGTGACTTAATAAAAATAAAAAAGGATATTCTGTGGGAACACAAACATACCTGTTTTTCAGGAACTGTGAACTTATGAATGAAGCAGCTGTTAAACAAGTTTCTAAAACACTTCCTCCTTGTAGTTTTAAAGCTAATGCAGAATAGTGCCTGTCCTAGTGAAGTGCTCCAGCACGATATGAATTTAAATAGATTAGAAAGCATCATAACACTTTGGCGTGTTTTAGGCCTTTAATATTTTAGCTGAATGCTCTGTAAACCTGTTGCAGGTTGGTTTACACAATTTTGTTTGAAAGAGGAGATGGTTTGTCTTGGATGATTGAAACAATGGTGTTAGTTAATAATAGTTTTTTAATTAGGTCAATTCATAAATTAATATCCTATCTTTTTAATATGAATCCACTGACTTTCTGGGACCCAAGTATTTGGGAATAGTTACTAAAACCCTTTTTTTTGTTACCATTATGGAATAATCTGCATGGAGATTACTAGGTCTGTTTATGAAACTCAGGAACCATGTGGCATGGTGTAAGAAAGATCTTTGACTGTGACCCCTTATGTAGACCCTGTGAAGGTTAGTGAATTTTAGATGTGCAAAAAGGCAGTGAGTACAAATAACACTAGTGGTATTGCCAGATTATTTGGAAGGTGAATTCCAACAATTAGTCCATGCCTATGCACACTGAAGAGTACATTTCCCAACTGAGACTGGTGTGCAGGTATGAACCCTGAAGACTGAAACACATCACTGAAAAGGTAATGGAGTTCTCTTCTTGTTTTGTGGCTTATCAAGACAGTGAAGTGCTACAATATATCTTTTGCCCTCTGCAGTCATGATGATACTGGGAAGTGTAGTGAGATTTGCCTCTGTTTTTACTTTGATATGAATTGCCACTTCTCACTTGATGGTTTGGTTGCCACTCAGGCCCAAGGTCAACTACCCTCCCATGATGGGACAGGAGAGCTCGGAGAGTCCATCAGCCACAGGACTGTGCCTCCAGGTCTGAGCCCTGGGTATCTCTGACTTCAGTGTAGGAGTCGATAGAGTTACTCAAATCACTGATTCCCATTCATATGAGCTGTAATGGAACATCTGGAGTTGTTTCTTTCTAATTCTTTATTTTGCTGCTGGACTTCATGTCTCAGTTGTCTTTTAGGAAACTACCCCATCATAGACCCTGTAATCCCCATCACCAGCTAGCAGTGCTGTGGGAAGCCTTTTGTTCCTTCAGGCTGTTCTGTCTTTGAGTTACTTCTCCAGCTTCAGACCCTTCATGAAAAAGATTGTTAGGTCCACATACACTGAAAGGTGAGAAAGGATCTCATCTTCCTTAACCTGCTGGAAGTCAGGATAGTATGTAGCGCATCCACTTCAGGATAGGTAAGCAGTGGACACCAAAAAAAGGAGAGGCCTTGATAAAACTCATTAATACATGTTGGAGGGAAAAATGAGCCTCCTCAAAACAGGATTTTGTTCTTGTGCTTGCACTGTGTTCATGTTTCTGGTAACTCTGTGCTCCTAGCAGTAGTAGAGTCTGCACCCCAATGCTTCAGGGGAAGGAAAAAAGCCCTTCAGGCTGTTGAGAACGCCTGAAGGAAGTGCACCATCATTACAGAGCCTGGAACAAACGATATTAACCATTAGGGGAAATGATATTGTGAGTTGCGGTGGTGTATGGAGCAGTTAGATTTCATGATAACAGTGGTCATGTCAGCCTGTACTAATTTTGATGCTATATTTCAACAAGAGGGAAGTAGTGACATAATAACATCCAGTCAAATTTTAACGGCTTTTTAATCAAAAGATAAATCTCTCAGTAAAACAGTGTTACAGAGACTGTACATGTCTATGGACGTTTCAGGCTGAATGACATATGCATAATCACTTGATCTAGACTACGCAAGGGTTGAAAACTGTCAGCAGGAGCATTCAAAGGCCTCTATATATCAGTTTAAGAGAATCTCCATTCCTCATTTCCTAATTGCCACGATGATAGAATATGAAGTTTTACTGCTTTGTTGTGGTTTCTTTCTGAAGACGTGATATGACTTACAATCATTAATCAACAATTTGTAATCCAAAAACCCTTCAGGTACATTTGCTGGGAATCACTCATCTATATAATCAGAGGCATGATAACAGAAGTGCTTACAGTCATAGTTGAGTGGTTAGGAGTTACCACCTCCCAGCTGCTAAGCAACTTACCTCAGCTGAGGCAAAGTGCGACCGAGTACATGTTGCACCTTCCAATGCAAAGTAAAATGGGTTTGCATGAATCCTGCTACCCAGACTAGTTTATTCCTGTTTTCCTTTAACTGCAGTAAGCTGAGAGCATGCACGGGTCAGTCACTGAGTTTCAGTTGATGGCATACAGCTGTAAAGCATTGTAACAAGATTGCGACTGGTCATCTCCTTATGCCCTACAAATGTTTGAAAATAAGATGAACTCGTATTTYGGTGTGGGTGAATATAGAAACTGTGTTCTCTTATACACTGGAATTTAGACTTTTCTTTATACCATAAAAGTAGCATTAAGAGACCTGGTTATTTAATAATTCCTTCTCCTTTTCCCTCTCTTCCCATCCTGTGCAGAATAGAAAAGATTGACCAGCATTTTCACTGTGGTCCTGCAAATCAGTGGTTTAAATCAGAAACACGAGACATGGTTTGGCTTTAAATTCCTTCTGCAGCACTACATTGTACACCCAAGTTGGTGGAACTGTTCCAAACTAACTCATCTTTCAAATTACATTGTGAAAAATTAATTCAAGGGTAGGAAAGAGCTAAACACTGTTTGTCCCCATGCACAATGACCAATTAAATTCTGTCTTAACTTACTGTGGTTATCCTTGAATCTGTACAGAGGCTGAGGAAAAAAATATTAATTGAATCTTCATCATTCAGTAGCATTCAGTCCCATTTCTTGTGGGGTTTTATAGCACCAGCAGCAGATTGCTCTTCTGGTGGGACTGGGAGGGATCAGAAGGATTTCTATACATGGGAAAACATCACTGTGGGAATTTTATTTGGCTTGTGGCATTACATGAAGCATATGGCTCACCTGCAGAACTTGAACCAGTTAGGAGTGACCCTAGGTGCAGGTGTTATGCCGAAAGGGAAGGTAAGGATGAGGGGACAGAGGATGATTTCAGAGTGATGCCTATGTTCTAGTTGCAGTTCCAGCTGGGTTTCCTCTGGGTTTACTGCGGGATGTTTGAAAAAGTGGGCTCCTTGTTAATCTCAGGCAGCCTCTATGATCGATGATTCCTCTTAATCATAGAAAGAGCACATTGGTGTTTCTGCTTAATTTGTGTGTATTTCCTGCTTTATTATTGTAATAATGATTTATTGTCTTAAATGATGGAAGTTTTATAACCTATTAGCCTTTTTTGGAGGTTGAAGCTGGGTGCTGTGGCGTGTGAATGAACTTCTTCCCAGGGACGGTCTGCTCCTAAAACGTTACATTAAATCCAAACATAACATGATAATAAAAAGACAGTATGTGGTTGGTGTGTTATCTCTTAATTCAATGAAAATAGACAGCTTGAGTATGAGCAGATTTTGCGTACTCCACATGGGCAAAATTCATCTAACCTGGATTCTGCTTGCCTTCTCATAATATCAGTTGTACTAAAAAATAAAAATAAAGGAGCATTCAGAGAAGAACAACCCAAGTGGTCACAGTGCTGTACAGAAAGATGGGTGAAGGAATGGTAGGAAGAGGAAGTGCCCGGAGCTTMACTATAGGAAGGCTTTGTTTATACTTATGTCTACTCTCTTAAAATGTCCTGCTGTTGCTGCAGTGTCCCAGGCAAGCAGTCTGCAGAAGATTCCTGCCTAAGCTGGTGTTTAACTAGGTACATCTCTCTCCTAAGGAAGGGTAGAAAAGACAGTGGCTGAAGTATGAATAGCTCCGTTGTTAACAATGGAGAATTTGTCAGGAAAAARCAATCCCCAAAGCAGATGCTACTACCACGTAAGCAGCCATGATTCTCTGGGAGTAATTTGAGCCAGTTTGATACCTGGCAGGGGAGCTGTTGTTTCAGGCTGGCACATGGATATATAAGGGAGTAGTTTGGGCACATTTTAGCTGAATATCAAGAAGTTGTTTCTGAGCGTGAAATCTGTTAGACCAGCTGTTCCCAAATGGTTTCTGTTTGTGCCTCTGTTTCTGGTGGTGAACCCACCCCAGCCGAGCTTGCGACCCTAAATACTAACATAAACAATCGCATCTCTGTCAGGCTTGTGACCCCACTCTGTGCGGCTGTGACCCTGCTGGAGGTTACGACCCCTGGTTTGGGAATCATTGGGATAGACTGTCAGATAGTCCTGCCGGGGAAGCGCTGATATGCCCCATCCAGGCCAGGATCATCACAACAAATGCCTTCAGATCTCACAGTAATTTGTAGGCCCCTGCCACCAGTTGGAGAGTGCAGCCTATTAGGGCTGACATGTCACTTTGGTACATCAGGAACATCCCGGAGATCAAAAGGTCATAGTCCTCCCACGCTGCTGCAGCCTTTCTTCRCGGACTCGCCTCTTCATCTTACTTCCCCGTCAGTTGGCTGGCAGCGGGCCCCAGCTCGCTCGCGGCGCAACTGAGGTGGCCATGGCTGCTGGATGTGGATCAGCGGCAACTTCTGCCCCACCGCCTCTCCGTCTTGCTRCTTCTCCCAAGCCACCCTTTCCAAAATGGCTCTCCCCGAATACTCCTTGCCTTAATGCGGAGATTGATGACTGTCTCTCTCTGCTGAAATAATGAAAAGTTATATTCAAAGTAATTAAAAGCTATATAGGGCAGTGCTAGTGCAGGTGGGCTGTCTTCCCCTATATTTTGTAAAACTAATTCTATTATTCATATACCTGTAGATATAAGCACAATCTTACAGATGTRGGATGCTGATGGAGAAACAAACAGAAAGTGGCCTCATGGGATTGCTGCTGTGGTCTGCAAAGCCTAGGGTCTTTGATAAGCCATGAAGACAGCCTTTTTAATATACAATGCCAAGTTACAGATGTCCTAATTAGAGATCTGATTTTTAAGCTTTGTTCTGCTGCAATCTTAAATGGAGTTTATAAACAGYAATTCACTACCATAATGTAAAATAGTAACATTTTAATAGCTAACTGACTTGGTAGTCCAAGGCCATTGACTTCATAATTTACAGTCATGGAAGTTTGACTGTGGCATGACTGCATGAATCCAACAAGGGGAGGAGTCTGTAACAGATAATTTATTTTTACTTATTTTTTTGTCAATAGATCCTGGAAATTGCCAATGATGGCAGGAAGGAGAAAGGAGGAGATGGTGCAGAAAAATATGACARTTACTTATCATTTGGATAAAAAACTGCATTGGATAAAATTAGCCTGAATTCAGTCTGTGCAAGTCTTGTTTCAGAGCTCTATATGAAGTGCTTTGTTTAGAGATGTTGCTGGACTGGTTTTCTGTCAGGCGGGTGCGTAGAAAGCATTCAACTGAAAATGAGAACAGCAAAGTCAAGTTGTGGAGTGTGTAAGCCACACAAAGAGATAAAGTCAGAAAATCTTATATTATAGGCTGGTTACTGTACATGCCACTCCCAGATGAAAAAATTGTTTGAAACTTTGTATCTGTAACTTGATCATCCCTTAAACACTAATTACATGTCAGAAAATGGAGCATAAAGTCTCCTTCATCTGTCYGGGTTGGATATGGTGCACAAAGGAGCGTATCCCATTCATAGTACCTCTTAGGTAATYAGATTAATATCTCCTGAACTGAATTTATCCTTTTGATACTGAGTCTTTCATATGCCGTGTTTCACATATCACGTTCTGTTGAAGCTCTGTGGCTTTTCAGTAATTTCCTTGAAATCTATATGTGGTATGTCTGCACTCTTYTGAGCTGTTCTTGGGACACGCATCAATTAAATAAATTTCTGGCACTCTCTTAATGGCATAGTTCCCCTGGAGTCAAAAACCGCTCCAAAAACTGAGATCATTTGTTTAATTTAAAAGCAAAAGGGTATGGAACTACAATTTCAGGCTTCAACAGCTATGCCCCTGTAGCTTTGAAGGAAGGCAAAAAAAAATCTTCATGTCTTACACACAAAATAAATAAATTCTTGAGTTCTTAAAATGTCTGATTTAATCCAGTTTTTTTGCTTCCCTTTCTTATCCTTTAATTTTAATTCCTTTTTTTAGATGGTAGATTTTCAACTTCTTATCAAATTTCATTGTTTGTTGGTTTTGTTTAGCGAACCAGTGGGCTAGATTTTGTCATCTGGGTCTGAGGAAGAACTGTAAATAAGGCAGGATGGTTCTTAATTAAAATTACTGATAACCAATCTGAATCCAGAATTGTATTTTAAGTGGTTGAAGCTTTTGCTCTAGCACATACTGTATAGGAGTTGACTGCTGTTTTTTCAAATACATTGAGATTAGAGGTACATAAATTCCCATATTCTACCAGATCCCCCCAGTAGGATTCATTCTGTGCCTCAAATATCTCTTAGCCTGCGTGTGCAGTGGTGTTTTCACTGAGACCAGTTAGAGTGGTTTTGAAGCAAGTCCTCAATGATCTTCACTTGCTGCATGTTTGTTCATTAGGTGGACTGGTTTTGATGTGCACCAACTAGAGAACTTTTGTAGGAAATTAAACCAGAAGTTCCCCTCCATGCTAGCCAGTTGTGCTCAAAACCATTGTGGAGGCAGAAGGATCTAAGTCAATGGCTGGTCCTCAAGCGACAGCCAGAGCAGGGACGTTCTCACCAGGGAACCAGAGCAGGGGAGTCTGGAACAGAAGAAKGATGCGCATACAGGGTAGCCATAGGGGGATCAACACCAACTCTTTTGGCTGGCTGATGCTCTTGTGCCAAATTATTTGCTAATGTAAAGTTGCTTCTTAAACAAACATACGAAATTTTTCTCTTGCATGCTTTTATGTAAGTCAGGCAGTACAGACCGCTTCCAAAGATCAGTAGAAGGGGTTAGTAATAAGCTGTAATGCCCGTTGCCTGACTGTGGTAACTTGCGGTTACTGARCTCAGGTAATGCTTGATCACAAGAAATGACAGTATGCATTTCAGCAGGATACCAGCTCAAATCCTAGCTGGTAGGATTTGATAAGCTCATTTGTGCTGAAGCCTGAGCTGCCATGTTTTTCATTTACTGTTGTTTATGCTATGAAATAAGACATTCTGCCTGCCCTTGGCCTATAGTCACATCTCAGCTGCAGTGAGCATGTGCCCTGGGTACCAAATTCCTGGGTCCAGTCATCGTCAGCATCTGCTGCTGAATGATCTTTCATAAGTCCCATCCAACTCCCTTTTTACTTGCTGTTCCCTCTGTTTTTAACTTTAAACTGATAACGTTGATGTTCTGTTTTAAGAGTTGAAACCGTGGCTGTCATGTTTGAGAGTTAGTTAGTGTTGTTAAATTGCTACCCACTGAAAACTGCTACCTGTGGAAAGACAAGTGACTAAGAAGATGGGCCTGCAATTTTTTTGAAGCTTTAGAAGTCTGTAAACCTTTTCCTGTTAGTGTTCAGTAGGAATGAAGTTTAGGATAAACTTCAGTGCCTTCAAGCTAATTACAGTGCCTGTCTGACTGAATCTGAATCTCAAGAGGAGAAGTTCATGGTGGATTCAGGTTAAATGCCAACAACCTCATGATCCTTGGAGCCTCTAGTTTGTTCTGCTGACTGTTCAACCAGAATAATGCAAACTAGCAAAGACTGGTCACATTATTTTCCTCCAGGTTAGCATGAGGTAACTCTGAACAGCGTGGGATCAACATGTCAAGTGCTTTATGTCCCTAGAGTTCATTGTCTTGGCTTATGGTCAACAGCTGCCCAGTTCTCTTTTTCCTGAGGGTGCATCTGCTTCTTAGTCACCACTGTGATGGTCATGTGAGCTAGCGTGAAATGAGCTGTTGGGATCCAGAGGGTTCCAGCAGCAGATGAGTCACAGAGGCAGAGAGGTCAGCACAGGCTAATCTTTCTAGTATTTACCATGCACGGYGTAGATATATCCTGAGATGAACCTGCCTTCTGTTAAAATGAAATCTTTTGTCTGGATGGGAAGATCCTGTGGGTGAGAGGAGGCTGTATCACCTTCATGACATTCTGACTGTGTAAAGGACTTGGAAAACTTACTTTAATGAGCTGTAGGTTTGCCTTAGGTAGGGATGCCTTGCTTTCCTCACTTGTTATAGCGAGGTATTTGTGTCCAGCAGGCTGAGTAGTAATTGTGAGCAAGTCAAATGGCACGTAATAGGGCAGCTCAGCCCATGCAATTTAGGGTAATTTTGAGTTTATTACAGCTTCAGCCCAGGATTTGGTTGTTGTTCTTTTGCATCAGTATTTAAAGTGGTAGAAATTCACCTTCAGTTTGGTGTAGTGCAGTTTTGAATCATATGCATTTCAAATAAATAAATAAAGTAATACAACTTGCTGTGTCTGTAAAACAGTGGATTTTCAGCAGACTTCAACATGATAAAGTATTTCTTATTTTGATTGTACTGAAAATTTTTGTGACAACTGTGGTTTCAGTGAAAAAAGTGTTTTGTCAGAAGTGACGTGTTCTGTGGAGATGTGTTTGTGCTGATAAAATAAAAATCTTGAAGACAAGAAAGGAGACGAGGCTGAGGTTCTTGATCAGAACTAGAGACATGCTACACAAAATAACATCTGGGTTATTGTCTGTGTGTTTCTTTTTTTTCTCTCTCTCACCATTCTTGCACCCTCCTACCCAAAAATGTTGTTTTGCAAGGTCTTGCTTTTGCTAAACCAGTAAAGAATAAAACAAAAATGAAACTGTTTACCAGTCGGCCCTACTTCTTAGCTCCACATGAAATTATGTGGTGTTTGTCTTGCATTTTGCACAGGTASCTGTGGTAATGGCGTGCCATATTCTAATCGCTCTGATAAACAGTTGCCTGCCAGTGGTCGCCTTGCACGTAGTGGTGAGCAATCCCTACACTCAGTGATGCCATTGAAAATGTTTGAGAGCTTGCTGCCCAGTTTTGGCAGTTTAATTGCTAATGATGTGTTATTGCTTCAGAATTTAATAGCTGTTTCTGGTTATGATAAAGTTGGTTTAAACCTGCAAGCTTTTTAAAACGGAATTTGTCGCTTCCTCTTTGCAGTGTGGTTTCCTCCTTTGGTGCCTTCAAAACATTGTGGTCCGGGGTGTTCGGTGAGGTGACATGTCCTATTTACACTCGATTGGAAAAGACTGCGTCATGGGCACTCGAAGCTCTGTGGGGTTTTCTTAGTTCAGATGCTCGGATGTGGCTTCCTGTCATCACCTGATTACTTACTTTGAATGCGAAAATGATCTTACTAACTTCAGTATTGTTGTCTTAAACTTAAGAAGAAGACAGGCATAGATTTTAATGTTACCTTTGTGTGCTGCCTGTTGTGGAGTGAGCACAGTGACGATCAAAATATTACATGGCATACTCCCTCATAGTTAACCTCAGAAGAAAGCCTCTTATTTGTCTCCTTGACTGCTTCTGCTGCCTTTCCTGTCTTCTCTCCATCTCCAGGGCCACAATTCCATATTGATTGAATTATTGAAGCAATCACACTCTTGTTGACACACAGCYCTTTCAAACATTAAATCAAGGCCTAGTGATACCAACTCATATCAGTAAAAAAGGCAGGAGGGCCCGAAAGGAAAAATCTTTTTTTACCCTTTAGACTTGTAGAATCATGCGGTGCCCTGACTGGTGGTGGTCAATATAAGCTTTCAGGCCAGGGACTTGTGCCTTCACTGTCTAAGCTTTTATAGCCCTGAGCGTCCTGTTACTGTTAGCTAATAAACCAAATTATGATAATTTTGTTCTTCCATTTTTATCTCCTTTTGTCTCGCTTGACCATGTAGTGGCAATGGAGTGGATATTAATACAATATCCTTCCCCTGCCCTGTCTCTGATGACATTAGAGGTGTCCTGTGCTCGCAGGTTCTGTGATCGGAATGTTGGTAACAGAACAAATAGGCCAGGAAACAAAACTTCAGATGTTTATCCAAATCTCTTAATCCACCAGCCACTAAAAATGCCCCTGCCGTGCTTTCCTGCCATYTCCCAAATCCTTGCAAAGGAAAGCATTAAAGCAGCCATATGGTAGATGTGCTTAGTTGGAGGGTTCTCAGTCAACTTCTTATCTGATGGAGCTACAGGGTTCAGCATACAAAATAGTGTCATTCATAGTTTATCCTCAAAATTTTAGCAGAAATGTGTCAAACACTGCTCAACAGGCTCAGCTGCAGCTTACCTGTTTGAAAGTAGCTGATGATTTTGGTTACCTCTGGTTCTGGAGTCTATGTTGAGGGCTTAAAGGCCATAAGGGTTTTCTGGTTTGTTTCAGTTTTGGGTTGTTTTTTTATTTCACAAAATCAAGCCTTTAAGAATCAGACCCTTCACGTTAGGCTCCTGGATAAAGTGAAGTACTAAAACATGTTTTCCTGTCCTTTTTTTCTTCTTTTTAAAAGAATTTTACTTTCTTCCCTTATCCTTTCTTTTTCTTTCTATGACAGTCATTAATATCACCTCCACGTTCTTTTATGTTGCCTTCTGCATTTTTCTGTCCACTTGTTTCTTTCTTTTCATCTATACTCTGAACACTACAGGTTGCCCAGAGCAGTTGTGCTGTCTATATTATTGGCAGTTTTCAAAACCTGGCTGGATAAAGACCTGAGTAACCTGGTCTGACATTATAGCTGTCCCAGCTTTGGGCAGGAGGTAGGACTAGAGACCTCCCGAGGTCCATTCCAGCTTGAAATATCCTGTGAGCCTATGATGCTACTTTTTTGTCTGTTTTGTACTTTTTCTTTCTTACTATCATTTTCTATATATAGTTTTCTTTGTTATGCCTCGTTTGTTATACCTATTTATTAATCTATACACAAGGTTACACATTTTGATGAATCTCTAATACTTAATCTATTAACTGGGAGCTCTTTCAAAAGACAGGGATCTTACTCTCTTAATCGATAATTCCTTAATTATAAATCTGCTTACTTTGTTGCTGTTAAATGTGTTGATGTTTTGAAGATTACCTTTTCTGCTAGCTTGGGTTAGTAAATACTTAATAAATTTTGAGATGGAATAGTCCTGCCTGAAGGCAGGAGGAGAAAAATATTTTCTCTTCTGGAGCCCTCTGGCTGATTTTAGATTGTTTTGAACAGAACTTGAAGAAACTCTGCTTTTTCCCAAAATCTGAACTCTGCAGATAGGATAATTCTGTTCCTCTTGAAATGAGCAATGAATTTTTTAATGGAAAAACTACTTTTGTTGGTATGCCTCAGCTAGTGATTAATAGCATACATACAGACCAAGGACATCCCGAATTTTGGCCTAATGAGAACCCTGGCCTGCCAAATCTGTTGCAGTACACATCCCCTCGTAACTCACAGCCCACTTGTCTCCTCTCATATTAATCCCAGGATAACATTAAACTACCAATAAGTCATACCCCTCAAATGTTGACATTCCTTGAAAAAGTATCTGCGTGTAACGTCAGTGATGAACTTACTGTAACTAACCAGATGTAACCAAGGTGTGTTTAAAGAGAGTGTTTTAAATCCCACCTCATGGTCAACATTAACGTTTTCCTAACACCTAATATAGGCTAGATGAAAAGAATTTTGGTGCTTTCAGGGTATTGACACAAACAACTGTGCCTTCTACTTGCATCTGTAGTTAGGAAAATATTTGCTAAAAACAGACTGTACTTTTTAATAGATTTTAGTGTTACTGTAAGGCACCAAGTTGAGAGCTCTGCAAACCGTAGTCTCTTTCCTTTTGTCCTTGGACTGTCGAACACAAGTGGTAGTGGCACAAGCTGTTCTACTGGCTTACCATTGTATTTCAGCTTTGATCTGGAGACTTCACATCCAATCAATCAGCATGGAAGCTCAGGCTCCCATTCAGTTCTTTGCTGAATTTCTAAAGCTGTTGTGAACATCATCGATGRTGTAGATACTGCAGTATGTAGTGAAACTGGTAAGTTGGCAAATTCATTTTGCATCAGACTCTAAACAACTGTTTGGTGGTGATGACATTCAGCTACTACTGACCTGTATTGGATCCAAACCAGTGACCTAAAGGTGAAACATAATTTCTCCTAGAGCCACTCAGTTTCTTGACTTTGGCCAAACTAGTGACCCAGCAGTGAAAACTGTATCTTACTGCATGGCCAAAGACTGAGTCAGAGACTCCAAGTAACTACAGTTGATAGACCTCAGTTTTTTGAGCTTTAATGCGCTTGGGCAGAAAATGCTTGAAGAAGTTGCAGACAAATCTGGCAGATAGGCCTGATTTTCTGACCATCTCTTATGAACAGTTCCCACCTGCAGGTTGGGTTGATGGTTGGACTTGATGATCTTAGAGGTCTTTTCCAACCTTAATGTTTCTATGATTCTGTGATTCCCTGTGGTTCTAGACTTAAAGCCCTGTGTATGATACGTGTGTGTGTGTGTATATATATATATATATGTGCATGGATGTGTTTATGCCAAGCTGTTTTGTCACTTATATTAGTTTGAGTTATTTCCTTGTTAGTTAAGAAGGAATGTGTATGTAAACAAAGGCTTTTGCTGTCTGTCCAGACGGTTCTCCCAGCAGCCTTACTGATAGGGTAATCCAGTGTCTGTGAAGTTAGTCAGCGATGATGCCGGGGAACCTGCTTCTGGCCTCTGAATAAATCTTGGAGCAGACAGGTCACTGATAAGGGGCAGTCATGCTGTTTACACTTTCATGCTTGTGCAACTGACATTGCAAAAGGAAACAAATAAAAGATAATGTAACATAGTTTTTAAAGTATATTTGTCCTTTGGCCTTTACAGATAAATATCTGATGGACCATAGGTGGACAGGGTAAGTCCATGTATTACACTCCTTCTGACTGTGTTTTCATTTCCAAGATACAATCTGTTCCCCTAAAATGAAAGTTCCAATCTGTACTGAAGATGACTGTAAATGCTTGTGACTAAAACCAATTAATAAAATGGGTGTGTATATTCCCCAAAATGTCTGAATTAGTTAAACTATTAGTGCATACAAGAATGGTGGGGTACTAAGATGAAGGGACACTTTCCTTCTAAATACCAGCAGCAACTGGTAACTTTTCTGAAGATTAATTTTCACTTGTGAATTTAATGCTGTGGAATGGTGCCAGATCCATTCCATTGATGTGATGGTTTCCCAGGCAATTCCCAAGATGGACAGCAGGACTGAAGGCTTTTCCCTTTTTGACTCAACAGCATACTTGCACACAACTTCTATGGGACATCTTCATGGCCTAATGGGTTGTTCCATTTATGTCCTTGTCTGGTTTTTAGCTCCTTTTTAAAGATTAGCCATACTTCTGTGTAGTTCTACTACAGCCAAATAAAGGCAATGTAAATGAGAGGAAAGAATGCAAGTTTGTGCATATAGCATAAGAAACAGACTTAAGCCGTGATCCAGAGATTATCCTGGGGTGGGAAAGTAGTTGAAAAGTCCTCAGCAGAAGCTGTCTTGCTAATCAGCTCTGGCAAAGAGCCTCTCGATGGGATCCTGATATGCTTTAGCAGGATTGCCAAGTAGAAAGGAGGAATGCTGTTTACCCAGGACCAGTAAACTTCTGCTGGAATTTGTGTCCAATCCTGATTCTCAGGGTTTGGGGAGGATATGGAAATACTGGGGGATGATTCGGAAGAGGACCACAAAAAACAGTCCATGTTGTACAAAGGCTTTTCTGTGTAAGGCTTCAGGAGTTTGGTGAGAATGTGAGATTGCAGAGGTACTTATGCTTGGAATTGCTATTTGGCAGTTCAGTCTTCTCAGTTGTGTGGGCAAACATGTAAGAATGTGCAGTGACTGGAAGAAGAAGTGGTAAACTTCAGCCTTCAAAGRTATAGCTTACTAGCAGTATGAGTGACAACTTTGGGGCAGCTCATCTGTGAAGCTGGTACTCTAGTTATTGATATATTGAAGACCATGTGAAACATCTGTATAGAAACAATCTTTAACCCTGCAGACCAAGGTAGATGCTCACAGGAAACTCTTCTGGCTGTGTGTACTGCCATGATTTTACTGTAAGGGAAAATGAGACTGGAAAATGAAAGACCAGCTAAACGCAGTCCATTTGGTATGTTTTATAGATGAAGGCACAAAACTTTTTTTGCASTGCAATCATTGGGTTTCTGAACAGTCTTGCCAGAACCTGGCAAAGAAGTGCATCTGTGGAAGAAATTAAGACCTGAAGTCATCCTAAGGCATGAGAGAAAGTGCATACCTGTAACTCTGTGCTTCACTAACAATATTTATATGAGTTTTTCTAGAAGTTTTCTCGGAAAACTCTTCTTTCATTTTTCTAGGCATTATGCCTAAGGAATAACTTATTCATGCTCACTCATAGCATGTGTGTATACTGTTAGTTTCTGCATGCAGTGACATGTAAGCTTGGTGAGGTGCACAAACCAGCCTCGTGTAACTATGCTTTATTTTGTAACATGCCCTCACAGAACTTCTGGGATTTTGAGAAGAGGGATGGATGGATGCAAATTACAGTTTCCAAATATATAAAGCAGAATTCTTGTAGAAATAGTTTTGTGTTGTGAAAGAGTTTACTTTCCTTTTTTGTGACTCTACAAGCAGAAGTTTTCATAGCCTCTCACTGGATACAGCTTTTCCTGGCCACATGCTGCTCAGTCCTTTGCATTTGTAGTGGAGATCAAAAGCAGAGAAAAGCTCCTTTGAGCTGTGGCCAGTAATATTTACAAAAAAAAGCACTCATTCACTGAGATGCTGGATGGCTCTKAAGGCTCTGCATGTTTGCCAGCGTGCTGGATACAGAGGGCTGAGATGAAGAATACAGGTCAGATTTGAAAGACGTGGGGTAAGGTGTGCCTGCTGCCCTGTTCTTATGGGGAATATTCAAATTGCCGATTGCTGTTGGTGTCATTATACAAGTTTTTCACTTGCGATTTATAGGCATCAAAAATATGTCCAAAATAATAGCTACCTCCAACCGAGTGGGATTTCTGAATTGTACTGAGGACATCAATGACTTCCACAGCAATCAGCAAATGTGTTAACCATTGCTCTCTGGTTCTGTATAGTTTGGCAGACTTAGATCATTGGTGTAAAAAGCACTGATCCAGTACAGAACAAGGTCCTGATGAGATTAGCCACTTACATAAACCGGAATCTTATTCCTTTCTGGTTATGTGACTATCCATGGGTTATAAAAAGTCACTTTTTTTGAGGGCTGAGTTCAGTTATCTTTTTGAGGGCCGAGTTCAGTTATCTTTAAAGCAGAGGCAGAGTTGAGATGGAATAAACCTTTGAAACAGTGAAAGTAGGATAGCACGGTCTCCAAAATCATTAAATGCTGATGCTGTAAATTGGCTATATGTGACTGCCTTGCTATATCCTGGTGAGGAGAGAATGGGGGGAAGAGAAACCATCATCATRCTGTAATAGATTTAAATTATTTGATCCTGAGAAAAGCCTCTTAAGCCTCATGCATTTATGGTTTTATTTTCAAACTTGGGATTTTTGAGAATGTAAGTATGTGGAGGTCTCTGAATGGCACACAGAGGTGGCCTTCCAGGCTGCTGCATGCCCTTCATAAGTTCGGGGTTTTTGAAGAAYATGACAGTAGAACAGCACGTTCAGTGAACAGAAGGACCTAGTCAGGTAGAGGAGTGAAACCAAAAAGTTTATGTTACCGATTGGCTGAAGAGATCCTGCAGGACACATTTGTCAGCATTATAAGCAGGATGCTGTTACATATGTTATAATATGTCAGTAAATATTATGTGAATAATGAGCATGGGCCAGCACCTCTCATCAGTCTCAAGAGCCTGATCAGTTACAGGAGGAGGAGGAGGACAAAGAATGGGTGGTCTGAGTTTCACTATAGAAGGCTTCAGGTTTTTCTCMTTTGTAGAAATGGTGGCTGCTGTGAATCCCTTGACAATAAGAGCAGTGATGAAAACTGCTGCTGTAACCATGGCTCTTGAAATRTTTACCAATGTGTGAGTCCCCGATGTCTTAGTACAGTTGACTGGCAGCCTGGAACCAGCACAACTGGGCTGGCAGCCTGGATTCAGGTAAAAAGAGGGATTTGTCTTTAACAGTGAAGTAGCATCCAGCTTCTTCAGTGGGCAGAAGATAGAGTAAAGGCATGTCGATGAGACAGGAACAGTGGTTTGTGGAAATGCCTGTGTAGGCCAACCTCTCTCAGAGTAACTACACTGTAAACTGGTAGTGTAAAGAAGTGACAGCAGCTGAGGCAGTATGTAATCAAAAGGCAGTAGGTTCCCAGGTTATTAAGGTTATGAGCTTTAGGACTGCATGAAGACCTTCTCGTCGAAGAACATGGCCCAAATGCCACAAGCATCTTTCAGAACAGGTAAACTCTGTTTTACAGCTATAGATGAAGAAGCTATGATACAATTCACAAATACAATTCACAAACTGGCATATTCCTTGAAATCTCCATTTAGGAGTTGGCTCTGGTTATCTGAAAGTAGAACTTTAGGTTGGTTTCTGGATGGAGACAAATATTTGACAGAATTTGGAGGTCTATAATAGAAATCTGYGTTTTCTCCCATATTATGTCATGTCATGTTAGGACAAGGGATGTTTTTACTGTGAAACTAGCATTGAAGGCAACAGAAATGAGCCTTGGATCCTGCTTGCCATCTGAAGAAGTACTCAGGATCTCACTTGGCGGTCTGTGGCTCGTATAAAGACTTTTGGTAAGACTATTTACAGAAGTGGAACCTTTTCAAATAAAGCACTGAAGTAATTCAATCAAAAAATGGCAGACAAAAACCACAGGAGAGACCCTCTGGATTTGTCTTTCCTTTGGGTGACGAAATTTCATGTGTTTTGGATTAATGAGATGAAGCCTAAGGGAGGGTGCTAAAAGAGAGAGGAAATTTTTGAAGTTGCTTCACCCAGCTCACTCTGAGAAAGCACCGCGGAGTCCTTATGGTCTCTGCACAAGTGTTTATACATTCTGACTTGTGTAAGAACAGCTTTCTGCTTGAGTATTTTTTTACTTTCTGAATCAAAATTAAATACCAGCTCCAATGTTGTTAACCTTTAAAATGTTCTGTTCTGTGAATGAAGATTTTTTATTTTTGAGGGGGCAAGATTCTTATTCACCAAGCATTATTGCATTGTGGGTTTTTTTCAGTAAGTACCTCATAATAAAAGACAGATCAAGGTTATTCAGCAGGAGGAGGTGAAGGATCACAAATGAGAAGAGATGAAGGGATTCTCCTCTGTCCACTCAAGAGGAACTGGGTGGTACTTTCTCAACACTTCTTTCCCAACATGCCCAAGCCCTGCTATGTTTGGAAATGGGGTTCAGATTAAAAATKACCTTTCCCTGTGATTTTTGTGCCTTCAGAAGAAAGACGTTATCTGTCTTGCAAATGGCATGTTCTTGCTACATCTGGCAAGAAGGCGGGAGAGTAAGGAAACAGTGGCTGTCGCTGTGTCTTACTGTGAATTAGCATCTCATTTTTGGATTTAGTTTCCTGTTATCTGTCAAAACTCTCTTGTGTAACTTCAGTTCCTCCAGAAGTAACTGTCTCTCCTGAGTCTCTCGTGGTGAAGTGGTGGTTTCAACTTCCTTTTGACTGAGTTCCAACTTAAAGGATAATGGATCTTTCTGTTTTCTTTGGTTGCTGCTCTCCCTGTCATCTTCATAATCTTTTATTACTGAAATTGCGGAGAGTGGATTTATTTCCCAATGCATGCAATGGTCTCCTCCATCTCAGGGAGGATAGTTTCAAATGTTGAGTTACTAGCTTGGCTGTTTAACAGACTGTGTTCAATGCAAGTGCTGTCCAGTTCTATTAYTATTTTATCATTGTTTATACCTGATACTGCTATAAACAATTCCATATAGAAACACATTATCATCTTTGTCCTGAGGGATCTTGTCAGGGAGTCAAGCGGGTAAAGCTGCAGAGGACAAAGCCATGCACCACGCAGAATGCTGTATGTATATACTGTCAGAGAACATGCTTAGTATAGCTGGTTTCTCCAAATCTGAATTTTTTGTGTCCTGGGCTGTTGAAGAGTGGAAAAAAAAATCAAGGAAGTTATTTAGTAAAATCAAAGCAAATTCCCAGCTTACATTTGTAAAGCCCTTTTACTTAGCTGCTGCAGCTGATCTAAAAACATTTTAAATCCCATTTCCRTACTTGCTTAAGTTAGGTTTCTTCAAAAGACAGGAGTATCAAATTCTAATGCACAGTTTCCTTTCGGAAGACATATTCACTGGGAGATGAATGTCTGAAGCAGCTGTTAACTTTCACATTCCACCTATGTCTCCTAAATAAACACAAAGATGATTCAGTGTATAATAGAAGAGATAGATATCTATGTGCCTGTGCATATGTGTATACATGTAGATGGATTTATTGATAACCGTATACTAAGAAGTCTTTTACGATTGGTCTGTCAGGGCAACTCGCGTGAATGGTCATTCGCTTTATGTTTTTCTTTGGAGTTGTTATGATTATCAGATCTTTTTTCATCTAATAGTGAAATACTTTACTGTGGGGAATTGCAGACTAGTCTTTGGTCAACCGTTCATTAAAGAATTGATTTAAAAAAAACCYAAACCAAACATAACAAACTGGTCTTTAAAGCCAAAAGCTGGGTACCAGTACCTTTAGGTGCATTTGACCAGGTTAGAATATGAAGATGGAGACACTAGTCATAGTTCTGAGAGAATATGGGTACAAAATTTTGCATATGTAGGTGTTGGCAACATGGAAATTTCAGGCATTATCAATTGTTCTTTAGCTGAACATGTCAGCCAGTTCACATCTTGCCTCTTGTGATATTTGCAGTCCTAGCATTAAAACATAAAGCTTTTTAATGAGATAGTAAAAAAAACTTCTTAGGCCTATGAGTCCTGTGTCATGGTCTCTCAAAAAGTGTGATGACTTTGAAATTTCTTTTTATGGATTAAATGTCAGAAACAGCATCCTTCTAAAACACAACACAGTAACAGATCGGGGTTGGGGTTGGTGGTAAATTCTATGTGGAAAATGTTGCTGAAGCAGTGACTTGTATATCCTGAAGAATATGAGAGCAATGGGTGATTTCCCTTATTGTATGAGGCCTGGGGGGGAACCTTTAAAAGAGAAATAATATTGCAGGATAGGCCAATCAAAATAACCCTCCTAAAGGAACTTTCTACTGTGATTAGGTCTGTTTTTACTAGCCAGTATAGTTTCAGGACTGTAGCAAAGCTAGTATAACATCAACACATAACTTTTAGAGTACGAGATACAAAGCTGCATCACATACAAGCATTTATCACTATAACAGAATTACTCCTTTGTACATGCAGGCTATTGTTTTGCTTTGTTGGATTATAAATGTTGGTAATAATAGCCCTTCTGCCACTTTACAGTGCATAATATTTGCATACAAATGTTAGCTTGTATAAGCATCCCTCTTTTCTTCCCAGATTTGCCATTTTCATCTTTTTTCTTCTGCCTGCTTTTTGTTTAATTTTTCATTACAGAGTATTTAAATACAGATTGTTTCTATTTAAACACAATGGTCTGGAACCATAGACCTTAGATGACGGAGAACATTTTTGCTCTCTACTAGTATAATAGACTCAACGTGTCCAATCACAAAAACCACCATATCATCTTCAAATAGGTCTGTTCTTTTAGGGCGCTGATTCAGCATTGAATGTTCGCAATGTTTAAAAACACTGTCTCTGCTGAAAAGACAAACCAACAAAAGCAGCTAACCTTTAGGGATCTAAACTTCAGTTTTGAAATAAGTCAATATCGTGTTATGCAAAATGGCTGGAAGTTTTCTGTTGAACTTAGATCTGGTATTGTGTTTTTATGAGAGGTGATGAGGTCAAACCTCCAAATAATAATGGTTGTGATATAATGTCTTCATAGGTGTATTTGTCAGAGTACCAAAAAGTCAGAGGGTAAAAATATGATAGTTCATAAATACAGATTTTGCTAGCACTGGCATTGGATTTCTCTCTGTAAAACACTTTTCTCTCTGACTCTGCTTGGCATCTCATCAAATAGAAAATCAGGCTTGATATTACATTAATCCTGAGAAAGAAAAAAAACAAAGAATCCTCCATACTGGAGTTACTACACATTATGTTTTTCTTTTTTCCTCACAGTTTAAGAATTTCAAATTAGCTCATAAATTAGTCAAAATTCCAGAGTCCATCTTCTGAAAACATAAAGGATAATTTAAAATGCTGACAGTCAGATGCTGGTAATGACTCTGGTGCTGCTTGCAACTAACCCACCGTAGTGATTGTAGATTCTGCATCCCAGCCAGAGTTGTTGTGTGCGGGGAAAAATGAGACAAAGCCCATTAAGGTCTCAAAAATTTAAAAAGTGACTTCCTTAATATACATGATCTTCTGAGCACAAAGGGCAGAAAAGTCAGCAGAAAAGAATATATATGTATATAGTGAACTGGAAAGAAATCGGTGCCTTTGAAATTGTATCCCTTGCTTTGCCCTCAATCTGACTGCAGCTTTTAGCTTCCACCACATGTTTACATTGGAAATCTCTCTTTGTGCATATAGAGTTTGTTCTCTTATGAAATTATGTCTCAAGGGAAGGATAATTTAAAGCCATTTCCATTTGTTATGTCTGTGCTGAACTAGGCTATTAGGGGCTGTTAATGCTGGATAAACTCAAAACTTACAACTACCTTCATCTGTGGATTATAGAATCTGTCCAACAAATTGCATGCTGATATTACCAGAATAAGGAACTATGGGCAGTTCCATGTTGTAGCTAGCACTGGGATCATTTTATAGTGTAGCCAACATCAGGGTTGTGCTGATAATCACAGATGTGCATCTGACTTCACCTTAGGAAGGCTGAGTTTTTTAAGGTGAAGGCTGATGATAGCCAATGTAATTTCAGGTTTCTAGGTTAGGAGCTCTTACTGGACAGCCTTTGAGAAAACGTGGATTGTGTTTTATGTAATTCTAGACCTAGCATCATCTTATTTTGCATAATTATAAGTTAAAGCCCAGCAGTAAGCAGGGGACAAGTTGTAAGCTGTGCTTCAAGAGTAGGCAGAGAGAGCACTGAAAGTTGAAGACACATCGTGAAGCTGAAGTTTTTTTCTTCTACGTGTTGGCAGGAGAATGATCATGTAACAGTGTAGCGCTGGCTTATTTGAGCTACGAATTACCATTCCTTCATTGCTTCAGACAATAGCTTAATGAATTGTATGGCGGGGAGCCAAGAATCAACCCATTTATCTTTACCTGCTCCTCATTCGCTCTCTGACCAACTGCTTCGAATGTAGAGGTAAGCCTGACTGACCACGCTGATGCTGGGATCCAAGACGCAGGGGCCGGTGGTACCCTGCTTGAAAGACACTCGTTCCTGTCTGTGAGTGAGTCTGTAATCCTACCCAGTTGTACCATTAGTCTTATCAAGACTGACAAATTCAGATACCAATTATCCGACACATAATTACAGGATACATTCAGAAGATTGTAATTACAGGATACATTCAGAAGATTTATATATTTGTTGCAGATGAATGCTTTTAAAAGTGGAAGCTTGTCTTAATCTCATATCTAAAATATTAGGCTGCAAACAGCATAAGAACTTGTTTTCTGGAGAAAGTCTTCAGTGTTTCTTTTTGCTTTCTTTGACTGGGAGATGGAAAAACAAATAATTCCTTTGGTATGTGCTAGATGACTCCAATTGTGCAGATGCATAAAGGTGAAAAAGAACAGAACAAAGTTATAATTCACAGACAGTATAAAACCTATATTGCTGAAAATTTCCCCACCACTTCCATACCCTAATTTTCTTAAAGCAATGGTTTTGCATCGCTGGATTTCTGACTGTCTTAAAAGGCCTTGGAAGTTTTAGCTTGTTATGAATAACCAGGACTAGAAGAAATGAAGTAGCCTTCACAGCGGCTATTAATTATGGAAGTTTTAGAAGCTTGCATTGTTTTTAAGGTGTTCTGATTCTAGCTTATCCAAATAGAGCTTGAAAGTTGCTTGACTCATTCACAGAGAATACCTGAGTAAAGCATGTAAAATCTGGTCTTTGTTTTTGTGATTCCAGAAATATCCTGTATATGAAATACCATAGGGAGGAACAAGGGAGTAGTAGTTTCTTACGCATAACAAGTTTTTTTTGTCAGAGTGATGGGGAAAAAGAAATCTACCAATTTCCAATCAATGCTAAGCCAGTGATTACCACTGATACTGGAGAACTGATTTTTGTCTGCCAGGTATGGCTGTTGATTCTTCACTGAATGCTATTTGTGATACATGTTGGCTGTGTTGTTTACTGCGGGGTGCTCTTTCACCTCGGACAACTCTGTCCTAACCTTCACCTGAATGTCCACAAGAGAAATAGGGAGCTGCTCGGAAAGTCAGCGTGGCTCCAGTGGGGCAGCTGCAGGGTTTCACAGTAAGCAAGGGTATGAAGAGGACCAGGCAGCATAAATTCAGGTACTTCTCTAGCTGTCAGCCACAAGCATTTGGTGAGATAAAGAAGTGAGTGAAGTCATGTATGTCTTCATCAGCATAAGGAGAAAACTAGTTGGGAACTGTGATTGTGAGTCTCAGTTTCCTCAGCTGCTCAATGGGAAAAACTACTATGCCCTGTGCAGATATTATCTAGGCCTTCATGTCATGAGGTGGATGCTTTTTGTTAAAATACCCGTAAATTCTCCCAAGACCTGTACTTCATTCTGTGCTTTAATCCTTCTAATTTTGAGCATGTCCTTTCAAGAACATTCAGAGGAGGGCTGACTTGTTGATTCTCTCAGCTATGCTACGTTTGTGTTTCTTGTTTGCAGATGTTAGTTTAACAACACTTCGAGCAAAATTCTTGAAGAATTTGCATCTTAGTAATTTTGAAAGGATAACTAACAATCAAATGGGAAACTATTTGCTTCTGTGTTGTTTTATTAATCAATTTTCTTTTGGTTAGTTTCTTTTACTTTTTTAATCACAGCATGATTAAATTTACCTCATATTGTTTCAGTTTCTTCCTTTTTTGAAGGTAAAGGCAATCTTTACAATAAAGTTCAGTGTTGAATCTATTGGGGCCCGGACAGGAGGAGTTGTCATGCATTCCTCATACTACATCAATAACAATTGCAACATTCACTTCAACAGAAATGGAGTTCTTTTAATTATTTGGAAATTGTATATTAAACCTTTTTGAGTTAGATTACACAAACTATAGAAATCGGTATGAACTGTGATGTTTTCCTATAAAAGAAATTTGAAAAACTCATGGAAGGCAGGGATTTAAAATTAAATAGAAATTGTACATAAAGTTCAGCTGGAAAGGAATATTTAGTCCAATTGCTTTACTCATCACGGGTCATTTTAAGTTTTGAAAACAATTACATATTTAACTCCTAAAAGTGTGTCTTTTTAGGAACCAAAATTACAAATATATAAAGAACGCTCTGTTCTTAGATTCTTTTCTTTATAGTCATTGTTTTCGTTTGCTGTTTTTTTAATCAATCCAATACAAATAGTGTGGTATGTCTGTATAAACTTACACACTTAACTTTTGGCATTCCTCTGTGTAATAAACTGCATTTGCTGAGGAAGGATAACCTAGATTATGAAACCCAGGGACTGCTTTTTGTATAAAGATGCTGTGTGCAATTTTGAACTTGTGTTCAAGGTAAAAGGCTCAAGAAGTTAATGAAGAGGGAATTAATCTTCCCTCATGCTCACTGGACAGAGATCACAGACTTCAGGTTTTGAGGAGACAGAATAAAAAAGATCTTCGCTGCCAGTGGCCRTAAGGCTGAAATGCTTTTATTCTCTAGAGAGGCAGAACTCATCTGCAGCTTCCCCTCATTTAAACTCAAGACACTTCAGTTTCCTGTTTAGTTTGTATCTAAGTGGATTTTCTTTTAGATTGTAGATAGTTGTTTGTGTATTCTTTGCTAAGGGTTATTATTTTTCCCTTCAGCTGCTGGCTTGGGAATTGCCTGAACAGTGTTGCTTTATTGAAAAGGATTATGTGCTACCTTGGTTAGGGAATCCCAGAGGAAGCAGATACTATATAAAATCAAAACATAGTGTCTCCAGGTTGCCACTCACTGAGTCTTTTAGCAGTGATCCACTTAGAATCATAGAATCGTTAAGGTTGGAAAAGRCCTCTAAGATCATCAAGTCCAACCGTCAACCCAACACCACCATGCCCACTAAACCATGTCCTAAAGTGCCACGTCTACACATTTTTTGAATGCCTCCAGGGATGGTGACTCCACCACTTCCCTGGGCAGCCTGTTCCAATGCTTGACAACCCTTTCGGTGAAGAAATTTTTCCTAGTGTCCAATCTAAACCTCCCCTGGCGCAACTTGAGGCCATTTCCTCTTGTCCTGTCGCTAGTTACTTGGGAGAAGAGACCAACACCCCCCTCGCTACAGCCTCCTGTCAGGTAGTTGTAGAGAGCAATAAGGTCTCCCCTCAGCCGCCTCTTCTCCAGCCTAAACAACCCCAGTTCCCTCAGCTGCTCCTCATAAGACTTGTTCTCCAGACCCTTCACCAGCTTCGTTGCCCTTCTCTGGACATGCTCCGGCACCTCAGTGTCCTTCTTGTAGTGAGGGGCCCAAAACTGAACACAG
>JASVER010000013.1:13290124-13508715 GCA_030449065.1 Oceanodroma leucorhoa
GGTCGTAGAAGGAGATCAGGTTGGTCAAGCAGGACCTGCCTTTCGTGAACCCATGCTGGCTGGGCCCCATCCCCTGGTTGTCCTGCACCTGCCTTGTGAGTTCCCKCAAGGTGAGCCACTCCATAATCTTCCTCGGTACTGAGGTCAGGCTGAGAGGCCTGTAGTTCCCCRGATCCTCCTTCCGGCCCTTCTTGTAGATGGGCGTCACATTGGCAAGCCTCCAGTCGTCCGGGACCTCCCCTGTTAACCAGGACTGGTGATAAATGATGGAGAGAGGCTTGGCAAGCTCCTCTGCCAGCTCCCTCAGTACTTGAAGTAACCTTGTGGGAAAACAAATTTTTAGTGGTTCCTAATGTCTGCAGCACCACTTGCAATGACAGAACATGGAGAATCTGTGTTCCTTTTAGTGGGACAATTGTAGTGAATCTTTGAGTCTGGCACCCAGCTGGTGATGGTGATGCTATTTTATTTTTTTGTATTGGCTAGACTGATGTCCTCCACCAGTCTGTAGACCAGCTGAAGTGAGTGTTTACATTCCCTTTGTGGCCTTCATCAGCTTTTTCTTATTTCAGTGAAGCATCTGTGAGACTATCTAAAATTTTTCTGAAGACATAAGTCTTCAAACTTGCCCTGGAATTCCTGGTGGAATGAGGAAGACACCATTAACTAAACTAGCTCATGTTACCTAGCTGCAAGAAAAGAGGCTGTGTTCCTTTCAAGTCAAGTTAAAGCCTCCCATGCCTGCTGCTGGGTCACTTCTAGTGTTTTTTTCTAGTTTATTAGCTCTTTTAAGCTCTGTGTTTCTTTTCTAGAAGAGAAAAATATCCTGGAAGAATCCTGTTTTCATAGCTCACGTAGCCATTTCTTATGGAAGCTTTGTGGACAGGAATAGCAAAGATTGCAAAGTGTATTGTAAATGTTTCTTTCCAAAAAGGAAACAAGGCAAAGGAATGGCTCAGAGGTCCATGTTTCACAATACAACAGGTAAGTATACTGTCATTACTAGGCTGTGATCAGGAGGCGGAGGAACTAGGCAGTTGCTTCTCACTGAGATAGACTTTTTTGCCTTTTCAAGTCTAGAGCTGCGGCGTTTAAGCTCACATGCTCCTCCTTTGCTAGCTGATCCACATACCAGTGTAAGATCACAGAAATCTTGGCCAGTATACGTTTCAGTTTGACTCCTTATGAGGCACATCATTGATATTTCAGTGTTAATTCACTTCTAGAGAAATGAGCAACTGGTCTTGTTCCTGTGACAAACTAACATTTGCATGTATTATTATACCTTACATACCTTGTAATTGTCAGCAACAGCTCCAAGCAGGCCAGCAGTAGGGAAGGGCCTCTACAAAGCTAAAGTGAAATATGGAGAGAAGCTCACACAATCTAAGTGTTCATAGTGGAAAATGCCCCTCTGTTCATAMGTAAGGTACTCTATTGCTAGGAAAAAATCATCCTCCTCTCTTGGATTGCCTAACTGTGTTTTATAGTAGATCTGAACTAACGTTTTATTGTGTTTCTTCATATGCGCTGCGGAAAAAAGAAAGAGGACGTAGGCACATGAGGCAAAAAGAACAGGAGAGAGAAGAAGAAAGAAAACTGACCCAGGCCCTTTTGAGAAAGTTTGCTACTGAGCCTGGTATATTGACCCAGGATGGAGAGAGCTACAGACTATAAACCTGGTTTCTCAAAAAGCATGCCTTTCTAATCCCCTGCATCCGCTGAGGGCCTCTTAGTATTGTTGTAAAAGGTCTGTTTTCCAGAGTGATTTGATTCCCATAGCCATGGGCAAAGGCACCCAAGCAGCTCTTGTTTGATTAAAAAGCTGAATTGTTTGCTGGTGACTGTRAACACAAACAGCTGCTTTCTGAAACCACACAAAAATGAGAGCCAGATTGGTACTTATGCTGCAGGACAGAGTTTTAAACAACTCACTAGCTATCTGGGAATATTTTCTTTGGGAAAATAATTGAGATGGATGTTAATAAATGCAGAATAAAATGTGTGTGTATTTAGCTCACCTTCACTCCGCCCTGATGATTTTTGATGCAGGCTCATCCTCCAGTCTTAGAGAAGAACAAAAGCAACTTAAACTTGCTTCAGGTAGTAGTATTTACAGGGGCTTGAAAATACAATCAAAAAGAACCACCTCACAGGACCAGCCAATGCTGCCTGTTTTCCGTTTGGCAGTGACCTTGTTTGCATTTCTCCAGGGAAAGAGAGAAGCCATGGTGTTGGGGACCCTATGCYGGCCTTACTGCACTGAAGTGATTCTCCTTAGACTGGTTTTGTTGATTTTTATGGTCATACTTTTCTACCCACAGAGTACACAGTGTGTAACTGTACTCAGTGATGTGGTCTCCTGGGTTTCAATGTTTATATTTAATCTATTTTATTGTTCTTTGCAACTAGGTATTCTGAAGGTTATGGACTGCCTTTCCCATGCCACTGCATAGCTACTGTCCTCCGCAARTATTGTTTCATAGGTTGTGCAGTCATTTTAATTAACTTTGTCATGTGTAGGTACTTATTGAAAGGACCATCAGCAAGATAAATAGAAAACATTAGACAATTCCCTACCTGAGACTACTAAAACCAAAAGGTTGTGAACAATCCTGTTTACTAGTTTACTACTTTCTGTTCATGTGGTTTGTTTTCATTTCACTCTGAATGGAGAGTGAAAACCAGTTGTGTAATTACTGTTTGCCAACAACAGGGAACATGAAAAGCAGTACATAAAGCCAAGTTTTATTATAGTAGTTTARCTTCCCATTTCTCAGATGCTAACTCAGACCTCTTCACTATGACTGGGTTCCCAAGCTTTTGGATACAGTGCATGTATGTAGTGACACACATTTATTATATATAGATATTGCTTACATATGCACACAAGTCATTTTCAGAAGGATTCTGAAATTACAGGACTAGGCATCTGGAGACCTGGCTTCTGTACGTGGCTTTACCATCAACTTCCTGAAGGACTTAAGCAAAGTTGGAAAGTTTTCTACACAATTACATTGTACAGCACTTAATCCTGTTCTGGGAAATAACAAATGTCGGTACAAATCTGTGCTGCAGTGTGGATTCTGCTCTCCCCTGATGGATTGTGAGAGTTAGGGCTGTTGAGGGCTCTTCCAGCTTTTTACCTTCCTTGCTACTTGATTCTGTGTCCAGCTGCAAGGACAGCGCTTTTCTCCCCATCTCCATTTTTCACTTTGCAGCTAACTTGTGGGTTATAACTACCCCAAAACTGTCTTTCTGTTGATTGCCCTTTTATGTGCACTGGGGATAATGCAGCTTTTTTAGAGAGACCACAAGACTTGATTCACTGATGTTGTAAGAACTGTCAAAATCTTGTGACGGAAGCGGAAAATTTTGTTAACGTTGGAAAGAGAGGTGGCTAGAGCTGCAGTCTTGGTTCCAGCTGTAGGGGTATTTCTATTAACTAAAAAGGGATTCAGAACCTTATACTGAGCTGTTTTTATGAACTTAAAATAATTGAGAACAGTTTTTGTTTAGCTCTGGGTATTTCCTGAATGCGTTTGCAAGTCAGGCAGTGTAGTGCTGGGCTTAAAAGCCTGGCTTCAGCTTGAGATGTATTAAACAAAATAACCAAAGATAATTTGTCATGGGAAGGTATATTAACTCTTGAAAATTTTCATGTCACAATTAGTGTTGCTCTTAGTAACACAGCTATGTACTTTTTAATTAAAAATATCATGTATTTTAGAGTTGTCTAAGGAAAAAAMCCCTTACTCTGCATATGCAGTTATCTCCATGCACTACCAAAGTGTCTGAGCATCTCCTAAATATTTAAACACAGAAATAATGATAGTGATTGTACTCTCTCCTTTTTCAGCATGTAAAGATGATAGTTCAAAGGTTGTTTACTGCATGAACTTTCTGGTGTCATGGTTAGAGGTTTTGAAGAAATTTCAGGGAAAGCTAAGTTGAATGTCGCCTATAGTTTTGAACGTRGTTATACGAGTGCTATTCTCTTCTGGTCCAGGAGCGAGTTCCCTTCCTGGGGCAGCCAGGAGCATCCTCTTTAGCTCTGGCAGCCTGGTCGTTCTGGTGCTGCGGTGGCTGACTATAGGTGCTGCAGAGACATGATTACTCACGTAGCGTTGACTGATCTCCAAATATCAAGGCAGAAATCTTGAGCCAGATGCTGAGTGGAAAACACAGTTTTGTGTTAATGAGTTGAGGAATTTATATTCCTGAACCAATGGACTTCAGAAAAATGCTAGGCTTCACTTCATGRTAGAATCAGTAATTTAGCCTGGAGGTCACAAATACCAGTCTTGCTCTCCAGAGCAGTGTTGACTATAATAGGGGACGGTCTTCTATTTAGGTGAAAAAGACTTGATTGATCAAATGACTAGAAGGAAAGTTATGAGGAGCAAGCAAGAAAGAAGACCAGAAAGGATAAATGARGGTGTTTTGTATTCAAAGTAGCTCAGCAGGCTTTGGGGAGCGCATGTGCTTGGGTACTGTTTAACTCACCTTTGCTCCTCCCAGCATCCCTCATAACCAGAAACTCAGTAATGGACATGGGATAAGCATCAGCTACAGATACTTTTTCCTTTGTGTGCTACACCCATCCTTCTTTCTCTCCCTTTTCCTCAGTGCTTCATTTAGTTCTTGTCGGTTTCTCTGTTGTTTGATCCGTGTCTACCCTTCTTCCCAGTGAAACAGGACTTTTTGTTTCTTATTAGTGRTATGAAAAAGTACAAATCAAAAGCAGGAGGTCTGGAGCACACCTTCAACCRTTAAGCTCTAGTAACCAGCGGGGCAGCCAGGTGGGAAAACCCCTTGTGCTGGTGGGGAAGGGTGTCTTGCGCTCTCAGCTGAGATTCCAGTTTTGTTGCCGACCGGGCTGCAGCAGGAGCTGGAGGCATGAGAAGCACCTCCGTGCTGCGCGCAGGGATGGCACAGTGGGGATATGGGTGGAAGACGGGACAGGGAGGATGCTGGCCCTCCCCCAAAACTGCTTCCCCCTCCCCCTGCCTTTTCTTTTGCAGTTGCACACAGCGCTGTGGCTCGGAGGTCATTTGTTTCCCACAGCTTCACAGAACACTGTAGCAGAAAGGGAGACAATGGTCCCTTACAAGGGGCTATGTGAGGCCTTCTTTCATCTCTAATAAGCCCCTTCACTTGCACTGTGAAGCCTGTTGTGTGTCTGTGTGCGTGCACAGTTCCAGTGTGAACCACTCGGCAGCTTCCATTGATATAAAGCATCCAGGTTTTTTGTTTTGTTTTTCAAATGGGTAACTCCTGGCATGTTCCAGCCCGAGGTGGGTTTTCTGTTCAGCACAAGCACATCAGGAGACATCCCTTCTCCTTTTCACATAGCTATTAAAATCTAGGGCCCATCTGGTCAACGTCGGTCGGCAGAAAGACTGAACTCAGAAAGCAAGGAGAGGAGGGGGGCAACTATCTTTAGCTCCCCTCTGCYGAGCACAGGCTCTGCTTGTTGCTCTGCTTGGGCATGTTTGCTGACCGAGCGTGTCAGGAGGGCTCTGAGAGAACAACCGCCCTGGCAGAGCAACCGACTGCCCTGTGACAGAATTTTCAGATTGCATCTCTGCTTGCAAACGTTTTCTTCTCTGTTACCCTGCTATAATGAGCAGGAGAGGAAAGGGAATAAATAGTATGATGAAATTTTAAGGTGCAGGAGTTTGGAACACTGGTCAGTCTAGTCTGAGATACCATTTTTACCAGTATGTTCTGCCTGATCCTTTGAAATCCCACTCCTTGGGCCACCCTCTAAGTCTGGGGAGCTTTCCTTCCTACATGAAATAGGAAGTTTTTAGCTGCCTTCTGGCAGCAGTGAGTTTGGGCTCCAAGGTAGGAAACTGGATCTCCCTTGTCTCGGTAGGCTCTGAGTAAGAACATAGGCTGATGCTGGGCATGAAGTTTTTCCTACTCTCTGCCCCCTTTCAAAGCCTGTGTTTAGCCTGGATTGCCTCTTGCTACAGTTGATTCGAATGTCTCTCTCTGAGGCCCCCTTCAAGCTCACTGCRGGCTTATTTTAGGAAATGGCTTTGGTAGTCCAGGTCCACTAAGGCTTTGTGTCTTTCTCCCTCATTACTGTATGCAGTTGCTTTCGTACACAGTATTACTTCAGCAAGGGAAGGAAAATCCGTATTTTCACTTGTCTGGGTGGCTGTTGTTGGTCTTGGCTACTTAGCATCATGCAGCCTCATGTTCTACCCTAGCATCTCTGGATGTTGTAATGGTCCTAGAATGAACCTTCTGCTTAACCTTGAGRCCTGGCCTGGCATTCCTTAGCTGGCATTCCTTAAACAGGTTACCTGTTTAACAAACCACAGCCTGGAAAAGACATCAAAGTACGTTAAGAAATGGTTATGCAAAATTGACAGGCTCAGATTTCATGTAATCTACTGCATGTTTTTCAACCTAGAATAAGTATTCTTCTCCCTGTTGGGAATGTTGTATTGGGCATTTCACTGACTCTGCCTCTGACTGAGTAATTTTGAGCAAAGGTGGGAAATAATTTTCTCAAAAACATGAGACTGTCAAAGAAACTGAGCAGTTTCTTTGCCTGTTTCACATTGAATCAGGTGATTCCAGACAATGCAACTGGTCAGTTAGAGACTTCTTGGCTTTTGTAACTTCTCCTGCTGAGGGACCAGTGTACAAACTCATTTTCTAGCACAATCCAGATGGGAATGAACCACTTTTTTGGAGATTCCAAATATACGAGGCAGAGCAAGCRTTAAATTGTCCTCAATACAACATTTAGTTCATTTGATCGGCCCGTGCATTGCTTTGGCAACTGGGAATTTTAGGGAAAAATACAGCTTAAACTTCACTGAAAAGGAAGAAAGGGACAGTCCTTGGGGAAAGGGTGTCTTCCTGCCATCTCATAACAATGAGTGTCCATCATTAGTTACTTTCAGACAGGTACAGGACACTGATGGATAGATGAAGGTAGCATGCACAGGTATAAATATGTTTGCATGTCTTCTGTTTTGGTGGATGTGGAATGAGAGATGATGTGCAAAAGCTGAATGTGTTTGAGCTGGAGGAGGAGTGGTGTCTCTAAGACAARTAACATTTTTCTGAGCTCTCCAAACATATTTTCAGCTGCCTGGGACTTGTGAGTGAGATGCCACAGTAACTGGATTGTAACTTCTTGTCTAGTTTCACTGTGATATCTGTAAATATCTGCCTTTCTTCTGCTCAAATGGTGTTGCATAACTTCTTGCAGCAAGTTGTCTCATGGAATATATCACTCGACCTTTTTGCTTGCATGAGCAGCAGAACACCAAATGTGCTTTTTTTCAGATGATGGAAATACAGTAGCTTCATTAAGTGACGCTGCCATGGCAGGCCTCTAGTTATTTCACAACTAAACTGCTTGTGAACTTGAAGYATGTACCCCTTTAACAGAAGGAAAGAGAAGACACAAAGGACAGTAAACCCTTAATCTTACAAATCTATTGATAGCTGGGGTTGCAGAGCTCAGCTAACAGGGATTTTAAATTGCTATGGCTATACCATCTTTCTTCCAGTGTAAAAGACCCAGCAAGTCTTGTGCAGGCTGGGCATGGACTTCTCCAGCATTCATCAGCATGTCACCCAAGCTGTCTGCATGTTTGCAAAACACAAAGAGTAATTAACTAAATGTGCAATAATGCTAAAAATGTGAAATAATACTAAAAAAATCTCAGTAATGATGAGTTTTAAATTCAGTAAAAACTAACTAATTTGTTGCCTCAGACCCTACCTGGACTTTCTGAAGTTTCTAATGTTGCCTCCGTTAAGTAGGAAACTAAATGTGTCTCCTCTTGGTTTTGGCAAGATACTGACCTCTTCGGTGGCCTTGTTTGAATGATACAGAGTCATTGGTAGAACAGCATTTTATGGCCGTGAACTTTTTTAAAAAGGCAGTTCTCAGGGCTGGGTAATTAAATCACCATTTAAACTGTTCTGTGGCTTATTAAAAGTATGTAGGAAGACAATTAATAGCATCAGGTTGTAAGCGAACCTCAGGCAGCCTCCAACTGTAACATTTTACTTGCAGGAGCATTGGGACAAAAAAMCAGGTTTCTTCTGAGTGCTGGAGGGCTCTTTTTGGCATGTATGGAGGGCTGTACGCTGGATTTGTTGGCCTTCTCTGATGTCCAGGCTGAGTCCCTGGGGTGTATGGATGAAGTCCATATAGCGAAGGTGTAAGGTGTAAGGTGAACTAGCAAGCCAGAACATCCAGAAGTGGGGAAAGATTAATTGTATTTTGTTTTCAAATTGTGATAGCTGACCTAGACCTGTGGAAAGGTTTTTAATTATTTTACCAGAAAAACAAGCATTCCATCTGCGAAGATAGGTTATTGTTTGCTTCTTAGGTGAAGTGAGGAAGGTGTCTTGAAACTGGAGGATCCTCCTGTGAGAACACTTGTCTTTATGGAGAGGTATTTAGCGATGATGTACTAGGGCTTCCAGTTGATCTCCACAGCCCTGTTAAAGCACAAAAATATCCTTYTCCAGGACTCGGAGCTGATAAAGAAGGACTACAAAAACCTCCACAGAGTATTTTACAGAACATGATCAACACAGTGTAATAAAAAATTATCAGAAACTTATAAAAAGCTAGTGTCGTTTATGGAGTACAGGTGCAGTACATAAACAGGTAACTGTTCTTTGCTGTATGAAGTTTCAAGGGGTCTTTGCCTGTTGTGCTTTTCAGCTTGCATGCTAGCATCTTTTCCCCAGAAGGAAACCTTAAGAGTTGCTTAGAGCTGTCTATAAATTATGCAGTCTCACCTGTGAGACCTTTGGACTTTTCTTGGAGTAGATGAGAAGTAAGAGATTTTATGACTTGTGGATCAGTACTCAGTTCATGTTTGCAGTACTCTCATTCTATCCCAGTCCAATTTTCAAATATTTAAAATACGCTGTTTTAATGACACTATAAAGTCTATCCTGTGGCTTCCTGACACGACCCGGAGTGCAGCGTGCTCATTGCTTTATGCTGTCCCGTCTCCTTCTCACGATGCTTTGCCAGCCCCAGCCAGTTTGCCGTTCCCTCCTGTCGCAGAGCTCAGCTCCCCCCACCCCGCTCCGCTTCCTGACGCTGACCCCATTTCAGTTTTGGCTCCCCTCTCCAATTTTTTTCTCTCTCCTCCCCTCCCTTGCCATTGGCGTATCTTCTTCCTTAAGCCATCCAAAAATAAAGTGGATGTTTGTGCAAAATACGCATTTCTAGGTATTAATTGGCTATTAGCTATACCATGGAGAGCAACGAGATGTTCACAGTGCAAAGATAAATGATAATCAGAATACTTTAAAAACTGGATTACAAAGGGGAAGAAACGAATCTGGTTTTAGTGAGAGAGCTTGAGATATACTTGGGACAGCAACTTAATCACAGAGCAGAGACTTAATTTCTTTTTTCTGTTTATGCGTTGTGCTGGCACCTACAGACGAACAAAATCCTCCAGTTAGGGTGTTTTCCATCTAATCCATCCAACAGTCCCCTTCACTGAGAACGTGTTTATTCTGAGCAGGGTGCATGATTCATCACCCTTGGGAGATGAGGCAAGGTTTGGTGCTGATCTCAGACAATTTATCTCCCCCTGCCCCCCCCCCCTCGAATGCGTGAAGCAGTTTTGTACTAGGAAATTACATTACTGATAAAATCTTTTAAGGGGAACATCCACCATGTTATCACCCAGAAAGTAATAGAGAAGTTTTGCTGTTGGGTAATGGCGAAGTCAATTTATTAAAAGCTATTTCGGACAAGGCAGCCCACACAGTAGATGCTGGGAAGCGTTACTTTGGCATGGAACCTCACTGAAGCTAACAAAAAGTGGTCTTGTCCTGGGTGGGAGTGGGAGAGCTGCAGAAGAAAAGTGAAGGTGGTACTACAAGTGTCTGAAGATTCAGAGTCACACTTCAGATCCCTTGAGGCTGCAGTTCCTTTACCTCTGGGAACCAGCTACATAAGAAGAATCTAAACTGTCATTTTTGAAAGAAACATAGCTCTTTACCTTGCAGATAGAGTGGGATGTAGTTTTCTGCTGGGAAAATTAACACAAGCCACAGATTTCCCTACTGTACTGGAGCAGGTGGGACTTACAAGTCCCACACTTGTATATTTGATGTGACGTTGATCAGTTAAATGAGGCATATAAAAAGAATGAATAGTCAAGTCATTAACATTCCTGTCTGTTGTCCAGCACTGTCCAGTATTAAAGGGAAATAGTTATAGCTGAGTTGATAAATATTTATTTCAATGATATTTATCTCAATGGTTTGCTCAAATGGAGAACATGTGCATCCCGAGCAATTCATTTTTCCAAGCCAATGCTGAAATGGTGCGTGTGTGTCCTCCACAATGAGCCACTGCCGCTAGGTGTGCCAGCTTTAACGGGGAAAGCAGAACTGASATACAGGAACCTTTAAAATCATTTAAGAACTCATGCTAGCAAAAAAAAAAAAGCAGCACGTCCATTCCATTAATGTGGCAAAACTCCCGTATGGGTAATAACTAAAACTATGCGATGTGTTTGCCAGAAAACCCAAAAGGTTTTTTTTTATTCTGACTCAGAATACATAAAATCTGAAATATTTATCTGCTTACAGATGAGATTAAAGATGGAGCTGTAGAAGAAACTGATTTAAAAAAAAATCATAAAATTTAAAGCAGTAAAGCATTAACACAGTTATGGATAATCATAGTTATTCGCTGATTGTTTTTAGAAAATAATTACTAAGATTCAAGTACACTGATGTGAATACCAGTTCTGTGTTGTGGGAGAAAACAAGATTAGGTATTTTSCACTGATGTATCTCATTTATRTATATGGCGTTGTAGCTGACACCAAATTTAGGATGGAAAGGAACTGGATTCTTCCATTCTGAAGTCACTGTCCACATTGATATAAATATTAACACTAACTGTTTGATGTGTTTTGAGTTTGATATGTTGCTGTGTTTGGCCCAGAAAGCACTCATTTTTACAAGAGAATGAGTAAGTTTCTGTATATGTCTGTCTGCAGAATTCTGTGCATAAATCAACTCGTATTTCTCCTTGCTTGTTCCTAAAGGTGGTGAGCTTGCAGTTGTAGACAATGAAACAACGGCCTGAGCGCACTGGGGTTCTGCTAGAAACACTCTGGCTATTTGGTTCCTTTCTTCTTTCCGTGGATTTTTTTTCTCTGAGGAAGAAAAAATCAGACAGTATAATGGCTAGAATAAAAACAATTCGGCTCTTTTGCAGCCAATACATACCTCAGTCTCTAACATTATATTCCAAATTGATTCATACACTACATGTATTTTGCTTTGGATATGACAACACATTTGTGGTCTGGCAAAGTCCGTTACAGTGCTTTTCCCTTTTACTTTTCCCTCTCTGTTTGAACTGAGAAAATACCATACAGCTGTGTTAACCAAACTCAGCACTATTGCTATATGTTGTCAAGGGGAAGACTAAAGTTGGTGTATGTTGAACTAACGGCCATGTCCTGATACAAGGTTGCATCATGCCTTTGCACTAGGGTGTATGAGATGCAGATGAGCACTGACCATGGCTTTCATACCAGTCTCCATTCTGTAAACAAGAGTCTAACAGTGACTGTGCACTTATAAACTCAAAGCAAAATATGTTATATTATTGTAGGTTTAACCCCACAGTAATGCCTTTGGATACCATATTAATACAATTAAATATATTACTGTGGTTTGAAAACTGTTTCTGTAACTTCTGTAATTTCATCAAAGTTACAATGGTTATTGCTTAAAAAAGTCACAGCATCTGAAGGGAAAATCTAGAGAAGCTGATGGAGACTGACTAACTTCAGTTTTTCATGAGTATGTTCTTGCTGTAGGTAGCTGTGGGTGTTAACTGACAAACGACCATGGTGCCTCTGGCTCTCATCTTGCCGTACCTTGTAAATAAAGTAGGATTGAGCTGAAACCAGCATGAGAAACTTCTGTTGGGCACAGTTGGTCTTTCAGTAAGCATCTTATTTCCTGCTAGGTTAGCATTGAGGCAGTCACCGGGAGGCACTGTTTTTGTCGAAATGCTGTCTTTCACATGGAGCACAAGTCTGTTATTTTCACCATTTGAACTCATTGAAATTCCTGTGGCACTTCTCACAAGAGATAGGATATAACATGTGTTGGCTAAATTTAAAAACCTGATCATACAAGCCCAGCCTTTATTTTAGCATAGGTCAAGTAATCTATTTTTCTTTGGCAGTGCTTGCCTTTAAAATAAGGATTATATTAATCTTGCCTGATGAGATCCCAGGAAAAGTTCTAGATGGGGTAAAGTTTGTTAGTACCCCTACAGAATTTGGGCAGCTCTTCCTAGGCATTATGTTGTCTTTGCCACCGTAACCTTTGAATGGCAACTAATGTGTTTGAGCCATAGCTGTGTATGTATTGCATGTACAAAATATGTCCACATTTAGGGTCAAGTACCATGGGAATATTAGTAGGTACCAGTTCTTTCTAAGGTACTCTAGCGGTATGTTGTGTCTGTACACAAGCAAAGGTAAAGGTTGATAAATTTGTCAGAGATGCAATACCGCTGTTGTCCAACTTCTGTCAGACCTTTGATAATGTAAATTTGTCTTGCAAATTGCTTCTTCCTTCTTGAAAGTGATTTGGTTATAGTATTAGGGGCCTTTGTGCATTGTCCCAGCCAACAATGRTCAGATGTTAGAGTAGGGCGACTGGTCGGATGACCTGGAAGACGGTTCTGTGATAGTTTCCCAAACTAAAAGTTAGGGCATGACTCCAGGTGAGAATGAAAATTTCATAGTGGGGAGAAGGGAGGGAAAAGGGAAGCGCAACTGAGAGGCAGTTGATCGGCTTTCCAGTAAAGGATTAAGCCTGTGGTTCTTTGTAATAGGAGTAGCTGGTAAATTATATTTCTGTTGTGCAATAATTCCTGAGTTTTCAGAAAATCTTTCTAATTGGAATGGAAAGACAAAAATTTAAGTGTCTGCTCAGAGTTGCAACATATTGTTTAAAAAAAATGTGGACGTGGATGCCCTCCCCCATTCTTACGTCTCCTGAGCTGTTCCCTTGGAAGTCCTGGGTCGTCGGTCCAAAGCCGTCCTTGGGCAGGCTGCCAAAGGGTGGGCTGGAAAGCAGCAGGGTTCTGCAGGAAATCTGCTTGGCAGGTATCAACGTGGCCTGTGTCAGAAGATTTACTGGCATGTACGTGTTTTCACAGAACAGTCTTTAGAAGATTTATTTATTTATTTTAAAAATCAGGTTTGGTGGTTTTTGTTTTTTTTTTTTTTTTTTTTTAATTAGCTTTGCTTGGGAAATATTACCAGCACAGCCAGTGGTGGAGGAGTATACAAGTCGTTCATTTGATTCAGTGGGTACGACTGTAGGTTAGCCATGGCTGCAGGCTATTGATATGCTTCTGTTCACCAGAAATGGCTGGAAACTACAGATGTAGAACTGTTTAAGTGACTAAGCCCAAATCTGCCACCAAAGATGTTCCTAGAAATCCTACTGCCTGCTGGAACAGCTGGGTGCACGTACCTATCTGCAGGTGGAAATGAGAAAGTTGTAATAYAAGTCTGCAGTTAGCAGCAAAGCTTTGAATCCCAATACCCCACTTCTGTAAAGYGAGCAAGTACAAGAGCGTGCTTTCATTTTCTGCCTTTTGGTGCATGAGCCGTCGCTTTAACAACAAATTGTGTCTAACGAAGTTGGAAAGGTGAATTTCTTGAGCTCTTAACAAACACTGCTGTGTTTCCAAAGTAGCTTGATACTGTTGACTGACTTTGGAATTGCGTGGTGAAATAGTTACATGGCCTCATTTTTGAACTGACCACGTATTATGAGCTTTATTTTACCTGTGTTGATGATACTAGCGAGATCAAAATTTAAACCAGCRTATTTATTGTTCCAAAATATAAATTATGGAAATCCTATTACTCATTTGCAGAACCAGTTATTTGATTTCATATGATTCATTTTCATTCAATATTTTTTACAAATTGTTTTGAGGATTGGTCTTCCTTACTGAAAAAAACGTTAGAAGTTAGGGAAAGAACAGTCCATTCTGGTTATCTAGTTCCAGCAATTATAAATCTCTTCCAGTAATTACTTTGGGTGGGAGAGCTGAAGCACATCCGTTAGAACCAACATAAAAAACACTGAAGAATCGTTGGCSTCCAGTAGGTACTAGAGATCTGGACATTCCTTATTTCTGGCTGAAAGGTTTGATTGTCTAAGCAGGTACTAACGTGCAAGATGCTTTTCATCATGTGCACCCCCATTGACAGTAATGGAGGTTATAGAATGTCGTAATAATCAACAGTATCCAGGAGGCACTATCCTAACTATTACTTCCTAAACAGTTYTCTTTTTATCATGTTTATAGCGTGATAATTAAATGAAGAATGTTGTTTAATTTAGAATTATAGAAGATGTAATGTATATGGCAARTGAATATTTAGAGCACATTCATTTCATATCTGAATGATACCAAACCAGTCTGCTTAAACTATCACTAACCTGAGATCCAGCATCTATAAAATGTTCACAGGCATTGCCCTTAGAAAAAATGCTTGCTTTCTTCTGTCTGTTTATTTCAGAAACTCCACACAGTGTCACTGCCACTGTGTGCTTTCCAGGTCTCCTGTGGCTTGGTGGCAGGTTAGTTGTATTTCTTCATGCAGCATCCTCAAAGAGCAATTCTATGTATGCTTTTGTATTTTTCTCCTGGGTTGAAAATGTGGAGGTAATAAATATATCTTTCCAGTTCCCCAGATGCTGTTTTACAGGGGAAAATCATCTTTCCACATTATTCGGGCCTTCAACTTTTTGTTGACACTTTAGTTCATGTATGAGATTGGATGTAAGCTTCTGTGAGATGGCTTTGGGCTATTGTGGGTTAGCTCTGAATCTCACATTCAGTTCACCTAGGCCACCTGTCAGCCTTTAAGTTACAGAAACTTTCTACCAGTGTAGAGTTTTTCCGAGAGCTTATGTAAAGGCAAAATTCGAGGTTGGTTTTGMAAGAAGAAAATCAAGTTGTTTAGCCACATTCACTAAGACACTATTTAGTCCATATTTAGTCCTTTCTTATGTATGTCGAGTTGATATTATCTTTAATCATACTGTTACTTGGTAACAAAGTTAATATCATAATTGTTCTACTTTTTAATCAGTGTTCTTGTTCATTTGCTTTTCAAAGTCAAGGGCTCAGAACCAGGGTACAAGTTCTGCTTGAGAAGCATACGTGGAATTCCCCAGGGATTGTACTCCATCATAGCGCTCAAGTTATTTGTTTTACATACTCCTATCCCGAGTGTGAAGCAATTTGAATTGTTTCAAAGCGTAATGTAATCAAATCCTAGACTTTATGCCTAAGGTAGGATAGGTAGCTCCAGAAGAGATGGAAAAGCAGCAGTTACCTGGTTTTGCTATGTGGGTCTTCCCATTGTATTTCTCTTTTGTTACATCAGACAGAATGAACTTGCCCATGGTGTTGCTTTGCAGAAGCAGAAGTCAGTTGGCTTCATTGATTCCAAGATAGATAGCAAAATCACGGTGCTGCTTTTTGGAGAGGATGGGTTAAATCTATATATGAAGTAGGAATGCCCAGAATTACATCATTGGTCGATGACTAAACTTGCTTTACTTTGTGGCAATTAGGTTATGCTGGAAAACAGTCACATGCTTCAGAGCACGGGATGTGCAGCTTAGCAAGTCACCTCTACTTCTGTTGTTGAATCTTCAGAAGTTCCAGTGCAACACTAGTATAGAAAGGATAGAGATATGTCACAGCCTAGGAAGCAGTCCTTGCAGGGTGCGACTGGCATAGTCATCAGCCAAGTAGCCATTTCCCTGGTGAAAGTAACAGACTAAAACAGTGTATTATTTTTTTTCTTGTGGCATATAGTACTATTTTCATTTGTCATATAGTACTATTTATTACCAGGTTAGGATGGTGTGACATAGTACTTTCTGCAAATCTTTTTCATCATCTTTCATTTACGTGGACACAGCTACTTTTCAACCCARGTTGCAGTTTTTCAAGATTTTGTGTGACCAGACCAACTTCCAGTTGTGTGTTAGGTAGTGTTTGTCTTCTGCAACTTACTCKTTCTTCCCTTTTTCCACAACAGAACAACTGTCTGTAGAATGTGGAGTCTACCCACGGTGGGGTTTTGATGTAAATGTACATACTGCTGGCTATCTGCATTAAAAAGTATTTCTGTCCGAAGCAATGTTCTTTGCATTTGGCCTAGAAGGTGGTGAAACTGTAAAGTCCAGGGGTTAATTTTGCAGTCTCAAAGTCAAGAAGGATGAAGTTGCACAGATGAACTTTAGTGTAGGAGGATATAGTTTACCTCTGGGGTGGGGCTGTTAACCAGTGTCTTCATTCAGGGCCTCAGAAGGTGTTCCAGACACACTGGATTATGGATACAGGCCTGCTGGAAAATAAGGACAATGAACTTCAGTGTTCACTGGAAATCCAGTGCAGCGCGTGGGGATGCTGTCAGTAGGCTCCGCTGCTGGGGAGAAGCGCTGCAGGACTGTGTGCACCCGGCGACTCGACGCCCAGCTGTACTGAATTGCTGCCAGATGGGCAGAAAGTGGCAGAGACAAGTATTGCAACCTCTCGTGGAACTGAGCTCAGCAGAAACGGGGAAAGCAGTGTATGTGGAGCCCGCTCTTGGAGGCTAAGCAGGAGTGAAATCTAAATGCATTCCTGACCTGTGGAAAGCACAAAGGAAAGCACAAATCCTGCTTGGTAGGGTTAGGACAGAAATACTGTAGACAAATGTGCAGTCAGTGCCTCCAGCTCAGAACTGTGTGATCATCTGAGCTTCTGTTGTGGAATTAATTTAGCGAAGTCTTTCTCAGTCTGCAAAGAACTGGATGGGTGAACTGCCATGTGTGTGGAGGTGGGATTTCAACTCCAGGATTCACTTAAGTGGAGCACTGGCAATAATATCCATATTGTGGAACATGCTCTGTTAGTGGCAGGACTTGCTGACTTCTGTCCCTTCCTCTCCAAAGTAAAGTGTCTCTCGAAGGTCCCTTGCTGCTGTCCGGTAGACACGGTCACTAGAAGTGGGCAATGAGAATGCCATTGAAACTTCAGAGGACATTATGTAAATCCTTAAAATAACGTTTTAGACTGAGAGCACTATCCTTTTACTAGGAAAAGCCATTCTCCTCTGTGTTATTCTGTGTGATGATGTGAAGACTTAATCCTTTTTGCTCACCGCCTACATTGTCCGATTTTTATGGGAAAATTCAAAATAATTGCTATAKCATTGGGCTTCTGTGACTCTCCTCTCCATGCTCTTTTTTAAAAGCAGGGGCCTCCAGTGAAATGTAGGAGATTCTGAGCATTGCAGACCATATTATTAGGTATAAGCTAAAAGTCTAAATCCTCAAAACAYCATATGCAGTTTGTCACATCATTTGTCGCATTTGCCGGTGCCAGGAACTGACCTAAGCATGGAAACTCAATCCCATCACAGCTCCTGAATGTGTTCAGAGGCTACAGAATCCTTGGCAGGATGAGCAGAAGGAAACCTGCATCAGAGCTCTCTGCTTAGCATCTGGACCTGTGTGTAAAAAGTACTTAGTGTCTCAATAGAGAGCCAATATTCTGGCACATGAGAGTGCAGAAATTCACACATCTGATCATCACTCGCAATCTTGCTGTTTCCCAAGTGTTTTTGTTTTAAAAAGTACACTATTCACAGAGAAAGGGATGAATAAGGTTATCCAGTTAGTTCCCATGGCAAATCCATGAATACATGAAGAGAACTGCTGAAGAAGAATACGCATATGGTTTTCTCCTGTGACTGTATGGACAGTCAGTTGAATCCACTAATCTTTATCTACCCAGTCATCCTAAACACCCTCATGGTATTCTCAGTTTTGGAGTAAACTTACTCGTAACAAGCTGTTGMATTTTTTCTTGTTTATTTTTTTTTTTAAATTCTGTGTCTACAGCTTGCTATTTTACTTGCAAATGTGGCCAATTTGTRCTTGAAAGGTAGGGGATTGACATTATTTAGTTAACCATCTATCAAACCTATCAGCATTTTAAACAGATGTTTAAGTTTAGCTGGAGTATAGGTGGTTTTTTTCCTTTCATTCTGTGATAAGACACCAAAACCACAGCATTCTTTTTGAATTAATACTAGGATAGGTAATCTCATCTAAGGTTTCCAGGCATGTGAAGGTAAGAAGGTGACTGGAAACAACCAGCCTGGATTTATCAAAGGCAAATTGCACCTCACCATTCTGATTGTCTTGTATGATGGGATGACTGGCCTGGTGGATGTGGGCAGAGCAGCTGATGTGAYTTAATCTTCCATTTAGCAAGTCTTTTTGACATGGTCTGCTGTAGTGTCCTTGTAGCAAAATTAGAAAGCAGTAGACTGGAAGGATGAACTACAAGGTAGTGGAAAATTAGCAGGACCTCTGAGCTCAGAGAGTAGCCGTCAGTCATTCAAATTCCACCTGGCAGCTGGTGGCCTTCCTCGGTGGTGACTACTGGGGCCAATGCTGTTGGACGTTTTCCTTAAAGACCTGGGTGAAGGGACACAGTGTCRGACTAAGTTGGTTGACGGTACTGTAGACCTCAGACCAAACCATCTTATATGAATAATAATCTGCTTGTATTGTAAAAAAATGGGAGAAATTATCCTTTATATTTGTAGATGCCATTTGTCTTTCCAGAGATAGTGACAGGAAAGAACTTAGTAAAGTTACTATACTTCAGTTTTGAGAAACCATACAGAAATGAAAAATTGTAAGAGCATTGGCAGCTCATTCTAGAGTTGCAGGAGGTTGGAGAATTGATGTCTTGGCTATTTTTACAGATGTTTATTGTCTTACTTCTACAATACAAGAATACATTTTAAAAGTCCTGTAAGTTTCTAGCACGGGGAATAGGACGCAAGCATGGAGTGCTCTACCTGGAGTTATCTGCAGCCTTACCTGGTCTCAGCTGAAACATACAGAAAACAGAAGATTTACAGGAATTCATTGCAGATAAAGAGAATTTGTGCATCTCTTGTGCTGCAGCTAGACAGATTCAAAATACATAGCAACCTCAGATGACTACTTATAGTCAAATGATAATTCATGCAATGTTGGTATCACATATTTTAAATTGAAGTAGCAAAATAAGTTTGACAAATCTAGTACCTGAAGTTGCTATAACTACATCAATATTGCCAGACTTGAATATTAGGATTGGCCTTCCACATTAGGCTCAATTTCCTTGAGTTTTAGAAGATATATATTTGGGAGATCTTTTTATTTGCCCCTTGACTCCTAAACTTTGGGGAGGCATCATGACTGTTTTCAAGCAACTCTCAAACTTGTCATGACAGGGAGATGGGTATATGCTGGGTGTGGGAGAGGGGAGAAGGCTGCATGGGAAACMGTGGGGTTTTTCCATAATCACTTGACTCCAGAAATTGGAGTTTTAAAAACACCAAATATTGCAAGGTGTGGTTGAGTAATGACAAGTGTGTAATGTTTTGAAGTATATTTGTACAGCTTGGATATTTTCTTATATAGTTTCTTTGGCAAGTTTTGGAGATTGCCAGGACTGCAGAGCAAATCTGAGAGGCAGACCCTGCCCGATTCCTCCTCCGTCTCCCCCCACTGTTCAGATTCCAGTTTAACACTCTTGATGTTGCTATGGGATCATCGGTGACTTAAAAATGTTTTCTTTTCTCTCTTATGAAATAACATCACCGTGGCAGCATCATGCAAAGAAACAGGATCAAACCTAGTTTTTTGAGGAAAGACTGTCCCTTGCTTAGTAACCGCTGCTGCTCTCTGCACCACTGGGCTTTTCAGCAGAGTTTGCCCTGGAAGTGAAAACATAACTGGTTGAACAAGCAAGAGCTAATGAAACCCTAGCCAGAAGGTGATACCATCCAAAACTTTGTGAGGGAACCCAGCTGATCTCTCGGGTATCAGAAATGACTTATCGGTTCCAGGCGAATTCCCCTTGCTCTGAAGCCAGCTTCAGCTTACCTGTGAAGCACTGCGCTGCTCATTAGAGAGTATCCCGGGTTTACAGTAATCATGTAATTGCATRCAAGTGCTTTCTGCCCAAGTGTTCCTTAGAGTGCCTGAACCACTTACAGTCTAGAGAGATCCCCAAAATTAGTTTTTTGTATGGGCTGCAGAGAGAATAGGGCAGTTTTAGGAGCGTGTGCCTTTGAAGCTTTTCTGTTTGCGTAAAGTCATCCTCTGACATACTGGAATATAGTCCAGGCCTTTCCGGATTCTGGAGAGAACAAGGTCCAAAAGGATATTTTTTTCTCCTGTAATAGTAGTGAAAATATATTAACCTTTACTTGATTATTTTTTTCTTTAAAAGTATGCAGTRTATTTAAAAGTTTAGGAAGTGTAGTCACAAATACAAGGTCTTGTTAGCAGGCATTTCATTGAAATCCACTGTATGAGTTCCTTTGGACCTGCTGAATTTTCTTGTGAAATTATCCTCTTGGCTGTTGAAATTCTTTCCGCAACAAAAATGAAAAATGAATCTTTGTACATAATTGCAAGTAATTTTTATTCTAACTTCTCAGTGATCTTTCAGTCTTTGGCAACCTCTTGCTTTGCAGAGTTAAGCATGCTAACATCTGTGCTTCAAAACTGTTTTTAGAAAGGTAGGATTTGCAGGTCAAGTGGAACTCCCACAGTTCTCATCTCTCGGGCTCCCACTGTGACGCTTGCTGACGCAGCTCAGCGTGGCTGTCCCWCTTTCCTCTCTCCTGTCTTCCCACTTCTCGCTGTGGTACCAGGAGGTCGGAGGCCTCTTGGAGTTTATGGTGAGTGGCACCGAGTTTTGTACTATTAAAAAGAAAGCTAAAATCTTCCTTTTCCATAGGTCAGTTCTGCTTACTATATATCCAGTTGTGTCTTTGGTGAAGATGTCTATATCCTCATTCATATCCAGCGTCATGTTGCGATTATGCACTGATGAGATACTGTGCCCTGCAGTCGGCGTTGGTTTAGGGCTGGACAAAGGTAGTTGTCTTCCAAAATTAATTGAGGCGAGTTTGCTTAAATGTCTGTTTCAGTCCTGGCCCCATGGAAAGTACCAAGGCATTTGCTGTATGTTCTAGTTTGAACACGGTCACACAGTGGCATCATTTTCCCTGAGGCATAGTCTTGGGTCTGTCACATAGAGATCCCCTATAACATTTCTCTGTAGCTCAGAACAGAAGGTTTCTTTTTCATTTAAAAAACAATGAAACCACAAAAAAAAACAACAACAAACAAAACACAACAACAAAGAGAATGCATTTGTTTATATTGCATAGCTATGAAGATCACGTTTGTACTGCTAATATCTCATATGATGAGGCGTCAGCTCTCCTAGCTGAAGCGTGTTGTCACGCTGGCAAAGTACTTGAAGGAATGCCATTATGTTGTTGGAAATGACATTGGTCATGCAGCAGGGGACAGTCTCCTGTCACAGTCCGTAACAAGCCAGTACCCAGTGGAGCTGCAGTGCTGGTAAAGCGAGACATGCCAGCTTCTGTGCTGAGAAGCAAACCAGATTCCCAACTGCTGGTAGTTGCTGCCATCTCACAACACTTTCAGCGAGAGCAGAAATGCTAACCCTCACCACCTATCCCAATTACAGCCCGGGCAGTCATTTTCCGCCTCTTAGTAGTAGCTTAGTAGTTGAGATGCAATTAGTGCTTTTAATTTCCTGGTCTCAGATCTTGACCAGTGGCTCTGTTTCATCACTAAGAATTACTTGCAGTCATATGTTTTTAAAGTATATCCGATCAGCTTCATTCTCGTAGTGCAAAAGAAAAAAAAAATTCCAAGCATTGAGTGTTTCCCTACCTTCTGTAGGCCAACACTGAGAACTTCTAAAAATCCCACCCAGATTGTTTGTATGTACATGGGAGATGTACGTATAATATGATTTTTTTTTTAAGCAGATAGTGGTTTGTATGGTCAGGAAATGTGTAAATCACCTTCATTCTTTAATTTTAACTTCCCATAGATCAACGGACACTGTAGAAAAAAAAAAAAGGTACATCCACACTCAGGTTTATCATCTGGGCTATTACAGCTGTCATAAGTTAATTCTCAAGTTATCTTCTCTGCAAGAATTTTTAATAGCTATATAGTATAACGCATGAAGGTTGAGCGCTTTTGTGAAATTTATCATCTTGTTGAAATGACAAGAGAGTTCATGTGGCTTAAAAGGTCAGTTACTATGTTATATATAACTTTTTGTTTTCGTCTCCTACTGTTCTTGCAGGGAACTAAAAATGTTTTGGGCAACAGATGTGGAACACTTAAAATATTTGGAATGTGTGGGAATATGCTGATGGACCACCTGTCCTGCAACGCAAAAAGACAGAATTGGTTTGTGAGCACTGTTGGTTACGCTGGCAGTGAACAGTTGTACCCTAAAAGTAAAGCAGAGTGAAAACTATGGGGTAACTGTACCACGTTGACTTTACTCAAGGAAACATAGGGAAGAAGGATGAATCAACAAGTTCAATGCTCATTAATACTTAGCCAATAATCCACATTTGAAATTCCCTTAATAAGTATAGCCTGGAGCAGTTACTCAGTCTCAGGAGGCTCATGGTTAAGAAGAAAAGAAATGGATTTTATCTGATTTAGCCTAAATAAGGTATTTTATTTATTGTTTGACTACTTCTGCTAGTCAGATCCTATCTATTTAGTTACAAATTAACAATTACAGCTAGTAATGACTACATTGGCTGCCCTTTGTGAAAACAAAACAAAAAAACCCCAAACTATTTACATATTGTAGAAAACCAATGTTTTGATAATAATTTGGATTCCTTTAGAGCCTGAGGATTTCAAGGTGATTTGCTGCTGTTGTCTGTTTTTTCTACACATTTACTATTTATTGACTGAAGTTAACAAATGCTGTTTCACAGATGAGGGAACAAAGGCGCAGATAGGATCAGTATGTAGCATTTGCATTTCTTCATTTGGAGTTCTGGCATGTGAACACCCACAATTCTTTATTATCTTTTTCCTTCAATGATTTTTAAAAAGGAGGATATTAAAATTGGGATGATAGCTACTTCCCCGCCTCGGGGAAGAATTGTGAAGATAGTTAATGTTTACACCAGTTGCCCCCTCTTTTCCTCCCTCCAACTGTTGCATGAAACTACCATTGCTCTGGTCCAGGTTACAGTGCAAAAGGAAGGTATTGCTCAGTGCTTCTGCCCATAGGCAAGCGTAGGCTGGGGAACAGTACATCAGGCTCTGCCCTAAAAAATGAAAATGGTGCATAAATCAAAGACATTCGGAAACTCAGATTCATCCCTTGCTCTATGGACTTTGGAAACAGTGAAGTCTGGTTACACTTAATGGCTTTCGTCTCTCTCTAAATTTTGGGTATGGATGTGAAGCTGCCCTTCAAAACTGAAATCTCTGCCTGATAGTACGTGCCCAGAGCCGGTGAATGAAACAGCTGTTGGTGCACTCTCTTGATTAGGAATGATAGAAAAAGTCAGGACACACATTAGCAGTGTTTCCCACAGCGAGTACAATTCTCCCTGCCCTCGGATATAATGGCTCGCTGCTGTATACTATGCAAACAAATTACACGTACTGTGGGAGCCACAACTTTAAATTTCTCAACCTTTTTGCATGCAAAAATCCAGCATTAATTATGCTTTTTTACATTTAGAGTTCCTCTTCGTTAGCTGGAGGGAGGTCTTTGTGATTAAAGGAAGCAGGTTTCATTGAGCCAGACGAGCTCTGCTCTGTCCTCTTTTTCACCTCCCCTCAGGGCAAAGACCAACAGCTTGAGGGTGACCCCTTCAAGAAGTTTCACTGAAAAGGAAGATGAGAAAGGCTGGACAGGCTCTTTCTAATGCTCTGCGCCGGAGCCAGGAAAAGGCAGCTGTTTCTAGCCTTTCTGGGTTTTTTTTCTTTCTCCCCCCCCCCCCCCCCCTTTCCTGGTGGCTGAGATCTGGGCTTGCTGCCATATCTGTTTGTCTGTCTGTCTCATGTTGTTTTTCTCAGAGAGCTTCAGAGGCCAGTTGCCCATAGTCAGTTGCTGGGAACAGAGGTTGTTCCTTGTATCGTCTTAACTCTCCATGCCAGAGTGTTCATGCTTGAATAGGAAACAGCAAGATCTGTCAAAATAGCCCTTTTCTTTAGGGCTTTGAGGCTGCATTCTCCACGGCCATCTGTTCCCTTTCACCCTTTTGGACAATGTTGCTATTTGAAACCAACCACTCTTTGCTCTCTCCCTTTCCCCTTGCCCTCCCCCCTGCCCCCCCAAATCTGGGAAAAAGGGAAAAAGAGTTGTTTCTGGCCCCAACTGGCCTCTAGAGGATTCAACCATTTTGTAGTCCAAGGATTAAAAGTGATATTTTGCAATTTTTTATTTTTCACTAACTTTAAAAATGTAATACACCTCAGGAGAGAGGAGTCACTGCAGTCAAAAGATCATTTTGGATTTATGCATTACTCTCCACAGAGCATTTCGGTGTCCTGTCACTGCCTGATGCAGACTATAGTGAAAACTTGGCACATCTTGGAATATTTTGCATTATAGCAGGAACGGAAGGAACCTCCTATAGTTAAGGCTGTATAACTGTTTCCCTTCTAACCCTCTGTCTTTAGTCAGAAAAGCTTATCAGGATGAAATTTTCCAGTCTTGGTTGTTGTCCAAAACTGAATTTATTTGCTTAGTTTGAGATAAAGTGAGTCATTCCTTTTTGAGAATGAGATGAAGAAAAAAGCATATACCTCCTCCGCTCCAGGATGGGGGACTGCGCCGCGAAGAGGGGGATGGACTTGCTGAGAACCTCCTGGAAAGTCTGTGTCAGTCAGGGAGTGAAGCCAGACCCCTGTAATCCTCAGTCATTTTAATATCCTCTATGTTATATACTGCCTGTGTGTGTGTGTCTAAGTACATAAACATATATGTTCTGAACAGTGAGCCACTGTGGTCTCTGCATGTACTAAAATGTTTTGTCATTCATCTTACAATGAGAGGGAAGACGTCGTATATACGTGGGTATATTGGCTGTGCAATAAAATAAAAACGTGGAAGTGCCCAGTTAACATATGTCGTACTCCAAGCACTGGGACGCATCTGCTAGGTGTATGTGCGGGGTTCTCCAGGCCAGCCCAAAAGGCACTTCTTCAGAGAAGAGAAGTGTATGGGCCACCGTCACAGCCTTCAGCTTGTGTCACGGGTCCCTCTGCGCTGAGAAATAGATGCAGCCAGTGAGATCTACATTGGCAAATGCAGACTTGTGGCTAAATACTCACCAGTTAAGAAATGCCACGGTCAACCCTGATGACATTCGTTGTGAGAAATAATTGAGTCCCTTGTTCTGCATTTGATAGGCAGAGTCAAAGTCAAACATAGCATTTTTTACATTTAATGTTTCCTAACTTTTACATTCCTAATCATACAACCAAAACATTCTTTCAGTTTAGTTTTTGTGATGGATAGTATTAAGAGTTTGGCCAAATCTGAACTCCAGATGTGAACAGCTGTAATTTGCAAACAGTCATCTCTAGCCCCCAAATGTTTGGCTGACCTCTGTTTCCATGTTGCAGGCAGAAAGAGAATTGTTTCATCCTGGAATTTCAGTTTTGATAACTCTGGCTCATGATCCAAGCTTTACATCTCTAAGACTGTTGTTTTTATTTACACCTACAGGGAAATGTTGTAACTGTAATCTGTGGGACCCATGTTAAGAACACTGAAGGGTAAATTTTCAAAGAAATTATGATGGTCATCATACAAACTAAAGCAGTTTGCTCATTTTGCGTACAAAAAAAATCTCAACTTGAAGTACAATTTAACATTGATTATTAAACATAGTCCTTGTGGTTAACAGCCCCACCCTGGACTCTATCAAGAAATTGTCACTCACTAAATTTGAAAATAATCCTGAAAGAGGACCACTACTGAAATACTCCTGTGCTCAGGAGTGAAAAGGACAGATAACTTAATTCACTAGTTCAAATCCATGGAACTAGGCTGTGATCAGAAATTGTTACTTGCTGAAGTTTTTTATATTGAGAAGGGTCCACCACGGTGTAGGCTGAATGTCGGTGCTAGTGTTAATTGAGCAAACTCAGGTGCTGGCAGTGATCTGGCTGTAGCAGCACAAAGCTCGCTCTGGCTTCTTAGCAGAATATATTTACCAAGGCAGACTCTAGTGCTCATTTAAAACTAGCTTGCACACACCTACCGTCCTTTTCAATCTGCCATGTAGGCATAACATCAGCCTGCTCCCCGGGAAATGGACAGCCGTGTCAGAAACACCCTGGGTATGTTAGCACTAATTGGTGCTTTTATTGGCCACTTCGATGGAGAACTCAATGTGCGACAGAAACTTGACTCTCTCCCTCCTACCCCCTTCACCCTTCCGCGCCCTGACTCTCAAATGTAATTTAAGGTTCATTTGCAGACTGGTTCCTACCTTGCCTGGACTACTGCTGCTTTTGCCTGCACTGTGTCAGTTTTGTGGGTATGAGAGCTAAGCTGCCAAGACACTGTTTCTTTACCAGAACATATTTTATGGAAAAAATGTAGACTATGGGAATACAGTCTGTGTCTCGGGCCGCAGCATCCTAATGTGACCATCCTGCTGTGAGCCGCGTTCTGAAACTCGGTGCAGTTTCAGAGCTACATCTCCCTCTCCTCCCCCAGATGTATTAGTTTTTGTTCTGCCTTTCTGGGATTTAGCCATTTAGGCTTTCAGACTTCAGACTGTTATGTTGGGGGTTTTTTTTGTCCCTGTCAAGGAGGAGTGTGACAGCTGGCTCATTTGGTTCTAGCCTGGAAAGTTCGGAAGTGGCAAATCCAGATGATGGGTAAACACTAGCAGAGACTGATGAAATTTAGCAGCTGAGATTAACCATCCTGGGAAAATCAGATACGATAATGCCATGGCTGTGTAGGTCAGAGGGCCGAGGCTTGCAGCATGCAAGGCTTCAGTTGCTCTGACAGCGGGATTCTAAATCTCAGTTCTTTATTCAAGCCTTAAGGGACCTACACACGTGTAATTCTAGCATTCTGCCCCCTCCCTCCTACATGCCTTCTGATTAATATCATGATCTGTTTAATTCCCTGAGGGAACTTAACCAAAAAAATACAGCAATAACTTGTAGCGTGATTGGTGAGGTGATAATTAAAAGCATTTTCTGGTTCACAGGGCCCTAGCATTGCCAGATGCCATGATTGGGCAAGCTTTGTTTTTCAGCCTATGCATCCTTTATATGCGCAGGCAGGCAAAATTCCAGATCTGGGTTGTTTGGGGGTTTTTTTCCCCCCTTAGGTCAATGGTTTGGGATTTTATTTTCTAGTCTTGGAGGGACAGGAAGAAGTGACTGCATAGGGGAGAGATTAGATGGAAGAAGCTGCTTTAAGTTTTAGTGGTGAGCAACATGGGGAAGAACTCCAGATACTAAAAGGGTGGTGTAAATTAGTACAATTCTGGATTTTAGAAAAAGAGGGAATTTCTCAAAAAACGTCATTAGAAAGGGAAGGAGGGTGAGCTGAGGGATAAAGAATTTATCCTTGGTTACAGAAAGGAATTGACTTAACCACTGTCTTCTACTTGGTCTTCGCCATCCCTGCCACCGAAGCGCTACTCATTCGATCATTCGCACTAGCAATGCAGCAGCTATAGAGTGCCGGAAGCTCATCACTTTGTGGTGTGTTGTCAGGCCACAGAGGCAGAAGGTTTATACCAGTAAAAAGAAAGTATCTGTTCCCAAGGATTTCGACTCCCTGATTCCCTGATTTGGGCCCTGTTTCAGGTGCTGTAAACCACCAGCTGTCTTCCCACCTCCACAGATCTCCCGAGACCTGACCATTTTGGTCATGCTGGTAGATTGTCTGGCAAGAAATCAGACCAGCTGGATTTTCTCATTTCTTAATGTCAGTTCCTTTTTTAGGTCAGCAGACAGGAGTCTCAGTACTAGCATGTGTGTGCTTCTCTCTCTGTCTCGCTCTCTCTTTCTCAACTCAAAACAGAATCGACATGAACTCACCGATGTCAGGGAATGAGATCCTCTGGTGCAAAACACACTGGTGACAGTGGGCATGCTGGTGTGGGATTAAAAACAAACCAACATCTGTCCAGTTCTCTGGAGGACCCTTCCTAAGTCTTGACCTGGACAGAGGTCCCAGCTGATTTTTCAGGGTAGAATAATGGTTAATATTGCTTATTTGAAAAAGCTTCTAATGTTTCATGGAGAATACTAGAAGTCCTTATTTATATACAGTTTTGCTGGCCTGTCACATATTTTGGTTTATTTTCACTCATCCCTTAGGGTAGATTCCTTGTAAGTGGGGAATAATCAGCAGCAGCTAAGAGACTCTTAAACTGCAGTTCTCATGAAAAGAAGGTCTTTAGGTCAGGAACTACCTTTTTGTTCTCTGTTTGTATAGTGGTTTGCATATTGCTGATGAGAGCTCTAGGAGTTGTCACAATAGAAATAATGAATGGCTGGAAAAAAGACAGCAGAAAAGACCTTATTCTTGATCTAATATCAGATTAACACTGTAATATCTCTTTTCTTTTTTTTTTTTTCTCTCCCTTCTGGTGTCATTGTTGGAGATCTGTGTACACAGATACACATAAATATAATGATAAACAAAAAAGTGTGAAAAATCACCTGTTTGGGGCATATGAGATAAATAAACCATGTTGTCTAAAATGAGAAGTGAGCTCATTCCCTTTCTGTCACATTCACTGCTGTATCTCCATCAGAACTTTGCAGCTGGAGTCTATAAGTGGCAATTTTCGGTCTCTTGATGATGACAACTGAATTGGAACAGTCTTTTCAGTGTAATCTCTAGTAGGCACTTCAGTGCTGCAGCAGTAGCATAGCTATGAACTAGGGGTGGTCAAAAAAATTTCCATTGAAACTGTTTTTTTTAACTGGGGATTAGTAGGAGTTTGCACTTAATTGCTTCATTTGCCAAGTATATTTTGATGACTATGCTATTGAAAAGAAAAAAGGGAAAACTAAATTACACATCATTGATTACTAAACAATTCCAGCTTCCAGCTGAAATATTTTTACTTATTTTTAATTAAAATTTGAAGTAAGCTGGAATAATCTGGGKTTTTTTTTGCACAGATTTAGAACTAGGTGTTTTTTGGGAGTAAAATTGCCAGATTCCCTCTCTTATTAAAAGGAGGAGAATAAGCATTTTAAAAGGTAGAATTTTTACATGGCTAGTTTTGTGGCYAAGCTTGATTTCTTACAGCAGCAACTGGTTTTCCTGCCATATGTCCTAAATAATAAAGATTGTATGAAGGCCATACTGTGCTCTAGGAAGTAAGTTTTGATTTTTCTCCTAAGATGAACCAGACTCTGCTGTTGATATGCCTGCATAACCCATTAACTGAAACAGATCTGTACAGTTGGAACGGGGAGCAACGTTTGCTTTAGCGTCTGTTCATACAAATCAGTAATTTGTGTTTGGTAATTACCTAGGTGTATGTATATATGCATTTTGGTCTGTGCTTTGTCTCAAGCGGGTGATATCTAATGGTGGTCTAACTAGCCTATGTCTACTGCTAGGGCCATGGCTTTAATGTAAAGGACCCGGGGTTTTTTTTTCATCCTCACTCATTTTCTGTTAGTTTTGTGAAGGTAGAGTATATGACAGGAAGAGTTTGGGACGTACCTTGGCTGAGCAGTGCGGAGGGTGAGACGGTCACCACTTTAGGGTAAGAGAATCAGAGTCTAACGTTTTGCCTAAAGAAAAAGCTGTGGAGAAGGGCTGAAAATGGCAGAAGTCAGCATGTGGGAGTTTGAAGGGCGCTGTGGTTAGTTACTTCACAGATGAGTTTGTCCTGTGGGTTGTGTTTTACTGTGTGATGGGTTTTTCCACCATTGGATATTTTTATACTTGTACTTTCTGAGTAGGTGAGATGGAAATAAGATTGGGGGTTAAAGTTTTTTTTCTTTTCTTTTCTTTTTTTTTTCTCTCCCTTCTGGTGTCATTGTTAGAGATCTGCACCAGAAATACAGACTAAATGCAATGCAGGTGAAAAGCAGTGATCTTTATGAGCTCTGCCAGTGAACCGGAAAGCTGCACAGCCTGAGCAAGAGGGAAAGTACTTTCATTCTTATTGCGTGGTGTGCCATTTTTGTTGAGCTCAGTAGTTTAATTCTTTATAAATATTTTCTCTGTACTTTTGGAGAGGTTTTTTTCCTCCTTTTTGATAAATCAGGCTTTTATGAAGATGATTTGATGTTAAGATTTGAAAGATTTGGGGACTGGTTGCTTCTCTATTTTGTTATTTCACTGTTGTATTGTGCATCGATCCCGTTTTTGCATTTGATGAGAAAAGATTTTTGAATTACCAAATTGATAGAGATTGCAAAGGGGCCCAGTGGTGGGGATGAACCTGCCAGGCAATGACTCTTTCATCTGGAAAGACAAAAATCTATATCAGAATGTGCCAAGAGTAGAATTCATTGCTCTGTGCAGTTATACCAACAAGGAACAGGTTATTTTTTTTAATCAAGAGTATAATCATATTCTGCCTGCAAGGACTCCTTGCATTTAAAAATGTTGGTTTAAGAAGTCTGTTTTATTTGATTCAAGACACTGGTCTAGTTATCCTAATTTTCATATGATGAGACAGTAATGAAACTGAAGTTCCTTTATGATTAAATCCCCTTCAACCATATTTGCAATAATTGGGACTTGGTTACATGAGGATTTAGTCTTTAAAATGGTACCTCCTTATATGTAGAGGATGAGAAGGTCTTTGAGACCATGTCTGTACTTGTAATTCTCTAGCTGGACATAACAGAATAAGCTCAGAATCAGTATTGAGCTGAATAGCTTTAATCCTACTGTTTCCTCCAGTGAAAAATGGAAGGTGGAATACTTTCCCCATCCTGCCTATATATGGCACTCGTCTCAGTGATAAGGAAGGTACTTAGGGAAGGTTTATTTTAACTGCCTTGATGGGGGGAAACAAACAAAATGAATCTAGCCCTTGTGTATAAGTAGGGCCAAGTGTTGTTGCCCGATTCCACCAACAGCTCCTTCCAGGGCAGTGGAGCCCAGTGTGAGCCTTGTCATCTGCTTGGAAGCAGCACTGTGGGCCTCAGTTGAAGAATCACCCTTTCTTCTTTGGTTTGTTTTTCCCCTGGTTGTGGAGAGGCTTTGACTTTGCATTTGACTCAGATCACAAGAAGCTTTATTTTCACTTGTGACAGCTGTTCAGCGAGAGTGAAGCAGCCAGTTCCTCCTTTATGCTTGTGATCCAGAACAGATACAGTCTCTGCTGGTGTCTCTGCCGGTGCCCTGAAGAGCTCAATTTCACAGGAGACGGTAGAACAGGTACCTCGTGCAGTCCTTGGCCTGTCTGCTGATGTGCCCTTTGAAGATTGGTTTAGTGCTAGTTCTTTTCGTGTGAGGAAAGGAGGAGTGTTTACAGGAATTGAAATCACCACATTTTACTTGAGCTGGATCTGAATATATAAAGTAGGGGGTTGTTCAAAGGTCTTCTCCCACCCTTCTAGCATGCACCTTCACCTCCCCATGCTAGGATCCCATCTCTGTGCTTCTGGACACCCACTCCCTCTTCCCACTGCATCCATAACCTGAGATATGCCACCTTTCTCTCATCTGTCTGTCAGCCCTGTTTTCTTCTTCTCCTAGTCCCTGTGCACCTTGTATCACCCGTGTCCTGAGCACAAAGCATCACGCCGGCAGTGACTGGAGTGAGAGCTGTGCTCTAAGCATCCTGGAGGGATGGGAACTGCTGCCTGTCAGCTGATTGCACATCACTGGCTCTGTGGAAGCATCCATCCCACAGCATGGATAAACGCCTTGATGTCACAGCTGGGAGCTCTTGCTCCATACCACTCTGAAGTGGTTCAGGTTGGACAGTTTGGAGACCTCTGAGCAGAGACCAAAGTCCCTTATGAGCCTGCTTTCTTCTTGGGCCAAGGTTGGTCTGATACTCCCATCTGTAAGTATGAAAATATCGGGGTTTGGAAGAACAAGGCAATGTGTGCTGAAAAATATCACTCTCTCTTTGAACAGTATTATTTATCCACTTCCTTTGTCCAGTTCATTAATGACTAAGTAGTGGTTGAAATAACAGAAAAGATAAGTCTGAGGTTTTCTTAAGGCCATGTTTGAATATAAATCTGTTTTCTTAACATATCCTCTTTCCTTCCTCCGAGATATTTACTATCTCTTTGTGTTTAGAGCAAGGAGAAGGAATGAAGCATGTGCTGTCACTGCCCTTGAACTTCTTTGCAAAGCTAGCGCTGCTTCCCCCTCAGTTTACTTCACTTCTTGTTGGTTTGCCTCTCAGTCTGCCTAATGCATCAGCTTGCAGGAGGATCCCTTACAAAATGGAAACCTTTCCTGTGAGGCATTCCTTTCCACCCTGTAAAAAAGTCTTCGCTGTAAATTTGCTCCAGACTTACTAACCACTTTGCACCAGAGTCATAAATTTGAATAACTTCACAGAAGAGGATTTGCCCGAAAGTGGGTCACACAAACAGCCCTCTTCAGACAGGGGCTGACACAGTATGGTACAGTAGGCTTTCTCCTGTATAATAAAATAAAATAAATGACAGCAATTAGCTTGCTTGTTCTGCCACAAGCCTTACACCTCTAGCACTTCTGTTCACTTTGGGACAGGTTTTAGGCCTGGAAGGAATGCAGAATTAGGAATTGCTATGGAGTGATATCTCCATAATATCAGCAGGCTCCAGACATTTAACTGCTTAAATGCCCGGCTCAGGATTGTAACAGCAAGATGTTACTCTTTCTGTTAGCTAACAGCAGAGACATAATTTGACAGAAATTTGGATGTGAATTTTGTGGCTGTTTTATGCCAACAGGAGCTACTTCTGGAATGTCTGCGCTTTTTGTCTGTAGTCAGAGGTCCCCAAGCCGCGGTGGGTGAATTGCTTCTTGGTGGGGTAGAGCGGTGGCTTCCAGCTGCATACAGGGGTGCAGTTACACCAKCTGTGAGGGGAACACCTCCACACCCACCAGAACTCACACTTAGCTGCCTCACTTGAATTTTGTGATTCCTACCCATTTCTAGCAGGTGGGAAGGAAGGACAAGGTTGACTACAGGAGGAACTTGCAGCTTATTCCACATGACAAAGGGAGGATTGCAAAACTTTAAAGCTGCTTCACTGTCTTTTATTCTCCCTTAGCCTGTTTGTACAGTAATGGCATTTTACTTTTGTGGTGTTAGCACAAAAACAAAAGTTTGTAGAACTTAATGAACTTAATTAAGTAACTTGGTTTAAATCATTTTAAGGGAATGGAATACAGACCTCCCAGCACCCTGCTTTAACACTTGAACCTGTTCTCTCCTCCAGCTGGCAAATTAAATCCAAAACGTAGATGAAGAGAAATTGCTGTCAGCACATCCACCTTCCCAATAGAGATGGGTTAGACTAATTAACAGAATACCATTCCTAATACTGAAACTTCCAGTTAGGTGCTCCTGTGGTGAGTTATTCAGGTGGAAGTTTGATGCTTATCAAGATAATACCTTTCTTTTGAGGAAAGAAAAGCAGCCATCCTTGCTGGATAGCACAACTGTAGCCTGTTTTCAGTCTAGAACAGATGTTGTTCTGGAGAAGTGAGTATTGTGCATGTCGCAGTGAGTTCCCGTGACGTGGGAAGTAATTCAGACAAGTACAGAGTCCAGGCTCTTGTCAAACTATTGGCTTGAATCAGGTGCTTCACTAATTTCTTTTGTAGACCTTAAACATTTAAAGACCTAATCCAAATCCAGTGGATGTGAATTGAACCTTGTATTATTTGGGGGGGAGGTTTGAGGTCTTCAGCTGAGTCCTGTAGCGTACTACAATCATTCTAGGCCCTTCTCTCCAGCCTGCTGCTCTCCTCTGCCTAATGCAGTCTAAGACAGTGTCCTTCTCATTGCTTGCAAGCTACCGGCAGTGATACAAATAGTGATTATTACTGCACGCCAACACTTTTGGTCTTACCCTTTACTGGCTATTTTTCCAAAGTAAAAGCTTTAGTGAATGAAGAATTTTTTTATGTTKCTGCTCTGAATAGTTGGGGGGAAAAAGTAACAAAACCCACAACCTTGCAAATGTAAAATCAATGAAGGGTTTTAGACCTCAATCTTCCAGAAGCTCCGCTGGGCCATGAGATGACTTTGTCATCTCAGTACAGTATTGCTTCCAAAACCTAGCACTTATAATTTAAGTTTCAACATTTACTGTTGCATTACTGATCATTTTGACAGAAACATAAGGCTGCTCTGAAGTCTGTATTGCAGAGTAAGTGTCTGGTCTAACTTTAATTGACTTAGTTGACAAGGATTTCATGACTGTCCTGGGGAAGCAGTTTAGTTTGTTGCCTGATAGATGACAGGAAGTTCCCCGACTTAAAATCTAACTTTCTCTCATTCAACTTCAGGCCAACACTCATAGCTTTTTAACAGTATGGACTGTCTGTCTCAAACAGTTCAATTTTCAACTTGCACATGATCGTTTATACCCACATAACAATTGGGATTTTGTTTCTGAATTTCTTTGGTTTGTCTGGCTTGCTCTGTTCTTGAAGTGTTTTTTGAAGTACAAACAAGTCACCCATCTATCTGTTCATCTCACACAGAACTTGTGGTAAGCAAAGGTGAAGGTCTCGGTCACCTACCTGCCTGCATATGTGTATGTGTGTATGTATGGGTCTCTGACTTCAGTACGAGAAAGCTCAGGTGCAATGGCAGTTCAGCAAGCTGGATCACGTGGCATAATTGGAAACACTTCTTTATGTTGTCATTGCTGATTGCAGCAAAGTGCATTTTCCTTCAGGGTTATATAAAGTTCATATGATTTCAGAGACACCAGAATGTTATTTACAGCTAATGGGCTCCCTTCTTTGCAAATCTTAGAAAACATGTGGGATACCTGAAAACATGAAGCAGCATTCTGATTTTTAGATCAGGGTATTATGGCATCACATTCCGCTCCTTTAGCGTCCCTTTTTGTTATGTCATTATACGCTGTCACTCTGCTGGCCTGCTTCCCTCTCCTCTGCGCCCATAGAAAGCTGGTTTGCTTGGGGATAGTATGACTAAAGAGGAAAAGGCAAGTGTCCCCCATGCATGATGCACCTCCAGATATTTAGAAAATGTACCGGTCTCTCCAAGAAGGTAGGTACTACTTTGCAACGTATCCTTAATTCTTGGCACTTTGTGTAGGTATCGGAGGGTAAGATGGAGAACTCACAGTGCAGTTGTATAAATAAATTAGAAAGGTAGGAAATTCATGTGATAGTGCCATCTATTAAGTACCAGTTGTGATTATCTAGCTTAGGGGAACGATCTGAGATGACTGATTAGAGTTTCCATGCTGAACCCTTCTCTGTGGCGCAGTCCTGATGCAGTTTCTTTCATATTTATCTTCAGGAGCTTCTGGAAGTGGGAAGAGGGAATATGGTTGTGTGACAGCAGCCCTTGGCAACACATGGAGTCACAGCGTCAACACCAGGCTCATACTACAATATCATGACTTGCCGACAAGACAGGTGAGAACTTAAGAACGAAGAGAATTTAAATAAAGCTACACCAGCAATGCTTGGTCAGATGGTCTAACTGTGTCCTTCAGCCCCTGTGGTTATGCAGTATGTGTTGGGAACCTGACACTCTACAGCCAATTGCTTATTTGGGGTGGGGGGCAGTCAGTGTCCTTTGCTTTTCAGGGATGGCCATTCCACCAGTGCCTCCCTGTGTTAGGATGGGCTTATATGAGTCACAGGACCTAGCGTTAGCCTGTTGGCGCAGGCATACAACTTCCTTGAGTTCTTAGTGCATTTCATGTTGTGGAGACGAAGGGTAATCCTTAAAGTGCTTTTCTGCACAGGGATTTTGGGGCAGGAGTAAGAGGCTAGTCTTTTCACTGCCATGGTTGTTTTGCTGTCATCCTCTCCACTCTGTGCCAAATTTCGGCTGTGACCGTTAGGACAGGGAGCACTCTATCTTCTGCAGCTACTGTTTGCAAGTGGAAGCTTGCTGCCTGCACCAGCAAGCTTAACTTTGAGCAGTAAGTATGGTACCATTTTTCCAGAAGTACGCCTGCAAAAAGGAGAATGGTTACCACTTTCACTAAGAGACGTCATGCTTTTGAGTGAAATATAGTAGCATTTGTGACTGCAATCTTCACCTCTTAATTTAAAAAAACTGTGAAAAACTAGGAGGCAAGACATTTGGGGTTTGATTGAGGGAATAACTTTTTCTTTGTTTTTAAAAACATCATAACCCATGATTTCATCTGTCCCTTGGGATATCTGCAGTTATAATCTCTTTTGGCTTTGTCTATTCTGTTTTTGCATTGATGTAACTCTTTCCAAAGGCTGTGACCCTCAGTCTTAATGTTATTGATTTTCTGCCTGTTAAAGTAGAGAGCTGTCAGAAAAATTGCTACGTGAAATTTGTACCATCTTACTCCTATAGCATTACTACCCACCTGCATTCAAATTGGTGCTCCTGGTTTTACTGCCACGACACAAGGTTTCTCGCTTTGAGGTTGCAGTCTTTAGACCCAGAGGAGAGGAAGCCATCCTGTTTTATTCTGCTCATTAGAAGTAAAATTATAATGATGGCACTTCTGTCCCTGCAAGTAGTGGGCACTGTGAAGCAGTGGTAGTCCTCTGGACTCTCAGGTAGCAGATTGTGTCAAATGCAGTTAGAAAAGCCATCTTCTAGACTTGCTTCTAAAGACTACACAGTTGTATAGAAACATACTCTTACTGCTGCTCTCTATGTTCTACTTCTTACTCTGGTCTGTAATGAGTTCTCCTTATCTACATGTGTGTGCAAAATACAAAGCTGTTCAGAAATCTCCTGGATCACTTTGGAGGTACATGAGAGGTGGAGCTGGCAAAGGGAAAAGGACAGAAACTGGGCTCTGTGCTACTTAATGATGCACAGAGTTGGCTAAAAAGGGCTAAGAACATTCCTCTGGTGGTGGAAAGAGGGAGCAGTTTTGTTGAAGAACATTCAGATATTAAATGTAGTTTTTCCTGAAGTAAGAGATCGCAAGTGTATGAAATGTTGTTTTCAAACCTTTAAAGTTCCATTATAAAAAATATGTTATGATCCGCTTAAAAAAAAAAGGAGTTTTACGCTGTTGCTACCTGGGTTTATCAGGTGCACCACCTTGCTTGCATGTGAAGCCATGGGCTCATTCTGTTTTAGTTAAGCAGAAGAACTAAGTCTACAGTGAGGAAAAACAACCTTAAGGTAAACATTAGTATATATTATTAAAAGCAAAGTAATTTGAAACAGAAGTGTGATATAAGTAGTGATAGGTCTGTGAAGTCCATGAATGAAATGGGATATGTCCATGATGTCCTGTAAGTATTTTCCTGTTGCTGGTATCTGTGTCCTTTTTTTAGATAAATTCTCTTTTCTTAAAGTCATAGAAATCCTTCAGCTAGACATGCAGTTTCAGTTAGAGGAGGGCATCTAGAATTACCCTACCTGTAGCAGCACTGTATTGATTAAATTACTATAGTTTTACACACATATGTTCTTTCATAATTGCTTTATACCCACTTTCAGAAATGAATTGTGAATAAAGGTGCCTCAGTTCTTGAGATGACATTTCAGTCATCATAAGGTGGTTCTGCCAGGAGGTATTGGATATCAGCGCTTTGAAAATCAGCACTTTTTGAGGAAGCTTAACTTGGAGGTCCAAAAATTCCCAAGTCAGTAATCACTTTTACAAATTCTCATATTACTGTATTAAAAAAAAAAGGAAAAAAAAAAGAAAGAAGCCTGTGATTATCTGTGTAGTTTTGAAGTGAAATTCTGCCCCAGGAAATTACTGAAAGCACATAGTTGTTCCAGAGATTTGGGTGAAAAGTAGTGCAAAAACAAGTTTTCCCTGCTTTTCACAATTTGTAACCCTGCAGCATAAATACTGTTCAAGGAATAACCTGTGTTTTGTTCTGACTTGCAGAGCGGACACAATTTTTTCTTTCAAAAGCCAGAATTCATTCTTCCTTCAGTCACTTGACCTCCTGAAGAAGCTCTTCCTGGCTCTACTTTCTCTCCTTCTTTCCCTGGAGAAGCTGGGGCAGTGGTGACAGTCTGAAGGATCTTCTCTTACATCCGACTTCCATGGGAGTAGAGCCAGCGTGCTAATCCTCGCTGGGAAATCCCACCCATCAAGAGAGAAAGCACCTCTTGAGATGCACTGGGCCATGAGGCCCAAGGGTGGTATTCTTCAGAACGTGAAGTGATAATGTAATCGTTAAGGAGGATTCAAGCAAGCAGTTTTCCAGAACCATACTATTTTCTGGACAGGACAGGCCACTGGGCCGCTAGATGCTTAGCCATGCAGTATTCGTTTCTGGGAAAGCTTGGGGACATAGTCCCTGTTCCTGAAACTTTGGGGAATGCCAGGGCAGCAGGTGTCAGGAGGAGTATGCGACAAACCTAGGGAAATTAAGCATAGAATTCCTACACGGGAATTTTTTGTATATTAAGTAGAAGATTCCTTCGTTTTGTTTGTCCAGCAGACATTTTTTCAAACTCCCTTTTTCCACCCCACCCTCTGTAGGTCTGGTGAACATTAATAAGGCAGCAGCCAATTCAGCAAAGTAATGAAATTTCTGGGACATCCTGCCTGCCTTAAAATCAATTAGGTTTGCTTTATTGCTTGGATAGGAACAGGTTTCTGAACAAACAGATGAACTTTCCTCTTTTGCCCCCTTCTAGAAGCCAGTGTTCTGGTTTTGGTTTCCTCCAGGACAGAAGTAACGCCACTGGGGGAGGGCAGAAGGAGGTTTCCAGTCTGCATTTAAATTCATTATGCCACCAAAACCCACAAGCATGGACTACAGTGTAGGAGTCCTTTAACTGCTGAGGTGGGACTGAGCTGCATGACTGCCACAGCGGCACGGTGGCATAAGAGCTTGGGAGAACACAGGGAAAAGTTAATTGTTTCGCACAAATGGGTTCATGAAGGAAATTTGCTATTATCTTTATGGATGCTGATACTTGGTTCTCCCTAAGCACTCTTGTACGTAGTTAACTGTGACATTCGTTTTCCTGAAATCCATACATAAACATGCAGACCCTTTGAGTTTGGGCCAAAACCAATCGGGCTGCACTAGAAACTGTCAGACTCCTCAGTTACCCCTATGTGTATAATTATCCTTCTTTCCTGAACTGGAGTTAGCAGGCTCCAAGGTTACTGTTTTCATGTGTGCTCAGCTGTCTTTGGGGGACAGCGTGGTAGGATTTAATACGTTGACATGCTATATTTAACGTTTTATTCTTGTCTGTTGGAGACAGGGTGCCGGATTAAGTGAGACACTGGCCAGATCTGATACGGCAACTTCTATGGGCCTGGTTTATTTTATAGTTTTCAGAGGATTTGTGAGACTCATAGTATTGTGTTAATGTCTGTAAAGTGTTTTGAAATTCTCAGATGGAAAGTGCACATAGAAGTGTTGTTTTATAACAAATCCGTGTTTTCCTGTGGTATTTTCAAGAAAGAGCATGTAGGATTGAGATATGGGCTGGAGCTTTCAAGCCGTGCCAGGTGAGCTGTCGTGCAGCAATTTTCCTGCTTCAGGTAAAGTGTTTCAAATGCATAAGTATATAGTGACTCATTCTTAAAAAACAAAACAAAAAACCCTTCTCTCATTCAGACTAATGCCAGACATACATAACTTTTGTTGTGTCCTTGGTTACAGACCAGCTGTTTTGTCTTGCTCTGCTTACTATCATATGAATAAGCCCTGAATAAGCATTCCAAAATTGTGATGGTGAAGTAACCATGGTACTCGCTGGCTTGGGGAAGGGCTGGGAGAGAGCTGAGGGGTGTGGGGATGAAGTTTTACATTTATGTGACTTGCTAAGGCAAATATGATTCTTTACTTTAAATTTGTTCCAATTTTAGTGAAGCAGTTCTTTCATATTGTACAGATGTTTGGCTGTAACTCTACCAGTCATTGAGAAAATATATTGAAAATAGAAATAATGTAACTTGTTGCAGTCATGATGGTTTCAGAGCATAAGTGAGACCAGATTTCTCTCTCCCTGTAAAACATTGAAGGTAGTTGTTGTGTGGCCTCTGTAGCTGTTGGAGAGCTGTCCTGTTTTAAAGATAACACCAGGTGAGGTTTGCATCCATAAAAAAGGGAAGCAAATAAACCACAGAAAATGAAACAATTTCAAAAAAAGCAAGTAGGCTGTGGAGAAGAAACATACACCAAGTACTACTATCTGGGGTTGACACTTTCTAAATTTTGCCTTAATAATCTGGAGGATAGCAACTACAGTAATGAAGTTTGGAAATGGCATCCAACTTTTATGTGTCAAAACAATGGAAGATTGTAGCCTCATACTATAAAGGGTTCTAATTGCTTTGGTGAGATGGTAATATTTGCTGCAGAGAAAGAAGAGGCAATGAAATGTAATCAGACAGAACTTGTAGTGAAATCACTCTGAGATGGAAGGAATAAGGTCTAATACAAATAAAATACAAACAGCATTGGTGTGTTTTCTTCTATTAACTTTAGTAGATAGCTATAACTGCTACAAAGCAAATGGAGAAGAAGAAAATGCAATTAAAAATTATATTTTTAATAGTCTTAAACATAGTTTTGGAGTCAGATGAGGAGGATGGAGATGGCCTCTAGTGTTGAGAAATGCAGACAGAAAGCTTTTCACCTACTTCAGTGGGAGCAGAGGAGAAGCTAGTTCAGTCTTTGACACGGTGGGGCAAGAAAGAGGCCATAGAGAACTGGGCAGTGAACTCAGTATGGCCAAAGGAGGTGACTGAGGATTTGTGAAGGTTGCCCATCGTTATGTGTGAGGCAAGAAGTATTGCTCTTTAAGTTGTCTTCTGCTGAGACAGAATTTGGGGAGGCTCAGAAAAAGAAGTCCCAGTACCCTAAACAAGTATAAAAGAAAGCTCTGTGTGTGAGTTTTTAGCAGAAGTATTAAGATAAATGAAGTGCCATTCAGCAGCTGCGATCTGTGTCAACAAAACCTGTCTCTATATGCTACGTGAATCATGTGCGTTGTACAGTAATCCAGATTATGTACATAGTACAATACTCTTTTTTTCAAGTGTTTAGACGTGAGAAAATCTGCAGATGGCAGTGGATAATGAGGTCCAGTAAGCAGTGATAGAAAAGGGATGTGGCTATTGGGTTGTTTTAAAATGAAGTGGTGTAAAGTGTGTATCTATCTGTTCTAAGCCACATTATTATATAATGTGCTTATCATACGGAAAATCAGCTCTGTGAAAACACGAAGAGAGGTTTTTAATTTTTTTTTTAAGATAAGAATGATGGTATGGAGTCATGCAAAGGATAGGAAATTTTGCAGGAAAGTAGATTTTTTTCAGGTGAGATTAATTTTTTATGGTTCTCCATTATGGAGTATGCTGGTTTTGAAGAAATAGCTGTGGGAAGACTGCAGGAGCACATATTTGAATTCTGCAAACCCTTCCACTTAAAGAAATGTTGGTTTTTTCTAGGATACACAGTTTATTTCAGAGACTTCTGTCTCACCTCTGCTATTGTTTGAATATTTTTAATAAAGACACAATGGAATGTTGTTATGGCCTCAAATTTCCATGCATGTGTACAAACCACATTCTTTAAAATACATAAATAAGCAGCTTATGTTTTTTTCTGATTAAAAAGGCTCTAGACTGATAACCCTTATGACAGAAATCTCTTGCTTATCCATAGATCATATACAAGCATAAGCAGCAATATGAACTTGAGTTGCATGTGAACAGGATGAAACTGGACACAATGCACAGCTGTAGCATAAACAGATGATTATCGACACAGTATGATACTGACTTAATCCAGCAAAAGTGCCAAATGAAAAGATGCCATAAAAATAGAGAATGTTCATTAACAAGTATTTGGAGTTCAAACATCACTAGGTCACTTACTTTCCCGACTTGTGCGTTTGTTCATGTCTCTGTTTGCAGTAAGCTTCCTTCTTAATGGACTTGTGGGGGATGGTCATACAATATAAACATCACCGTAGCCCTGTCTACATTAAATGGGACTGGATTTATGGCCCTCCCCTCTTAACAGGACACTTTTATATAGAGAAAAATCTTTCCATCGTTCTTGAACAAGAACTCATTTACTCGGATGCTTATATATAATCAATTTGTTATCTACGAATCTAAATAGAAATGAAAGGATCCTAGATAAAATGGAAAAGAACAGAATAAAACCTTTAAATAGTTCATCTTTTTCTCTGTCCTTTTTTTAATAAGCATTGCAGGTTTTCTTAATGAAAATGATTCTGATGTCAGATTGACAAAATATAGCAGCTCATAGATCTGTAGTTCAAAGCATCCTAAACAGAGAAGCAGGAACACCTCTGAGGCAGAGAGGCAAACTCAGTCATTAAGTTGTACTGAGTCTTCCTACCGAGGCTGGTGGCAGAGGTGGGTACTTTCTGTTAGGTAGCTTTGACTGATAGGCCAGTCCGCTCTCAGAGGAGACTCCTCTTTTGTTGCTGCTAACCTACACCGGTTACGAGTTAACCATCTCATAGTATGTTATATTTTCAAACTACCATGCCAGCACTTGCTGACTGATCTCTGCAATGCCCATGCCAGGTGCTCCTAACTGAGGAAACTGAGTCATAAATAAGTAACTGGCCAGAGTAAATCCTTTGCAGCTGGGAGCAGAGCTGGAATCTCTTCACTGCCACTTATGTGCTACTAAGCTTGATCTTGCTCAACCTTTACTGCCTCTATTTCAGGCACTTAGGAAGTCTTTGTACCTCCTTGTAGCATGTAGTTCCTCAGCTGTGAAGGTACTCCTTCTGCTTCCCTCTCCAATTTTCTCTGTAGATTAACTCACACGCTGAACTGGTTTTAACTGTGGTCACTGGCTTCTCTCCTGAATCTCTCTCCTTAGCATGCCATAAACTTTTCTTCATCAATGCTTGCCATTAATAAAAGGTTAATGAAACTGAGACTGTGGCTGGAGCTTTATGGCAAAAGTCTCTCTCTGCTTCCTTGTTTCCAGTTTCTGTTGATACCATAGCTGATTTTTCTAAACCTCAGCTCTAGGAGTCACCTTGCATTCCTATGTCTCTCCTCTTTGCAGACATCAAAACTGTTCCAAGTTGCAAGTTCCCAACAAAGCGAGTAGCTAGCACTTAAATTTTTAAATTATTAAAATGCTTGTCCAGACTCTTATCTTCCATATTGGTTAATGCAACATCTTCATTTCTAGTATTATCAACCCCGTATTTTTTTTCCTCTTCTAGACATACCACAGTAAATAGAATTGTTACCTTGGTGAGAACTAGTCACAGTGACATTATTGTCTTAATTCTTACATATTTTCTCAGTACTGTAACTGGGAAAACAGCCTTTTGCCTTGGTCTGATAATTGTGCACCTTCGTGTTAATCAGATAGCAAATTCTCAGAAATCGGGGCTATGTCTCCTGTTCTTTATTGGGAGCCACTTAAAGGTCAGGATAGAAGGGGTAAGATTACTATAACAAAATCTGTTCTCAGTATAAACAGAGAACTTCAGTCTGTGACGCTGTTAATCCAACGCCCTTTACAAACACTGTATTTACAGTTCACTAAAACAGCATAAAAATGGGAGGGAGAAAGAACCAGATATGACTTTCAGGCTCTGTCTGAATTGTCTGAAGAATGCTCTGTTTGTAAGCTTAAGCCCCTTTGCAGGGAGGGAATGAACACAAATTCCCATCCTGTTTATACGGAATCACTTTTCTGATTTTGATTGGACTTCAGTGTGAGTTTTCCCCTCAAAACAGAGTGGAATTAACCTAGGGCAGATTCTTTCATCAATAACTGAAGTGTCATTGCTCCTAACATCAGAGTGGCAATGGCCAAAGTTGTTTATCCTTGGAATGCCTTGGCAAATCCCCTTGCCTCCTGTCTTCTACCAGAGCCTCTTGGTTTTTTTTTTTCCTTTTTTTTTCATAATTAAAAACAAGCAAACTAAAATGTCTAACTCAAATGTAAGTGTTTATTATTCAGAAAAGTTCTGCTAAGTCTTTCTTGGAATATAGTATACTTAAAGCTTGGAGGCATTCTTAGTAGTGAAAAAGATCAGAATATCATTATGAAGGAACTGGACAACCTTAAGTAGTGAAAATATAGTGAAGTATAAGATTGATAATAGAAATAATCTGTAAAATAATATTGGGCATTACAAATGGGTTTCTGCTTTACATAAGGAGCATACAAGCTCAAAGTGAAGCTAATACTGGAGTGGTTTAGTTTATCACAGAAAAACTAATTCAACAGTGTATTGCAATCCTGAAAAGGGTCTGTCCTAGAACAGATCAGGCAAGGTATTTTCAAAGGAAAAAGAAAAGTGTTTGTACCATTGTGGAAAGGCACTGGGGACATTTCTGGAATACTGTATATGGCCTGGACATTTGTGTTCAAGCTACTTTCTTCTTCTTTCTTCTCTTTCTACTTACTTTCTTCCCAGGTGAGGTCTGTGCTAGATAGAATATATTTATTGACATAGCAACAAGTTTGAGCTGTCACTGGTAAAAAAATAGATCTGGGATAAAGTTTTAAAACCAGACAAACTTTGACATATTGACTTCAGTTGGCAAAATACATTGCATCTTCTGTGAAAAGGTAGTGATCAGACATGATCCCCATGTTCAGGCATTACAAATTTTATGATGCTCTAAACATATTAAGAGAGAATCATCTCAGGAGTTTGTATATCTAGGATATTATACTTTGAACTTGAATTTTTGCTTGTTTTATGAATCTAGTGTTATTGAACTGTTCTAGATTGACAACACAGGAGAACGACAGTCAGTGAGTGGTGTTCAAAATCTGCTGTACAGAAAGCCGTGTTTTCTTTGGTTCAGCCTTATATCTACCCTGAGCAGGATCAATTAATCGAGGGGTTTGCTCTATGTAGACTTTTTGATCTTTGATCTCTGTAATTCCTGTCTATGGTATCAGTGCACTTAGCTGTGATCTAAAAACAGGCTGAAAAAGAAGAAACCCTCTTAACTGCTTAGAAACTGAATACAGACTACTGGCCCACGTTAAAGAATAAAAACAATTTTGACGTACCACTGCCTGAGATGGACTGCACCTTAAAGCGGAGGGGTTTTTGATGGTCTCCAATGTTGGTGCCCTGTTGGGAGCTGCCTGGCCAACTTTATCACATCTACCCATCATATTGCATCAAGAAAATAATAAAATATATAATTTTCACAATATTACCTTCCCCTGGACTGATTGTTGTAACTGTTGGAAAAATACGATGGGGATTTTAGGACATCTGCTCAATCAGGAATGGGAAGGATGTGTCCAGGAGATGGTAGTGTATTATACCCACATTGTGGAAACATTGGAAGATACTTGTGACTAAAAGGTAAAAGGCAATATAAATAGCTACCTGAGCATTCTGCTTCCAGCTCTCACATGTAGTACTTATGCTGTACTTTGATTAGGGAGAGGTATGTCCTCTGGATACATGTTAACAGAAAACAGTAAATTCCTCAATCCATGTTGAAGTTCAGTATTTCTGACAGGCTTGTGACTGAGGGATAACTTCAACTTTTCAGATATTGGTAGGAAGTAGTGTAAAGTGCAGCTTGGTTAATGAATGGCTTCTTGAGTATTCACATTGGAGCAACACTAAATTGGAAATAACTAACCAGGTCACTTGTCAATAAATGCCCCTGTCTCATCAAAAAAAGTGACAGACCTAGGTTGCAGTGTGGTGCATGAGGCACTACTGAGGTTGTTCTCCACTGGAAAGAGCTCATTTGATTTATCTTGGGTTTGCATTTGCATCACAGTGATGGTTCATGGTCTCTCTTATCAGTCATTTCCTACAAATGAGCTCTGAGTCTCTGGCAGAAGTTCTTGCACTAGTCCTGAGTGAACAATCAGCCTTGGCTTTTTCTGACATTTGACTTAATTTGGCTGTGCAGATGTCTCTGCAGTTCAGGGTGTTTACATGCTCCACAGCGCTGAACTGGAAGCTATGGAGTTTAGGTTGCAAAGACACCTGAGTTGGCCTTACAGAGCTGACAGGGGTCCAGGAGGTTTGGCTTGGAGTCTGAGCCAATAAAGCCTTATCAGGCCTGAGCCAGCACTACTGTTTTACTCAGCAAATTGATGTTTCTAGTCCAAATTGTGTGTTCTTCACTGTATGTCAGTGAAATTCTTTCTCTTACTGTCATTATTTATTCATCTAATAATAATATAAAACTCTGTACCCGTAGTCATCTCAAGCTACATATAGAAAGTCACCTAATCCCCTCTTAACGTGTGTTGATGTTTCCAGCTAGATGGGGTACATCTCGTATCAAAAACAAGAGGAAACTGCTTTTTTCTCCTTTTTTCATACATTTTGTCTTACTTCTCACCTGTGATCTTATAATGGCCATCTCAGTCTCCATTTGAAATAACTGAGCAGGCTGAAAAGAGAAAATAAAAGTGTAAATTAGCATGAAAAAATTCAAGGAGTTTCTTACCATCTAAATTAATTGGTATTAAATGTAGAAAAAAAAGCCGAACAACTTCCTGTAAGAAATGTAATAAAGGTTGCCATTTGGGTGCCATTGCAGGAAAGAAGAGGTTGAGAGGTTTTTTTCATCATTTTTTTTTCCTACAGTTGTGCATTTTCTTTGCTATGGCTACGTTTTTGTCCTTTGAACATAACAGAATAAGTTTTCAAAAGTTCACACTTTTGTGTTTTAACATAGTGCTTTTAAGGTTGTGCTTTTGTAGTTAAGGTCCCTAATGCACATAGACCAATCTGAATTTCTTAAGCATAATCCCCATGCAAGAGAATATCTAAGAGCCGTAAATGCTACTCCCAGTAATTTTATGAAAAGAATTACCATTATGTCTGGTCTTTGCTTCTGTTTCTTCTCCAACATAAAAAGGTTTATTAACCTGCTGATTGTTATTTGGGGCATGTTGTCATAAAAAACTTCAGATCTGATGGGTTATAAAGCAATGTTTCAGGTCCTAAAGGGCTGTCCAGCCTTTAGTGCATCTATGCCATGCATTGGAGCATGTTTGCCTTCACCTGGTGGGGATTGGTGGGGATCCACTAGAAATGTAAATGAAGTCTCCTGAAACATTTTATGTTTGTTAGGGAAAAGTTTTTCTAGGACTCTGTTATTCAACGGTTGCACATTCAGTAATACCGATGATGTTTATAAGGCCATTAAGCTTTCTTTGGACACATTGTTTTCCACTTCCTTGGTAAAATCTCTCCGAATAATGTTCTTGCTAGAGAAAATCTGAGTCTTGTAGAAAGACTGAAATTAAATTTTGAAGGAAATTTATCACCTTTTTTCAACACCCGTAAAGCATGACAGTACTCCAAAAGCACACACATTGCATCTGTATGTATTAGCTCACAAATCTGTTAGCATTTTTTTTTTCTTGTCCTTGTTATGTTATGCCTAGTGGACTCTAAAGTTACTGAGGCTTTACATAAGATAATATTGCTGTCTCTCCCATGTGAATTTAGCAGTGTTGTGTTAGCTTGTCTCCAGGGACTTTACTTTTAGGAACAGACCAAAGTCAACATGCAAAAAAAGTTGGAAAGGGTTTTTGTTTTCTTCATGTCAAAAGCATTTTGCAGCCAGTAGTGTGGGTGAAAAATATTTATGCTGTGGCCTAGGACTTGGTTGAATCCCAATCTTTTTGGCCCAAGTCTGCGAATTTAGGATTATGCCTTYACATCAAGGAAGTATGAAGGACACTGTTGTTTTTACTGGTGTCCAAAACCAATGAATGCAGGATGGGGACAGCACACTAGTGATGCTCTTTTACAATGGATTAATTTTCTTTCAATTTATAAACAATAATGTTGAGCTTTTTCATCATTTAGAATGCCAAAAGAAAGTGAAAGAAGGAATGAGTGTTGGCTAAATAAAGATTTGAGACACATTAGAAACAGGCATCGGGGTTGAATTTGCAGCAGATACTTTTTTTATCTGTGGAAGATAAATATGTTGCTAAAACTATCATAAAGAAGGTTCACAGAGATCTGAAGAATAATAAAAGTAATAAATCATGATGGCAATGCATATGCTAATTACATACGTAAGAATGTATATTCCTTATGTTGTGCTGGTGAATTACATCGAGCTGATCTACTCCGTGCAGTGGTGAGGGCTGGGTGCTGTTTGGATCCCCACCTCTGCAGACGTGTGGGCAGAGGCGCCAGCAGCAGCATCTCTGTCTGAGCATGTGGTTGTGCGGAGGAGAAAGCGCGCAGCTGCTGGGCTTCCGTGCTGTCCTCCCCGCTGGTCCCGTCTCTTCCACGCCAGTCTGGCAGGCTGGGTGGAAGCAGCCGTGTATTCTGAGAACTGCTCTGGTGCTGTTGTGCTGGTACTCCCTTAGGAGTCCTTCCCGATTCAGGACGCATGATCCCGGGGATAAGGCACGTTCCAATATGTGTCGTAAATAAGAATTGTTTCCTTCAGCCCTTTTCTTATTTCCAGAATCAAAGTCAAACGGAACAGTATGGAAGGCTCTGAAAAGCTACATAAACTTTATTTTCTGTTCTTCTCAGTACCAGTGTGCCATAAGTCTGATGAGTGACCACAAGCTGCCACACAGGAGGATTCCCCTAGGAGGCTGTGTTTATGCTACCCGACTGCTTTATCCAGCCACAGCACCATCCCCAGATCCCTTTTCTCGGTACTGTTTCATTGTGGTAACCAGGACATGCTGGCTGGCTGGTCGCTTTCCTGCTTAGTAAAAGCTACAAGCATTTTCTCCTGAATTACCCTTCACATTGGACAATTACCAGGGCTTTGGGCCTCAGAAGTATTATAGCATAGGAAATCATCATGGCCAAGCTCTTGTGAAGTTTCCTGGCCTCTAGAGGACTCTCCACTGGGAAAATTAGGAGAGACTCGGAAACAGAAAAGACGACAAAATTCAGTTTACAAAGTAGGGAATAAGGCACGTGGCAGGGAGACAGAAAGCGCTTCTGGGAGGAGGAATTTCACAGGGCCTGGTGTTACATGAGCAGAAGGGAGCTGACTAGCCCTGCATATCCCATATTTCACGCTGGGGATCTTGCAGCAGAAGTCTGGCTTAAGTGGAAGTATACTGGAGGCAGCCTGTTTTTGTGCAGTTCCCTGGCCAGGTTGTTGCAGTCCAGACACAATTTGGATAAACATCTGGGATTGCATTTTCTTTTCCAATTAAAACTTGAAATCACCCAATGTTTGCCTGGGCAGTGCAGTTCCCTGCCACTGAAGTTACTGTTAAGTACATCAGGCAGGAAAAGACACTCTGGGTTAGAGGGTTCAGGGGTCTGCTCGCAGTCTGAGAGAGGACAGCTGAACAAAAGAACCATTTTGTTAGACTTGGCCTATTGCATTCGGGACAGTTGTTGCTCTGGAGCACATCAGGGCAGTTCACCTTGGAAAGTTTTGCTTTTGTTGTCTGTGATTGTCTTTGATACTTATTTGAGGTTTTGATGGTTTCCTTCCATTGAAGTTATGTTTACTCAGTCCAAGGATATTCAGAGCTCCTCATTATAGTGCCTGAAGCTAAAACCATGTCCGAATGGCAGTACATATTACATGCTGAGCTCTCTCACTTGAAATCCAATGTTTGGCACACCGCAAGGACTGGAACAATTTGCAGACTGGTCATCTGTTGCTAGCAATTGCCTGTAGGCACAGCCAAAACACGTGCCTTTGTGTGGTTTTATGAGAGGGGAAGGAATTGAGCCCACTGAATATTTGGGAAAACAGATAGCAGAGCTGTTCCTTATTGATCCTTCTGCTGTACCCTCTGGATTGGGGAAAGCAGGGTATCTCTAGAGCTGTGCCTACCTGGAAGAAAATTAATACAGTGAAGCTGCTACAGATGTCTACCTCCATGCCTGATTTTGGACTGAAGCAAAGTAATGCTACATGATTTTCATATAATTGCTCAATAAAATAGTGGCAAAGTTAGGAAGAAAACTCATGAATCCTGATTCCCCAGTCCTGGCATTATGCACTATGAAGAAGTCCTTTATATATGTATTGCTCTTTAGAAGCAAGATCTGAAGCCAGCCAGGCATAGCAGGGCTTGAGATTTGGAGAGTGTCCTCTTTCCTGGACTTGTTTCTCCTCTATTCTTAAAAGATGCTTGGTTTTCTTTTCTATCTCCTCCTTTTGTTTGTTTTCCTTCCATTTCTTTCCTTTGCAAGTATTGAATGTCTCCTCTGGGAGTAAGCCTAGCCACATGTGCGTGCAATAATGGTTTATTTTTATTGGAGTCATTGCCTGTGACTGTTATTCATTACTATAGGAAGAACTGCACTAACAAACTGCTCTGAGAGCTTTTTTTTCTGTTGTAAAAAGTCCTGTTTTGTCCATAGCCATTGAGAGTATCTACTGCCATCATTAAGACATTAGGAATTTGGAGCTCGTACACTGGTACTGCCTCCTGAATGTCCTGTTGTGTCTGGTGTCGCAAAGCAGAATCTCAGCTTCTCTCAGCCTCCTTACGTGTCTCTTTAGGTCAGCTTTTCAACCATCTGTCCACCTCACTGCTACCTAAGCAGTTCAACTGGCCTCTGCTTGGGGATGAACTTGTGGTTGCACAAAGCTAGTGCAGTCACTGACTACTGTTATGGCCTCCTATGTTAATAAAGGGTACAGCCAGAACACCACCAAACAAGGCCTGCCGGGGATGAAATGGCTGGTTCAGAAAAGGCGAGTCAAAAGTAGTATAAAATGCTTTTATCTCACTTGTACTTTTAGTCCTGACACTGGATAAGTAATCAGCAGCCCTATTTCCTTACTTTTATTCTCAAGTTATCACGCATTTCTGTGTCACCGTGGTCAAGACCACCATCTCCCATCTTTAAGGTTGTGTAAGGAATTCCTTACACAACAAAGAAAGGAACTTCTTTAAGATGAATCTGTAGCATAATAAAATTATTGGTAGTTAAATTAGGAACATATGCTTAGCATAAATGTAAGTCAGAGCTTAGAGATGTAAGCAGCCTAAATAATTTCACGTAAGAAATACAGCGATGTAAAATAAATGAATATTAATGAACCACTTCTGAGGTCAGAGTGGAGCACAGTGAGGAAAGGCGAGTGCTCTGCCTGGGCTTACCCAAAAGAACATAGGACCTTACCCTAAAAGCTAATGCTAGGATAAAATAAACCGGCAGGAAGTGATTTATCTGAAATTTGGCCAGTATCACATAGGTTTATGATTTCTAGAGATTTGTTTTAACTGTTTCAGAATATCTGCTTCCCACACTGACTCTTAAAATCAAAGGTAATCTGTCAGAATTTGGCTGAGAAGGTTTGATCTCTTTGATATTAGTTTACTTTTGTTAATATAGGAGTCATGCTGATATTTCAGGATTGAGATTTCTTTGAATTCTTTATCCCATGCTGAAGGCTTTCCCTTCACTAATTTTCTTACTCAAATCAGCGTCCACTGTTGCTGTTTCCCCTGCAAAACTGTCTTAAATGCATCTGCATTTCTCCCTCCCTCACTTTGTCTTAAGATGAGAGACAGGGACTTCTTGGCTTTGCAGTCTTAGCAATGTTTTTTAATATGGAATTTGTATGCATTGCACTAAAAGAAAATAAACAGATGTGCTGCTACATTTTGGGGGGTGAGACAACAGCAGCATGGTCAGCTGCCTTTTGAGTCTGTTCATTTTGCTGTTGTTTCCAGATGTGTGCTAATGGACATTTTTAGGATGTACACACAAACTCTGCTTGCCTACTTTTCTGCACTAATTGGTTTGGATTTATGGAATGCCTCTCATAAAGTGTCTCTAGCTGCCATTGTTGCTTTTCTATAAAGCAGTAGAAAGGAAACTCATTCCTAAACAGTTTCCTCTGGACAGGATTTTCTTGTGGGGGAAGGAGAGATACAATCCATTTAAATTGCTCTATAAAGAGTTTTACTGAGTTGTGGCCCATTAACCTGGCCTTGATGAAAATCTTTTCAAATAACTGGACTTTGGGGAACCACATCTCTCAGGTGCTGTGCATGGCACAAATGAAATGGTAGTTTCCTAAGAAATAATTTTAATTCAAATTATGATTTTTTTTTTTTTTTTTTTTTTTACATGTACAAAAGTGGTAGGGACTCCGCATCTACTCCCAGTACTGGGGCATGTTTGTAGCCCCATCTCTCATTGTTTGCTCTCTAGTGCTCAAGACATCTTAAGCTTTCCCTGTGTCAATCCACCAAGTTTGTTTTTACCAGGGAGAATATATGTGTGGAGTCTAGATGATTAGGAAGGCTGAAGAATGACTGCACATCTCTCTTTTCCCTCAACCTGTCCGTTTTTCCTCTTTATTCCCAATCATTGCACAGCCTGCCCAGCCTGTAGCCTTTTCTAGTGACAAGCATCATACAAGTGCAGACAGTATTGCTGGGGTGGCTGAGCTTTCTTCTGCTTGAAAGGGGAAAATCTGTGCAAAGCTTTTCCTTGCAACGGGATTGGGAGGAAGATACATAGCAGGGGATAATAATTTCCATAAGAAAACACAAGTCCCTGATAAAGTCGAACAAACTCTACAGTGATTTGCTTGTGAAGGCAATGTGATTTGATAACGTCTTATTCGGATTTTGGTACTGATATCAGCTATACAATCTTTAGGAATGTATTTAATTTCTGAACTTCAATTTACCCTAATGCATAACAGGGGTATTTTTTCCCCACACTTGTAAAGCCTTTTTAAAATCTACAGATTAAGTACCATATACAAGCAAAATGTTGTTATCCCAAGAATCATTTGCAGTGGGAGATCAGTAAATTGTTTATGGATATATCCTGTGAGCTTAGTAAATGATTGCAGGATACCTAAACTACATTTTTTTTCACCAGAACACTGGAAATGTATTAGGGTCACTTTCTGTTTCTGCAACAAGGAGCAGTTATCTCCCAAGCTAAATCAGAACCTGTTGTGAGACTGAAGCCTCAGAGAGCTCCAGGATCTAACGAGCACTAGTGTTTGCTGAGGCTTGGCAGAAGACACAACCATTTTTTCTCCTAAATTGTAAAAAGTCATCCTGTTGCCCGAAGGATACTTCTACGTGAAGTAGAAGGGAGCAGGGAACAACTGGTATACTGCTGTGTGAAGCCTTGATGCCACTGTGGCGTTATTGCCTGTTGGGGAACTCCTGGTTCTCTCCTGGCACCTTTCTGGTGGGCTGGAGGCAGCGTGACCTGTGGGACTGGGAATGAGAGCTGGCCCTGGGAACTGGGCCGCAGCTCCTGCTCAAAAGTAAATGATCTGCAGAATAAGGACTGCTGCTTTCGTTTCTAGAATATATCAAATTCCTGCACATAGGGCCCAAGAAGAACCAGAAGGGAGGGCAGAAAAAACAGTTATGAGGTCTGCTGGGATATCTGATGCAAAATCAACTTTGTTGTTTTCCTTACTGGCTTTTTCCTGGGCTCTGCTGCAGCTGAAAAAACAACCCTTCTAATCTACAATAAGAAGGGAAATTCTGGCATGAAGATTGTCCACCCAGACATTTGGCACAATTAGGGGAAAGATTTGTTTAGCTTAGCACTGATTTTATTAGTACGTGAGTCTAACTGAACCTTGAGAGATAGTCTTTCCCCTGTTGAATGACACTGTCGATGTGGAGGTTTCCTTCTCAGTTCTCAGCTGTGCTCTTCTGAGCTAACATGGTGTAACTGAAGAGCTCTCCTGAAATGCGCCAGCTATTAGCAGTGATTGTTTACTACAACAGGACAACAATACAAATTAGCAAAAAATCTGAGCAAACTAGCGTTGTTTCAGTAAGGGCAGCAAGCGTAGTTAGAGCCAGTCTCCTTTCAGAGACCTCATGTATTTGGTAATTCCTCAGTAGATCTGAATTCCAAAATATGTATTGGCTGTAAATGTGGTTTTGTTATTCATGCGGTCCTTTGTGCACGTATACGTATTTTGTCAGTACAAAAGATGAGATAAGGTAAATCTAGCAGAAAAGGAAATCTAAGGAAAAAATTACAACAAAATAAAAAGAGAAGACTGTTTACTGATAAGAAGCAGCTGACATACTTTAAAAGAAGCTTCAAATGGTTTCACGCATGTTCCTCAGTCATTGCTAAGAACCAATTTCTTGTAATAGTCTCAATAAAAAAATGGGGAAGAAACTGGATGTCTTTCCAATCTAAACAAAAATTATGTATTAAATGTTAATACAGCTGATTTTCTCAAATATTTCATTGAAATGTCTTAGTCCATTACTTTTTTTAAAATCATTAGTTTTCCATTATGAAATCGTTGGTTTTGTACCATGTGAGAGCTCATAGCTCAGTCAAAATCATCTTATTTCAGCACTTGGTAGTTTATCATCCTAGCATTTTGATAACTAATTTGATATAAGACTCTGTCTCCTTCATCTTCTTTACTTTTTTTTGGCAGGACACTGCCTTGGTTTCTGGTTATCAGACTACTTCTGAAAGTACATCTAATAAGTTTTCCAATTCATCAGTTTCTTTGCTATTGACAGGGGATGTTGTCCCAATAATTAGTATTTTCTGCTGGGCTTCTGCAATCAATTTCTATGATTCATCTCTTCCATAAAGCTTACAAACAATAAACTGTATTAATAAAAATGCTTTCCCTAATTAAAAAACAAACTTTAATGTACACTTTTTCTGCTGTCATCATCAATTCTCTCTAAGCCTTTTGTTTCTCAACTGCCCTGCCTGTCTCCCATTTATCTTCCTTTATCTAATCCAATGGCATCTATCCAGTTTCTATTCACTTTTCATCAAGGTGATATATTTCCTCTTCCATAGTACCTTTGTGTTCTTAACGTGCCTCATGGCAGAAATCATTTGTCAATTGTTTAATGTTTATTCTACATTGTTGTCAATTAATAAATAATTATTACAAACCTCCTGACAGGGAAATGTGATGCTAGAAAGGAAAGAAAGGAAACTAAGATTTGACCATTTGGTAAAGTTAGGACTTCGCAAAACTTAAAATAGCTTTGATTTTTACTTGTCTCATCATCTCTATCATTTGCACTTTAGTAGGACAGCAGTGTAAAAATAACTGCGTCTGGATTTTAAATTCCATTCCGGAAGCTCATGGATAGCATTCCAGAAGCATCATGGATAGGATGAATTAGAAAGACTCAGTACCGTTTCATCATTTTTCTGTCTATTTTCTATTCATTTCACCATTTAAAAAATCATTTTTGTAATCTGAATGCCTGTTAACTTCTTTAGACTATTATTTACCATTACTGTTTACTCATCTCAAAACGTATTCTCCTTTTGGTGCAACTTTGACTGCACTGACGTGTCAATAGGAAAAAATTTCTGGTGAGGCCTGGATTTCATCTTGATTCCTTTGATTTTGGTAATCTTTGATTTATACTTCCATTTCTTGGCCTCCAAAACGTCATTTTCTTTTCTTGACTTGACCTGCATTTCCCTTCTGTGTTTTCTAAGGTCCCTGTGTATGCATAAGAACCTACTCTGTGTTGGCTATTCCATCCAGAGGACGGTTTGCAGTGACATTTACAGTTTTTTCTCTTTGGTTGAAACACAAATCTAAATACATATTTACTTTTTTTCAATTAATGTAGAGTTTGGTGTTATAAAAAAAAATCTGTATACTCCATCTGGTTGTGAAATATACAATCAGACTTTAAAGGTTATTTTTCTCTGTAAGCAAATATTCAAAATAAAGCAATACCTTTGAATATTATGAGCTGTTCCCATTTCACTAAAAAGGAAGCTAATTCTGAGCCTCAGATGTAACTGTGCAGCAGCCTTTCAGAGGGGCCCTGTGATGTGCTGCTGAAAGGATGTGATTTATTATATTTTTTCATTGCTATACTTAGTTATACACATACTGTAACTGCATAAAAATGCAGTAACAGAATGTACATAGGGTTATTTGAATGTCTATCCATTTGCACGTACAACTGTGCCTGGTGCACATGCATATATAGGTTAGTATTTATGTGCATAGTACTGCACAGAATGCCAAAAATTTGACCTTAGACATCAGATTTGTGAGTGTTTCACTTCGGGCCTTTCCGATTAAACATCCAGCTGTTGTGGGAGACTCTACAGCTGAGCGTTTGCACAGTTTTTCCACCCCATCCTCTCCCTCATGTTCTCAGAGCTGAGGGAGCGTGCGAAGCACCAGGAGGCACTCTGCTTTCCTCCTGGCAGGGTCCCCCTCCTGCCGCGTCACTGGGAAGCGCTGGCTCTGGGGATAACGACGGGCAAGGGAATTCGGGTTTTGTCAAGGTGCGTCACGGACATGGGATGTGACATGCCCCTCCTTTCTCCAGAAGTTCATTCCAGAGTGAACGCTAATGAAGATGGAAGAGGGGAAAGTGCTAGCACAGCAGTTTTCCTACTTGGAGTAGTTCACAAAGGTTGTATCGCATCCTGAGGTGGTTTTGCCAGCTTCATATGACTGAAAGGAAAACATTGACATTTGGACTGGTCTGATGTTCTCCGGCTGTATTTGTGGTCTTCATGTGCCTGCCTTTATTTTTTACTGTCTGAAGAAGAAGGGAGACTGTTTGGTTTAAATTCTGAAAACCATAAAAATGTTAGCTAGCTGTGGGTAATAATGGTTAGATTTGAGGAACCAGATATGAGGATTTTGTTTCTTCAGCCTGTATCAGAATCAGATGAGAAGGAGTTGCAAGACAGCTAAGCACGGTCCTGTCTGCAGGCTACATTCAAATACAAATGAAACCTACCTACTATACAGACACCCTCCGCATTTAAAGTGCCACAGGAAAGTCACACGAACCTTGATTCCGCAGCAGAATTTGCTGCCAAATCCTCTGGTTACATAAGGACACCGCAGAGCTCAAACTTCTGCTGCTTGATATTGTTAATCTTACACTTAGGAATAAATGTCCCAGTCCTGTATATCTATGAAGTGATTCAATACTCTCTGACTTTTCAGTGAAATGTGAGCAGTTTTGGTGAGCATGAACTTCCTTGTTTTTCTGTAGTCTCTCTTGGCTTTTATAAAACCTGCTCACTCTTTCCCTGCTGATCATTAGGCACCACCAACCGAAATTGATAGGCAGTGACCCTTACGAGTGCTTGAATGTTTGCCAGAATTAGGGCATGACCTTTGGAAATAATGGGTTTTTTTTACTCCATTTGAAACCAGCAGGATCTGTTGGTGCCCCACACCTCTACAAAAAAGATTGTTACTGTCTGTAGTTCTAAGAAATCTGTATTTGGATGTATCTGACAGAGGGCTGCCTGTCTTGGGCTGCGAGGGTGTAGTATCTGACAGGGCTTTGGAAATTTAGGCAGCGAGGTGCGTGATGGTTCCACAGCACGCTGCTAGGCAGGCCTCACGGACGGGTTAGATGAAATCAGTCCACTGAGGGAGAGGAAGGCGGCAGGCCTGCTCTGTGTCCTGAGCAGTCACGCTTTGGGCTCTGCCATACTGCTCTGCTTGGAGCAGATCCTTGCAGAGGATCGGCGCGGGCTGAGGGGGAGCCGCCTGCCCGAACCATGCCCTCAGGGGCCGGGAAGGCGGGAAGGCTCTGCCAGGGCGCAGGGCCACCACTGGGAGGGCTGGTTTCCAGTTCCTGGCCTTTTCTAGCTGTTGAAGAGGTGCACGGGGAAAGGTGTTTCAGCTTTGTTCAGCAGCTCTGTGCCAGAGGCAGAGCAGCAGCACGCTCTCTGCTTCAGCCACTGCTGTCAGTGTCTTCTGCAGGGCCCACGTGGGGACCATTAGATCAGTGTTCATGCTGGTCACACTCTGGGCAGAACTTATTAAATTTATCACTAAAATGTCACTTTCCTGTAGGTGACACAATGGGAGTTATTTTGAGGCAAGCTGTGAGGGAGCAGTCATCGGCAATGAGCAAAAATCAAACAGCCAAGCAATAAAGCCTGGCACATTTGTGTGAGTTTGCCACTGCGGGTCCCACGTCCCCCACCCTGCCAGCAAGCCCATTTCTTTGTCTCCAGCGCTCTGCTGCAGCTCATCGTCCACAGAGGTTCCTCCGTAGTAGAGCCAGAGAGCTCGGGATATTTCTGGCCTGACCATGGAGAGCCAGCACACCCGAATGCCAAGCTAAATTCAATTGCACTATACACTCTGAGGGAATTCCAGTTCCTATTTTGGAACTCCAAGGACAAGATCCTTGAATAAAGCTTGACTCAGTCATTACCCCTTTTGCAAAAGAGGACATCCAGATAATTGCAGTGGCATGTTACTGTCCCCGGAGTGGCGACCCATGGGTGGACCACACTGCTTCCGGGGGCAGAAGGAAGATGGCGGGTGGAGTTCTTGGAGGAGCCGAGGGGGCACATCTGTGGAACAGCTAATGGTGATTAAAATGGTGTTACGCAGCGGCAGTTGGAGTTTTGCTCAAAATCGTCTCCTATCTCAGTGCAACAGCCTGAACCAGCAGGAATGATTAAGCTTAACAGGATGCCAGTATGACAAGCAAAACTTGCTGCTTTCATGACGGTGTTTTTTTAGGACCTGTGAATCCTTTTAAAATTGCAGCATGATCTATACATGCGTACGAGAAGACCTCAACTACTTAGAAGTGACAGGGCTAGATCAATAACTACCTTGTTATTTCTGCAGTAAGCTTTACTACTTCTGGAAGTTAAATCCAGTGAGATTATTCTACGGATTTGAGCTCCGATCAGTATGTTATAAAGATGTGTACTTATATATTACTTGTTTGTTTTGCAGCTCCTGGTTGCTAAATCCCCTGTTGCTCCATTCTCTGCTTTTTTCTACACCATTGATAAATCAGGCTTGGTTCTTCAAGGTAAGACCAGAGCATTGATTGTTTTGCCTTTGCAATTAGTATTTTAAGCAGGCTGAATGCAGGTAACAACAACTATTGTTGAAAACGGTGCTGTTTATACCTAATTTAAAACCCACACATTTAAACAGTCTGGTTGACAAGGGCAGCCTTCTGCTGCGTTCACTGTTTTGTCTTGGATTATACTAAATTAGTTGTTGCATATTCCCATGGATCTAAGAATGGGCCTTGTAATTATTAATCAAGGCTCCCTGTTTTCCTTCAAGGTAAAGTAGAATGGTTCTAGCAACATTGCTCCTATGGGATAGGTTTCTCCAGGAGAAACATACCCATCTATCATTAATAACATGTTCTAATAAATCGTTCTTCTTTAGCAAATGGCTTGACATCAATAAAAATACAGGAAATTAATATCTGTTCTCTATTTTTGTGATCATTTTAATGCTAATGCCCCATGGTCTTAAATAATCCTCAGATTCTCTAGGATATGAGGTAGTGTACTGAAAAGCTGGATATTACTACCATGATGGCAGGGAACTAGGGTTCCATGTGGCTGTGTCCTAAATCACATACTTTCAGACCACAGCAAAAAGGGAAGTTTAGTTCTTCCTTTCTTTTCCCCGTTTGTCCCAGTAAATCGTTCTTTAATGTCCTTACTTTTTGACAAACATTCATAGAACAATTTTGTTGAGTTGCTGTCGATATGCAGCCTGGCTCCTGATTACTGCATCAGTTTAGCAGACTAAATAAAACTAGTCAGTGCCTGTCACTTTTTGTTCAGAGAATACACTCTGATATGCAGCCATGGCATTAAGAAAAGTGAGTATCGCTGTTTCTCAGCTTCCAGTGGTTGAGAATCACTGATCCCATAAAGCACTATGAACATCTTAAGGTCTGTGAACAGTTCTTTTCCTTCTGATTGCCCATTTCTCACCTTTAAACAGGCTGTACCAGACCAATGACATATTTACATTTACTAATGACTAAATAAGCTTACATCTCTGGTGATATATAATGTAGGAAAACAAAAGAAACAAAAATGTTTTATGGTGCATTTTTGCTTCCATTTGATACATCTACATAATGCTAATGTGGGGGTCCATCCGGTGTTTCCTAAGCCTTTGGATACTATACCCAGTGTATTCTTAGATGGCATTTTGGGAATTTGATCTGCTTTATTTGGTACCAGTAATTTCAGAAGGGCTACAGAAACTAAAAACAATTTTTATTCGTTTAAACTGAGATGACTTGCCAGAGTTGGTCTAGACATGTTTTGATTCAGCATAGGGCAGAAGACAAGCTACTTTTCTCTCTCGAATATCTTCTGAGTTGCAGAGATGTTTCTGGTCCTGATAAAAAAAGGCAGACAATTTCCTGCTCTGTCCTCAGGCACTAGTGTAGTGAAACTTGGGGAAAGAAAGATTTCCCATTTCAGAAACAGGAAGCATTTGTTCAGAGAGGATCTTTATTTGTTTCAGTTCTTTCTGTGAGCCGGGAATACAGCTTTCCAAGAACTGAACCCAACCTCTAAAGAACAAATGGGCCTGGTAACATATAAAGATGAGGCAGCAGAACTCTCTGATAGAAGGGTAGCACTGTATTAGGTGTAAGGCAATTGCTCTTTTCCTTGTATCCATATGTTTCTGGGGTGCACGTGTAAAACATCATTTACCATTTTTCTAAAAACAGGTGAGGTACCAGTTTGGATTTCTCTAAGTGAATGCTGTCTTGTTATCAGGCATTCTTTGTACATTTTGGAAGGCAGCTTGAAGCTCTTCTTTGTGTGAGCCTTTTCTTACTTTCTGACTACACAATTATGTTTCCATTTTAGATATTTTTCTCCAAGATGGGTAGTAACCAAGGGCATGATTCCCCTGATAATGTGCCCCAGACTATTGTACAGAGACTTGTAAGCACTTACACACAAGCCATCTCACAGAGTTGTACAAAGTACATATTGCATGTTCTCATCCCACATTTCAATGATCATTATTTCTATGGAAAGAGGAAGTGAGCAAATCACCTGGAAATGTCTGTTTTAGATAAGATGCAGAAAGTGGCACCAAGCTGCCTTGTGCAAGAGAGGTTAGAGGTTTTATGAGAGTTGTAGCTGGTGCTTCTTTCCAAAGGGAAGCTGGACGCAAGGTAAGATGTCAGTATGGCAATTGGCCACTGGTCAGCCGGTGAGGGAGTGTCCCTGCGTTGCTGCTTGAGGGACATCGTATGGCACTAACAAGTGGAATCCGTCCCGCAGCCTGATTGCAAAGGCAGCTTTCCCATTCAGGCTTTGTTGTTTAATTCAGTTGGTGTCAGGAGGTGAGCACATTCAGGGCGGTTGATGGGAACAAGTGGATGGGTGTGGGAACTGGCGAGAAGCAGCAGCTGGCTGAAATGCCCAGGATTCTTTCTTCTTACTCAGGGGGTCCCATCCCAGGACCATTAACCAATAGGCCATAAACAAATTGATATCGGAAAATGTGGCTGGAAACTCCTTGATTAGTGAGGGTGAATAGGGAATGAAAGACAAAGTGAAAGTGTGATTTAACAGTTCCACAAGCAATTTCCATTGCCACCTCTGAGGGATTAGGATGTGTGGAATAGGCTAAAAATGAGGAGGAGCTCCCCCCTGCTTTTGTTCTGTGGGCCGGAGGATAATAAAACGGCAGGAGAGGCAGTGCGGCTAGTTAGGGATTTCACAGGCTGCTATTTGATGCAGTTTAGGGAGCCCTTCTGCTATTGTTGCCGTTAAAATGGGAAGCGGAACTGTTCTCCATTCGCAAAAATCTCTAGCGTCCTCAGGAAGAGGGCTGAGAGCAAAAGGCTATTAAGATGGTAATGCTGCCCCATTTGGAGGAGTGTATCAAAATCCTCTTTGTCAATGTAAATCGCTGCTCTGTTTCCCTGGTATCTTTGCATCTCATGGCCTCAGTGCAAGCACAGAAGTGTTCGGAGGAGACCCTAGTGAAGGCAGAACTGCTTCTCTTATATTCTTAGAGGAGAGCTCCAGGCTGCCCAAGGGTGCCACAGAGAAAACTTCTTTGCTTTTATAAACTTGAAGTGTTCAGGGATGAAAAGAATCCAGTTATTCACTCGTTCTTTTATGTCCACTTGCAGACTAGAGAAATGAAATTTGATGATTGGAAAGCAAGATTGGCCAGTCAGAGATTTAGCAAGGGAAGTCAGCCTTCAGTCTCCTCCTTTTATTGCTTCAGTATGCTCTGTGCTGTGGAGGGGGTGGAGTGCAAACCCAAGAAAAGCTTCAGTTGCCTTTACATTGCAATACCATGTCATGTAATGTGCTGCCATGCTGTACAGTGTGACTCTGTGATGAACCTGAATCATGATTGCAAAATCCAGTCTGACAGCAGATCTCTATTTTGTAGAGATCTTAAACAGAGAGGCAGAAGCCTGGATCTAAGCACCACAAAATATTGGAAGTTTTACTGTCTGCTTGTGTGTTCTGTTTAAGGACTTGCTGTTGCTTTCCCTAATTCAATATACTAGTTAAAGTGAATGAAGTGATACTGTCAAAAAGAGTAACGGTAAAAAAGTTCCAGATCTACTTGATTAAGGGTGCAAGTCACAAGATGATTTTTCTAATTGGCAGTGATATAATTTCTGGTTTGGACTGGAAATTATTAGCTGGTAGTTCTGTTCCTGATGTATCAGTCAGAACAGATTCTGGGCTGTCCTTGCCTAGTTGTAGTTTCATTGAAGCTGAATGTAGCACATACTGGGTTAGGTCAGCTGAACTAGAAGATGCCAGTTAGCCATGCACATACATATCCAAAAAGAAGATAGGCTGAATAAGCTGATGTCAGTGTTAAGCTGTATTCTGTGGGCGATCGTGGGCGATCGTCCGAGTATAGCTTTAGAAGCAGCAGCATTCTGGGGCATGAATACAAGCTAGCAACAGAGCCTAGCTATAAGCAACTGGTAGCTCGGCTGTCTGTGGAAATAAGTCTCATTCAATCTCACCTAAGTTAATGCCCCCACTTACTAAGAGGGTGGTGCTGCAGAAGAAGACAGGGAACATGGTGGCTGGTTGCCAGATGGAGGGTCTATTGGGACTTTTCGCTGAATGCTTTAAACAAGTGATTAACGTTGCTCTTCACTAAAAGAGCTCAGAAGCACTGAAAGCATAAGGCAAATGATATTAGTGAGCTAGGACGTGCTTTTGAGTAGTGATTTATTTTCAGTTTTATAGGGTTTAAAGATGGGTAGAATCAGCAGTTCATCCAAACCGACCTCCCATATATCATACATGCTTCCTTCAGATACCTGATAACTTACGTTGCACTGAATCATGTCTTCTAGAAAGGCATTCACTTTTATTTGAAGACATCGAGAAATGTGAGTTCCTTGTTTGCCTTGTGTCGTGGTTTAAGCCCAGCCGGCAGCTAAGCCCCACACAGCCGCTTGCTCACTCCCCGCTTGGTGGGATGGGGGAGAGAATCAGAAGAGTAAAAGTGAGAAAACTCATGCGTTGAGATAAAGACGGTTTAACAGGTAAAGCAAAAGCCGCGCACGCAAGCAAAGCAAACAAGGAATTCCTTCACTCCTTCCCATGGGCAGGCAGGTGTTCAGCCATCTCCAGGAAAGCAGGGCTCCATCATGCGTAACTCGGGAAGACAAATGCCATCACTCCTAACGTCCCCCCCTTCCTTCTTCTTCCCCCAGCTTTATATGCTGAGCGTGACACCATATGGTGTGGAATATCCCTTTGGTCAATTGGGGTCAGCTGTCCTGGCTGTGTCCCCTCCCAACTCCTTGTGCACCCCCAGCCTACTCGCTGGTGGGGTGATGTGAGAAGCAGAAAAGGCCTTGACTCTGTATAAGCACTGCTCAGCAATGACGAAAACATCCCTGAATTATCAACACTGTTTTCAGCACAAATCCAAAACATAGCCCCATACTAGCTACTATGAAGAAAATTAACTCTGTCCCAGCCAAAACCAGCACATTCTCCACCCCTTATTCCGTACCATTTACGTCATGCTCAGGTACCACACTATCCAATACAACCTCACTAACCACCACCACCCTTCCCATCCTTTGATACAATACACAGATATCATTCCCTTAGCCTATGGACCACCCCAGTAAAATGTCTTTAAAATGTCCACAAATGTCCACTGAGTTCGTTTAGTCCGTGACTTTGGGCTCCATCTGTTACAGTGGTCACTCAGGACAGGAGAGGTGGTGTGTTGTGTGGAGTTCCTGGGCACCAGAGCCAGCTCAGGTCAGGTCACTGCTGCACTTGCGCTGCTTCTTGTAAGGCTTCTCCTCCATTGGTTCAGGTGGTTCCTGCTGTAGTAATTCCTATAACATGCAACTCAGGTCATGGGTTACAGCAATTTAAAGCTATTTCCATTACAGTCTGCCCCTGGTCCCTTTGGTCCAGACCATCAGGTTTAACGTCGCAATGAACTCCTCCCCTTGCCCCTGCTCCGGCTTGGACTTATCCACAGACTGCAGTCCCTTAGGGGTGGACCTGCTCCAGGTGGAACCTTATCCATGGCCACACACTTTGAGGTGCTCCAGCATGACCTCATGCACAGCCACTGATGCTTCAAGGTGTACCTGCTGCAGCATGGGCTTATCCACAGCCATAGATGCTTTGGGGTTTCCTCATCCACAGGTCACAGTCCCTTCGACTCGCGTTCACGCTGGAGTTCCAGCCTGTCCAGTACAGCAGCACAGAAACAGCAGCGATGCCCTGGCCATCTGCCAGCCCAGGCACGTCGCCATCACTGTTATCAAAATGTTCCCAGGCACAGCAGAATAAGATGAGCAGCAGTGCAGCAGTACAGCAAGCAGCAAAAGCAAAAGCAGCCACTAACGAGTGCTAGACTGTAATATACGGTAAGGCAAGCAAGCCCCATGGCAAGCACAGAAGCCTGTCGATAAACATTCCAATCAAATCTGTCGTTATCTCGAACCCTTCGAGCCCCACGTTATTGGCTGGGGTTAAACCACCACACCTTGACAGTGTTTCCAAGTTTTAGCTACCTTGCTGCTAAATACGTGTTCTGTATTTCAGATTAGAATTTGTCTGCCTTCAGCTTTTGGCCTCAGTTCTTGTTATGACCTTCAGTGTTAAATAAAGCACTGTTGCCGTTAAATGGTTGCCATTTTGCATGAGTGTACTTGACATTAAGATTTATCCTGCTATGTTTTATTCTTCCTTTTGAAAGTTGTAACTATCTGCAACTTTAACCTCAAAACTTCTGTGTCTCATGCTGACTGGCTCCCCTCACTACCCAAAGGACAGAATACCATGTGTTGCTAAAGGGAAGAGTTTGATTTTTGTGCCAGCAGGACTGGATGATTAGTTAGTTGATTAACCCACCCTTTCTTCCGCCCTCTTTTCCACTGCACATGTGTCTGTGTGCGCACAACCATGCTCACGTTGCCTGTAATGTCTTACTGAGGCAGGTAACTTCTGATAAGTAGAAACAAAAGATATGTGGCTCTCGGGAGAGTGTCTTAGGTTTTAAGTTTCACAGTACTAAGAGGGAAAAGATCTAGGAACAGCTAAATCTAGGGAAACCTTGGTACGTTATGTTTCATTTGTCACTAATGTAATGAAAGAGGCTCATTTTGATTTCAAAATAGCATCGAGTCTGGGTTTGTAGTGCAGCATGGCAAACCGTTTCCAAAGTGCTATAGCTAATTTATATGGCTGAAGCAAGTGAAAAGTGCCTCATTTTATTTTGTAAAGAAATGCTTTGGTAATGAGTAGTGAGGTAGAAAGGGTATTCTGAAAGAAAGGGCAGCATTATTTGTATTGTATTGTGTGAGTTTGAACAGTGAGAGACAATGATTTACTGCATCAAAAGCTTTTATTCAATTGAAGAACTGTAACTATAAAGTGACCTTTGTCTGGAGCAACATGGATATAATCTGTAAAATGAAGCAGGGTTGTACTTGATGTGTGAATGGATGGAAGACAGATTAATGGGAATAAAGTTGTGCATTGCTATTGAGATGGTAACACATTTGCAGTGCCACTGGTGATTTCCGGCTCTATTGGAGGGATAAAGATGAACTGATCATTGTTAGGATCTCTGTGGGGTGGAACCATTTTTGCTGTATTCCCCACAGGACACTGAAAGCCTCATGCTATTTCTAACAGGTTTGTAATAATGAGAGCAAAAAAGCATGATCAGTTTGTAGGCTAGGTCTATCCTGGCAGTAAGGAATGTGAAAAAAATAAGACTCCCATCATCCCAATGCCAGCAAAATCACCCATGCAGATGTAGCTGACATCAACAAAAATGTCCTTTTGTTCAGCCAGTTCATGGCTTTTTGGGGAATGGGTTCCTAAACCTGACCCAGGAATGGCATTCGCTTGGGTGAGGGCGTCCTCACTAGGTGGCTTTGTGGGAATCCCTCTACTGCTCTGCAGCAGCGTTGGCAAAGCCTCGCTGGAGTAGCTGAACTCCATGGCTGTCAAACGAAAGAGTCCAGACGAACAAAGCAACTAAAAATGGTAATGAAGAGAGGTGGAGGGAAAATATTTTAATTGTGAAGGAAGACTAGAGGCATCTTGGGTTTAGATCCAGTAGAAACAAAATAAACTCTGACATTTCAATACAATTAAATTTTTTCTCTCTGCAAACATGATTTTTCTAGTGGCATAGTAGACAGACAACAGATTGGTAAAGTTTCTGGCCATACTTTTTGCAGTGAGCTTAACTTGAGGGAGGGTATTATGCTGGATAAATCCAGTTTAGCACAAAGTATTGAATTACCTGCTTGTTTCTGAATACGTATGTAAAGCCACTGAAGATACAGTACTGCTTTCTTGCACTGAAAGCGAAACATGTTCCTAAATGCTTTGCTAGATCACAACTGAAGTGCCAGCATTTAATTTTTCTTAAGTTTTACTAAATGTAATACGAAAAAAACTTAGTGCAAGCAGTGTGCAAAATCTATTCTCATTTACACAAGTGTGAATCAAAACTAATCTTTTTTTAATCCAGTGTTGTTAAAACAATGAGCTGAAGAGTGTAAGTCTGTATTTGCAAAAGACCTTCTCCTCTTTTCAAGGCTGGCATAGGCTTCCTGGGACAAAATGGTCTCACTTCAGAGAAATCTTCTCCTTACCAGTCTCTCTGTAATGAATTCCTGATCAAAGTGGGCTGCTCCCCTGTGTTTTCAGCACAGTGCTAAAGCAAATGTCCTTTTTTCCAAAAGGCTTTTAACATAAGGAGTGAAGTTGTCTGTTGATCAGAGGTAGTATCTGTGATTTGTGACATTATATTGTTTTGGGAACTGAACGTTGTCATAGAAGACCAAGACTCTGCTAGTAATTGCCTGGATTTAACATAGAAGATGCTAGATCTTTCAAGCTACAGATTTGTAGAATAAGGTTAAAGGTACCTAAAATGGACTTAATGTTGTTATGCAAACACATTCATGAGTAGGAAGCCAAAAAAATGTCTGTCCAAAAACATGTTTTTCAGCCAGAGTAAAGTCTCATGCTTATTTGTGCAGCTTATAAGTAAAAGACAGTTCTAAGTCTCACTGTGATTTATCCCTTTCTCATGTAGGCACAACTAGATTTCTCTTGCTCTCCTTAAAGGTTATGTCTATTCTGGCTTCACCACTAGCATCTTTAGTGAAGGCATCACTACTGTCATTTTATCTTGTAAAACGATAGTTAGCAGTAGAGGACTATGACCCAAATGATTTAACCTTGGTAGTACACGCATCTTTTCTTTAGCTGTAGGACTTTATGTATTCTCCGTGTTAAAATCTTGTAAAATCTCTGAGCATACAGCCTGATTGCCAAAGGGAAATGCTGGACGCTTTATTGTTCCCTGTGCTGGGGAGGGGAGAGTGGTGCGGAGATCCAACAGTTAGCTAGTTTAAACCTGGAAGTCTCCAGAGTGCAATCCTGTGTAGATAGGCACATTTGAATAGCACTTCATCTAAACTAGAAAACTTTGCCCRAGGGGGGCTTATTAGCACAGGGATAACGCTTTGCAAATAGGGTTCCCACTGCTTTGGCTCCAGTGCTGTTTTTCTTTGAAACTTTCTGTATGTTTCCAGAATTAACACACCTAGAACAACCTCAGGTATCTCTGCATCTGATGTGTAGACTTGCCCTGTCTTTAAAGCTGGACTAACCACAAATTTAAATGATCTTATCGTATAAGCTTAAATCTGTCTTGATAAGATGGAACAGGAATATATAGCACTTTCATAGAAACAGACACACATGTGATAAACCCTCCCAACAAACAGGTTTTTACTTCAAAAGGTTTTTCTCATTACAGTCATTCCCTAAAACTAATAACATTGGGCTGTTACTGTAAAGTATTTTCTGTAATGTTCATTTGAACTTTTAACATAGTGTTGATGATTGTTGTAGCTCTTCTTCTCATTGTTTGTGTTGTAATAAAACCAGAATCTGGTCCTTTGTCATTCAGTTCTGTGAAGACCCTTGAAAAATTTGTGAGATTAAATTTTAGGGCCGGATTCAGTTAACCAAGGGTTCCAGAGATGAGAGGGGCAACAAGTTTAGTCAGCAGTTCGTTAAAGCATGGTGTATCAGCCCTGACTGTTCCTCGGTTTGCCACCTGAATAACCCTAGAGGGTCTGCTGTAGGGCTCAACTGAGGCAAGGCAGTGCACGCATGACTGCATGGGTGAAGAGGAAGCACAGGCAGATRATGCTACAATTAACAGCTCAACAAGAGATGTTGTTGCTGAAAAGATTTTACTTTATTGTCCACTGAATCTCATTTTCATATAAACTTCCTAGATTTTCCATTACAGAAACAACCTCCCATATAGTCCAATGCCCTGTGAAGGTGTGCACTCCAGAAGCAGCAGCAGAGATGTGAAGAGTGACGTTTCCAGAAACTCTGGGACTATTAGAATGCTATCAAGCAGTCTCCAATAGGGTGATTTCTCAGACTGCTGTGTGCTGTTGTGGAGACCTCAGCTGGGATGTGCTTTACTACTGAGTGAATAAGCTTAGAGTAAGCAGGCTGATGTCCGGAGTCGTGAACACCAAGCGTGGCACTCCTGAAGATGTTCTGAGTGAGTTTAGGGATGAGACCCTTTTGCTTAGTAGCATATAGAAAACATCACATTCCTCCTTCAGGCTGCGTGCATTTGGTGAAGGACTTCAGTCTTGAAGCATGTCAGGTGGGAACTGCACACTACACCTTTTACTTTCTTCATGCTGTATTTGTGCTGTGAGTGAAATACCCAGAACAAGTTGTTGGGCAGCCAGGCACATACATTGCAGCTGTGTGTTTGTGGACTGTATCCTGTCTGCCGTGGCCATTTGCTGAAGTTCACAGAGGAGCAGAACATCCTGTTTGCTTAGTTTTCTTTTGTCTGCCCATACCAGCACAGGGAGAATATTCCTATATATCTTTTCTTTTCTGCTCTGAAATTGGATCACAGTACTCATGATTGTGTTCAATAGCTGGAAATGCTGAGGATATCCGATTGCTGAGGTCTCTTATTTTAAACACCACATGCCAGGAAAAATATGTGGGATCCCACCAGCTTAGCACTGGAGGGTGCAGGATGCATCAACAGGAAAACCAAACAAAACATGAAGTGAAATTCATTTGAAAAGGGAAGGGACTCATATACCACCCATCAGCAGTGTTTGAACTCTTCGTATCCACACAATAGGCCTTTTATTTTCCTTTAGTTCTCAATATGCAAACTATCTTAAATTGATTTTTAGAGCTGCAGCTGTCACTAAAGTCAGTGGGAGCTGTAGGTGCTTGTTACCTTTGAAAATCAAGCCAATGTATTCTAATGTGGTAGCAAAAGCCAAAACCGCTAAATTAGGATGGTTAAAGCATAACTCTGATAGTTCTGTAATGTGATCCCAGCCACCTTCATATTTGATACAGAGGCAGGGCTTCATGCTGTGCACACCAGAGCTCAAAGGTATGGTGTTTCTTCTTTGCCTTTCAGCCCTCCTTACCCTGCAACTTTGTGGCCTTGCTTCATCACTACAGTCCTTCCAGCTGAGTCATACTGAATAGGACTCTATTGGAGTTTAATGGAGCTAACTTTTATTCATCCAGAATACTTTGTTTTCCTTGAGAAACAGGTTTACTTCCCCTTTTTCTCTTGAATGGGCATTAGACTGAACTGGGGAACGCGTGGTCACACAACTGGCCTGTAGCCTCCCACCTACTGTAGCAGCAGCGATGATGAGCAGCCACCCGAGGCAGTGGTTTGATTTTCATTTGGAAGATTTGTCGTGCCCTAGGAAAGGTTCCTAAGCAGTGGCCAGAATTCAGAGCAAGTCCAGATTTCTCCAGTGTAGAATGAACTAAATTCCACTCTCACGTCTGAACACGAGGGGAGAAGGGTGTCCCTCCAGCTGGTCCCAGCTGTCTGGGCTCAGCTGTATCACTCAAGGGCACAGGAAACTTCAGCACACAAACTGAATCTGCAAACTCGAGTCCTCTTCTGGCAGAGGGGGTAAATCAGCTGGCCCACCTGAGGGCTGCAGCCGACAGCGTGGTGCTAATTGAGGCTGGCTTGCCTCACGCTCAGTTCAAGAGTGTGTCTTTTGTGGACAGATCTTTGCAGAAAAAAAGCCTTGGCAGAGGATGAAGCTGTCTGCCCCCATTTGCTCCCCTTCCCAGTCCCCGCTGGAACAACTGCGTCCACTGACACCTGTTTTCAGTGTAGCTTCTTGACTATGCCCGGGTTGATGGTCCAGAGAGGACTGCACAATTGTCATTACATTTGTTCACCTGTCCTTCCCATAGTGTAAAAAGTGAGTGATAATTTAGTAACTTGTCCAAAACAATTACGTGTCCAAGAAGAGTAAAAGTCTGCAGGAATGCCCAAGTAATAAGTCTGTGGTAAATCAGGTTTGCCATCTGTCTGTTACAGATCAGAGGATGTGGATTTTGTTGAATGACAAAATTCTTTTTGTCCAAAAAGTAGGAGATGTGACAGGAAGAGGTCTGCTGCTGATGTTGATTTCAGGAAGTGTGATTAGATGCTTGGATGTTTTCAAATAAAGTATATTCCAAGCTAAACTGTGTTCCTCATGTGCACTTCCTTCATAGTTGACAAGGATTAAGTTGCTTTGGCTTTCATTGTTTTTGGTTTTGGTTTTTTTTTCCTAATGCTCAGAATCAGTAGCTTAACTGGTTCAGAGAAAGTTAGTTTAAATGGCCTTCTGTTATTGCTTGCCTCTTAGACTGGCAATTTTCTCAGTTCATTGGTTCTGTGTCATTTTTTTTTTTCATAGTGCCCCATATTGTTGGTAAAATAAGGAGACTTGAAAATAGAGGAAGTAGAGGTAATGTTGATCTTGAAACACCAGCAATTGAAAGGACTATTCATGGTTTCCTTCAAAACAAAACCAAGTGGTAAGATAATGCTAACCAGGGCTGGGTGCGCAGGAGAGCATCATAATGAAGCATCCACTGTTATTGTTCAACTCGGTGTTTGTTCTTCATGTGAACAAAAGGAAGGAAGAACTCTGCTATCAGGCTAGAGAGGAAGGAGTCTTTGTTGCCCTTGGCTACCCTAACTTTAAATGTGAGGAAGCACAGGGCACTGCAGCATAACCTTTCTGCAGTATTAGACGGGGAAAACTGATAGTTCAGGAGGTTAAGGGTGGACACTCTGTTTATCTGAAGACTAGGCTTCCCTTGCATGACAGCCCCAAATGAGGTATGTCAGTGCTAGTATTTATTTAGGTCACATGAGGTTTTAAAACCCTGATTTTAAACCCTGGCTCCTCTGCTTTGCTGCTTCTCTGCCGTTTGATTCCTCCTCTGCATTGTTGCTCACCATCAGGAACAGTAAGAGATGCCATTTCCTTATTGAGTGTGACAGGCACCGGGTGCCCTGAGTGTAAAGTTCAGTCATGTTGCTGAAGCATCAGGAATGTATCTGCTGGAGACTGAGTCAGGCTTACTGTACTTTTCTGCTCCTGCTCCACCCATAGAGGTGTCTGCTGAAGTGGCAGAATCCCTGCCGTCCCTTTCCCCATCCTTCAAGTCATGAGGCTGACACACTGTCAGATTAGTGACAAAGTTTACCAAGCTCAGAGACATTGTTTCAGATTTTCAGATGACTCAGGCAATGATTGTGTCATCAGCTAAACTCAGGTTATGATTTAAAGATATTCCTTGCAATCATGAAAGTTTGCTTAGCTTGCTTGTGTGTTAGTCTTACTCTGGCTTTGTCTAGTCCATGTACCATCTCTACATATCAAGAGACACTGGAGAAACAAATTTACACCCCATTAGAGGCAGTGCTATGTTGTTGGGGTGTTTGAAAAAAGTGGATGCGAATTTTGATTCTGATATAAAGAGTTCATTCCTTGTGTATGATGCTTTGAAATTTCTGGACACAAAATGAAAGCAGCCAACAAATACTTATCAGCTTTGTCTTCACATTCAAGGTGCATCCCTGCATTGATTTCTTGTTAATTCACAGGTTACCGTGGTGCATGATGTACAAAATGACACTTTCACACATTTATGACAGAGTCTGTTTCCATAATTCCGGAATCTAACTGCACTCACAACTCTATTCTACTGGTTAGCTCAGATAAGGGATTTGCTTTCTCCAGTGTGTAAGACATGAGTTTCAGAAGACTGCTTGCAAACTTTTTATAATACAGTGGCTTCACAGAGTATATGTTTTGTGAAGGCTCTACTGACATTACTGTAGACAGAGCAAGAACTTTAATTAGAGAAAGTAGTCTTGTTTTGTTTAATGCAAGTGTTCTGAGGGCATGTTGATTTGGCAGAATGAAAGCATTTTATAAGAATACAAAGAGAATGGGGAGAATCCCGTGAAACTAGTGAGAGGGTCAAGTGTAGGGAATATTCTTCAAGGGGTCATAGTACGTCAACTATATACAAAACTGATGAAGGCAGGAGAATTAAGGCCACGTTCAAATTAGATATGCTTCTTGTGGTTCTGGAGGTGATCAGCTTGTATGTAAAACCATGCTGGATACAGGAAGAAATAAAACAAATACTCCATATTATGTTATTGGTATTGTGGCTCTGTAAAACCACTAAGTTCAACACAGAAAATGGAAAGAAAACTCTGAATGTCCTGGAAAATAAAATTAAGAAATAGAATGAACTCAGACCACCCACCAAAGTAGCCTTCTGGAAACAGATTGATCTTTACTTCACATGGTAGATGTGAAAGCGCAGTAAAATGCTGAAAACCCAGATGGAGCAGTGGCGGAATGACTCTGCCCATGCTTAGGTTTTTTTTATGCTACTAGCATCTTAAAGTGTGGTGGTTCTTTGAAGAAAAAATCCAAGAGTACATTTAGCACGTCTTAGTCAAGCCACAGCAAGTATACTCGGTTTACAAATACAAATGTCTCGGGTTTGTTTTGTTTTCCTAATTGCTAACCCTAGAAATTATTTGTTTCCTAAAAGCTAAAAGGAGTTCTTTCCTTCTCACATATCATCATGAGTGGTTTTAATGGAATAAATTGTGTCTTCTTTGCCAGCTAAAACAGTTGTCTTCAGTTATGCCAGTCATGGAGGTTTACATATGCAGTTACGGTTTTTGTACTTGGGTGTTAAAATAAAACTGAAGAGGCACAGAAGAAGTAGAATTTACTTAGGTTTTTGGTGGCCCATTTGCTGAACAGAACTAGCAAGGCTGACTGAGTAACTAACGTTCATTAGTGCAATTGAAGACAATAGATGAGCTTCTCAGTACTGTCAGGGAACAATTATCTTGAATAAAAGTAGGTGCTGGTTTGATGCATCTGTAATTAGAGCTGCCTAGGACTGTGGAAGGGGTTTCCTTTCCCTCCCAGGGCTAGAGGGCTTGGCAAAACCTCCTTTGGGATGAAACTTTAGAGCATTTCTCTGAAAGGCTTCTTGGGGAAATGACAACCCTATGACTTTCTTTATAGAAACTGTTTTTATGACCATCTATATCTATCTATCTATCTATCTATCATTATTTCAACTTACAGAGGACATAAAAGACCATGTAGCAGATACCAGAGGATTGGAAGTCTGATATCAAAGCCATGCCTAATGGAATTGCTCCTCGTTGGTGGAGTATCTGTGACAGACTTGAGCAGAGGTTTTAATTGAGAGTGAGGGTCACACTATAATAGATATGAGGAGTGGGGGTGGATATGGCTATGGTCTAACTGGAAAGTAGAGAGGGAGAATCGTGGGGAGCACAGCTGTGTGTTGTGCTGCAACAGCACACGTCTTGTGAGCCATTAGTGGATGGGGGTAGGCTAAGCCCTTGCAGCCTTCCTCTTCCCACTGCCTCACCTTTCCACCTGCTTGGAAGGGGAAAGCTATTTCAATACTATTTGACAATACAAATCAAAAGACATCTCTCTGATATAATGAAATTGGGTGTGGTTTACTCCTTTTTCCTGGGTAGAGGCTTACTGGAGCTCACAGGGAGCTACCCTGGACACAGGGAGAGAGATGCAGTCTTCACATGGCTCCTCTAATGGGGTTTCTAATCAAGGGACTGAACTTGGTAACAGAATAGTTTGCTGTGGGAGATAGCTGAAACCTGCCTGCAGACAGGTATTCTTATAAAAGAGTCCTAGTAAAAAGACTAAATCTGTTGTCAGGAGGAAACTTGTTCAAGTGAACTGATCTGACAAAAGAAACAAGAATAAATGAGGCAGTGTTACTGCAAAACAGTGTTTCTTAAAGAAGCAAAATGGCTTTGTTTCCACAAGCTAGGAAGAGGGATATTGGTTGCTACAGCAGGAGTCTAATGGCATCAGATTCACCAGCCTGGTTGTTTACTCCTAGGGATGCGTTCACTGAACGTTTCAGGCACTCCAGGAGGATAGGAGAGACTGAGGACTTCGCTATGTTTTATTAACATTCTCTTTCCAACACAAATCACACTGAAGAAGACAACAGATAAATCCTGATTTCACTTTATTATTAGTTGTTGAGATACGCATTTATTACAAGAAATGGGAAACAGATTACACCAGCAAACACATCTGGCCTCACTGGCCTTTAAGTCATCCAAAAAGAAGCACGAAGGATGGCGTTGTTTACAGCCAGGCACTTACAGTCCCACACAGCTGCAGGGGTGAGAGGCAGCAGAATAAACTCTCAAGACAAGCTGACAACAGCTCCACTGCTGGGGTGCCCCTTTTGCAGACGAGACAACAACAGATGAAGAAATCTTGAGAATGACCCCGAGCAGTGCTCATTAGTGAATGAAGCGCAGGCAGGAAATGGGACAAGATTCCTTTTGTCATAGTTTTTCACCCAGCTGTCCGCCCGTCCCACAGCCACCCACATGCAATCAAATATAGTCATAGTCAAACTCCAGAAAAGTTATACAAATAAAACCTCCAGTGATTGCATACAGACCCCTTCCAACTTACATTTGCCCCATTAGCAAGGAATGAAAAATTGCTGGGTTTAATCTAGGCATGTTTATCATTGCAATTCGGACTTATTACAAGGGGTTGTATTCAGGTAAAGCTGATAGGATCGTGTAATTCCTCTTACTCATGTCTGACTGTCCGTCTGTTTCTCTGCATATCTACTGTTTATTATTGATTACTAGCACTTTTACTATGTCTGTTGTATTTCCTTCGTATGGCAAAGCTGTGATTTTTACTTTATGCAGGTATATGCTCTCTGTGTTTGTGTGAAACAGATGTGTGTGATTTCCAAAATGACAGCGTTAGCAAGCAGAGAAAAACATTTCTGGACTTGTGAAATGGATTCTCTGAGGAATCAAATGCTATTTTGAGATTTTTAAGTTATCATAATGACATCAAGACTCCAGCTTCTTGGGGTCTTTTGTTTGCGAGTGCGGCTCACTTAAAATCTTGCTCATAGATTGTTAAAAACCTTTTTTTTCTTGTGGATTGAAAGCAGTTTTTTACCTATATTTTTCAGCTGGAGTTAAAGAAAGAAAGTCTGTTACAGACAACTCTATAAAGAGCTCTCCTTCTTCCACATGGCTGCCATTCTGCTGCTCTCCACCAGGACTGTGGCTGCAGGGTGCTGTGAGTAGTTACACTCTACTCACTTGCTGTTCATAGTCCCTTCATGCTTGGCTTTGCTCCTCAGTGGCAGTGGCCATTTTTAAATAGAGCACTTGTGTATGAGCTGTTCATGAGAGTCCTCCAAAGGGAAGCTTTTCATGCATCAGCGCTGAGGTTGAGCATCAGGAAAAATGAGTGTCACATTTGCAGCTTATTGCAATTATTTTAAAAATCATGGATTCATGCAGTCTTGAGCCATTCAGTGTCCTGTGACTGTGTGTGGAGTTCCAGAGTGACATAAAGCAGCCAGAGAATTAAAGCTGGCATAAAGAAAACAAAAAGCCCAGCCCCTTCCCACCCAAAATTTAAATAATTTAAAATTGGCATTCCCAATTTTAAGATCCTTGGCAGTATCATGTGATAGCATTCTCTAAGTGTTTATATGTTATTTAAAAAAATCAGCACACAAGGAAATTAATAAAGATGACTGATGCTGGGAGATCTGGGGCTGAGAACACATAACATTAGTTTAGGGTGAAGTAGGCTAAAAATGTGCTGTACTAAGAAGTGAACAGAAGTCTAGGTAGTTCAGAAAGGTGATGAAGAGATTGCCCTTTCTGAGTTGGAGGAGGATTACAGCATTCAGGTCTCCTTCCGTGTGATAGGAGGAGAAGAAACAAAGATGTCTACACGGAGTGGTTTGATACCAATAAGACAAAAGTGTTATGATCATAATCATATTAGTACCGGTGTATAGCAGTACTGACAGCCTTGTTGAGAGTCATCTACAACTGCGGTCACAAGGAACAGCACTACAGGGAAGTGATTTTCTTCTGTCATCCTTTACTATGGTGAGAAGACTGTTGTGTTAAAGCCTCTGAGCTGTTGTATCATACCAAAATAATTCTCCCATTTACCTTTTGTAGCAGACTAGTTTGCCTTTTCTTTTTCATACTTGTTAGAGCTAATCTAGAGTAGGTTTTCTGGACAAAAGGAGAAATAATTTTGCATTACATTGGCATGGGCTTTGTTTCTTCTTTCACTTGCCCTGAGGAACCCAGAACTGGTTGTTTAGAGGACAACATACCCATACACCTTCTTTATCGCTTATTCTCCCAAGGTACCTCAGCACTGATCTGAGGCAACTCTCTAGGTTCAGCACCCCTTTTTAGGGATGAGATCCCACTTGAATCAGTCCACGTGGGTATCATGGCATTCTTTTATACTCACAAGTATGTACAAGGAGCTAGTCTAAGACCAACTTATTCCACCTTGGCTACTAAAGAGACGTGAGATACAAAGAGGTCATAGTTGCTAATCAATGTGATTTTAAGTTTAACTGGGAAGGGGTGCTGCAAACTATCAGAACAGTCTTTGAGGCATCTGGTTTGCCACTTTGGGATTCTCATTAATATCTCTTCTGTGTTGTTACGATGGTAATGGTAGCTATCAGACATTACTGCATCTCCTCTTACCAGTGTGTCTGAGTGCAGTATCACTAGAGCTTTTAGTTGTGTATTTTTCCCCCTACAACTCTCATTTCTCATCTTTATTTGAATCACAGGCTTGTTCAGCAGGTCAGCTAATGGAGAGCAGATTTTTTACTCATTCTGGTTCTTTTTTTCCCTTTTCCCTCTATTTATATAACACACAATTTGTAATCTTTTTAAAACCAAAGAAGAGAGAAGTCTTGAGTTCATCTAGATTAAAATCAGCTGCAGCCTATTAATGGACTCAGCCCAAGATTGAGACTTTAGGAAACAAAAACACTGGACTAAATTAGACTGAACTGGCCTCTGTCTCCTGGTGAGGGGATTCATATAGCAAAAGGAAAGGGGAAAAGGGGGGTAAAGGGAGAGGATCTCCATGTGGTTTTAATTCATTTTGATTCTCTTCCTGAAGCTAATTTACCCAACACAAAGGCTCCGTAGTGGGCAGCCAGCTTTTTAGAAGTTTGGCTTTCACTGATAAACAACTCAATTCCTGTTCTGAAGGTCTGAGATAGCTCAGACCTGTATGTAATCAGCCGAGGTTTAATATGAGTATTTTGGTACAGAGTATTTCAGTTACATATTAGAGTCCTTTCATCATCTGTCAGAGTGTATCCTGAAGACTCTCGGATAATTGATCTAACTCCATTCATTCTCTCCCCAGAAACAGACAGTGAATTGTCTCATTGAAGGATCACATCAGCAGACACATGGGCATGTCGAGCCAAAAGTACTTCCACTGGCGTGGCACCCTCAGAAGGCAGTTCTTAGCTTCTTCTGGGCATAGAAGCCTTTGCCACTGAAGTAGCAACATACTGTTTTCTGCTGAAGGGAAAATACTCAAATGTTCTATTCATCCCCTTTGCCATTAAATCTTTTTTATTGCATTCTTAGCCCCATTGGTGTGTGTAGTCCTCTGGCAACATGCAAGAAATTATGTCTGTGCCCTAAAAAAGTCAGACAGTGGGTGGGGAAATGAAGCAAACAATAAATCATTAGCTGGAAATTATTTGAGTGATTATGTTAGGCACAGACAGTCTTTGGTTACAGTTTTCATGTACTTAGTGAGGATAACTTGTAATCTAAGCAAAACTAAAAGGCAAATGGGGACATTAATGGAGGGACTGAGATGGAGGAGGGAGTGGAACTGGACCTTGAAAGGAAGGGTTGACTGAGACAATGTCTGTGGGTGTATGGTTTCCCAGTGCTTCAATCCCATGGGCAAATATTTGTTACGGTAAATGAGTATATGCAGAGCACGTATCTATCGCTGACTGGCTAATGAGCCACAACAGTCAGCATCAGTTGTTCACTGCTTTTTTACGTGTGCCCTAGGAATGAGTAATATCAAAGGAAATACGGTTTTAAGATTGAGGTCTGAAGATATCTGGCTTCAGCTGCTAATTCTTACCAGTTTTGTGTAATAGTGGACAAAAGAATTTCTCCATGCCCTATTTTCCTTCCTCTCTAATTTGCAGAGATACTGAAATGTTCAGCATGATATGTAGGATGCTCCATTTCTACAGTGTTAAAGGCCATATATACATACATAGATAATCCAGGTATTGCACAGTTATCCAGAAAGCCTTATATATCCTTATCTGGGCATATTTTTCCAAAGTGAATTTTGCATTTTCATGGCTTTCCCACTTTATGAGTCAATTCAAGCAAAAGTTTAAATACACGTGTAATCCCTTATACTTTGCTTGACTTAAATAATTTCTCACATTTATAACAGGTCATCTGGAGACTAGGTTGAGCAGGACATGGTTTTTCCATGGGATTCTCATATAGTCCTTCCTTCTCCTGACCACATGCTGTACCTCCCCCTCAGCACCCAGTCCACCTCCTGTGTGCTGCAGTGCTCTGAAAAGAGGCCAGAGATGCTGCAGAGCTTTTGGGAATTAGACTGGTTTTTTTAAGGATAAATCAAGTTTGATTCAATGTACTGGTACTGTGAGAAAGACTATTTGAATTTGAAGGTGAAGAACTGGAAATCTTAGCATTTCCTGCCCATACTTCTTCTTGCCAAAACTTAGGGCATGACACAGCTGAAATAAAGTGACCCAAAGGCTTTTGGATACTGTTAGGTGTCCCACTTTCTTCTAGGCCTTCCTCAAATGCTGCTAGAAGCAAACTGGTCTACTGTCCTTTTCAGATACTTTGTCTGGTTCTTTTGCTTATATTCTGTCAGTAAGTCTGTTATTGTCTAGCGCTCAGACAGATCGCTTCCTCCCCTCTGCCCAAGACATGTTAAATACTGATGACTCCAACAGAGGTGGTTATACTGGAAGTAATTAGCCATCTAGGGCTTGGCCAAGGATAAGGTGTGCTTAAAGGATGAAACTGAAGTCCTTTTCACCTGCTTAATGGGTTTCAGAGATTTATTTTAAGGCTGAAAGTATACTATCAGATTTTGAGAGAGTAAACACATTTTGGATGGCTTTGGATGGCTTTCTTTAAGAAGAAACCTGTTCCTGGTATTCTTTACCCCCGCAAAAATAGACAGTTTTATGCTTTTACTATTCCACATTCTCTGAGTGATAGCTAGCAAAATACTAAAGAAATAATTGCAGTAGTTTAATGTAGTAAAAATTATGTACTTAACATTGACCTACAGTAAGCCTCACATGTTAGATCTGCTTCACATGTCGACAAAGATACCATATTCATCCCCAACACTTTTAGGAGCACTACTGCACTACTCATTGCCCTAATGTCCACATTTGGGACGTCTGTTCCCATGATTCCCTTTGTCGTGTGAGGTCCAGACCCTGCGCAGCCTGTGTTTTTTTGCAGTCTTTTGTTTTTAGCAATTACTAAACAAAGAATTTTTAACTGAAGCCTTATTTAACTTGAGAGGAAGTTTCAGTAGGTTTTAGCCCAAGACATAACAAAAAGATGCAGTCTTTTTCTTCCATTGATTCAAACCCAAAGAAACCAGATATGTTGAAACAAAAACTCTGGGGAGAAGGATGGGATTCAGACAGTCATTTCAAGGCCTCAAGCTATGATGTGGAAGTTATTTTTGAGAAACCTGTTTTAGTGTGTTTGCAAACTTGGGCAACTTACTACATTGCTTACTCTTGGTTCACAATGTAAAAGTTGTCTTCACAACCATAAAGCTAGAAATACACTTTTGAAAAGGAGAGAAAAGATTTGAGAGCACAATATTCAGTTACCATGAAAAAAGTTTAATCTTGATATTTTACCCTGACCCTGTCCAATTTGATCCTTCTCTGTCATACAAAATGGTGTAGCGGTAAGGTCTTGATCCTGGAGATTCCCAGGGATGTGACACAGCAGAGGTGATGTGTTACCTCTGAGTACCTGTACCAGGCTGAGCTCTAGTTACCCATGTGCTATTCAGGGCCTGCAACACTTGCTCATGTTTTACCTTTAGAGAAGAAAAAGCTCACAATTTTTCAGTTTTCAACTACATAAAGTTCTCTGCAGAGAGGAAGAAAATGGAGAGAGAGACATCCTGCTTTCATGTTCTTCTCTGGTCCTGTAGCTGGCCGCGTAAGAGCGTGTGCAGCCACACGTGCCTAGGCACCCAGAGCTTAGTGCTCTTGAGCACACGTGCATTTACGTGACTCAGAGTAAGTTCCACTTCTCTGGTCTGGTGGCTGTTAACAGAACAGGAAGCAGGGCCTGTTGGGAGGATTTATTTTAAGAAGCTGTTGTACAATTTTGGTTCCTTTCGACTGCAGTGTTCGTTGTCAGCATATGGCTGCTCTCTTGGGGATGCTCTGAGTGAGCTGTACAGCCATCGTTTTTTCTCATTTGCCTTGGTGTGCTCCAAACTTAGTGTGGTTTCAGAGTGCTCTGCTGATCTATCAGGTCAAGCTCCTTGGGTGCCGCTTCTCAGATGGTAACCAGTAGTAGTTCACCCTGGCTGCTGTCAAACCTGTTCAACTTTCTTTAAAACTATTCCTGCTAGTGTAACAGTATTTTACCATGAAACATTTATCCTTCAGGGAGCTTCTGTGTGTACGATGCTCTGGGGAAACTATGGGCAGAAGCTGCTGTACAAGGTGTACATTTGCTCACAGTCTGAAGCTAGGTTTAAGAATAAAAGGCAGAATAATATCGAAGAGCATCTTGTAATATGATGGGTTTTTTAGAGAAACAGCATTAGGAGGATCATTATAGTAATTGCAATACTTTACCTGTGATACTTCTTAATACTTTCTGAAATGAGATGGCTTTATTATTTAGAGAGCTCCAAGCAGTAAAATTGTCCTTAGCCTGGGAGTTTTGGTGCTAGTCTCTAGCAACTGTTGGGGAACAGGACATAAATTCTTCATTATTACCACTGCCTGGTGGGTGAACAATGCATTTGGAGTTATTTTGCTTTTAGCCTGTAGGTGAAAGTTGGCATAGACCATGAAGCAAAATGGTGGAGGAATAATGAAGTTACTGGCTTCAGTCATCAGCAATTTTCAAGGAAACTGAGATGGCTCACTCTGGTGCATTTTCCAGGAGTTGGACACACTGTGCATTGGTCCTGAGATTTTCATGCTGGGCAGCACTTACTTTGTGGATCTTTTTGTACCCACAGGCTTCCAAGCAATATAGGCTTCCCAGTGTGGGTCAAATTCACTTACACTCTCTGTCTTCTTGCTTGCAGCACTTTTCACAAGAGTCTCCTAATATTATCAGGTTATTTGTTTCTCTTCCTTTAGAACTATTACTATTTCTAAAGAATCTGTCTCATACCGTTCGGAGAGAAACAGGCTAGTCAATAAAGGCAGAATTTGAAGAACAGTTGGCTGTGTTAGTAGAGGTCTGAGAATCTAGTCATGATGGTTTTCTGAGTGTACTTAGCGTTTCGCTTTGATGCTGTAAGTCCTGTACAGTAAAGGGTGAAACCAAAAGTCGAAAGTTGGTACTAACCCAAAACTTCAGATGTTTATCATTCGTTATCTGAATTTCACATACCTGCAAACCTGGGATTGAGGTTCCACAAGAGAAGTTTTCTTTTGAGGTTTTTCCTTTGATTTGGGTTGGATCTGTCCATAAAATATCTTGTGGCATATTATTTGAATTTTTGCTTTTTTTTTCTCCATCAGGAAATAAAGTTCCTGAAGTTCTGAGCCAGCGGAAGAAGGTGAAATAAGATAGAAGATGCTCATGTAGACAATTTCACACAGGTTCAGAGGTTTAGTCTTCAGATTTTTGCCAAGTTTTGTATAAAAGTTTGGTCTGGCTCTGATGTCATCCAAAGTGATTCATCTGCTTCTCAGTGTCTCCCAAGTGGGTGAATCATGCTGTGTATCTCCAAGATGCACTGTTAACATACACAGAGGGAGGTACACTAGAAAACATACTGTCCTGAGGTCAAACCCTTTCCATGTAAGTGACAACTAGCAGATACATGGAAATGTCCTTTCCTGGTTTTCTAGATAGTCCACTTTTGATTCCCTCTGCCTAGAAAAAAGTGAGGCTGAGGACGAGGCAAAGTTGCCTGTCAGAAGAATAAGTTTCTTTCCTGATATCAAGCACCATAATTGGAAGGATTATTTTCTCGTTCCTGCTAAGGCCCCTGACACTTCTGTCTTTTCCTCAAATATTGCTTGGCAGTGTCTACTGGAAGAGACGGTCCTGTTTGGGACAAAACCTTATTTCATTTCCCCCTACCCCCACTTTCTTTTTTTTTTGTTCTAGACAAGAAAACTGCCTCGTTTCAGGAATAAAAATTGAGTTTCTATTTCTACATCTGCTTTTCTCCCCAACGTTCTATCTGTTGATTTGACTGATTTGCAGCCCTTCCTTCCCCCTTGCTGTTAACTAATGGACTTTGGTATTAAGCCAGCCTTTCAGTGCACACACCACCATGCCAACGAGAGTGTGTGCAGCTATTCTGTCTGCTTTGGAAGGCTACAGATGCAGCCAGAGTTAGAACAATTCCCGTATTGATCCCACACTTGTCAGTTAATCCGTCATAAGGCATGGGAATCCTAGCCCCTTCCACATCTGCCTGCATAACTGCAGGGGGAAAACCAATTCTCTGAAACTCTCACCAGGGAACAAGAAAGCAAAGAGAAATGGGAGCTCGCTGGGAGAGAGGGCTGTAAGCTGCTGGGCCGGAGGGCCGTGAGATCGCCTACCTGCTCCACCCTTTCCCCCCGGCTCCTTTTCATCCTCCTGCAGGTCAGCAGGATCAGGTTTATGTTAGCGAACCATGAAGCTTATCAAATAAATGCTGCAGCAGCAGGTGTTTGGCTGTCTCCACAGGCCAAGTCTAACAAGGTTGATATTGTGTCTGTGGCCAAAGTAATGCAGTAATTACTTTTCTGGGCTTGGAACCCCCAAGAGGTTTCTGGGAACCAGTTAGAAAAACAAACCTTGCTAAGAGCAGGGGATTTTTAAAAAGGAACAGTGGAGCTCTCTGTGCCAGAAGGAGAAGACAGGCGTTTCGAGTGCAGCATCCAGCGTGGTGCCCCGTCCCCCTGTAGCTTGCTCGCAGTACAGGGGCCCAGGACAGAGGCAAAATGCTTGTGTCTGGTCACTCACGTCAGGACGGGCAGCTTATTTTGGCCCACGGTGGCATGTGGAAAGGCAGCTGCTTTCTTTGAAGGCATTAATGTGGTACTGCAAGAAGAGCGAACCCTGGGTTAAGGGGGCCCTTGCAATTCCATCTATATAATTCAAATTGACTTACAAATCGGGAGTTGCATAGCATAGCTTTCCTTTCCCACTGTTGTCTGATCTTGCTTTTGAGCATTTCTTTTGTAAGCTATGAGCACAGAAACTGAGTTACGGACCAAGATGCAGCCTAATTACAGCAAAGGAAGAACGAGATCTCAGAGCACAGCTCTGCTGTGCCGTGCCCCTTTATCTCAGGTACTCCATTCCAGGCTACGAAGGGGAAAGTTAAAACAGGTCTGTACAGTGATGGCATTTTAAGGCAGCAATCTTCATTGTCCTTTTTGAAAGAATATTGATCATTTAGGCCAAAGCTTTTTCTCTGTAGCTGATTATTGCACATGATAATGTCTATTATCGTAAGGTCATTTAAACCAGTTTAGTAATTGCAAAAATGTTCTGAACGACTGGAAATTTCTTCCGCTGCTCTGTGGTTGTCCAGGAGACCAGAATTTGAAAGTGAGAAGAGGAAGAAAGCAAAACTGATGAGACATTCGTAGGATTGCACATTGGATTTGAACCTGGTATGTTTAAAAAAATACTTTTATAAAGAACCTATAAAATTCTTACTACTTATAAGGAATTCTTTAGGCATCCTTCTCTGCTGTTGAATCAAGCTACAAAGCAATGGCTTTGTAGTGATGAATGAATTTTCCCAAGCTAGGAAAGTTAGCATTTCATTAATGTCTGGCAATGCTTTCCCATTCCTACTGCTTATGTTAAGCTCTATTTTTGCATATTACCTTGTATTATGAAGACCTGGTGCTTTGGTGATGGTCTAGAGATACCGTGCCATTCGCTCAGCATTCTTCAGTGTTCCTTGTTAAAGTGTTTTGTTCTTGGTATGTTGTTGTGCTGAACATACTGTAACTGCGTGTGCTGTAAAGCCCTGCTGTGAATGCCATGGCATGCCAGTCCCCAGTGTACTGGGGGCTGTAGTTTTGTACATTTGTACTAGGAATACTGTGCACTTGGAGGTGAGTGCTATGGGTAGGTCAGACACTTACTTCTTCAAGGTACTCAGTGACTTTCCATAAACACTGCCTGAGTGGAGCAAGTAGGGAAGAACTGCTGTACTAGGACTGCTGGGAGGGAAGATATTGTGATTTGCCTCAGCATTATTGCTTTAAAGTCTAACCTTAGTCTGCTCTTGAAAAATGGTGCTAGGGTTGCTTATTTCCACAGCAATTTCCCCATGCTGTAAATGCAGTACAGATCAGCCAAAAATTGGGCAGGATATGTACCTCCTAAGATGGCCAAGATGGTGCTTATAGAGCTTACTGCTTTAATTTGGGACACAGTTGCACGATATAGACAGTTTTGTTTAACGTGGTAGTTTAATTTGATTTTTTATATATATTGTTGGAGCACTTGTGCAATGTTTAGAACAACACTCAAAACAGCTTAACTAGGACAGATTTTTTCATCGTGTATTTTGCAAATATTCAGGAATGACGTCTGAAAGTTATCATTTGGAGGAAGAGTTGCTGCAGAAGTTGGCAGAATTGCCTATCTGTACTGAAGTCTCAGATTCTGGGGGGAGATGAAGGCCCATATATTTATTTTTCTGTAAAAAACAACTATCAACTATGGCCAACTATAACAACTCGTGTATATTATTAATACTGTAGAGGAGTGGATCAGCAAGAAACTGTTCAGGACTGAGCTGTATGACAATGTTAAAAAGAGGCTGAGGCATGTTAGGATTGGTGTTGCAGTGGCAGAGCTGTGTATGAGAACCTCACACATGACTTATCAGTGCTCACCTGAGTGTAACTAGACATGAACCAGAATATATTTGCTATTAATATTGCAGCTGTGATTTTTTTTTTTTTTTTTTTTTTTTTTTTTTTTGTGATTAGAAGAATGTGCCAGCTTGTGTGTGTGTGGGTTCTGGCAGTGGAAGGATGAAAGTGCTTACAGTTTCCATATGAAAGCAAGAGCACACCTTCTCTAGGCCCAAAACAGTTACAAAAGTACCTCATAAAGCTCGAGAAATAATGGCAAAGAGGAAAACAAGTGGCAGTGGATTAGACCAAGGTATTTTATGTACTGTGATGTTTTGTGTAGTCATCTGGAAAGAAACAGAAGAGACCTTTTGAAGATCATTGATTGGAAACAATCTTTATTACTGATCAAGTTCACCTTTGTCAAAAAGATGATGATTTAAATATTAGACATCTTTTACTCCCATGACACAAAACCAATTCAAAGACTTGACCTGATAGATCAACTGTTAAATGGCTCATTAGATTAGATAAGGGAGTTGGAATGTATTTGATGTTAATATTACATCCCTACATACCGTATGAAATCTCTCTTCATCTATCGTCTAGTGAAATATATTACCCGAGTATAGGATGTCATCTGCATGTTGTGTAGAGTCTTCTGAAGGTTGGGGATTGGCTTGGATATTACTTTTGCTTTTACTACTTTTTATCCCCAGTATAAAAAAATGTTGGTATTGGCTATAAAGAAGTGAAAACATGTTGAAGTTTTCAGGAATTGGTAATGGACAACAGAGTTCTCACCTAATAGTCAGTTTACATTTAAATCTGGGCTGTATCAGAAAGAAGAAAAAGGGGATCTGCTAACCAGCCTGAAAAGAGTGGATTTCATTCCATTCTTTAATGGTGCAGATGATTCCTGGCCTTTTAACATAGAAATTGCCAACATGAATGGAGTTACATGCACCCCTGCAAAGACTTTCCTCTGGTATAAAATACCTAATATTGTCATTTCTCGTTGGATTCCCAAAACAAGGTAATGGTGAGATCTACTTGCCAGGATGCTAAAAGCACATCTATCACTTAAATTAACTCACTCTTTTTTCCTTGATTAAGAACTTCTGTTACTCCACACCCAGATTAATCAAACTTATTTTTTCTGTAGCTTGTTTCCATTCATGGCTTATGGTCAAAACAGGAGTTTAAATCTCCAGAATTAATCTTAAGCCCTTAATACACCATGTGATTTCTGACCCAGCAAGGACTTGGATCTCACAGTAACATACATCAAGAAAGTGATCTCAGCCTTCCCATTTCTTGTCTGAACCTGCCGAGAGCCACTATGGAAGCACGTCAGAGCAACAGTGATGCAGTTGCTGAAGATGCCATCAGTGTTTCCAATGGGACTCCTAAAAAAGAAAAGAAAAGAAAACAAAACAAAGCCTTCTTTCTTGAACTGTTGATAAATTGACCGTGAGAGTTAACATATTTTAGATGTAATTTAGCTTTTCATTATATTTTCTAAGCCTGTGATGAGTAACAATAGCCGTTGATCAGTTACTAGCATGGTATATGCACATATTTGGTATTTGGGAGCCAGTCCTTATGTGACTGTGAACATGGGCATAGAGGTTGCCTAAGCAGAGTTTTCTCTTCTTCTGGGCAGCATTATGTATTGAGCTTTTAAGAATCATTTGAACACTCAGTGTTGCTTGAATGCCTCGTCATATCCCTCCCAAATGCTTTTGCATTCTCAACATGGTCAAATTTTGTTTTAGTGACCTGCTTTCAATTAAAAAGTGATAAAATGAGCCCTTGCCAAGTTTATAATGAACTAATTTCAAGTGCTCATATATTCCGAAAAGTGAGTCTGAGGCAATGGTTGGAGGCTCTTACTAAAACACGCAGATACGAACTCTTAGAAGAATTCACTGGGGAGTCTCTCTTGAACAACTGCTTGTGAAGAATTGCTTCTTGTCAACCCCAAGACAACTGTTTACCACTATGATTTAAAATCTCTGGAGCTAGTGAGACAATTTTTAGGAAACATATTCAGCAGAAAATAAATAGTATTCAGGCCTTTATATAGGTTAGTCTGATTAGCCTTGGGAATGCACACAAAACTATACAGTGCTTAGTGTGAACAGTGTGAGACTCAGTCTGACTTTGAATTTAAAAAATTCAAATAAAATTTCAGAAAGTTCTAGCTGGAATGCACAAAATTTCCCTGTTGACTTTTTTGAGTGTGAGCCATCTTATAAATGGTTCATGCTGTTAATGCTAAATAAATAGGAGTTTTGAAGTCCATTGCATAGGAAACATGTGAAGTCTGTAGTATCAGGAGGAAGACCAATGTGTCCGGAAATCAAAGACTCCAATTTAGGAATTTTTCCTATTAGGAAAAATTTCTTTATTAGGAAAAATTTCTTCACCGAAAGGGTAGTCAAGCATTGGAACAGGCTGCCCAGGGAAGTGGTGGAGTCACCATTACTAGAGGCGTTCAAAAATCATGTGGATGTGGCGCTTCGGGACATGGTTTAGTGGGCATGGGTGCTGGGTTGACAGTTGGACTCGATGATCTTAAAGGTCTCTTCAAACATTAATGATTCTATGATTCTATGAATTTTCCTTGTTAAGCTATTGAATTTGTCTCTTTTCCTCTCTTTCTGAACTTGTCTTGCTCAAAAGTCCCACTTTAGTCCATCTTTCCTTACATGTATCTTTTCTGTGCTAGTTTTTGAGGAAGTGGTGAGAGTATTTAAAATATATGTATCAATCTCTCTCTCTCTCTCTCTCTCTCTCTCTCTCTCTCTCTGTAAGACACAAGTAAATAAAAAAATTCCTTATGTTATTTGAAATAGTGGTCTTAGGCCACTGTTAAGATTCCTGTTTCCCAATCACTTAATACATTGGAAGTTTAATCAAGGTGTATCAAAGGATATACCTTTGGCCAGGGGAAAGTATTTTGGCAAACAAAAGGTAGGAATGGTAGAGATAGGAGGTCTTTTAATATGTTTCCAGGAGACAGGATAGAAAGAAAGCAAATGCAAAAGAAAACTAAAGGAAAGAAAAGAACCATAAGGGAGAAAAAATTAAAGGAGAGTACCCAAACTGAAAAGCCATTGGGAGACAGAATCATCTGAGAAACTCCAAAGGGTGTGGAATGGAAAACTGGAATTAGGAGGGGACCTTAAAAAAAGTCAAGCCTAAAGCTTTGTCCATGCTGCCAAAAAATCTATTTTGCTCAATTTTGGCTAAGCAAGATAAACATTTTTTCTGGCATGTATAGGTGGTGGCCCAAATTTGTTTGTTACAAGTAGGTTGAAAAAACCTTCCAAAACCACTTTTGCCTAGTCTGGTGAATTGTGCTAAATCGTATTTTTACTTTGAGTCAAATAAATTTGACCCCACAGAGGCTGGCCAAACACCGAGGCAGATCAGACACAGTTGGATTTCACAGCTGTTTTTAAATTCTGTGGTTTTARCTGTGTGGATGTGGCTTAACTGCAACATCCCGCCAGAGCTCCCAGGGAAGGAGCACCCCGAGGTAGCGTTCTCCAGCTCTGCCAAACATCAGGAACAGCGTAAGCAAGGGAGATTCAGCAATCAATGGTCTTGATGTCTGTAGTGTAAAATCATGACAAAAATGCCTGCAGCAGACTGTAACACAAAGAAACCAACGACACAGACAACTAGTGTGAGTGTGCTTGTTCTACAACAGCGTGCCGTGTTTGGCTCCATTTTGTACAACTGCAGTGGGGCTAGGGCTCGAGGTAGATCAGAGACCTGCTTGATGAGGGGGGAAAAGTGGCTGAATATTGCCTTTGTCTTTGTCTGGTTTCACGAACGTTTGTTACTTGTTTGGAGTTGGCCTAAATGGCTCTGCCTGGTGTGTCTCCACAAGGAGCCATTCTGCTGGGTGACGATCACCAGATGCAGAAGTTTGGCTGTGGCCAGGTAAGACCATAGCCAGGTTTCAGGTTGTAGTACTGCTGATGTCTCAACTCATGGTCACCAGCAGGTGGCCAGTCGAAGGCCAACTTCTGCATCAGTTCTGGTGATCATCAAACCGCTCAGTGAGTTGTCTGAGGGAGCTCAGAAATCTGTTCACTTTGTACTTGTGGGTTAGCCTTTTGCCACTTTTGCTCCCTGAACTGACTTCTTGTGGAGTAAGATGAGCACTAGCGCAAGGGAAGCAGCAAGCAGAGATGGAGGACGACATGGGACCACGTCTTTTGCTAGCCATTCATTATTACAGCAATTTGGCTCCAGTGTCAAACCATGTGGGACAGTGAAGTAAAGCTACTTGTTTCAGGATAGCATTCCCTCAGCTTCAGGTGTTGCAGTGGTGGAAAAGACTGGTAGCACAATCCCAACAAAAGCTGTATGTTTCCACTTTTTCCTATGAAACAGACAACTTCAGGTTTTTATGAAGCTCTGACAAACCTGTGAGTGTAGTAAACTAATAAAATGTGGCTTAGTACAGATCTGTACCATGTGGTTGGTTGATTGTATCTACAAATTTTTCCTGCTGTTGGCATACTTAGAAGTCCTCTTTGTGGATTTCATGGAATCTAATAATGGATAACTTAATAAGCTAACCAGGGGCATTTACAGGAGCTCTTTCCTCTACTTGGTCATCTCTTTTCACTGAATTTCTGTAACCTCACATATGTTTGAGAACCCCTATCCTTTGTCAGACTTGGTTGAAAAAGTTATACATTGCAATACAGAGTGTGATTGCAAAAGTGTTGTCTGTGTAGAAAACCGGACTAAAAAAGAACCCGATAAATAGTATTAGGAGGAAAATGACACAACTGTATTGTTTGACTTCAGTGATTGCAAACATGATTTTAACATTTCTTCCTTCAAGCAATGTCTAACGTCCTACTGCTTCTATTCAACAGAATGTTGCAACTTGAACCTGTTTGTTTTAGTTGAGCTGAGAAAAGACTGGACTCGTAAATGCTAATCTAACTCTTTTTATGTCAGTCCAGCGCATGCAGAAGAGCTAATAAGGACTTGTTAAACTGATTCTGGCCTTTAGAAATATGGTCTATATCCCTGGTCCTTAGGCAGCTTTTGAGGCTCACAGTGCTCCATGGGATGTAGGGCATTAGTTTTGGGCAGCTAGTTAAAGGCATCTTCGTCTATTCAGCACCATTTTCTCTGGCGTGCCTCCATTGAGAGATAATTGGAGGAACAATGGTGAATTGAGCCACTCAGCCTGATTTTTCTGACAGTCTGAGATCCTTGTGCTGTTACTGGTTGTTTTGCAATAGCATCTGTGACCCCTATTCAGTATGCAGAGCTCCAGAATATAAGGCACTGTGCACACACAAAGAATAAAAAGATGGCCCTTGCCCTTGCTGACTTCAAATACGGTTTATGGTTCATCCAGCAACTCAGCATGTCAAACTGAGCACCAAAACTCATGACCAACAAAATCATAAACCATTTGAAAACAAACTCAGCTTTAAAAGACCACATGAATCACCATGTAAATGTTGTCCTGTTGTACACTGGAAACATTTCTGACTTCTAATTGGCATGTTGATAAATTCCTGCAACCATCATCATGTGACAAAAGGGCTAACCCAACATCCAGCGTTTCCTAAGTGGTCATAAATGGGATCACACTTCTTTACGGGCTCTCAGAAAGGGAAAATGTATTTTTAAAATGCTGTATTGGCAAATAGGAAGGGCAGATGGGGAAAACCAAGAACAACATATTTAGTTGCAGTAAGTGCCCAAAACCATAGAACGAATACCAGTGCTTTATGTAGGGTGCTGCAAACAATTTGAGCAGTCCATTTTTCTTACAGAATTATCTAGCCATAAGCCATTCCCAGTAGATGAACAGTGCCCACCAGTCTTTGCCAGCCGAAGAGAAAAGGGGAGAAAAAATTTGCGCTGAAGTTGCTGTGGTCCTTTTTGGACTTGCAGTAGTTTTGCAAAGCAGTGTTCACAGTCATTCATTCTGCTTTCAGCAGTGTCCTTGACCATACCCCCTGCCAGTAACAGGACCTTTAAGTCCAAGAGAGAGAAACAACTTTTTCTTTTTTTTTTTTTTTTAACCAACTAGCAGAGGATGTGCTGAGCCAAAATAGAAACAGCAAGGTCAGGTCAGGGCAAGGCCCTGCATTTCATTAGCCAGGCCTGGCTAGGAGTGATTAAATATGTACAAGAGGCTTTGAATAGATCCAGGGAGGAGGGATGACATTGTGGAATACAGAAAAATCATTCTTTGGTGCTGTCAACTGACTAAATACAGGACGGTACTTAATTAGAGAGATAAAAGGAATTTATTTTAATTATTTTAATTTTGTAGAGGAGAGGGGATTTTTTTAATTTTCTGTTGAGTGTTTTGTAAAGGGGGGAGAGGAGGGTCTGGACAACAAGTGTGAGCCTGGCTTAACAGAATCCAGATAGCCTCGAGGTACATGTTGACCTAGCCTGCAGTTCTCATGAGGATAACTTGATGAAGACCCAGTAAAAAGGACAAAATTATATTGGCAATGGAATCAAGGCCCTGTTAAATTTTGGAGGCACTCCGGTTAGAAACTGATGACCTTCTGAGCACATTGCACTGTCTGTTTCATTAGACGTGTTAGAGAGAGAATTTGAAAAGAATGGAGCTTTGAAGCCAAATAAAGTACTGTGTCAAGTGGTGCTTTGGCTGCCCAGCTTGAATTTGCTGTTGGGGCTGCCTGACTTAACTGACATTTTATAGCTGTATTGTAATTCTTGTATGACAATCGCATTGTTGCATGGGCACCTAGGCACTGAATGCCCACAGTTTGTAGTCCTTTTGCACAGAAACTACCAGCCCAGCTGGTTGAAACTTCAATACATTTACATTTGTCCAGAGCACCATAAGAATGTCTTTGCAAAATTTCTAGGGGCTATTTTCTTAAAGCAGCCCATAGGAATTTGGATCTCAACTTTATACCTCTTCCAAAAGATGATTCCTGCAGCAGCATAGTGCTACTTAGTGTCATGTTGGAAGGTCGATTCAGAATCAGCTGGGGATTTCTGTATACTCATTTTTGCATGAATCTCACTTAAAACATTGTGAAAGCCTAGATGTAGTTACAGTAGTGCAATCTCTGTGTCTAGACACTAGTGTATTTACACTAGTATAACGATATTTGTATCATACTGGTTCTTGTTACCTAAATACTGTATTTTTCCTTCTGACCTAGTGTGTCTCGACTACCTAAGAATTGTTTTCTTGGGCAGTGTTATATCTTCTTTGCTCTATTATAGTAAATATAAAGCTTATAAAAAATCTTTTGCTCTTCTGAAAGTCAGTTGACAGTGGAGCTGACATTAATGGTCAGTTCACTGGCAGAGGAATATGGTTTGATTTATATGTTTTCTTGCTAAGATGTCAGATTGACAGCCCTGGGAACAGAAATACTCAGCTAATTGCCCAAACATGCAGCATATTGCAAACTTTGCCAACCTTTCACAGCGATAGTATCTTGATCCTTGAGCGTGAGAGCCTATCTAAGCCTTCAGAGGGCATTCAGTGCTGAACCCGATAGGGCCTAAGAAGTACTTTTTGTTAGATCTCTTCGTGATTCACTAAGGTAAACAATGACCGTGAGTTTCTTTTGTGTAAAGCAATTGAACAGCCAGCCTGGCAATAACAGCTCCGAGTCAGAATTAACAAGAGCTACGGTTCAAGCTACGGTAACTTTATCCTGAAAGGTTGCAGATCCCACGTTGCATCCCATGAGTGAGCACTTGCCCCTGGTCGTTGTATCTCTCCCTGCTGTTCCACTACCAGGAATGACCAGTTGTGGGCCTGCAAGTTTAGGTTGCACATTCTTCGGGATTTCTAAACTGGCACTAGTGTAAATTTAGTCTCTGAGGCTTGGTCAGAAGCAGTATTTGTCAATAGGTGGTTGCTGAATCAACACTGCTGTTCCTGTGTACCCATCACAGCAAGTCCTAACTGCTGACTGATTGTGAAACTTCTCATTCTTTCCCTGACCCTTCCCGCATCTGCTCTTCTCCTCCTTTTCAGGTTTTCCCCCTCCCATTTCTCTCATCCATGCCCTTCCCCATTTCCCTTCACCTTCTCTCCATCCACTCCTTTTCCATTTTTTTCTCCCTGCTCTTGTCAATTCTAGTCCTCCTGCATGTCCCCATTCCTGCTGCTCTCCCTTTCTTGCATTACATTTTTTCCTTCATCTGTCCCCACATTTTTTTCATTTATTCATCTTCCTACTGCTTCATAACGCCCTCCCCTCATTGTCACATGGAATAAGCAGCAGTGTTATGAAGAGGGGGATGCTATTAGCAGCATTGTATTAATCTATCCTGCAGTCATTTCTCTGTCTTGTCCTCGTAGTTTCTTGTTACCAGTTGCCTTAATGGTGACATAGCTAATGTATCAAATTTTATTCTTTTCCTTCCTTTTCATTAGAAATCTAGGAGAAAGAGGGGAGGCGATAGGGATGTGCTTATTTGTCCTTTTCTCCTCCCATGAAGCTAGGGCAGTTCAACTGTGGCCTTTTTCTGTGCATAAGAAGGGGTAGAAGCCCTGCCTTGAAAAGCTTGGCTTTTTCTTCCCTTGAGGTTTTCTTCCAGGCACTTTTTTAAGTGAATGAAGAGCAGTGATTTTCTTGTATCGTCGGCATTCTTTTCTTTCCCTCCTCCTCTCGGTGCAGTCACGTCCCTAATTAATTGAATTCCCTACTAGACCTTTTGTGAGTCATTTCAATTACCCATTAGTGAAGCAGCCTGGGATTTCTGCTGTGTTTTCACTCATCTTCCTGGAATTTCTCTTCTCCTCCCCCCCCCCTTCCCCTTTTAGTCACTCTGGTCTGTGAAAAGCATTAGATGGACTTCAGCGCCGAGTGCCTATATTGTTTGCAGGCCCAGCTGCATACTTCCACACTCTGCCTTGTGCGTCACAGCTATTCATCTTGTTTTGTACTTGGCTCTGCTGCAGATGCTGTAAATATGGTAATTTTAGATTCCCTGATTGGAAAGGGTTGCAGGGCGGGTCTAAGTGGTAAAAGCACTGTTTGATTTACACTAGTTCATTCTTGTTTCACAGAGTTTGGGGTTTTAAGGATACAGCTGAAATGAAACATGGTTTTAAGGACAGTTTCTTTTTTAGGGTTAGGAGAGGAATAAATGTGAGGTTAGCTTTGTGTACTGACATGCAAAAATGCTGCCCCAGAAACTCTAGGGAGACTGGAAAGAAATAAAACATGAGCAGGAGGTACCGCCTCAGATTATTATGTAAGATATCACAGACGGATAGCTGCAAAATGTGGATGGATCTGAAAACTGCAAAAATGGAAAAGGTCCAAGACAGAATTGTGAAAGACAAATCTGAAATTTGACAGATATGCCATCAATACTGAAGTACTGTAGATTTATGGCAATCCCTGAAGAAAAAATCAATGAGCTGCTTATTTCTAGAAAATTTTGGAAATACCGGGTAGGACTGTAACAGGTAACATGCATTATATTTCTGAGGAGAATAGGGCAGTGATAAAGCCAGCTTGCTAAAATTATGATGGATGCAGTGAGTGCCTAAAATCTGATGTCTGGAGAATCACATTTCTATTTTGAAATTGAATTTGTACAGCACATGAATCTTTCAGGCTCGGGGTAATTCTCAAGTGATACAGAGATGCAAACAGCATCACGGGAACCAACCTGCCGGAAATGTGCCCCACACGTCCCAAGTTACAGAAGTAATTTACAGTGCTCAAGCTATTATGATACTTTCATATGATTACGATACTTGTCCCTGCGAGGTATTTCACGAGAGAGCTGACTTTTGATAATCAGGCTGTTGTGAGAAGGCTCTCTCTCACGGCTTCCCAAGGGGGGCTCATTTGTTGGACTGACGGGAAGTAAATTTATGAGGGTTCCCTGCACATCGGTATTCATAGGTACTTTTTTTTGTCATCCGAGCTCTTTATCCAAAGGAGAGAGGAAGGGAACAGTGTGAAAATACCGCTTGGTACAGACACATTAAGATGTTTGTAGGAGACCTACTGGGAATTATTTTACCTTTTATGTCTTGAAATCTTGGCACCCTGGTAAGCAGCAGTGGATTTCAGAGGTTCATTAGATGACTCTGGAGTTCTGCTACTTCACAGGGTGACGTTATTCAAGTTGAAACCAAGACACTGTAAAAGAGAGAAAGGAGCTAGGGAAGAGTTGCATATATGAATCCCCTTTTTCTTCATGGGGCATGCAGCAGCAGGGCCCGTATCGTTTTATCTGAAGTTATCAGGTCATGGCAACACCTTTTTTTAGCTGTCTCTGGTGTTGCTCTGTTTTCTTGCGCACATTCCATTGCTAGTATCATGTTGCAAGGTTTTATGATTTGGCAGGTCTTACACGTTTTTATTTCTTACATATCCTCTTAGGTTAAGTCTTCCACTGCAGAGTTAGCCTGGTGAGGAATGCTACCCAGCCTCTGGGCTGAGCGGCAGCAGCGTCTGAAATGGAGCCGTGCTGTCACTTCACCTGATAAGCTGTCCAGTGTGTGCCGGAGGATGCCAGCTGTGCCAGGGGTACTGATTGAATTGCCCAAGCTCCGGGTGGCTTTCTGCACCTTTCCATAGTAACTCTTTTCTTTTCCTGAGAGTACCCAGCAGGACAGAGGACTTCTCCTGCCCTCGACCGAGAAAAGAAGCCATTTGTCACAGCACAGAGCTGGCTCCTCTAGCACTGGGAACATAGCACATATACTATAGGTGAAAACCCTGTTAGCCCTTCCATGCCAAAATGTATCTGAAGTTCATTTACCTTACGTAGGACCTAAATTCTCCTCCTGTAGTGTTACTAGATTTCTTTATATGGTTTTTGGTGCTGCATAACACTGCTTGGCTCCTACAAAGTACTGCTGTGTTTTACTCCAGACCTATCTGCACCTTAGTAGCAGGTAAGAACCTGACACCAACTTAAATAATGTAGTTAGTTCAGTTGGTTAGTAAAGGAGCTACAGAAATTTAAGTTTATTGTGTTTCTAACCTCTTTTGGAGTTTCTACATATAGGTCTGTGTGTATAAATAAATCCACAACTTCTGGAAAATATGGTCCATTGTGGAGCTATTTTGGACTTCCAGCGTTCTGGGCTGTAAAATGCCCTAGAGCTTGATAGGTTCCCAGTTACAGGCTATTTTCATTACTGTATCTTTTCTGAGAGAGCAGCAAGAAAAATGTTGATTTCTCGAACAACTGAACAGTGACAGAGTTTTCTATTTTTACTTCTGTTTTGATACACAAAAACTAGATTTAGAATATGTCCACTAAAACCCTTTACACTGCAAAAAGTGAACGATAAAGATTATTTTAATTCCCCTTGTCTCAGGACTATCCAAGGGACTGGCTCAATCTCTGTACACGTAACACATGCCAGTGGTTGCTCCAGTATATGCCCATTTATAGCAGTTCTCTGACAGCACCTTCTCCCTTGTCTGTCTATCACTGCTTGTGCTCTAGATGAGGTGCGCTGTTGGGAAAGGGAATATAATGTGTGATGTGAGAATCACAGTACGCCAACATAGTTTTCAAGGAGCTTTAGTGGTTATCAAAGTTACGGCTATCTAATATTTTGGTTATGGAAGTGCACCCTTAAGATGTAAATAGATGATTAAATATTATCTGCCCAATCTTTTCCATTGTGTGCTGGCAAATTACTTGCTGGCTTTAAGGGAGAAATGGTCCTTTGGATGGGATTTGCCAGGAGAAAGGAAAGGGTACCCGTGTGCGCAGCCATAAGGTTTGTAATTTTTTCGGTGCTCTGTGCAAGTGGTTGGTTACCCCTCAGAGCTGTAAAGCTGAGGACAGGATAGCCCCATGGTAAGTGAATAAGTATGGATGGAAAAGATGTGTAGGGTTAGCAAAGGATGTAAGGGAGATCAAGGAGAAAAGAAAGAATAAAAAGGGGACATTCCAGGAAAGAAATCACAATGTAATGATGGGGAAGATAAGACCTTAGTAGCTGTATTATTTTTGGAAGAAGGAGAAGGGACCAGATAAGGATAATCAGAGAGATCAGGGAGGAAGAGATGGTTAGTAAGGACCAAGCATTTAAGCATGACTCTTCAGGTGATCTGTTGCCAGGTTTGAGATTAAATGAGGTTGGATATATTATCAATTTAAGTGAGCACATGCATGTAAAATACATGTTCAAAAATACTTTGCAGAGCTGGACTCAGTACTGTGTAGTGCAGAGAATTCTCAGCTCTTCCTGACCTCCCTAGCACCTTTCAGGAACTGCTCAATACTTTGTTCTGTTCCCAAATTCATTTTGTTTGAGCACTACCCTCAGCCCCACTGGCAGCTCTTCCCAGCTCCGAGTTGCTTAGTACACATGGTAGCTTTCAGGGCTTCAGGCTTCATTCACACGCCACTTGGAAGTAGCCTGGCATGTAACTTCAAAGGGTGAGCCCATTGCCAACTTTCGTCCTTCCCCTACCTGTTGCTGCGTTGCCATTTAATGCACGAGAATGACGTTGAAGAGTGTATCTTACCCAGTGTCCTCAAAGGGGATAGTATTTGAGCGTGGGTTAGTATTTGAGCCAGTTTAATCCAGAATTTCCTAGGTCCCAGTTCTGTATCTAATTCTTCTACAGAACAGATGTCTAATCTAGTCCAGTCCATCTGTCGGGTTGCAAATGGCAGGTTGAATCGCATACATGGAACACTGTGCATTTAACAGGCCATGCAGTTTACAGGGCGAAGATGGGGAAAATCTCTTTTGAATTGATTCCTTTCCTCACAAATAACTTGTAAATCAAATTATTTCTTTAAAAAAATAACGTATTAGTCATGCCACCTTTTTTTTACCTAAGCAGCTTGATGGCAAAGGTATGGCCTAGTCATCCGTTTCTCCCTAATGTTTGTATTTGATTTTGCAAACACTCGGCACTTGAGGAGGGTCAGTTTGCATTCCTCTCTCCCTCCGTTATGTTCTGTGCTTAGAGGGGTTTGTGTGGGTTATCACGCTTGGCTCCCACAAGGTCCCACATCTGGTAAAGGGTAGAGTGTATGACCCCACTCCCAGCCTCTTCCTTACCTCCAGCCTTCCCCCCATCATCTGAGAAGGTTAAACTAAAAGCAACATCTATGATGGCAAAGGTCCAAGTTTGAAATGTGTCCATTGTATGTGTTCAGTTCAAAAACAACATATCAAGGCGAGTGCAGTCCTTACAAGTAGCACCCCTGGGCCTTCTTTTATTCCAAAGCAGAGATATTTACCCAAGGAAAAGAGGGAAGTGACGGGGTAACAGAGTACACATGTTGTGAAAATATGCAGGCAGAGGCTGAAGAAAAAATAACATTCTGCCACAAGTAGCTGCCTTGTTCCTCAGCTTTTTTTTTCCCCCTTCAGATTAGAACCAGCCATTTCTTGTGCTCTTTCAAGCACCTTCTGTGGTTTCCTGATGGCTGGAGAGGATTGAAATCTGGCTTAAAAAATGGGCCATGGGTCATGTTATTTTCAAGAGAGGAGAAGCAAAAATTCCCATAATGGTCAAAATTCACAGGTTTGAGTTTTGGTGTTTTTTTGGTTTTTTGTTTTTTTTAGAAAATTAGTGGTGGATATTTTAATATATAACTTTAGTTTAAAATTATTAATAAAGAACGACTACAGAATCAGCTCTTCACTTCTCTTTCCTCTGATTGATTTACAATGGCAAGCAATATTTCGTGTCGATTTGCAGCCTGTCCTTTTACTCTGGAGTGTGAGAAGGAAATGTTCAGCTTCATAGAAGAGTATGCTGGGGTTTTCTGGAAGTATTTTGTTGGGATTTTAAGTGATGTGATAACACTTCTCTTGCTAAAACTGTTTCATTAACAGAAAGATAAGTCTGAGCAACAGCCTGCAGGCTGGTATTCTTGCTCCTGGCTTTCCTGAGCCTGAATTGAAAATACCGATACATTCCCAGCTTTATGTTCAAGCAGATGTTTTCTGTTAGGAGTTATAAACCTTTCTGGTCTTCTGTTCTTTGGTGAACAAGTTCTCTTTTTTAAATATTTTAAAAAGACAATACTTATTTCACAGAAGTGCTAACTTATTTGACCTGCATTTTAGGGCATGAGGCTTCCTCTTGGGAATAGGGTTCCCTAGCCCTGCAGCCAAAGGGCACAGCCCAGAAAGGTAGTGCTGTCAACTGGGTTTAAGGAAAGAAAAGAAAGAAAGCAGGAGCAGGGTGAGAGGTACAAGAGAAAAATATCAGCAGTAGGCAGAAAGTAGAGAAGTACAACTATCATGCCTTGCTATATGGAGAGAGCCAAGTCCAGCAAAAGTCCTACTGTCTGTGGAGCACGAGGAAGGTGAAAGTGTTGATTGACTCTTGACTTTTGAACAGATGGATGAACAAACAAGCCCAGGCAGTGGCAGAGCACGCTTGGGGCAGGTACAGCAGCACTGGGAGTGGAGGGACTGCATGAGTGGAGAACTGGGACCACATCACCTGACCAGGGCATACTCTGCATCAGCAACTCTGCATTCTCCAGGATGTCTCCCAGAGCATCTTTCTTCTCTTTGCTTTAATAATGTGTTACAGTCCCTCCTGTGGAATGCGGTCTAAGGAGAGTATTGTTGGTATGGTCCAGTCCATCCATAACACTTCTAGAGACTCATTTAATGGCAATTTTAATAAGGGTGTTTTTTGCAATATGAACACACATTCCCTAAGAATTGGAATGGAAGCCCATTCCATACAGTTCACTGCATAGACGGGGTTTTAATGGGTAACTCAGATAAAAATAGTCATTTATTCTTACTCACAGTTAACTCCTTTAGAATAAGCAGCACAGTCTAATGGGTAGAAGATGGTGGTGGAAACTAGGAGCTCCTTAGTTCTAATGTTCGCTCAGCTCTGGACTTGTTGAGTGACAATGGATAACATGGGTAAAGGCTTTCAGCTAGTAGTTAATAATATTGAACTACTTTGTGAAAATGTGTGGGATAATTAGTTAGCATCTGCAAAATGTTTGGAAGATATCAATTTCCATATTTCTGCTAATTATTTGTGACAGTGCATCATACTGTGTGGTGTAAAAGAGATCTGTTAAATCAACTGAACAGATGAATGTGTCTCTTCAGATCCCCTCATGTCCGTGCTACAAATGATAAAAGCCCACCAATAGAAGATTAAACTGATTAAATCAAATTTTCTCATCACATCACTGAGTTGCACTGATTTCTATGAAGCTATGCCCTTCATTAATGATTTGGCTCACTGTGTCCGATGTATTTACAAACAAAATTTATAAATACAAAATTTATCAAGTGAGAGGGTCTGCTGTCATAACCTATGTCTATTTTCATTAGGGATTTCTGCAACAGAGGTAAAAAAATAATTGTGAAAGGGTATGTTTTATAGTCTTCAGCTGTAGAATGAGCCCTTTCAGTGGTATTAACTCTCCCACATTCACACCAGAAAGTTGACTTGGCTTCTGGAAGTAGTATTGAGTGCCAAAACAGATTACTCCTACTGTGTAACCAGTTTTCACCTGTTTTTGTGTACGAAGGCATTAATGAAAGAATATTTCTTGGAATGGTTTAATGGCTAGAGGAAGGTAGTGCAATTCAAGGCTTCGCTAGGCAGTAGCTTAGGTATACTCAGGGATTGTTTGCAAACCACAGCAAACTTTAACTGTCTGTAAAGCACCTTCCCTGTCAGAAAAATGGGTGTGAGAACATTACCACTTGCAGGCTTTGTTACTCATAAGCTGTTTGCAGAGACTTAATGCTCTGAATGACTAGCTATTCTTATTGCAGTATGATTTTTTAAAGTCTCTTTTTCTTCTAGTTTTGGTATGATTGGCTATCATAGCAATAGCTCTGTTTTTCATATGACATACTGTACTCAATAATTGTTTGAAATATCTATTATAACACTTGACAATAATGTTTTCTTTCCAAACTGGTTCGTATTTTTTCCAGCACTGATTTTTTTTCCCCTTTCCTGTTTATCTAAAGTAGCTGAAGGAAAAGGACACATTGCGTCAAGGCTGATAGGACAAGAATTAGACCTACTGTATGTGCTGGTTGTATTCAGACCTATGAGCACTTCCTTTCTCCTCCCCCATACGCAAAGCCAGCTCTGCTCCATTCTTTGGGGCGGGCAGGATATTGAGATTTACAAGACCTCTACCCTTTGAAGTACTGGGAGACGGAGGTTCTTGCACATTTCTTTACAAAGCCTGAGCCTCAGGGAAATAGGTACAGGGATCATGAGGGTGGAAAGCTTCATATTCCCCCCACTTCAGATAGTGTGTTTGCCCTGAGAATAATAGTAAAGGAATATGAGGTTTGCTGTGATTCGGTGCTTGGGATCGGTTACAATTTAAAACTTGGACTGGGCTTAGTGCCGAGCCAAATTCTGAAGTGATTGAGTCCTGCTGCATACATGTTTACCCCTGTGTGGGTATGGACATAATGGGAGAATTTGCCCTCGTGGAGTTGCAAAGGATTTGTTAACACACAGAAATCCCACCAGTTTAATTTAAATCAGTTTTAACAGATTTACTGAAACTCGTGCCACACCCATGTTCCTCGTCTGTTTAAGCTACAATTCAGTAAGTGCTTGCACAAGGGTTTGCAATAGTTTAAGTAAATTGGATATAAACTGTACATTTACTTAAAGCAGTGTAATTTTCCTATGTAAACAAGAACATAGTCAAAACCTATGGACAACCCCCTTCCTGTGGACCCAGCTGGAAGGCATCACTGAGCCCAGTTACTTACCACGATCCTCTGTTGGCCACCTCCAACCACTCGACCATGGACGGGGTTTGTGTGTACGCTCCCCAATATGTTTCGGGGTGGAGGGTAATGGTGCATTAGCTCAAACCACTCATTCAAACTGATATGACAGATCCTGCCTGAAGTGTATTAGGGAGTGCTCACACCGGCGGCTCTGCCGACTGCTGGGGAGGCAGCAGCCCTGAGCAGGGTGGCAGTTAGCGGCGGCTGGAGGGCAGCAATATCTCAGTCTGGGACAGCTGTTTGCAGAGTGAGCATCTGCCCATCGCCTAACTTGCACACAAGCTAGGTTCCTTTCAGCCAGCTTATTCACACTTTACCCCTTACTAAAGAATTCAAAGTTGATTTAATTTACAAGTCAAGCAGCATCAACTTCTATCCACTACTGTGCCAATATTCAATCTGTCACATGTCAGGAGATTTGTCTACTGTAAATCATTTCCATTTCCCAGTTAGTGCAGAATATTCAAGAGAGCAGGTTTCAGTTTAAAATCCAAAGGACTCCACTTGCCATTTCTCCTCAGGGTAGTTTACTGTCTATAATTCTAACTCTGGAATACCTTTGCACAGCTACTTTTCAGTTTCATTCTTCATTTGGTTTTGCTTTGTTTGCCATTGCTGATCAAAAGCAGCCTATTTTCTTTCCACTGCCTTCAGTGGAATTAAGTGAGGCAGGGTTCGGTTGCCTCTGTCGTAACCAGGGAAGATCTTTTATAAATATCTGAAAAAGCGCTTTAGCATTAAGGAGCGAACATGTAGGAGCTCATGGGCTACATTCAGTAGCGATTGAAAAGTGGATCACATAGTTTCTTTCTGCATTTTCCCAGGCTTCAGCTCCATAGCAGTTTAAACTGCCCAGTCTGCTGTGCTCCTACTCATTCAGCTCCCAGCTGTGTGTTCCCCTCTCCTTCTCTTGCACTGGCACCGGCACTTTCCTGACCTGAATAGTTGCATGAACTGGCTAAAACAGGCTGAAAAACAATCCGGGGGGATTTTTTTACGCCACTCAGCTGATTCTGGTTGAAGGTGCCATGGAACTGCATCTTTAGATAATCGTTCATCAGTTCCTCTAAGCTTTCCCATTACATAAGGGAGCACTGGCTGGTCCTGTTTCCAGGACAGGTTCTGAATTCGGTGGCCTGTGTTTCATGGCTGACTCACAAATGCAATTCTCCACGCAGTTAGGACCTTCTACAAAGATGAACCAGTATACATTCTTAAAACCACTTTAAAGAGTGTCCTAAATAAATTGCTGTATAGGCTGTTTGACATCAAGAAGGGTTCGGTTTCAGTGGGATAGTACCAGCCTGCAGGCATTTTTCTCTGTAAGATTGGGTCTACTTTGTCTCTGTCAGTTACTAACAGTAAACTAACAGTTTGAAGGCATTTGCCTTTCGGAAGAAGTCTGTAGCAAGAGCAGGGGTTAGAGCTCTGTTTGCTGTAGCCTGTTTCTTTCCCCTCCCAGCAGAGAGCTGTTGATCTCCTTGATTCCTTCTCCATAAGGGATCCTCACTCCCTGTTGACATACAGGACTGCAGAGCAGTGAACACATTCAGGACAGGACCTGGAACTTTACTCCTGCTTCTCATCTTTAGACTTTCTGAAAAGAGTCAGTGGCCCTCCTTGCAGTTAACTAGACAAAGGGTGCGGTCAGGATTGGAAGCTTTGTCATTGGTGTCAGCAGAGAAGTCCCAGACTGAATGGCCAGAGCCCAAACAACGTTCCTGTCCTTAACCTTCCTCTGCCTGATTCAGTGGCCATGCACTGGCAGACAGTGGGGAGGCTTGCGCTGCTGTTCATCCATCACGTGTGTTTTGTTGTTAGAGAGCTCCTGATCCCAGCATTCTTAGGGCTTTTTATTTTTCAGCAACACTGAACTAATTCACAGGCAGAACAGAATGAGAAAGCTTTGATCACGTAATCCTGGTTTGGTTTTGCTATGTTTTCTCCATCTATTCAGTAGTCCCTGGCAAAAGGAGAGTGATAAGGAGTTAGCGGATAGCTGTGTTCGTAAGCACAGAAACACATATCACTACACCTGCAAAACCAGAAAGCATTTACAACAAAAGCATTGTAGACACATGAAAGCCCAAGCAGTGACCTCCAAAGGAAGCCCACAGGTTAAGACCAGTGCAGATACAGGCATGGAATTGCCCCTGTTATCCAGTAGTCCTCTGGGCATCTTGAAGGAACAAGAATGGGAAGCAGTGAGGAGTAGAACCATGACAGTGATGGGCTGGGAAACTGTTGAAGCAGAAGAGTGTGGGAGTGACAGCCACAATGACATGTAAGATTGGGGTGGGATAAGAAGGAGATCCACGTAGGGAGATATAGCTTAAAGAGACTCATCTCCAGACCTTAAATGTACACTGAGGTTTTTGACTCTTGCTATTTCACTGTTATGTAGCAATTGGCTGACAAGATACTTGCTTCATTCCCCTCTTGCCTTTAGAAAGAACAGTGTGGTTCCTATTTGTGCAAGCAGTTAAAAGTATGTATCTTAGATCTAAAGCTATCTGAACCCTAAAAATGTCAGCATTTTTCTGTGATGGAATGTTGGGGGGTAATGCAATTTGACATTTTAAATTATAAGTGTTTGACAACAGTAAAACAAAACCTGGTATTTTGGCTCTAGGATTTTCCATCTAATACAACTGGAACTCAGTAAATTTTGCAAAAAATGCCACGTATGGCAACAAGTCCAAATCCTGATGTCTTTTCACTGATGGGCCCATTCTGTGGAAACATTAAGGGCGTCTCATTTACAAGTCCTCTGAAAAAAGCAGTTCAGTAGTTCAGTCCAGAACAAGGAGGACTTTTGGTGAACTATAAAGCAAGAATTCTGTCTAAATAACAACTTAAATTTTAAAGATCCCTTCGGTAAAATTGTATCTACTTCTTCAATAGAAATGAGTTCATGGTAAGGGCATCTTTTTACTTCGGTAATAACTACATTTGTTTCTTTCCCTAAGTGTCTTTAAACTTTTGGAGTACTGGTGTGTGTAATTTGAGTTTGACATATTTCTAGCAATCACAGAACTTACTTCAAACTCTGGCTATTCTGAAATGCTCTGTTTTGATATTGGCAGCATTTAAACCCTTCTCATCTTCCCCTTAAAACTGGAAACTATCTCTTGATTTGTGAGGGGTAAGGAGTGGCCCGAAATGATAAAATCGTCTTAGGAGACTATAAAATTTATCATGAGATGGAGATCTATTAGCATGTAAAATTTTCTTTGGCTTGATTGCATCTCAAAGTTTACCAGAACATACACAAATAGTTTCTAGTTCTAAGAAGTGCACAGACCTCAGTTTTGCATATGGCCATCTCTCCAAACCACAAGTCACTAAAGAATGTCAGTGTGATGTTTGGCTGGTTAAAGGAGGGCAGCACTCCTAAAGCAGGCTTGTGGTTTTATCCCTGCAGTAAGAAGACTCAAACGTTAGGGAGTTTATTTTCTTTCACATGTATTATAGTTTATTTTTTTTCCACAGTCTGAAGTAGCAGCACCTGTGTAACCTTATTTAACTGCCTTCACACATTTTCTTTCCCTCAGCTAATATTCTGCCAATGTGACAAACTTTCCTCTCTTTGAACTGCAGAACACCGTGAAAGCTGGTATTTCTCAGCCTTGTCCAATAATGTGAATGTCCTCTATGTGCTGTTCATTGGGAGCTGTCATTTTACTAATGCTGTAAGAACATGTCTACTATCAAACAAGAATAAATTTTACAGGGAACCTGTTACAACTTGTTAAAAAAAATAAGATCGATGCATGTAAGGATCTATTGTTTGCTTAGCCCTGAGCATTTCCCAAGCATGCATCATTATAGATAATTTGCTGCTGCTCTTTGATTAAGATTTTTTTCTCCAGTAGAGGCTGTGAGGAAAGTATGTCCATAGACTTGAATTCAGTGTTAACAAGAGGAGCTTGCAGTTATGTTTTCTTACCTTTACATTGACAAAAGTAAAAAATAGTATGTTTTACAACCTTTAAGTTCTTTCCCACCCTCTGAGGGCCTGAGGGATGTTCATTCAGTTTTTGGCTTCTCAGCTAATTCTGCTAACGAGAATGCCAGTTAGGCTGTGGTATTTGAAACCTGCATAGAAGTTCACCAAGGCCTACAGAGGACTGAGACTTGTCACATATTTAATTTCTACTTACTGGGACTCTACGGAAAAATTATGGTAATCACAGTTTGCACCCCAACCAAGGAATCTTGTCTCCATTCCAGTTTATTTTCCACCCACAAGAATATATCCTTTTCTATCTCTACAGTGATGGTAGTTCACAGCAAATGATCTGCCATGTGGGTAAGTGGCATTCAATTCCTCACTCGCTGCTCTCTGCCATCTGGCGCAACTGCTTTGGTATCTGTTACTTCTTATCCAACCTAACAGAGCTGACTGTCCCTGGAACGGCCCAGAATTGATTTCAAAGAAATGCAGGACTGTGAAAAGATAGATGCAAGTTCCTAGCAAGAGGAGGCAGTTCATAGCTGAATTCAGTCATCTTCTAAGTCCAAAATACCTGCCTTCCAGTGACCAGAAAGTCTTATTTTTACAGTGAACAGCCCTTTTGTTAGAGCTCTTAGTAATATAGGGAAGGGAATTTGTTAAAATACTAATTTTATTTCCACACTATCACTTTAAACATGAGCCAACTCTATGTTTTCCTAAGAACCAACGAGGCTTGAGATTTTTTTTTAATTAAAAACCAGCGAGGGTGGGGTTTGTATTTCCTTTCCCGTAGAATGCATTTGAAGCACCTCTGTCTCCAGCTGGCTATGGGAGCAGAGCCAGCCCACAATGGTTTCAAGCCCAGTGTGTGCATAGGGAAAAGGGTTTTCACCTGATTGATGACTCTGAAAGCATTTGCAGTGCAGAGTGCCGAAGCTGGTAGCACTGAAGTTGTTTAGAAGAGAAGAGAGAGGAGGTGGATGTGTTTTCCAAAACCTGGCAATTATTCCCTGTCAAGTGCAGTAAATGGTGCATGAAGGGTCTCATTTCATCTGCTTGTGGGCACTCTGCTCTATGAAACCTTTTGAAGTGGTTGCCAGAGGATGTAGCTGAGATTGGTTGAACTTCCTCAGAGTCCTTTTCCCTGGCCCTACTGCCATTCTTTCAGCTGGCCTGTCAAAAGTTTTGTTATTGGGGCTATCCATTAGGACTTTGTAGGTGTAGGGCTGAAAATGAATTGTTCACCCTGATACTGCTTAAGAGTGCAAAGCAGTGTGACATTGAAACATCTTCCACAATCTCGGTATCCTTTCCAACTTTACATAACATTTACTGCTTCCCCGGCATCATATTGCTCGAGTTTTAATCTGAATTTCTTAGGAAATTCATAGTATCTCTAGCTGACCTGTTACACAGTGGCCCCATTGTCATTTCCTTAGGTATGATAACAACATTATTGTCCAGGGTGTCTTAATCTTTGCTGTAGGGCCTTGTGATCTTGCAGTCATCTTTATAGCACATCGCTAATGGGACTGTTTCCAGCATTATGCTGGAGAGGGGAAGAGGAAACATCTTTGTAAAGGAGTCTGCTCTCAGTCATCACATGTGGGTAGGAGTGAGGAGGTGTATTATGTTCAAGGTTCACAGGTTCAAGGAGCAGGAAATAGGATAGGGTGTTAAGCAGAACGTGAAACGGCCCCCAGGATTGCACTCTGGAGGAGCTGACTTCTTTTTGAGTGGGGAGGAGAAGACATCCTCAGGAGCACTTAAAAGTATGAAAAAGGTAGAAGAAATATGGAGACCAGAAAGAGGGGAAAGAGACTGAGGAGAGAGCAAAGGGCAAGGTAGCGCAGATCTTGCTCATTGGGATGTGTATCTGTAAAAATGGGGCTGGGTATCTGAAAATGTGCTTTTCTGCAGGTTTTCAGGTTCCTGCTTCTCAGCAGCTCAGAAGCTGCATGCATGGCCTGTTTCATGATAGATTAGTGTTTCCGTGTGGAACCATAAAGGCAGACATGCTTGAAGATGGGCAGGTGGCAAGAGAAATTATCTGAGCTTTATCAAAAGCCAAAAATTCAGGGAGGCAGACGTTTGGTTTCAGTTCTGGGCAGATGCTCAGGTCAAGTCTTATTTTGTCCAAGCCACTTCCCCTACCCTTAGGCGTGATATTTGCAGAGTGAAAGGACGGGCAAAGCCCGGGGAGATTCCAGACCACGGCTTGTTTTGCAGCTGGCTGGACATGGAATTCATCAGTGACAGAGCAAGACTCGCTTTTCTCCTGCAGATACAGCAAGAGCTCGGGCTTGTGCACGCACACAGAAGCATGCACACGCATGCATGCACACGCACCAGAACAAACCAGTTCTCTCCTGTCTGCTGGGGAGGCTTCCGTTACAGTATCTGAAGCCAGAGCTTTCATTTAAGCCATTCGGACTCCGAGTACTGTAGCCCTGCCTGCCTCCTTCCTCTCTCAGCACCCAGCCAGAAAAATCCTCCCCCTCGCCTCCCTCCCTTCCCAGCACGCACAACGCAAAAAGCAAAAACCAACCCAAGCTTGCCTTTGCAGCTGGGACTTATCAGCCAGAACACACACATGTAGGTCATCCATGGGAACTCGGCAAAGTGTTGGATCAACGAGAGCACTGGGGGGGAGGGTGCAGGGCAGCGGGAGGAGCAGGGCCGGATTCTTTTTTTATCGTTATTATTATTATTGTCTGCTCTTTTAGAAAGGAAAAGGAAGAAAGATTACAGCAGCTTTTCTATTAAATGAAAAGATTAGCATGCCGTGGATGCTTTGCTGGGGCGTGATGAGATTTCAAGCAGATGAGTTGGTTGCTAGGCAATGCTAATGAAAAGCAGGCTTTCAAAACTTCTGTGCTGTGTGGGCCCAAAAGTTATCTAGCCTCCCTCCTGCAGCCCCCCCGCCCCATGCAACCTCCCAAATATTTATAAAATCCTCACCAAGAACAAGAAAGCCAGACACTGGGCTGGGCTTTTGACAGCTCGCTTTTCCTGAGCTGCCTTGGAGACACACACACGCACRCACACGTGCACGCACATATACACACACAAAATTTTGCTGATTTTCTTTTCCTCCTTACAAAGGAGGAGGTAATTGAAAACAAAACAACAAACTTTAAAAAAAAAAAAATTAAAAAAGGAGAAGGAGAAGAAGAAAAGTGAGCAGTGGCTCCCAAACCAGCTCGGTCTCCGATTTCAGAGTTCAGTCAGAGTTTAGGGCTTGTATGTGCGTGTGTGTGCGCTGGGGGTAGGTACGGGTTTGTTTTCCATGTCTCTCCATGCGTTTTCAAGCTGGGCTCTAGCTCTTCCCCTCCTCCCGTCCTGCTGCAAGCCTCCTTTCCCTTTCAAGGCCTTCCGACACAATGAGCTTATTTTCCCATGCTCCCTGTGAAAGCCAGGGTATGTGCGTGAAAGCTGCAGCCTCGGAGGACCCTTTTAAATACAAAAATTGAACGTTGCTGAAGTTACAGACAGGGTTTCTGCTATTTTTACAAATGACTCTTCTCAGAAGTATCAGCATTCTTAGATATCTTACCATCTGTCTCTCTCAATTGGTTTTTTAAGTGAATTTGATGATGGTGTGACAGTCTTGAAGACTAATGTTTGCTGCTTGCTCCATATTCTCCTTATTGCTCTGGCTAGCGCGCCTCAATCCTAAAGCAAAGTCCTTTCATATCAGCAAAAACGATATTTCCATGGTCGGTTCTTGGCTAAAACTGCCAAAGAGGCAGCATTTAACAAGGTCTAATTCAGAATAATCCAATTGAGTCATATAGCCCTGTCATGAAAAAGCAACACTTTGAAGTTACTAGGGCCTCTAGGTTGGCCATGGGAACCTGCAGAAGCAGTGCCTCACTGCACTGCCCATTTCGAGTTTCACCCACCCCCTGCCCTAGTATRTCACGTTGGATGTGAAGGGCATATTCTCCCTTTAATGCCAGTGTGTATTTTTCATGAATGCTTTTGGGGAAGTACGAGGTTAGCATGAATTGGAAACAGAATTTAAAATTACTGTGAAGAGTGAATACGAGTCTCATACGGTGGTCTCATAAAGGTAGTCCAAGTTCGACCATTAACGATCTTGCTTGAGGTCTGCAGAAGCCACTGGCACTTGGCTTAATGAAAACAAGAGCCTGTGGGGGTTTTGTGGGATTTTTTGTTTTGTTTTAAAACACGCTGGAGCAGCTCTGTTTTTCCTGGACTCTTTCTCACTGATGCCAGTATGAATTGTTAATCAATAAGAAATTCCTCAGGCAGCCAGATTTTGTGGGGCTACTACAGTGACCTCTTTACACCATATTTCAGATGGCAGAGGCCTATACATTCTGTTTATTTCGTTTTCTCCTTTTTACTACCATCAGCACTGTTTCAGTCAGTACTATGTGGATAGATGAGATATTAAACCAAGGTCCTGATCATGTGTGGTCATTAAAAATCTCAAGGCATTCCCTCCAGAAGTTAATCTTTCAATTATCAGTTAGGGGAATTCAATTTTGCTTCCATAAATTCTCCTGCTGTTTCAATTAAATAGGGATGGCCAATTTCTAAATGCTTGGGAATACAGCCAGCTGCTGTGCGCAGACTGTGGGATGACTATTCAGGTAACACTCCATTATTTGAAGTAAGAATTTTGGTCCTGCAGGGCACGTTACAGGACGTGTTAGGGAGCGTGGTAAGGGCAAAGCAACCAGAAGCCCTCCCTCCTGTCCTTTGTCAGGCCAAGCAAAACGCCTGGAGGGCTCCATGCTTTTGAAGCCTGGCTCCAGGCATTCCACGGCTGCACAGACATGCCTGCAAGGTATTGTTGACCATTAAAAAAGGAAATTTATTTTTCACCTTTTTCCTAAGCTGTTGTGTAGTACTGTCTGGGGTGGCAAACTGCTGCCCCCAGCTCCATTTCAGTTGTGGATATAGGCATTCCTTTGTGTAGCTTGGTCTTGTTTACTTTGATATTTTCTATAATAAAAAGTTATGGACAAATGCAAAATAGGGCATCTCTGGAAATTAGCATTATCTGATGTTCTATATTTTGAAATCAAAACCCAGCATGTGCCTTTCCCATGTAGCTTTGCTCCCACCAGAGTGGTGTCCCAAAAGCCTTGCATACGCATGCGCACTTGGGTCGCTCCTTGTACTGCATGCCTTTGCAAGCAACCAGTCAAAGTGCTGCAAAAATACTTTGGTTTGCGATGTTAATAGAATTAGGTAATGAATGTAAAACATGGCCAGTTTTCATTCACATGCCACTGGATTTTTCACTTTTACTAGTGAAACTAGCTAGCAACTACTGAATTCTGAGCAGTCAGGTCTTACCAACATGATGGTTCATAGGAAACCCATTTGATGGTCACCTCTGTGACCTCTGTGCATGCTGTATCTTGTATTCACATATACAAAAATTCATAAAGGAAGTGCTAACCCACCCAGGAAAAAGGAGCCAGACCACATGATTGATTTATATTTACTTGCAGGAGATAAAGTTGGGGTAAATCTGGTGAAACATACTATACTGTAGGCTTCAAGATGTTTGATTTGTTTAAAATGTAGCTGGCACATTTGAAGTGTGCAACTGAAAGCACTTCTGATAGCAAACTTTCCTTCGTATAAGGCTTGCCTCTGTGCCCACTGGAGTCAGTGGACTTGTAAGGGAGTAAGATAGGGTGCATAACATATTTGGGGGTAAATACTAGCAGATCTACGCAAGCAGAGTGGTATTTGCTGATCAAGAGATAGCAAAACGTTTAATTTTTCCCTATAAGAAATGCTGTGTAACTGAAATTTACTTTGCTGGATTTCTGGTTCCATGACTGCCACTGCCATCCCTGCTGATTGTTTGGAGAAGGTCCTCTGCAGATTCACACACACTCAATTGATCATGAATGAAGCTAAGAGTAGTTATTAATCTTACTGCCTGGTTGCACTCTAAACCCCCTTCTAATCCTGCCTCTGTTCTCTTAGACAATGAATGCAGTGAGATGAAGGCAGGATCAATGCCAGCATGGAGCTGCCCTTTTTAGTAGTTGTCGTGGCAGGGTTTTATCCATCAGCAACTGTGAGTGGTTCTCAGTGTACTGGGGGGAGAAGGGAGTTAAGATGAATTAAAAGGGTCAGACGTGATGCTCCTGAAGGGATGGCAGAGTCCCATCCATACTCTTGGTCTCTGGTGAATTTTTGGGTTCCTTGTATTTAATGACTGGCCTAACGAGATATTACAGCCCTGCTGCCCTTTGGAGATCCATGAAGAGCTCAAAACAAACTAAGAAAGGGTGCATTGTGTCTTTGATCCACTGGGCAGTATTTCACAGGCCGGCAGATTTAATAAAATCTCAGAGGAACCTCAGCTCATTTTTTAAGAGGCTTAACATTGAGTTAAAAGTTCCCTTTACTCCTGCATTGTTGGAGACCATTCCCTTCTTGTGTGCTGCCAGAGGACCTACAGGGAATTGGGGCTTCATGAGCCTAGATTGGATGTAGGCAGCTGGTTGAGACTGGTTAGAAATCTGCAGGAGGAATAGCGGGACGTAAGAAACTTCCTAAGCCTTTTTGTGTTTCTCGGTCTTTGAAGTCATCCGGTGCCTCACATGCAGTGTGAAAACTTTGCTCCACACCTGAAAGGAAAACCAAGCTACCGCTAAGGCCTTTTGGTCAGTCATTTTGAGCTGCATGACATGAAAAAKCTGTGTCTAGTATCACTACTTCTAGTAATGTTATTTGCACCACTGTCAACATTAGGTAAGGATAACTGACTCCACAACTAGAAACATGAACAAGTTCACTATCACAAGTCCTCCCCTGATACAGTGTTTATCGAGATAGCCAGAAAGCAAGTATGAAGGTGGAAAAGATCTTACACAGATTGGTAAATGGATCCTTGGAGCTTCAGATAGTGCCATAGTTTCTTGTTCAAAGCTGCTAATCTAATGAAAAAAGCAAAAGGTGGGGAAGAAGAGCAGGGAGCCAGGCAGGCTGGAAGAGATCCACTTGAGCAGCAAACTTTCTTTGATGTTCAATGCTGAGGACTTGGAGCATTTGGGCCAGGACGCAAATCACTACGTGCCATTTTGGAGTGCAGACCTAGAGCAGGTCAAAATCTGAAAACTGATAAATACTGAAAACTGCAGAGTTTGTTTTTGAACRTCTGATCACTTTAACCACGACTCTGCTCACTTCTGTTATTGTTATGGAGGTGCTGGTTGTGGACTGCATGGATAATTTCACAGCAAGAGTTCCAATCTAAGCCATATGTTGACCCTTCAGTCTAACTTTATACAGAAAAACTATTGCTAGGAAAATGTTAGTGATTAGTTTAAGGGAGGGGAAGGATTTTGCTTAGATTTTCAAAAGTGCAGGGTAGATGCTTTTGAAATCCCAAGCACTCAAATATTACCCTTTTTTGAGAAATGAAATACAGTTCTCATGGTATTTCAGTCACCACTAACTCTAAAATAGAATCCTTTATAAACTCAGAAATTCACTGCGAGGTTGCTGCCCACTCCCATGGATAATGCAGGCTGCTGGAGTTTTGGATTTGAAACGAAAATGGAATCTCCACCCAAGGACTAGTAGTTAAACTTTTCCTTGTCATTGATTAAAGTTTATATACTTCAAGAAGCTTTAACACGAGCAATTAGTCAGAATTGGCATCTGAAATGATTGGAGTTGGGGAAGGGAAGGCTCTAAACCCTGCTTTATAAGAACTTTTGCCAATTTATACTTCTCTTGTAACATAGCAGCTGAGGCCCCCCTTTCATTGATCCTTGTAAGATCCAGCAGAACTGTGCTCCTTTCCTGCTGGCAGATGCAGATCCTGCAGAGATGAACAAAATACAACCTCCACAGATATTTTTGAGATAACTCCTTTCTTGAGAGAAGACAGCAGAGGGGAACAAATGCTTTCAGGAAGAAGAAATTGCTGTTTGGAACTGATATGCCTAGGGGCACTGTTGAATATCAAGAAAAAACAAAGAAAATTAAATGAACTATCACAAAGGAAGAGGCAGTCATGTAAAAGGCAAAGATGATTTGTGAGATTTTGCAATAGCCTCCCGAGGGGAGCAAGGCCTTTTGCTTGAGACATTTAAAATTAGACTGGACAGAGCAATGGAAATTCAGCGTACGGGCCCCCTTGGGACAAAGTGGATAAGCCACTGGGTCTCCCTTTGCATGTTCCCTTACTCTTTTGTAACTCTTCCTGAATACCTCCATTCCAAACAATCATTTGTCTTCCCCGGACACCCATCCTGGCTCTCTGTTCCTCCCCTTTTCCCCTTTAAGAAAGGAGCCGTGTTTGATTCATGGTGTCAGTTATCTTCCAAGCTCTGTGCCGATCCCAGGGGTAGGAGCTCATGGGGCTGATGAGGGTAGGAGTGATCAACTGCAGGCTTTCCTGTTGCTGAGCTTGCTGCAGGCCTGACCGTTTTTAAGACTTCAACAGATGTTTCTGCTTAGAAACTATTGGCATCTTTATGGACTGTTTTTTCCATTCTTCCCTCCCGGCCCGTGTCCCAGCAGCAATGAATTATGTAAGACTACATTCTAGCCTTTTCTTTATTAATATTTCTGTAGATGCATCTCCAAGAAGTGCATCTACAGTTCTCTCTCATAGTTTTAGGTGCGTCGGCTTTCTGTTTGACCAAAACACCCACATACCCTTAAAAACACTTACATGCCTTTTCATCCTCTTACAGATACAGATGCCAAAAATACAAACACTAGAATCCCAGTTCCTGGCTTCAGATTCAAGATGTCTCTCACTGTTCATACTGTGGTCTTAGTCGATATGCCTTGTGCTTAAAGGTTAACCCCTTGCTACAGGGCTGCCTTTATTTGTCTCTTATTGCTGGTGCTTAACAAACAGTAATTAATGATAAGTAATGGAAGGAGATTTAGAAACTGCTGCTAGAGCTCAAAACAGCTCCAAGAAGCATCATCCCCGCCTGGCTTAGTGGTTTAGCTGACAGTTATTAGAAATGAGCAAGTTTCAGACAGTCTTGAGTGGAATAAATGCACTGCGCTGGTTTATTTGCACTGTTGATAAGCACTTGTAATCCCACAAAATACGCAGTATAATGCGTGCAGGGCACCTGATGCAGTCTGAGTAGACTTAACCCTTTTACATTGTACAGCAAAACTTCAAAGCTCAAAACTGGCTGGATTAAGTTTCTTAAAAAGATGATGTGAGTAATATGTGCAAGACCACGTGCAGATTACTTTAACTCGGGAGACAGAGAAGCCTTCTGCATTGGAAAATTTGGCATGGCACCACCAGACTACTACTTGATTTCAGATCTACTGTAGTAGCAGAAATAAGCTGTTTCCTTCTTTGGGAACACACTACTAGAAGGAGACAGAGTAGTCTTAGCCAGTGTGCCACAGCCAAATGTGGAATTTTCATGCAGGCCTATGTCTAGTTATTACAGCAAAGGGTTGCTGTAAATCCTCTTGATGCACTTAGCAACTGAATTCCCMCTGGAAGAAAAGCACATCTTTGCCAATATAATACTCCCATTGTTCACAACCTCAGACTCTTTTTGTGACTGTGCTGCTCTGACAAGGCACAATGTCATTTCAAGTGGTCCTCTTGGCATTGTACCCTTTCATGGATTTAGTGCTGATATAAAGTTGCTGAGTAGATGACTTCCTTTTATTTACAGTATATGTATAGTTCTCCAGTAACAGCCAAGCAAGTTCACATTGTCCTATCCAGGTGCCYCTGCACTGGTTTTGCAAGGCTGGGGGCTGTGAGGGCTGGAAAAAAMCTCAGTCCTTTCTTGGCACCTTCTCTGAGACTGCCCAGCAAGAGAGGCAGCRGTACTGGTGGGTGTGATGTGGCTTTGGATCACTGAGGAGACAAATTGGGCTGGCAATCTGGCCCCTGGAGTCTCCCTCCAAAGAGAGCAGAGCGCGGTATTGCCAGCGCAGGCACTGGATGCGGCTCAGCTGGCCTGAGTGGCCTGAACTCTCAAGAGGGTTCAGCCCCCACTGAAGTCCCCTGCATTTTCCCTCCTGGAGGTAGAGTGGTGAATCTCTTCTGGTGAGAGATGAAACATATATATGGTAGGAGAATATGAGTTAAACTTTAATTGTCCCAGCCTTTTTCTGTCTTTCAGCAGAAAACCATACTATAAGGATTGCCAGGTCAGCCAGTCTAGCATCTTTYGTCAGTAATTGCATTTGTGAAAGAATTGCATACAGTGGGCACTATGGTAGACATTTTTTAAGGCTTTTTGGTTTTTATTTACTGGGAGATAAGGCATTGCTGATGTGAGCAGGTATTTCCCCTGTTTCCCCATTGCAGTTGTCAACATTTTGTTGACTAATGTAGAGAAGAGACAAGCTCTGTGCCCTAATGTCTTCAGAGAGCTTGACATTGCACAGCCATCTTTGATGTACATCCTCACTGCTGCCTGGTTTTGCTGTTACTGTTATTTTTAAGACCTAGTGCTCTGCTGGTAAAGACTACATAGCAAAATGGAGAGACAAGATCTGAACTCAAGAATTCCTGTGTTTGCTCCTTTAGACCGTGATGTTTTTCTTAGGAGAGTTTAATTCACTTCAGGATCCAGGAGAGCTACGAGCCAAGCTATGAGCCATTATCCACTAACAAAAATCTGCAATAGTAGCAAATGGAGCATGTGAGCTGCTTTGCCAAGGAACTTGATGCTCTCTTTTCTCAGAGGTCTCTGTGCTGAAGGTCTCCCCACATCTCTCCCTGTTAAATATGAAATCTCATAGCTCCCCGGGGCCCATGACTGACCCCCTGGCTAATGGCTTCTTGCCAGTCCTGTTTTGTATGGTTACATTGTTGGCTGACACTGCATTTTTACAGTTCAGTTCTGTTTCTCATAGTCTTAGAAGTGGCCATTTTCATTGTCAATAAATACATCTCTTTGCCCAGTACACAGTATTCTCCTGGCAGCTTGGTGCTCACAGACTATAGGGAGCTGTAAACAACACTGTTTATACTTTCTGCTGATACCAGAACATTAGCATATAAATAGGGGAGAGATTTAAACAGGCTAAAACAACCCCAGCCTGGCCTATTGGGAAGGGCGGACAAGCTGCTTTTCACTCTCCTTGCCAAGGATGTCAACTTTTCTGTGGGACTATTGCAAGAGTAAAGGGCTTAAAGAGATGGGAAGCTTTTATCTGACAAAAGAAAGGTCGATGAGCCTTAGAAATGCAGAAATGGACTGAATAACAGTCTGGCTGTTGGGATTTCCTTGTGAGCCCTGTGGTGTTAGTGTGGGGATGTGGAGGGAGAGAAATTACTTACTTAAAAATCGCCACTGAGCTGTGGGGTAAGAGCTTCCTTTAAAGGGGGACTTACAGTAAAGTGTTAAAAATATGATAATTGCACCTGGAGTGAGCATATCGCTTTAGAAAAAGTTATTTCATTTACCTAAAGAAAGATATCATGTGACCTTTAGCATTTTTTTAGCTGCACAGTATTTCAGAAACATGGTRCAGCCAAATACTAAATCATGTATATAATACTAAACCTCTCCTATCTTATCTATCTATTGAATTACTAAAATTCCTCTCACCTTTGGCACCAGTGAGAGATAGGCACTAATGCTGCAGTTACCGTCAAATGGCTTGAGTCCTTTTTTAATGCAGTTGAAGTTTTATTTTATATTTTGTGATAGAATATGTAAAGCAGGGTTAACAGAAGTGTAAAGGCAAGGGAGAAAAGAGGTCCTCAGTTAACAGTCCTTTGGAAACCAGAGACCAAGACAAGGAGAAAGAAAAGCCAGAGATGATGTTTCCAGGTGAGAAAGAGGTACTGTGGGATTTTAAAGAAAGCTGTCACATGAAGAGTGGGGGTGAAACTGTGAAACAGAACTTATCTGCGCTTGGGATTTGTTGTGTGCTTTGCAGATGTGCCTCAGCAGGGCCTTCCCATAGACCTTTGGAGATACTTCCATTTCAGGGCTGGAGAGCTCTGGRTGGAGCAGCCACTTGCCCCATTCTCCTTCCCTCTCCTGGGAGGGGGATTTTTTGCGATGTTGGTTTTCCTCTTCAGAAGCAATGAAATTTTGTGCCAAAACAAGAAATTTCCATGATTGTTTTGTACCATTACCTTTCTGCTGTGGAAAAGACTGGTTTCAAAGTTACGTCCCAAAAACTGGAAGAGACACTATGATTTGCACAGTGTTTACTACAAAAGGTTTCTGCAGGAGTGTCTTGCGTAGCTACCATAAGTGTGACAGTGAGAGGGGCACATAAAAAGAGGAGGAGATGGAAACTGAGCAGGTTTTTACTCTAGGCCTCTTCCTAGAGCTCTTCATCTGCCACATCTGTGTTGGTCCTCCCAATGCCTTGACTCATGGGCCAAAACAAAGCTCGAGTCCTGGAATAACTGGCAGTGGTGGTAAAACGCAAGTCAAAAGGCACTTCCCAAAACAAGCTGCGGTGCRCATGCAGTCTTTTGCCTCTGCAGTCAGGAGCTAGTGCAAGCAGGAGGCAAACCTGTTCTTTGCTTTGGGGTGCAGGTTGCCAGCAGATAAGCCACTGCCTTTGTAGGGGTAGGAATGTCCGATTGAACACTGCTGGGGTGGCTCAGTGAGAAAAGGAGAAATTTCTGTGCTGGGGGGCAGTGGATGTCCAGAAGGGGAGAGGCGTTAGGTGTCGAGGGCTACAGAATACTCCTGTATTTCAGAGAAGACCTTGATCACAGAGCCACCATGTTCTCCCACAGGATTCGTTGCCCTTAGATTAACCTCATTAGCAGTAATTATAAAGTCTGACACATTTCCCTGTCATTATCTCCCCTGCATCATGCCTTAGGACGTCTTCCTTGTGCTTTTGTCTTTTTTGTCTATCTGGTAGATTAGGGACCAGAATTTTTTCACTATGTTATCTCTCAAGCTTTTTTCCTCCAATGTAAACTGGCCAGTTTTAGCACAGGATACATTGCAGTGATCACAGTTCAGTATCTCACTTTTGTCAGGCAAATGTGAGACGAAAAGGACAGCTAGTTATTGTTCAGATAGTAATCTTAATGCCACTGGGGATAAAACTGTGCCTTGTCTTTGGGTTGGGATTCCAATCCCATGGGCTTCTCCCAGTCTTTAGTGAGCATGGGTATTGCAAAATGCTCTCCATCTTGTGGAATTCCTGGGCCTCTATTGGGAAGAGGATGGCTAGAGCACTACCGTCCTGGTGGCTTGAGGGAAGGATTAATAAAGTATCAAGGGGCCTGTCTTCAAGGTAGGATGGGCAACCAAAGACTGAGCAGGAGAGGGGAGCTATGAAGTGCATATACAGCTCTCAAAGTTCRTTTATTTAAAGGATGTGTATGCCCAAAAGACAGAGGAAGGATTCTGTTTAAACCTGGCAAATGTGGAAACTAACCTGGAAAAATTTMTTCACTGAAAGGGTAGTCAGGCATTRGAACAGGCTGCCCAGGGAAGTGGTGGAGTCACCATCCCTGGAGGTGTTCAAAAAACGTGTGGATGTGGTGCTTCGGGACATGGTTTAGTGGGCATGGGTACTGGGTTGATGGTTGGACTCGATGATCTTAGAGGTTTTTTCCAACCTTAAGGATTCTATGATTCTATGATGCTATGCTCTTTGCTAGTGTGGATCTCTAGCACTGGAACAAGAGTGAAAATGAACTAGGGATTGTGGTAGTGGGACTAAGAGAGCTGCTTGGCCATGCACTCCCCATGCTGGATTTAAACATCCTCTGCATCACAGTGGACATTCTTTCTTCTTGCACTCAAAGATCAAGAAGCGGAGGTAAACCAGAGCAGCACTGTAGGCATTAAAAGCCCAGGATGGAGAGATGATATCTGGAGTTGAGCTATATTAAATGCTCCCTCCTGCTCCATACACTCAGTTTATGTTATATGCAACAAGATTAACTGGAAGTTTGCCCTTCCTCAGTTTGGTTGCCACTTGTAACCTAGGCAGGTCCCATATGGTCTCCCTCAAAAAAAAATTGTTGATAGTCCCTGTTGTATATACTCCTCTCACCAGAGGGCAATGAAGTCAAGTCTCTTAGGAGAGGACTGTCCGGTATCACATAAGCGATGCTCCCTGTGTGCTGAAACCCAAAGAACACCACCTGACTTGGCAACGATATTTGAATAGAAAGGTGGCACTGGGTCAGGGTGACTCCAGCACAACAGGTGGCACACAGATAAGCAGGCTGCCCCAATTGTCCACAAAACAGCATGGGATACCAGTGGGAGGACTTGGCAACAGTCACTGCAGGAGGAACTGGCATTCGCACCTACTTTGTGGCAGATAAACTTATCTGCATCTCAGTAAATCTGCTTCCAAAGTGGCTTTAATAGCCTGCATTAATAAGCCAGATGCATTGCAAAAACAATGGGGTTTGGAGGCAAGACACTTTAATTCAAAGCAATTGAAGTCAACCTGCAGCATAGCTGGAGTGCAGAAAAGCTGTGATGGACAGAAGGCCTGCAGGAAGCGAAACGCGAAACGGGAAGAGTTGAGCATGAGCTGCTGCCCGTCCTTGCAGGATTTTAAAGAGGGCTGATCTGAAATGATTGAATCAAAAGTGAATGGGAGAGGCTAACCAATGCAAAGAAAAATGTCTTCATTTTTCCRTTACCTTTCCTTATTCTTTCTAGAGCGCTGCTGTTGCATCTCACAGCAATAAGCGGCTCAGCCAAGGACTGTCATTTGGTATTCCAGTCTGACCCGGCATGTTGCAGGGTGCCAAACAGCCACAGTGTAGATGCCTCAACCCTTCCCCCAACCCCAACACACAGAGAAGCGTCTATGCAAAGCCTTTCAAATGCCCTGCAAGTGGGACAAAGATAGGAAGAAATGAGATCTCTTCTCAGATTTCAAGAGTGCATTTAAAAATTATACTGTGTGGGTGGACTGGGGTTCTCACCAGCAGGCTTTGGGAAATGAAACTTTTGCTTTTGGGTACTAGCTTGACTTTGATCCAGGAGGCCCATCACAGCTACTATTTAACATCTGACTTGGAGGCTGTTGGAGGAGAGTGTGTTTGGAGGGTGTTTCAAGGGACAGTGACTTTCTGTGAAGCCCCGTGGCCAGGTTGCAGCCAAATCCCAGCTTGTTCAAATRGATGGTCCCATTTCTGATCAGAGAGGGCTGAGGGCAAGATAGGCCATGGAGGATTAGCTCCCACTCCCTCCTGGAGCAACTGAGCGGTGTGCCTCCTCACCGCTCCTGCTCATACCTGTGCTGTGGTAAAGGATTTCAGACTCCGGAGCTATCAGTCCATCACCATGCGTGAACACAAAAAGTGTATTTGCTACAAGAGCGCTGGCCTGGGAAGATGGCGGCTTGGCCAGGCTGAGTGCGGGTGCACCCGCTGTGCCTTCCCTCCCTGGCCACTTGATAAATACCCCGCTCCTTCCCCCACCCTCCTGCCCATTTTCCACAGCAGAGAGCAGACACAAGGGGACCCTTTCATCTTGGCACATCCCCTTGCTGATTAATGTGATGCAATGTTCCCACAACACCACCACTATGCCGGCCATGTAATTAGGCAGGAGATAATGAATGCTTCAGAGACTATTCAGGCAGCAGTGCCCGCCTCCCCGCCGAACAAGCTCCTTTCTCAGCAGTGAAGCCAAGTGGAAGGAGAGGCAGCAGAAATGCCATTGGTGCCGCGCTTAATTGTGCAGGAATCGGGGGGCTCTCACAGTAGAAAAGAGAGTAAGGGCCGGTGTGGGAGAGATGGGCAAGTGGGTCTACTCCGGTATCTCGGGGCCAAACTTTTTGTTGTGTCTTTTCATGTGTTTGACCTTGTGGCAGGAGAAGCCTTAACTGTGCACATCTCTGGCTTTGTATGTGTGTGCCTTTTTTGTTTCAAATCATTAGGGAAAGCCATCATTTAATAAGCATAAGAGTCTGTCTTCTCAGTAACCCAGAGGCAAAGATGCTGGTGCTGCTTAGTGGCCTTTGAAATGTGGGAAACACACTGGGGACACAATAGGCTTATTCTCTTTTAGGGGGCTTTACAGTTAAGCTGCCATTGTCTGGCTAGCATTAGCAAGAAAGATACTCCCCTTTCTCCCCGACCCCTATGTAGACTCTGAGAAAACAACCAATTGGTTTAAAATGCACTATCCAAATGCCTTCAGATCACTCGAGAATAAAGCCAGCAAGGATCTGAAAGTCTGTCTGATCAGCTGGAAGCCAATGAATCTACTGTCAAAGGTCTTAGCAGAAATTCACTCCTTTGCTCAAATTGCTTTCTGGAGTTTTTTATCATTTGTTTATCGATGCAAAATCTTTTTAAACTTCATACCTGACCATACCACGTACCAAATGTAGGCACTGCAGCCTGGTCTAAGCAACTGGTAAAACTCATCATAAACTGACTTCAGTAGTTATAAAAATAAAAAGGTAATTGAAGTTTTGCGTTAGGTGCAAATAGGCAGAAAACAGCTGTTGGTGATAGCGATGAAGCAGGGAAACTCAGTTTGTCTGTGGATCAAGTTAATTTCTGAGCAGAAGGTCACTGGAGGGTGGAGTATGTCAGAAAGAGCAACTTACAAGTTATAAAATAGAACAATTCATATGCACACTCATATTTAAGCCTGCTTCACTCCAACAAGCTCTAAAGCCATAATGTGCCCTTTTGTAAATGAGTACGTTCCCAGGCAGACCCACTGATCACCCTGCTGAATTAAGTGACAGACGCTTTTGTGCATCCCTTCTTGAACGGCAAATGGATGCAAGTTATATTATTCTATTGCTTAAACCCATTTTCTAATCAATTTAGTATATAATGTGCACTGCATATCACTGCTGCACATTTTGACTCCGCATCAGATGGTACACAGAAATTTCTTAAGCTTTCCTAGTATCTACAGTGTCAAAAAAAAAATTTCACTCAGAATCTTTTCATGTTGCAAAGTAATAGTAGAATTGTGACCAAAAATAAAAAAATTCTGGCAGGGAGAACAGCTTTTAGAAAAGAAAATCAGTTCCACTGACATATTCACAGAGCTACCCAGTGGTATGCATAGTCATGTGCCTCCGTGTCATACAAACACACTGCATTCGTTTGTGCCATACCATTGCATCCCAAAGCAGATGCACGTAGTCTCACTGTAACCCTCAGATCATGTGTCATTTATTTCCCCCTCCCTCTGTCACATGCACAAACATGGCCTACAGGCTCTATGTGTGAAACAGAGAAGGGAAATAGATGACACGTGATGTGAGGGTTACAGTGCTTCTAAAACTGATGGTCAGCATTTTATTGGTGTCAGGGACTCAAAGGTTAAGAGGCAAAAGAAGTGATATTGGAACTAAGGAGCCCAGTTGTTACTGCCCAAAACTGAGAGAGAGCTCTGTCCTGAAAGGAGATTCAAATGTTTTCCTTCTGTCTAGGCTGTTTGCTGGCAAGGAATGCTTTAGCACGAACTTAGGTTAGCATGATGTCCTCCAGAGGAACATAAAGTCAGTGTTGGCACTGATTCTGATTTGTAAACTGTATCTATATTGATGAGTGCCATTCCTATATATCCACCAGGCTGAGGTAAAGGTATCTGATTATCTGACTGACAGCTTGAGGCAGCATCCTGTAGCAGCGAACGTGTTCAACGGGTTTCAAGAGGAATGAGCACAAGCACAACTCATGCAGGATCTATGAGACCAGCTTGCTCTCATAAAGTAGGATATCTCCTTGTGATCTCTTCTTCCCCTCTGCCTAATCTGATAGCAAGGCAAATTGCATCAAACTCCAGTATGCACTGCACATCTGGGAGTGGATTTTCCAGTACAAAAGCCTTTCAGTCACCAAGAGTTCAGTGACATGACCTTTCTCAGGGCAACCCGCAAAGAGATTGGCACTTCTAGAATTATGTGATGTTGACAACATCTGGAGTTCAGTTGTCTCTGGTAAAAAAACAGATGTTTTGCTTCTGCTGGTCACAAATTTCTCCCCATGTTCACAGTTCTAATTTCTGTTTAAATTTGGATTCAGCCAAGAAATGAACATAAATTTGCTTGGAAACTGTCCCAAAGAATCTGCCATCTGAACTTCAGAGTGTTTTGCTGCTTTACTTTCTCTTGACAGGCTCTGAAACCCATCCAGATCTCTAGTTGGGATGGAATTTCTTTTGCATCTTTTCTATTGGCCCAAGTGATGTGAGGACCATCCCAGTGAAACCCTGATTCTGTAGTAGCAAGGAACAAAGTAAGGGAAGAGGCTACGTGTCCCTTGCTGCTATTATAACAAGGAAAGAGTAATGCAGCCACCTATGCTCCCAAATTATGCTAAACCTGGACCATATTTTTGGTCTCTTGTGGCTGTTGCAGAATAAACCAAAGGAAAAGTTAGGTAAGAATAATGATGCTAAATAACACCAAGATCACAGAGCCTTTGCTGACCAGCTGCCTTGTTTTTTCATAACTCATGCTGCAGGTTGTGTAGACTGATAGGTTCCTGCAGATAGAATACAGAGTGTTAAGAAGTCAATAAGGTAACAGTTCGTATTCACTTTTCATTTGCTGTGCAAGCCCTTTACCTTTAGCTGTTCTGGCAGAGCAAAAGGGGTGGACCAACAGTTTCTGGACTATTTCAGGGTTGAGGAATCCCAAGACTGGCACAAGAAATCGAACTAGAAGAAGAAGGCACAGCCAAAGTACTTCTGTTCTCCAGCAAACCTCAGCAGCTAGGACAGAGCAGGTGTGGGAACATATGCCATTTGTGCCAGGCATGCAATCCCGGAGTGCTGTGGCTGTAGGATGACAAGTTTGCTGGGAAATGGGAGAGAGAAGGGGGAGCAGCAGGAGGCCTGGCACGCTGCTGAGCTCAGTCCCGACTCTGGACACCAGCTCTGGCATTGGTATAGTCCTGGCTCTGTGCTCTCTGCCCTGCCATGCCCAGCACAATACCAGCCACATGTGAAACTCCTGCTGACTCACACCCATGGCCTGGAACGGTCTTGGCTTTGCCTGTGTTTAGTTCTCCATGCAGCACAGCGTGGTCACGTTCTTGTACAAAATCCTCTCTGCTAAGTGTCTCTGTCTATCACTGTCCTAGCTTTGCATGCATGCCCATTCCCCAGCTGAAAAATGTATTTCTGGCCCACCTACTACTAACTTCTTTCCAGTATAAAACTTCCCAGTATAAAACTTCCCCACTTTAAAAACGAGTTGGAGTAGCCTGGACCAAGAAGAGAGCTGTGGGAAAACAACACAATGGCTTTAGATAACCAACCAAGTAACCAGCTCAGGTACAAAAGGGGGCGAAAGCAAGCCTATAGCCTGCTTCTGTGCTTGCCAGCCCCACAGGCAGCTGTTTTGCCAGTGCTGACAGCTCAGAAATAAGGGAACACTAAAGAGTTAAGAAGGTTTTCAGGGAAGGCGGGCTGGTGAGAGAAGGGGGGAAAGAGGAGGAGCAATCCTCTTGTGCACAGGCTTTCCAGAGCCTCCAGAGTTCAGTAAGCCCCAGGGAACCACAGGCCTATGCATAGGATGCTTGGTTTTTTTAGATCTGTTTTAATTTAGATGTTTGGGATCTAAATAGGTAATGATTGACCCTAAAACTGATGTATGGTGACAGGATATAACTTGTCATAGCAAACAGAACTGCAAGGAATGACCAAAATTCAACCCTCAGATTCAGCCTAAAATTCAGCCTGATAGCAAGGGAATCTTACAGCCATATTCAGAGACACAAGCTGTTTGCTGTGAGCCATTAAGATATTTGAGATCTGAGAACGTACCAAAATAGCTTAGACATGCACCTATATGTGTCACACTCACCCACATCTTACTAGCCCCTGGTAGCCGGCCTTTCTCCGGTTTAATTTCATTTCATTACCCAAAGATACGCCCCTTGTGCATTTATTTTGTTAATGAAATGCTGGCTCTATTGGAATATCAACTCTGGGGGGGTTGCCAGGACATATAAAAAAGAACAGCCATAAACTATGTTCATTATTATTGCAGTGTAATGCCAGGTCTAGTACCGCTTCCAGAAAGAAGGAGAGGGAGAACAGAACTTAACATGTCCCTGACCTGTCCAGAGGGACAAAACAGAGCGCTTTTATTTTATTTGTTTCTACAGTGACTCAGTCTGTAGTAACTGGGTTAAAGTCCACTTAGAAACGAATAGAACAAAAGGCCTCCTGTTAGTGCTGGACATTTTCCCTCTTCAGATATCACCAGAAGGATTTAAAAAAAAAAAAAAAAAAAAAGGCAAAAAAGCCCTCCAGCAGAATGCAGGAAACCACAAGCTTATGGGAATGTAGCAACACTTTGGAAAGGAAAACACTGCCTCAGACTTTCATCTGCAGGGCTTGCTTTTTTTTTTCCCCCATTTTTTCCTTACCTTCTTTTCATCTCCTTACAGCTAGAAGCATTTGCCAGGTCAACACAGAGCCTGGAGAAAAGGCTGGTGGGGAGAGCAGTTAGGTTGCAGGAGGTCATTGCCAGATCCCAGACAGAGAGAAAAAAAATAGGCTTGTTCAGATCACTGTAGTCTGCAAGGGGGCTCCAGCACAGAGGGAGCGAGCTTTGGTGCAGCTGGAGCTTGCAACTTCCAGTCCCATAGTTGCTTGCCAGACTGAGGGTCTTACCAGGGTCAGAACCCTGGATCCTATAGGCTGTACTACAGGGGGGGGAAAAAGGGCATTTTCATAATTTTTATTTGGTATGTCTGGTCTTTTTTTTATGTTACTTAATGACATCTAAGTAACAAATTACATAATGTTCTCTAAGATATAAAAAGTATCTGAAATGCTTCCTGCCTTCCATTCTAAGTATTGTCATGGCATGCCTGTGTTTTCATTATAAAGCAAACATTTTCCAGCTAGCATTCACTGAATTTCATTAATTTTCACTTCAACTTCTTCCTAAGGAATGTGAACTGACAGTAACAGAAAAAGCATGTTGAAATTATATTTTGCATATAAGAACAAGCACTTTATTGAATTTTCCAAAACTTCCCTTTCCCCTCTCAAAAAAAAAAAAAAGCAACCCCAAACCTGAGGAAAATTGCAGCTATCTAAAATGAAGTGGAAAAGTGGAGTTAAATGTTCCTTCTTACCTATAGCTTTAGCTATTATTGTGATCCTGGTTTGTACAAACGGATATATTACTTTTTGTTAAATGAGCTTTGTGTTGACCTAGATCAGGGAAACAGCTTGGTGAATGGTGTAATGAGCAATGTGTTGGGTGTAAGGGAGGAATGGGAATGCATAGCAAGAGCTGGACCACATAAGCCAACTGTTAGTTTAATTTAGACTGCTGCAGAACCATAATCTCAAGTGGTAAGCTTCTGAGTGACTTGACCAAGACCACATAGCACATAAGCAGTTACTTTATTTAGTTAGATGACTGATTCCATACTGCATTATAGAAGTTTGTCTTTTGTGTGTTCAAAATAAATAGGTAAACAGAGTTGACCTTGCCATGCCTATTTCACTGAGAACTGATGATACTGTGCAGAAAATTCAGTCTTTAAAACAAATTTCCATCCTTAATACTAAGCGAATCAGTTGCTTGTAGTAGTTGGTACTGTGATACATACAGTGTCTCCTCTCTAGGTCATTGGGGCTGGTTTCCATTTCAGATAGTAATAACAATCAAAAATCAGATGGTTTTCGCTCATATGAGCGTTATTCCAGATGCTAGTGGACAAATTATCTTCTGTAAAACCTCTAAATTTGGTTTCTTTATCAGCATCTTCATTAAAATAATCAAGTCCAAATATTCCATCTTCTTATACAAAGTCTCCTGCCTTAGCCTTCTCCAGGCTGAAGAATTTGAGTTCTCCCAGCCTCTCTTCATGTGTCACCTGCTCCAGCCTCTAACCATTTTAGGGTCCTTCCACTGGACTTCAGCTTGCCAACGACTTTCTTGCACTGTTTGTCTTAAGACTGGACACAATATTCCAGTATTTGTTAACTAACACATGGTTAAAGGCTATTTTGTCCTTAGTGTGATCATAGCTAGTCACAGTTGAAAGCATGTTTTAAAACCCTGCCCAGAGCTAGAAAATTAAACCTTACTAGCCAGGATGTTTTAAAACCCAGTTGGGACTACTTACACTGAAAAATTTCAACATCTTACAACATGTGCTAACTAACACACTGTTTGGCACTCAGAGTAGAGAAGAAGGGTGACTGTTCCTACCTGGATAGTCTTAAGTCTGGATCTTAGGAGTTAGCTGTTTTCAGACATAATTTTAAATGTAACAGTTAAATTTAGCATCATCCCAGTAAACAGATGTTCTAACACAAAACCATCTTCTAGTGTAAATGTGCTGACTTGGAGCATGTTTGGTAGCTAGTGCAGTTTATTACATGATGCACTTTGATCTCATCCTTACGCATCAACCGTCCAGATGGAAATGGAAATATGCTGCTGGTTCATAAGGGAGAAGGCTTGCACAGCTCTGGCTAATGGGGGGGGTAACTGGAGCATGTCAGTCTTTGCTATGTCACTGTAAAAGCATTGCATCGCCACATACARAAAGGCACATTTGTTGCTTTTTAAGGTCCAAACTGACCTTGATAACCAGCACTGCTGATACCAGTGTTCACAGAGAACAGGGAATGGAGAAYATTCCCTGAAATTGTTTTCAGGTTCAGAGCTTCTAACTCCACCTTCCTGAGCCTCGAGAGAGAAGCGTTTTTCCTCCCCTCCATCTGGTACGGTGCTCTGGAAAACTTCAGCTTGGCCCACACCCTCCTCAGCCCCTGAACTTTGTAATTTTTCAGCTGCCAGAATCACTAACTGCCCAGTTTTATGTAACTCCAAATATCTGCAGTGGAGCGGGAGAATACACACATGGAGGAAGTTTTGTGGCTTTTAAGCTATGCCCAGAAGTTTGCCTTATTTTTTTTTTAGTGGGAGGGGGAAGAGGAGGAATGCAGTGGGGGTATACACAGAACTTTTCAAAATAGAACGGAAATTCTGTCTGCTGCGAGGATAGGTGTAGGTTTGCTTTTGAAATCCCCCTCATTTTGGAGGGGGCCCGAAACACATTTTGGGGTGGGGGAGTGGTGGCTGTTTTATTTGATAAGTGTAAATACATCAGTAATAATTTTTAGTGGTTTTCAATTCTTCGTGTTTGTTGCCTGTTGCTCTGGGGGGCCAAATTAACTTGTAACAGCTATTGCCAATGTCTGTATAGCCAAAAGGAACCAGTGGTTTTCCCCAACCCCAGCTAACAGCTTCCCAGATGAATATGCTGTGCCTGGGCTTCTGCAGCCAAGCAAAGCAAACGGACATGCAGCTTTTGTGGCACTTGAAGCTTTATACTCCAGTACCACAGAAAAAATGGCAAACACTCAGAGAAGTCAGGCGGGGTGGGGAGGCTGGCATTTCCAGGGCCCGTAACCCCCTTTTCCCTCATTCCCTTTCAAATTGTTTGCAAAGCCCAAGTCAATTTTTGTGTTTGCCGTTTCAAAGTAAGTATGTTGTGGTGGTTTGTGTGTGTGTGTGAAAGAGAGCAAACTGGAAGAATGAGGCTTAAGCACTGTAATAACAAAACAGCAAACAGCCTATCAAGCCAGGGACAACCCTGCAATAAACTAGCGTATCCAGACCTGTAATCACAAGTGACCTAGCAATAACAAATCAGTGCATGCCTATGGGTGTGGGAGAGACATGAGCAGAAGTGAGAGAGAGACATTCCCAGAAGAGCAGAGAAAGAGAACAGAAAAACTGAGGTGTGGAGGAGATAAACAGGAGGAGCATGCACTTTGAGTGTGTTGTTTGTGCATGTACATCCCAAGCAGTTGAAGTTAGAACTTTCTTCCTGTTTCCTACAACATGTGGAATTTCATGCTTCTGCCAAATGTTGAAACAGGAGCAAAAATCAGCATCGGTTCTTCTTGAAACAAAATTAAAACTGCCTGAAAACAGCAAACTGTTAACACAGCATCCAAGTCAGAGTTGTTATCTGCAGGCCAGTTGTGCCAGTGGTTTATAGCCAGAGGAGCCAGAGGTAGAAGCCACCGCAGTCATAGGGGGATGAAACTAAATGAATAGCAAAATGGAAGCTTACAGAAGTAAGCTGTCAGTAAGGTTAGTTTTAAAGGGATGTGGTTAAAGATAAATATCAAAGTGTGCATAGCAGAGCTATGTTAATGAATTGCAGTCTTTCCAGTGACAGAACTGGAGTCATTACTCAAGTCAGATTGTAGATGTGAAGGTATGATGCTCTTGCCATATAACTGAAAGGTGTCAGTCTTCTCCCAGGTTGCAAGACTACCTTTTTGGATGTGAATAAAAATGGAGCTGTTGGTTAGGACAGCTATGTCTCTCCCAGGGATGAGGAGTGACTGAAACAGCAAGAGTGGATGTACTTACAAATGCAGTGATTCGTGACCATGTGTATCCTCTGTCCATGGGAGAGACAAATATGTCAGTGCAAACAGAATTACTGCTTCACAGTCCTTAGTGAGATTTTTTTTCTGCAATTCCTTTGGGACCCTGTTGATGCACAGCCTGTGCGCTGCAGGCTGAACTGGTTCCTGAGTGCACTTAGTATTTAAAGACATTAATAATTTAGGGCTGTCTGCCACAGCTTCATTTGATGTGATTGGAGCTTCTGACCTCCAGGCTCTAATTCCCAAAAAGCAAGGGACTGGGGCGCAGGCACAGAGAGCGCCCAGCTGTGRAACACTCTACATGTCATGGTATGTCCATGGACTCCAGGGAGAGCCTTCCAAAGGGACTGAGATTAATGCTTGGCAAGGACAGGAGTTATTTTACCAAAGTCCCACTTTTTTATCCAATGTCTTCACTGTGTTGATATTGTGGAGCCAGAGAGGTTAGGGGTCTGAACAAACAGTGTTGTTACTGCAGCAGTCCTGCTTGCTTCCCACATCTTCTCGCGGCTTTGAGGGGCTTGATGAGTCTTTAGGTCTCTGGSATGTAACCAGAGCCCCTCACTCAGTGCTGTTTGGTGTGTCCTTAGCAAGTGCCAGGCTCAGAGGGCAATAGACCAGAGTCAGGAGGCTCTAATGGAGGTAACGATGATGCTGGAGTTTACAGCCAAGGTCAGGGACAAGAGAGCAGCCCATCTTTGGGGGAGACCATAAATGGTTGTCAAGTTCAGATTGAGGAAAGCAGCAAATGGATGTGTCCGGTTTTTTCTTTTCTTCCAGGGCTGACTTGGGAGGCGGAGTGACTGAAGTCTGACCATACACTGAACTTTGCACATTCCAGCCAGGGCACTGATCAAAGCTGGCCAGAGGCGTTGGTTGTGTGGAAATGGGAGGTGGTGCCCCGTGTGTGTTGTCACATTAAAGGCTTTTTTCTCTCGAATCAAATTTGGGCAGTGCATTGGCATAGGACTCCTTCCCTCTCCACCCTGTCTAGGCCAGCTGGCTCAAGGCTCTAGAGCCTGGCAGATACGTTTTGGGCTGGGTACATATCAGCAGTGTCCTCCCTCTCTTGAAATTCTTAGTTTTACTTGAACGGTTGTTGAAAGAGTGGAGTTATTTGTGCAGAGGATGAGGAGAACTGAAAAGAAAGGGAAGATCAAGAAGTGCGGCTTTGAGCACACACCCAGAGCTACTCCACGGGGGGTGGCTGGAATGACAGAAATGACAAGGGTGGCAGGCTTGTCTCGCGGTGCTGACAAGGGGCAGAGGGCCAGAGCCCTTGCCTCTCCCTGAAATTGCACAGGAGAGAGAAGCCCGGTCTTATGCCCACTCTTACCCTCCAGTGTGGGATGGCGGTGCGAGGGTGGAGAGGTGTGTCCCGGTGAGGCACATCATTACCCTATACTTTCAAGGCTAAAGTTGCCCCGCATCCCCTGTGGCCGGGGAGAAGTGTCTGCAGTGATTCCACCCAGCAAAGCTGAGGGCGCTTCGTGCACCATCACAGCCTGCACCCAAAGGCTCCCGGCTTTCACTAACTGCCAAGTGGATGGAGCCAAAATTGGTTTTGCTTTATGGTGCCAGGCCCCAGCTCGGAGGATGTGCATATATTTTTCTAAGCTGCACAAATTGACATAGCAAATAGTCCCAGCATGGGAGGAAAAGGTAAAACACTGTGACCTCATTTCAACAAAAAACCTCATCTATCATGCGGAGAAGTAATTAAAAAGCATGGTGATTAAACACATGCCAGCAAATCTCTTCAAATCCTAAGTCACTTGTGCCCAAAATAAGCAGTGGAAAAGGTGTTTGTGTCTTCCTCTCGGAGGTCTGTGCAGCCTCCGAGTCCTGTGCAGCCAACTTGCTTCTTTGGACTTCCTCATCAGAGGCAACGGGTTAATTTCAGGAAAAAGGAGAAGTTCTTTCTCTCTGAATGATAAAAATTATAAGGAAAATCACAGTGTGCTTGGCTGTATTGGGAATGAAGTTGTGTCCCAGCTTTGCATTCTGGAAATCAGCACTTTCATAACCAGGACCTGTAATAACTTAAGTGGAGAGGTGATATTCAAAAACTGTGGATAGCACATTCTTGTGAGATTTAGCAGCTGCCCTCTGGAAGGTGTTCTTTAAATTTCCTTTTCTATTTCCTTCTCCTTATTTTTATTTGGTTTCTGTTTCTCTTTCTGCTAAAGGTGAAACAACAGATTCAGAGCTCTAACTTTTGGGAGAGTCAGACATGTATTCTGATTTTTAATTGGATTCATGTAGCATAATAATGGGTTAAATCAAAACACACATGAAACCAAACATCCCTGTGTTCTAAGAAAGCTTGGTTCCAGATCCAAGCATCATATCTAAATTAAATTCTTGTTTCCCTGCTACTAGCCAGAAACCATGGTGAGATAAGTGAGATCAGATGGGGAAAAAAAGGAGGCTCAAATTTATGGCAGAAAAGTTCTCAATGTAACAGCGTATCTTTGGCTGCCCTGTCGAGGAAGGAAAGAGAGGAATATTTCTGTCTACTCCCACTTTACAACTGGCTAGGTACACTAACTTTTTTTGCTTTCTTTTGAATGAGTTGACTTTTGCTGGAAGCAGAGTACTGGCATGATCTGGTATGAGAAGCCTATGTTCCCATCTGCCTGGCCTCTCCTACTGGGCAGGTCAAACATGGCTCAGGTAAAATGCTGCCTGCCTTCTTTGTCTTGTGCTCAGTTACTAGCAATGATGGGCTTGTGTAGGAGTTGTTATGAAGGCCTTGCGTCTCACCGTGACCAAAGTCTCACGCAGCTGTGGAAAGCGGACTGTATGACAGGGTGTACGACAAGGGCAAACAACGGGCCTGATGGAAGGAGTAGATGGCAGGAGAGGGAGAATGAATCTACTATGTGCTTGGCCTGTGCAGACTCATGTAATCACGGCCGGGAAAGTTCAATTCCAGAGTTATTTGTGTSTAAGGGAAAAGAAAAGAGAAGAGAAAATCCCGTGGCAGAGAGGGGAAAGTACCACGTGTCAGACYGGAGTTGAAAGGAATACGTAGATGATTCCTGCCTGAGGCCTTGGTATGTGTGGGGGGTGTTCTGAACCCCTCTGCCCCCCCGGTTCCCTCGCGCCTTCTCAGGGTCACAGCAAGCCTGAAGGAGTGCCAGGAGTGCACCTTCAGCCCAAGTGGCCATACGTGCTGGTCTTTATCCCCATTACAGGAACAGCAAGRCTGAGACCTGGAGTCACACGGTGGGTCTGGTTGTCTCCTGAGACTGTTGTAAAGGGGTGCGACTCCATTAACTGCAGAAGATCCACTCTGACTTGTGACTATGTGTGAAAGAGGAATTAAGCTGAGTAAGTCCATGGCAGAGCGGAGCACACAGCTGACTTCTGATGGCCTGGCACAACTTTGTGTTGTGGCTTTGCATTGTTTCTTTCACCTGTATTGGAAAAGGTGCACACRTGTGTTGCAGCGAGCAAAAACTTGACAGTGTTTTCACTTCCCTCGCACTGCTTCAGCTGGCATCTCTTCTCTCTTTATCTGAGCCCAGCTTCTCCTTGCACAAGAAACCACAAGCGCGTTGAGGCYGCGCTGTCGCAAGCAGAACACCGCGCGGTCGCATCAGCGGGTATGAAGCACGGAGCCCTCTCCTCCCCCCCGTCCCGCTCCCGGGACAGACTCCGTCAGCTGTCCGTTGTTCCAGGTTACCATGAGCCCCGTCCCTGGGTCTCCCAAAGTGCGTCTTAAGTTTCTGGCGGGAGGGCTTGGGGGATACAGAAGCAGACCTTCTGCCTGCTCCGGCAGCTCCACGTCGTGCCTGCCTGGCGCTGACCTTCCCTGCCCTTCGACCTCTGCCCTTTCCTCCCGACCTTGCGGGATTATTCCTGCTGTGCCTTCTCCGGGAGAAGGCCCCTCGGCTGCTGCTTTAGTGTCGAGGGTGACCGTGAGAGGAAAGAARAAAATCCCCCTCCGATGACTTGCTTTTCTGGAGGGCAGTAATCAATACCCTGGGCACCCTGCTGAAGTGCCAGTGGAAAAGCACATTAACCCTCACGCGCTAACCTCCCCCAGGCCGCCATCTTCCTCCCACAGCACGCTCAGCTGCCCTCRTTTCCAGCCAGGAGGGCCCTCCTCTGTCCTTAAGATACCAAATMATGCCCATCATGCCCTATTTTCGAGTTTTGGCCTGAAGAACAAGATGGGAGGTGGGATTTTTGCTGGAGTTTATCCTTGCCCTGTCCTCGTCTGCTTGAAAGGTTGGCTGTGGGTAATGGGAAGAGCTGCTTCCTTGGTTACTGCACCACAGGCCACGGGTGCTGGAAGGGGGAAGCAGGGAGGGATTCTTTGTTTGTTTGTTTGCCTTTCGCTGAACCGTGAAGCTCTGGGCAGTGGTGAAGGCAGGATACCAGACGTGAYGGACAGGATCTGGTTCTGCACATTCTCCCTCCCCTCTCCCAGAGGAGTGGGGCTTGTGGCCCCAGCAGCCTTTTCAGGCCCTGCCAGTGGGGGAGTGAGAACTAGGCCCACGGATTGCATCAGGGCTCTTTTTCTGGTCATGCTGGTTGGTTATAATGAGAAAATACTCCAAATTCCTAGTGAAAAATCCTTTCTTCCTTTCATTATTACTGGGCCAGGCAAGCTAAGCTAGCACCGGAGCACTGAATGGCGGCTGGCTAGCAGTGCACACAGCAGTGCCAGGGTGGGAGGCAGAACTCCTGAATCCTCACCCCAGCTTCACTCTGTGGTGTTTTATATAAACGTCAAAAAAATCAGTTAACTTGCTGTACATGCTGTCTGAACGTATCTGGGCATGAAACAGGATCAGCAATACAATCCCAAATGTTGTTTAAAAGCTCAGTTAGCTAACATAAGTAAAAAAAACCTTACAGTGAAAGATACTGAAATGCAAAGTGGTGGGACTGTCTCAGATTGATTTATGAGCAAAGCTGCTTTCAGATGCAGCAGCAGGTACCTTAAAAATGTGCTTCATTTTTTTGATTTCTGTTCCTCATCTTTTGCAGAAATTTAACGTATGTTCTGGACAGTAGGTTGGATTCAAAAYGGATGAAGACTTCCAGTTCAGGGTGCCTTGCCTCATCACTGAGGCATTAGYAGCGAGGTGTGACTGTAGGTAGTCAGCAATGCAAGTTGTTGTGGAGAATGTACTGGTTAAATCTTATTGGTAGACTGTGAAATGTAAATGAATTAATATTTAGAAAAGATTTTATGATTTTTCAGCTGCAAACCCGAGTATATGTTCAATGGTTAACAGACTAGTGATTGAGGAATGAAGACACCCTGTCAAGTCCTCACAGTCTGTGAACTGGGAAGATTTATCTTGGTTTATGTCTGAGTTGATTTCTCTTTGCTTCTTTCTCAGGGCTTTTTTTCCTTCTTTTCTGTGATTTGGATCATTGCTTTAACTCCTGGAAACTCTGAGAAGCACATTTTCTCTTTTCTTGGGAGATGGATGATAAATTTATTACAGAATTGATTTGATCAATATGAAATCAACAGGGAAATTAAAGCACTCATTCTCACTATAGGTGCACTCCATCTGTGGGGGTTTTACTTAAGAGCAGAATGAAGAATAGGAGAAGTTTGAGGATCCAAGATTTGTGTATATCCTACATTGTCAGTCTCTGTCCTGTTATGTGGAGATACCTTCAATTCCTTCCCTGCATGTTTCCCATTTCCCCTTTTATTTTGTGTTTCCAATCCCAATTTTCCCATGCTTTTCTTTAGCCTTCTTTAAATATTTTAAAAATATTCATTAGCCTCATAATAATCCTTCTAGGTAAGTAAATGTCTTTTAACAATAAAATCTTTTACAGGTGGGAAAACTGAGGTACAGAGTATTAAATAATATAATTACTTAATGAATTCAAAAAGTATTTCAAAACTTTTAAGTACCTTTCCTTGTCAGCCTGTATTTTATACTTTAATGTCAGAGAAGCTTTTCTGAGCATTCTTTAAATGAAGAAGGTTAACTGTGTGATGGTGAGCAAGGAGCAGATAGTAAACATAGTCAGTTTGGAGGAAATCCTTGGGAATTCCAAGTACCCATCATATCTCTAGATGGCCCGAAGGCCATGTTTTATATTGCAGTATTTCCATTGTTTTTTGAAATAGTTTTGAGACATTTCCAGATGTCTTTATTGGAAAAGGTGCTGCTAAAGGTTGAAGCCCTGATTACCACTATAAAGGTATACATATCTCATGGAAAAAAATCCTACCCTTCTTTCTTTTGGTGCTTACGTAGCCCCTATCAGCATATTATCTGAGCATCTTGTATGTATTTAAAAATAGAAATAACAGTAACAAACCCTCTGTCTCTCTCTTCCTTCCCAGCCTGTAAGTGAAATAGCTTGATTTGTTCAAAGGACTTTTTCCTTGTGGGTTCTAAATATTTAGCTGTGGTTTTGCACAGTTTATCTACTGTTCCATTACTCCACTGAGAGGGAGAAAAAAAGATGCCATTTCCATTATTTCGTAGAACTCCAAAAGCCACAGTGTTACGTGTTCCTTCTGCTAATTCCCATGTAGAGCTTAACCAACACCATTCCCAGAGCTGTGCATTTATTACTTTATTGATGCACAACCAGGGATGTTTTGGCAGGATTCGGTGTTGTGTAAGCCACGTGTGATATTAAAGGAAGGCTGCTATATATGTTAATTGCAGCCATTCACAGGATGGGTGTGGAGATTTAATATTTGCTTGTAGAATATGTTTGAGAAATCATTATATTTGCTTATTAATACCCTGTGAACTTGATAAAGTAACAGTATGTTAAACAAGGGTCATTTTTCTCTGTTTTATCTATCTTTCTGGCCTCAATATAAAGCACACTGTTTTAATAATCATCTTGATTTCTCATTCAAATTTCTACTTTCTCCTTTGAGATAACAGTGTGTACAGCTCCATGTTTTCCACATTAATTATTGTTTAAAAAGCACTGTACAGAATTGCAAAGGAGTTTCCTGAAGACACTGAAATTTATGGCCACTGTTAGCCCTTTTCCTAAGGGAGTTCTGAAGATTCATCCCTTTCAYGTGTCAGATTTCCTATATTTATTTCCCTGAAAAGTTCTGAAGGCCTTAAATTGAACCAGGTAATCTGTACAGTCACTTGCGCTGGGTGAGGTGGCTTGTTATTTAGTAAGCAAGACGCTGCATGGAAAGTGAACTCAAACCTCTTCAAATCATCCCAAATGCAGTGGCTACCGGAAGTAAAGCTTGAGGCCATAAAGATGCACATCACACTGTGATCCCAGTCCTCAGAGCTGGACGCTCATGTGTCTGTGGTCTTGGACATCAGAATGGGGCCATGTGCTTAAGAGTCACCATCTAGATGAGCTTTTTTTGGCTGTCATAGTTGTTTGCGTACCCTACATCAGGGAGGCATGCAGGCTCTGTGCCACTGTCACAGCAGTCTGTTCTTTTGATACAGCATGATAATTGCTAGCGTGTCTAAAATTTCACCTCTTCTGCCATCATCACCTCTATTTTTCTGTGTTTGACTGAGCAGCAGGGTTTTTCTTTGGCTTTTATTTGAGCTGAGGAATTCAGATGGCTGAGATACAGTGCTATCAGTTTGTGAAGTGAAGGCAGTGTATAGTTAGGCATCATAAATGTTCTYCTGGCATCCAAGGGTGCTGTGTCTCACACATTTATACATGTCTAATGGTAYGGGGAAGATAACTGAGCCATGTGGGCCTCTGTGCTTGCAGAAGTGTCTCTGTGTATCATGACCCTTTTGGAGGAGAAGGAATATGAGATGAGTCTTGGTCTTTTACATTCACATGCGGCAGAGTGTTAAACTGAGGCAGCAGCATTTTGTGATCATTAGAGCTAAAGACTGCTGAGAAATGCTATCATCTGAGTACTTCCTGCCCCTTTCCTCATCGTACAAAATAAATTTCCATAATAGAAAATATTCCTTTTTCAGAAGTGTCACATTATTTCCAAGTTACACAATCTAACAGTAGGAAAAAGTAATTAAGAATAATACACAGTTCCAGAAACAGGACGCAGATACTTGTCTGAATGTATCATCTGCAGCACGCTTTATGAAACATCTGACTTTCCCGTAAGAACCTCTGTGATGCTTCCAGTTCCTTTATACCATTAGAAACGTAACATTTTCTTCTGACATCCAAAGAAGGATCTCACAGCTAATAATAGTTTTAAAGAGCTATCAGTGTTTAAGTGGAAACTTCAAAAAGTGCTTTCCTTTTGTATGTTAGTTCTGCCAATATGTCAGATTTTCTGTCATTCTTTACTGAAAATACCATTAGTTTGGAAACAGGATATCTGCTGCTTCTTGTCTGTGTCTTTTGGTTGACCTGCTTGTGGTATCTAATCATGCAATTTCTGGTTTGGGAAATGATTCTCCTTCTTCTTTACAAACTCAAGCACATACAAATACTCCATCAAACGTCTACCTGCTCATGTCTACAAAAATGCAGAACTACTCCCACTGCTGTTCTCTTAAGTCCTTTACGTACACCCGTCTGTTTTGGGACCTATTTTGAAATCACTCTCACTATGGTAAGAACCTCTGAGCGGCTTACGGAGGCTTAGGTCAGTGGCTTGGTTTGCCTTTATTCTGGCCCACTCCTCATTCATCTTGCACCAGCCTTCTTTGCCCGTGCGTACTCTTTTCCACTGTTGCAATAACCTTCCCCTTCCTTCACCTTCCTTTCTCTCTGTCCATCTGATTCCAGACACCAGCCCCAAACACTTCCTCTCTACCTGTGAGGCAAACCCTGCTTTGTTAAGTACTTGGAGCATGAGAGTAGGAACTTCATGAATTCTAATGCTACCTCTGACACCCAAATGTTGGGCAAGACACTTTAACTTTCATGTCCTGATTGTTTCCCTAGGTGGCTAAGCAGGAAAATAATTCCTCGTTAAATGCTTTGCAGAGGTTCTGTGGGCTTAATTAAATGTTGGTCTATGAGCTACCAACATTAAAAATACAGGCAACAGTATGGGTGCTGAGGATTTTAACCACAAACATCTCTTTCAGTGTCTCTCTTATTCTTTTAACTTAATTAACAGAAGTTAATCTTTCAACTTTATAACTTAATAGTTTTTACAGCTTTGAGTTTATGAAAGGCACCACAGCAGATCTTCTGAAAATGTAATTGTATATTATTATAATTATGGCTAAGAAATTTACTTTGTGCATTAGCAGAACAGGAAAATAAGAATAYTTTGCCCTTCTCAACTACTTGGCACTAAAGCACCCAAACCCCTGCAATTTAGGCCTTGGTCCTGCAGCCCATCTGTATGCCTCACATTGTACGAATGAGAGGTCCTTTTGCCTGAATGCATAGAGCATTGCCTGGTTACAGACAACACGTTTTAGCCATAGATCTCAAAGAACTTCACCGAGAAGGGCACGTGCGATTATCCTCATTTTACAGTAGAAACCGTGTAATACAAACATGGTATAATGTGACATTAACCAACAGGGGGTTCCTGGCTCCCATCTCCCTGGTCTAACAAGTGGGGTCTGTAATAGCAGTCTCTGCATCCTTCATTTTACAATGTGGAGAGAGAATGATAGTGGTCCTTCAAACAAGCCTCTTTATACTCAYTGCTTAAATCAAGGGAGATGCAGAAAACTATCGCATGAGTAAGGAGTGAATTAGTTTTCTAATTCTTTCATGCTTAATTACTTCTGTTGTTTCTAGCAWCATAGATAAGAGTACTTTTAACATACGCATCCACATCCAGTTGTCCACAGCACRTGCTCAGCCTTTCGTGACTGAAGACAGCAGAAATGAAACCACTGTGAGTCTCTTTAAGATTTATAAATGGCGCAGGACTGAAAGGGTTAAGAAAAACCCTCTGCATGTACCTGGTATATAAAACTGTCATGTAATCAAATGAGAGGAATGCACTCCGCTGTGTACATTAGCAAACACTCCATGCAAGCTGGCTGGCAGAGGGTCAGGCTTTTCAGTGCTGCCTTGCACTACAAAGCCCTTCTTTGTTCTCTCAGCTCTGTTTTAAATATCTGATGACTATTCCACACCATGTCAGTGCCAAATCCCCAGCTTCACTGCAAACTCTTTCCAACAGCACATTGTGGGCAGATCAGATGGGGATGGGCTGGTAGAGTGTGGGTATCTCCCCTTTGCTTCTCAGGCAGGTCCTCTCACCAACTCTGCCATCTCTCTGTAATTTCTGTAGCCCCTTGTGCAGCCACCTGGATAGTTTTCAAAGCCAAAAGGAGTAACTTGGGAGTGCAGAAATTGAACTTAGATCCTGACATGGCAACAGCACTCCGCAAGTGTGCATCAGGATGGGTGTAGTCGAGGTTCAGCCAAGGAAGGGCAAATGAATCAAAGAGTGTTCTTGCAACAAGTATTTTTGTTGAAACTTGTTCTGCCTATACTGTTGTTGGCTGGATCTTGCCTGAGCCTGCTAGCCAAGTGGGATTGGGCTTTGAAAAAAATTAGATGAAAGATTTCCTATGAACATGCACACAGAAAGGCAGGAAGTGATGCTGATGACTCAGGAGATGGTGATGTTCCTTCTTGATTTGGAATTAAAGTACTTCCCTGGAAGGATATTAACACATCAGCACACATCTCAGCCTCTGTCAGATGAGATGTTAAACCAGAGTCTCATCTCCTCATGCTTGTTAAGGATGCTTTTTCATATGACTTCTACCTATGTTTTAGTTAGAAAGGTGATGTTCTAGCTTTCTGTACAAGGCACTTACGTGGTATTGCCTTAACTGCTACATTAATGCTCATTCTGCACAAGAGATGTTTTTTCATTCCAGGAAAAAAACGTTGCTTAAGTACATGAAGATGTASAATAATAATATGGCATTTTCTTTTTGCTCCTAAACCTACTAATTTGGTTCATGAAGAATACTTCTATTTTTTCTGGATAAACATAGAGTTAATGWTGTTTTCTGCGATGTTTTGGGATTTCTGTGTGTAGACACTGGGGTAGGAAATAAACAGTAAGCTTTCTGAGATAAGAGAAGATTTTATACAATATTATTTCAGTGGTGATGCCCACTTTTGGTGATTAATGTGAAAAGAAGCTAAGCTGCTCAGTTTCCCATTCTGTTTCTTGTTTCCCTTCCTGAAGGTCCTTGGCATCCAGTACTGGTGTGCTGGAAACTCAGCCATGCAGTGGGTGGCTGCAGTGCCTTCTAAAATAAACAAACCTGTTTTCATTCAAATTTCTTCATTTCACATGCAAATATTTCTTGGTAGACTCAGTAAGAAACCCTTTCTAAAGTAAAACCTATTTATTAAGGGCCACTTTAAGGTGCATTGTAACACTTTTGCTTAATCATTTAAAATCCATGAAAGCTAAAATCATTGAAAGCAAGGTTTACAGCACCGCAGAAGCTTGTGCAAGGCCATATTTGCCACTRAAGCACTTTGACTTAAATAATCCCATTCAGTGCACACTCTGTGTAATTGATTGTATATCAGAATCCTTCAGGGGACTTGCAGTGGCTACTTAGGCTATGCAAGTGCAGGCACTCTTGTCTTTGCCATGTTTGCTTCCCTAGTACATGACTGAGTACCAATAGGAATGAATTTCTCTATGGTGAAGTATTAATACGTGGTGAGGAGGTGTTATTGTCATTTTACTCAGAAGGGATATAGCGAAAGAGTTSAAGGGACTCTCTTAGTGGTATATAGAAGTCTGTACCAGAGTCAGAAATTGAATCCACAWGTTGTATGATCCAGTCTGATGCCTTATTCATTAAACCATTGGCTCTCATTTTGTATAGTACCTCCCATCACATACAGAGTCCCAGGAAAGTTCACAAACAAGACCCTGTCCCATTAGGCAGAGAGTGATCAGCCAGTGAGTGTCTCACTTTTTAACACTGTAGGAGGGGCTATGAACAGTGTACAGGTCCCTTTTAAAAAAGAAGAAAATACCATGGGGCATTTTTAATGTTCTCCCAGAGTTTGGTGGAAACCAGTTTAATAATTAGTATTTTCCCAAAGGGGAATCAGTTAGCCTTTTTGTGATACTTTCAAGAGACTCCTGCTTCCTTTCTTTGCCCCAGCCTCTTCACTGTCACCCCGCAGAGATAGTCCTTGGGCAGAGTGTGGCCATCCAGTTGGTCTTGGTCAGTTCACCACAGATGAATGAACAAGAGTTCCTAAAAGGAATTGACACTAGAGAAATCTTTTCCTTTGTGTACCACATTCTTTTTTCAGGATTTTCCAGACCATTTCCTCCCTCTTTCCCCATCTTTACACGTCACTAACTGCTTCCTCTCAGCCTCCTACTTCAAAGCCCTTGGAGGTACCTAGTGCCCACCTAGCTGTTTACATAGTGGTGCTCTAGCAGAGGGACACACACTTCTGGCAGGGAGGTAAGAACTCTCTTATTTACTGTTGTTTGGTTTTTTAAGTCCATYGTCAGTGTATTTATATGGCAACTTTGACCATCTTAGTGCAGTGAGATAGTTATCTTGCTCTTCCGTGTTTATCATTCACTGGAATTGTTTAAAGAAAGTCATTTTTTTGAGAGACAAAGCTAAGACCAGTACCTTGCTTTGCAGGTGGGTGCCTGTGTCCTTTTGTGCAGGCTGCCAGGAAAAAAGGTAAAGTCAGAACTGGAAGGACTCGGGAAATGCTCCAGCTGTAAAATGCTCCAAATGTAAAATTATTTGTTTCTCATAAGAAGCAAGTTGCTCTCCRGGGGAGGACTGCAGCTGGCATAAAGCAAGGGAATTTACAAAGATCTGCACCAAAAAAGAAGCAGTTAGACTAAGTAAAAAGAAGGCTGTGTGTTAAAAAGCTAACTATATTTTGTTAGGAATGGCTGTAGTAAGCTGAATTCCTGGCAGTTATTGTTTGGTGGAGCTGAAAGAATGAGCCAGGTATTATGCCATTTGAGATGGGACATTTGGGAGAAATTAAATAGATTTGCTCACTCCCAAAATAATTCTGGGCYTTAAGAGTAGGGAGTTCAGCAATGAATACAGAGCCAGAGCAACGAGGAAGATCAAGAGGGATGCGTGATTCAAGGTGATTTGAGCTGAGCAAGAGATGATCACTTCATGCAGAAGTTCTCTCTTTATTGCTAGTGAGGACTCTGCACTCCTGTGTCCCAAAGCAAGTGTGCAGGTCCCATTTTCTGTCAGGCAGGTTGAATGTCATGTGGGTTTTGCTTCCCTTTCTGATTCGTTTGTGTCTGCAGACAGCTTCTTGTTGCCATTCATAGGAAGATGCATTCCTGATGAAATCCAGCTGTCTCTGTCCTGCTGCCATACTGATCATGTAGTGTCATCTGCTTCCTTCCAAACCAGAACCTCCCTCTTTGCATTCAGACTTTACCTGTCACAGTGGCAGATGCTCTTCTAACTATGTATCTCAGCTTCCAAATTTTCTGGCACCTAACTTCTTTGGCTTTCCTGTGACCTACCAAATCTTCGGGCCCAGTCCTTCAGTCCCATGAGTTCTGACATAAGTCAGTCATTGCATAGCGTGGGCATATCCAGGTTCTCTCTTGCCTTTTCTCCAGACACCAAGTGCAGATCTTTTACAAGCTGGTAGAAGTCGAACTGTGGATTGGAAGAAGAGCAAGTGAATCAAAAGTTCCCAATATGTACATGTAATGGAAGGGCACCTCAGTGCAATCCCAACAAAGAGCCCCAGCTGACTGCAGAAGAAAAAATTCACTGGMCTATTTAAAGTGGCAAGATCCTTCCCTTCTTTCCAGTGTAAAATACATGCTTGCTAATATGTGGATGGTGTTGGGGAGATGTACTGTGTGAAGATTTGCTTTCTTTGAGAGCATGACCATACCGCCCTGAGCAAGAAAAAGATTTCAAGTGGCCTTTCTCCACTTTGTTGGCAAGTCAGCCACTGTATCTCCCAGGATAACAGGAGTGCCTGATACACTGAGCAGATGAGCCTTGAAGGATGTGAGGAAAGCTACTATACTGGGATCAATAGCATACTTTTTCCTTCTGTAGCATGTAAACATTTGACCTGATAAATACTAGAACTTCCTCATCTGCTTCTTCCTTTTCACTTGTCTTTAAAGGACATCTAAATCCCCATATCTATATATGCTTATGGAGAAGTGCATCTGTGTATGTTTCCTTGGGAAGTCCCATCTGTGTTTGCTTAGGAAATCAGAGAGAAATTTAGGTGTAAGGGTGTTGGTGGAAGTTTTACATTGAGTCCATTTACATTTAGCTGAAATAAATCGAATTAGATTACCTACTGCAGTCAGAAGAAATAGAGTTTTACCTGTACCAGTGACATGTGAGTTACAGTGTGTTCCAGGCTGCGCTGAGGGGACCTCAGCTCATTAATAGAATATTTTTAATGTTTTTTTAGTGTTTTGAGGGGCTTTTACAGAATAACACTTCCAACAATAATCTGTGTGTAAAAGTTTTGCTCTCTGAGGTGTGCATATTCACAAAGAGAGTGAGTGGGGGAATGTATTCAATTGTTTCTTATTCTCAACAGGAATGCTTTTCATTTGATAAAAATTGGAAGGAAGCATCACTTGACAAATGAATCTATAAGGCTGCTCTTTTTCAGAAGAGGTAATATTTTGTTCCTGAGACATGTACTGCTCGTGCAGTGCTGAGTCAAACAGCAGCCATCTGTAGGAGCGGCAGAGCTGAAGGTCAAGGAACAGACTCTGCAGGTGTCTTCCCCCAGGGAACTTTTCATACCTGCTGTTTGGTGCAATCTAACTTATTACATAAGTGAGAGATTTGGTCTTCTGACGAATGTTAATGATGCTCAAGGATCGTATCGTGTTGGCAGGAATGATTTAGAAGGATTCAGAGTGAATGTGAGAGGCAAAAGGCAGCCTTCATCTACTGCCATATGTTGGATGGTGCTGTTTGACTACAAAGGTGTCTGATCCTTCTCCAAAACATCAGTGATACAACTGCTCTCCAGTATTAATAGATAAATCATCGAGGAGTATATATTTTCTTTTCCCTTTTGTGCCTGTTTTTAAATAGATTTGAACCTGATGAAAAGTACCGGAGTGACAGCCCTGGTGATTTCACTCTTCTATTCCAAAACCAAAATGAGTAGAAACCATGGGAATGCAGACTGCACTGACGTGGGGGAAGGACATGCCTTTTCAGATGGCTGGTACCCACTGAGACGTGGTCTGGAGCAGACCTGGCTTATGATTTGCTTTTCTGTCACTGGGAACAAGAGGAGGGAGGGAAAGACTGTGCTGTTGTACTTGGCAGTGGGACAGCACACCAGCCTTTGAAGAACTGACTGCAGTTACAAAAAAGAACTACRTAAGATGGTTGTATGGTATCTTTTTTCATCTTCTCTCAGTAATGCTCAAGAATCAAAACACACAGTAAGTAAAGTCTGATATTAGCTTGGAATGATTTGGACACATGAGGGCTCCTGGTATTGAAAGAATAACTGCACTCTGTTGTAGGGACAAATTCATTGTAGGGAGCTGCCTGAAATCCATGGAGTTTCAGCCAGGACTAATTTGGCCCTTGCCTTTGAGTCAGCTCGTACAAGTCACACAGTCTRTTATATATTTAGAAAACTTTTTGCTCTACCAGAGATCCCTCAAGGTCTGTCAGTGAGTATTTTTAATGTCTGCTTTACCTGATCCTGCTAGTAACAAACCACTATACTSCTGGCAACTCAGTACATCCCATACACAGTATTGTTTTCATCCTTTTTTTTTCTGTTGCTGGAATAGCATCATACAGAATCCAGCTTTCTGGAGTAGAGAGGTAGTGCTGACCTTCTGACCCAGAAACCCACCCTAGTCTTACAATACAGTCTATAAAAGGGTGCCGTAGACAGTCCCAGAGTGAACACAAGGCATTAATTCACTGGAGCAGTTTTGCTGACATCCTGGACCGTGAGAGTGCAGCTGGGGCAGTTTAAGAGCAGCAGTCAGGTTCCAAGAGGGAAGCCAGGCTTTTATTATTCACACTACAGTCACCTATTGTTTTGCTTCTTGTTTTTCTCAAGATATTTAGAGATGTCTGGTGGGCAGGAAAGTGAAAGATTGGGAGTGCCAGCTCTAGGCAGCCGCAGCGCTCCCAGGTACTCTGCAAACTTCTTCCTCGCAGCTCTGTTCCTGCCATTTCACAACGAAGCTGTAGCTCCGGCCTGCGCATTTGGTCCTGAATCCCACAACCAAAGCACCTCCAGCCTGGCCTGCACACGTTCGGCTAATTTCAGTGTGTAATCCCACACAATGCTGCTAAATCATCTCAAGTGTAGTCAAGAGCAGCCAGGCCAGGATATGTTTTAAAATGAAACTGCAAATAGGGCTTAATTATACAATGTTCTGTAATAATTTTATGATAGCAGCTGAAGGCTGGCATGATCCTTTTGACTTTCATTTCAGCTGGGATCCTGGACAGAAGTGAATATGTAAGTGGAGTCTCACTCATTAAATGACTCTTCATAGCTTCAAAAGGTTACTATTAATGAAACCAGAACACTTAATATTTGTTAGCTGAATAAACCCCAACAATTCTGATTCTCTGGACTATTAAGCCATGTGAAAGTATAAAATGGCCTTAGAGCAGTCAGCTACCCAATAGAGAATTCCTCCTGCTTGGCGTTTCATTGGTGAGAACAATCAGCTGCCCATTCCCTCCCCTGTAGATGTGTATAAGGAAACAATTTGAAATAAATCTGGGTGTACTTTATCTTCTGCTGGATTAATTCTTTGGGGTGGTCCTGTTACAAATGAGAGCTTGGCACCTCAGGGCCAAATATCTGCAACTAGCTTCTCTCCCTGTGCCCTAACTTCTCCTCCCAGCCACTGTCAGAGAGAGTGGAGAAACAATTTTTACTGTATTAGAAACATCTGAATCATTTCTGTTATCACAGGACTCATGACAGTTCCACCAAGATCCAGAAGCTGATGTTATGCTATCATAGAAGTCTTGGGACCCTCTTTTTGCTGGTATAATCCACAGGGAGAAATTTGGGCTGTAGCATGGATTACGTTTTAGAGAATCTGATCACTGTCTGAATTCATGTACCAAAAATTCCTTTTATAGCACTCAGGATGACACCTTTCTTCAGGTTCCAGACTGCCCAGAGCAGATTGTTTGCATAGAGTCAAGCGTGTGCGYTCAGTTTCCCATGCTAAATAAAGGTATTCTAATGGTAAATAATAAACCCGCCTGACAATGGAGGTAGGGGTTATCTGGTGTTTACATAGGGGACACAGACAGAGGAAGAAAGTTTTGTTTTGCTTTTTAGAATCATTCTAGATTGGTATCTCCAGCTTTCTGAATATAACCTGCAGTCGGAGGCTCATCCGCAGCCTCACCAAGTCCAGGCCGCTGATTGTGCTTTGCTTCTTCCTATGCAAAACCACTGTGATAGATTTTTATTTGGGAATTTACTGAAAAGCTGGAGTGATTCATGCAAACTGCTCGGTGCAACAACATGTGTCAATGTGTTTCTTYTTTCTGCTGCTAGTTGTGATCTTCCTCTCCATGAAATAGGACTCTCTGGGGCTGGTAGTGACCAGTGGAGTCACAGTATAGTAAAAAACAGGTCTCTGCAAGGGTAAAAATACTGTCCTTTTTCATGCATCCACGCCTTCATATTAGGAAAATTGCTGGCTGCTGCTGGTGGACAGTAGCAATGGGTGCAGATGAGCCACTGGTGAAAAGGGTTTCTGTTCAAGGTCAGGTTGGGACAAGCAGTGTTTGGCACTACTCAGAAACCAGAYGCAGAAATCTGGTGCCAGCACGTGCTTTTGGCATCCCGTAACAATAGTGGGTCTGCTTCCTAGCGTGCAGAAGGCCTCAGCTATGCCAAAGCAAGGGTTCTCCAGTCCTGCTTTTCTTCCAGTCACTATCAATACTATAAATAGACGCTTTGGGAGTTTGTTTCTGAAAATATTTTTCTGCTAGCAGGTGCCATGTTCATAAAACCAAGGATTAAAGTTTGTAGCCACAGACTAAGGCCAAGATTTCAGGATACATTTTGATCAGTGGAAGGCTACTGCTGTCCTACCTACTCCTCTGCCTGTGCACATTGCTGTGTAAGCTGTGACCGTACATCTGTGTGACCGTGATGTGAGCCACATCAGGGAACGTTAGGGTTTTGGTTGGTTTTCGTCTAATCAGACTATCCCTAAATCAATTTGTTTCCTTTATTCAGCTCACGCCACAGCTGTGTAGGTAGTTGTGCTGCACCAAGGGTGGGGAGGTGYACCATGCATGAATGTGTCAATTTTGATCCAAAAAAAAAAAAAAAGGCATATAAAAGAACAAATGTAAAAAATCTTGACTCCCCAAGCTACTCATGTTTCATGCCCTCTATCATGAGTGCTAGTTGCAAGGTTGCTAATACACTCGAGATTCATGGACAATGTGTTGAATTCCCAGGACTGCTGGAGCTGGCTCTCCACAAAACCAGTGGGAGTTTTTAGGTTTAGGGAGTATACCTAATATTATAGGAATACTTATAAGTAATTGCATTTATTATTCCATCTTTGGAGAATTGTGAACAAGGAACTAACCAAATGCTCTTTATCTAAGATAATTGTTTTAAAATGTGTGAGGGTTTACTTTGCACTCACTTCTTTCTATCCTTTTCACATTGTTGCTGGTTTACAAAAGTACCATGGATGAGGGGTGCTTTTAGCTTCCTGCATGCCAGTATCTCTGTCATGAATTTAGGTGACATGTTGATGGAGTACATTGCATTTTTATTCCTAGCTAAATAATACTGAATCTAAAAGTGGATATCTCATCTGTTGGTATTACCTTGCTAATAAAGAGCCTGATGGAGTTAGCTGAGTTGAGCTGGAAATGTTTTACCTCCATTTTTCTCTAAGCACAGGTTGGAGTCAGTGCCTGGAGAAGCTGATCCTGCAGTGTTTTGGCCAGTTTAGTCTTACATGCCCAAAGCAATGGGTTTTTTGCCTTTTCCTCTACAAAGAGTTTATGCTTTCTGAGCTCTTGCTGTGCACACTGTCTGTGGGAAGTGTCTGCTCACACCTGGGGGAAATACACAAAGCAAAGTGCCTTTAATTGCTTCTGGAACAGTACAGAGAATTGTTTAGACTAGATTTACTTTTCTGATTTGTGCTTAGAGACAGAGCTGACCTCTGCCAGAACTACAAAGCACCCAGCTGAGGCTGTTAACATCTCTTAGGAAACAGTTCAGGAACGAGCCTAGCGCACTGCCCAGTGCTGTAGTGATTACAGTAAATCCTCATCTTCTGCTGACTTCAGCGGGGTGTTTGCAGACAGCAGTTCTGATTCAAACGGGACCTCAGAGCCCAAAGAATGTAAAACACGTATCAAAATCTACTTGGTCGTAATAGCAGTTTTCTTTAGCAGCTCTCATTTATAATACCTCAAACTGATAACGTTTCACCTTGAAAACACGACATGTGTGAGTGCTCTGCTTGAGGGGAGTGTGAGGAAGAAAAACCTCCATGTCACCTTTAATGAGAGCAGCAGCGTCTTCCTGTCTTTTGTCTTAGGCACTGTAATCTCGCCTAGTGGGACAAGCCAGATCCCACCACAGAGCTCTGCTCCAGTCTCTGTACTTTGCCAGTTAAGTGTCCGTATTTCCCCAATCCTTATATCAACTTAAGGATTGATACAATGATTTACATGACTGTTTCTAACATTGCCCTTGCACACTGCATCGGTAGGCATTGCTACAGTTTCTGTCATTGTTAAGTCTCTGTAGCTGTTATCTCAATCTCCGCCTCGTTTTATTTGGCATCCTTATCTCCTGGTTCTGTGAATCCTGTATGTTGCCCTGTTTCCCCTCTGCTCCTGAGGTAGCAAAGGTACCTACTCCCCATCCTTTCTGTTGCTGGACAGGTATGGCTCTAAAAAGAGATACAATGCTTCTGTCACTTTTTGTTCTGCATTGAAAAAATGTTCATTGTTTTAAATTACACACATTTATTGTACTGCTGGTGAAGAGCATGTGAGCACACTGCAAAATAGGTACCTCAGTTACAGCTCTGCAGCTTCTGTGGGTAGGTTTGGTCTTGCTCCAGTTCATATACATGTATATCACAAATGCTGGTACATTAGTTGGCAGAGTCTAGCCTAGAAAGTATGTATTTAAYACAACAAGGAACAAGATCTCTCTTTTCACCCCTAGCGACAGCCCTGTAGGACATATGAGTAATACAGCTGTCTAATACATAGAAAACCAGCGAAAGTGATTTCAAAAGCAGCTTTTACCTGTACATGAGGCACATGAGAGCACTGATTTAAAGAGAGCCACAACTTGAAGTTTACAAATAAGAGGATATACAAGTCCCCACAAATGCTAGCTGATCTTGAAGTCAGATGGAAAATGGCTGCTGGTTTTTGACTTCCTCCCAAAACTGCCTGTTTCAGAAAGAAACTGCCTGGGTTTTTTTGTCTGTTATTTGTAAATACAAGCGAAGTAAAGACTGACGGCTAAAGCAGCCAAATCTTAGAAGCACTCCCTGCTTCTTCTCAAAATGGCTCTGCTCTGTGCTTCGAAGGCGATAGGCTGTTCTTTGCCTGGCACTGCAGGCAGGACCCGGCTTCTCCTCCCGATTCACAGGCCCCGGATCGCTGCTGTCTTTCACCAAGTTTAGGGACTTGGTGCCTGTGCAGAGGTAACACTTTCTGCTCACTTTTTTAAATCTCTTGGCAGCATACTGCTACCTAGAAGCTGAAATTTAGATTAATTCGAACACCAGAAAATACTTTGGCATTTATGGATATGACCATCTTTCTACTGTTTTGTCAGTAGTACTGTTTACTTTCATCTTAGTTATCCTTTAAACAGCATCCGTGTGCCTGAGATCAGCGCCTCAGCTTTAATGAAAATAGGTTTCCTTTGTTATTTGAGCTGTCCTTTAAAGTGCTGAAGATGGAGGCTCTGGCATCCTGGGATCTCAGGTCTGAGAAACTGCCTGGAAACAAGAGTGACACTGAAGAGCTGATGAAATGTTTAAATCAAGTGAAGGGCAGAACAAAAACTGTGTAAGTGATGGAAGGGGACCTTGATTGTTCAACACTGTTCAATGGCAGTAAGGAATTTAGAAAGTGTTACACCATTTTAATTTTGAATCTACCGCATCTGTAAAAGGTGTACTTGGTGCTTGTTCCATTTACAAGTAGGTGTAGGAGAACACATGGTAACCTACACATGCTTTGCAAAGAGTTCGTAACACGTTCATAACCAAGTACAGTTAAACCATGGAGTACCCTTGCAGATGCAGTTACCTTATGGAAAAAGTTTCCCATGCCTAACTAAGGAACATATTTAGGCCATTTCAGCCACATAAAGGAAATGAATGTACAGCAGAGGTCAATGCCCTAACTGTTCTGTGCCAGAAATTCTTTGAGGTGGTATTTATACTGAAGTATGCATTATCTGCAGCATGTTTATAAATATGTCTGCTAACTCTATACAGCATTTCTGCTTGTAGAAGCTCTTATAATAACATATACCCCAGGGTTTCATTTATCCTTCTCCCAGCCTGATTGTTCTTTTTTCTTTGTAATTTATTTAATTGGCTAACACTGGCAACTTAAGTTTTGTTCTTTTTTCTTGCTCTTTTTTGTTCCTTTCTTTTCCCCCCTCACAAATTATTGCAAGTCATTGTGCACTAAATATAGTTCTGCTTTCTGCTTTCCAGATGCTGAGAGCTTGGCTTACATCCTTACAGCATTCCAGCCTAATTCTCTCTTTCTCTCTGTGTCACACATACAACTATTCAAAGCAAATTTATTGAGTTAAATGCATCAAGAAAATCTTGATAATTCTCTTTGTAGAATGGAGATTAAGTTTTACTAAAACTTACTCATGTTAAATTTTTGCCGGCTTTATGCTCAATTGCTGTACCCCGTATTCATTGTTCTGATGGCCCAATATATGGTTCTTGCTGACTTATCTATTTCATAAAAGTTTTCATCTCTGCACACATCTCACTGTGCGTTTTAATTATGTAGGTCTCAAGTTTTACAGTCTGATCTAGTCATGCAAATTTCAAACTTCAGGGATGTTTCAGCTCAAAATGTGGAAGTTCCACAGCAAAAGTCAGTAGAGTGGAAAAGTATATACACGTTTGAGCCACAGCTGCAGAGTCAGTTTGGACGTGATTAGAAACTTATTACAGCTATCCAAAGCAACACTAATTTTCAGGAAAATTAACTTTCTGCTCTATTTCTTTTGTGAGCTGGTGCTGGTATCCTCATAAGAGCTGCCCACCAGGCAAGTGACTGTTTTGGTAATGATCAAGTAGTTTCTATACAGGGTATGTAATATTCCTAGCTTATAAAGCAATTTGGACTAGCAGAAGGCACAGAACAAAACAACAATTAGTAGTGCCTCTCACCAGTGCACTATTTTTTTAATTGAAAGGATCCCAATTTAAGATCCATATTTACTCTGAAATTTGCTAGAACCAGTGTATTTGGATCCTTTATCCACTATTGAAATGCAGCTGTGGTACAACATGGCAGCTGTTTAGGGTAGGAAGCAAGGAAAATGTTGTGTCTAATCAAAATTGCAGTGGGAATTGAATGGCAGAACATATTTACCCTGAAGATGGGGCTGTACCGTCAAACACAGCGGGTAATCCTGATTGGGGCTTTGGCACACTGCTTTAATACAAATGCAAAGAACTATTAGTTTTGAGACTTGGTTAATGCACCAGGATTAAATTTCTCTGCAGTCTTTTGTAAACTGCCTCAAATCTGTGTTGGCCATGGCCTCTTCTCTCCCTCCGGACAGCAGTCTGTTCCCCCTCAGAATACTGCCTGGGAGAAGACCGAGCCCTGTCCCACCACTAACCCCCTTCCTGCAGCATCTGCTCCTGAGAATTGCAACAGCCTAGCTAGCTGTGAGATGGGCTGGGAAAAACGGAGGGCTCTGGCTCTGTGCCATTGCTTAATTTCCATAATGCTTACTTAATGTCATAAACGTACAAAGCCTACAAAACATCGGCAAAGATGTGAGGCCAGATAAAATCTGGTTCCTGGGACGGATCTCTGCAATGCATGGAGTGCTCTGTGGGGCTGATGAGAAGCAGCTTCCCAGGAGGTTTCCAGCTTGTGGGATTCCAGAGGAACCGTGGTCCCAGGTGCTGCTGCTGGGGCCGCCCCATAGCAGCTTGCACATAAATATTAGTATCAGCCCGTGGCTTGCTGTGCATCTACTTCCAAAGAGGCTGCAGCAACCCCCACCCAAAGTCTCTCACAACACAAGGAGCATGTCATTCAAAACAGAAAATAGCACAGGGTTGGCAGGAAAGGATCACGCAGGGCATGTTACAGAAGCCCTCCTGGCATCCGCCTCTCCTGAAGGCTGGCTGACGAAGGGGCGGGGGGGCTGAAGGCGATGGCCGTTCTYGGAGCCTAACAAGGGGCCACATTGTTCCTGGGCCTATCGGTTGGTTTCTGATTCACCCGCAGCCAACGTGCCATGATCAGATCACAGCTGGCCCAAGGATACGCTTTCCAGTGCATTTAGTGCTTGGAACAGCCCCAGGTTTCGGGAACACATGGTGAGGAGGAGGGGACAGCTGTGAGAGAGAAAAGGGAGCTGATTTTTGCCTTCTCTCGAGATGAGCTTTTCGTTCATAATTTGGTTGTGTTAGCAGCATTCCAGGTTGTAAAATTAATTTGGAGCCTATCTAGATCTGGGCAGAGGGCAGACAGAGGCAAAGGAGAGTGGAACAGGCAGTGGGTTGCATGGCTGCATGCCCCCCGCCGGCAGTGCTCTCTCTCGCCGGTCAGCTGTGCAACTGCTCGTGACAGATCATAGATGGATCCCGAGTGCTCAGCCTGTGTCTTCTTTCAGCTCAGAGCTTTAAGATAGCTTTGTTTGTCTCTAACCTGGGGGTTATGTAGCTGCTACATCCCAGTGGGGTGTATCTGGCAGTAGCTGAGCTTCCTTGTATGTGAGCAGTGACTGGCTTCATGGCAAGAGAGGGGACTGTCCTGAGTGTGACTGGGGACYGAGCTGGACTTCAGTTCCAGGCACACCTTTTCGTTTATCTTTGCAGCACAGTGATTCTGAGTGATTCCTGAGTTTTTTGTTCCGATTTCCTGTTAAACAGTAACACACCATTCCTCACCTCCTATCCTAAGCTTCCCTGTGTTTTGTAAACGGTTTTGCTGTTTCACCTGCTGCAATTCAGGGAGGAATGAAGTGGTGCCTGCCTGTCTGCAGGTCCTTAAAGCAAATCTGGAATCTCCCTGTCATCCCCATAGTCCTTCACTTACCAGCAGGAATTTTCATCTCTCCTTCCTTTTCTTCCAGAGCTGATCTGAGAAAGGCAGCTGTGAGCGGCGTTTGCTGCCATCGGCTTCTCTGCTCCATTGCAGAACGTCAGTAATAAACTATGGCTTGTCAGGGAAATCTGCACTTCTCTACCTACAGTCTATACTTTGTAGGCCTATAAAGTATTTTAATGCTTGAGAAAGTCAATCTGTTAATCAACAAAGGTAATAAAGAACTTTTTTCTCTTTCCCCTTACAGGGCCCCAATCCTATAAGGAGTCATAGAAGTTAAACATTGAAAAAGACCTGCAGTGTAATTGAGTCCATCTCCTAGTAGTGGGGGGGTGTTCTCTATTACAGATTTTTATTGTTATGTCAGCCTAGTTTTAAATGATCTCTGCAGCATGATTTACTCATTCTCTTGAAATATCATGCTCAGCTTAACACATCCCAACATCTTGAAGATTTTCCTGATACAATTATCTAAATGGCTCCTCTAAAAATTGATCCAGTTTCTCTCAGTTAAACCTTTCCTCTTCTGCAACATGGTTCATTCTACTGAAAAAACAATTCCCTTTTCCTTTAAAGGGGCTAGTGGGACAGCCAGTCTGCTATTTGGCCTGGCTGCAGTCGGATCTCATTTCTCAACCGCACCCTTCCCCTTCTCTGAGGAGGAGGGGCAGCCTTCATATTTTCCCTTTAAGCTGAGCTATGAAAAATAACTGTTTGCCAAAATCTTTCACCTTGGCCGTATACCCTCACAGATGTTTTCTACAGCATAAATAAAGCAGCAGAGAATGTCGGGGCACGGGGGAGGCACGGTGGTTGAGACGGGGGAGAGTTCAGGCTGGAGAATTACAGCTCCAGCTGCTCGGCTGTAGTCTGCCTTTCAGAAATGCACAAGAGCTGCTCCCACTGCTCAAGGAGCAGACCCAGCTGTAAAATCATCCACAGCTTGATATAACATGAGCATTCAGCCATGCAGTCTAAGCATATGTAATGCACACGTCACCATAGCATGTGTGCAAATTAAGAATAGTGATAAATCTGGCTGGTAAGACCAAGTCCTCAGCTGTTCTTCAGCCATCTCCCTGCTGAAAGAGAGATGGTGCCAGCCATTGCAATTGGGAGAATAGGAGGAATTGCAGGAAGAATTGTGTTGTACATTATGCCCTCCAAATGGCAAAATCTGGCTTCACACCCCAGGGCTGAAGTTGTACTGTTAGCAGTGTCCAGAACTTAAAGAGTTTTATCATGGGCTTTGCCAGCTCCAAGTGTCTATTGACTACAGTTGTGTCAATGAATTGGAGTATAGGCCTTGGGTACCACAACCTCATGGCATAAGAGAATTTGCTGGAGCAAGTGAAACATCCTGAATTTTCTTGGGGCACAATGTCACTTTGTCTATTCTGCTACATTTTGGACCAAATAAAATGTCCAAATGACTGTGAAGTAGGTTCCAGCTGCTGATTTTGAAGGGAACCTATTTGGAAGAGAGGAAAGCAGGAACCATTGGGACTGACAACTTATGTGAAAAGAAGGAGATTCTCTTCCTAAAACTATTTCTAGCTGTTGCTGGTGATTGAATGCAAGGCATAGCCATGAGTCCAGTAAGGTCCTGATGAGACTCTGACAGCAGTAGATGGTGGTAGTGATGTGGTTGTTCACCTAAGCCTCTGTGTTGTCTCCAAATAATGCTTTGGGCCAGTGGAAAAGTTTTTACTGTAAACAAAGTCAGTTCTTGTTTAGGAGCCTTGAAAGGAAATTCATAATGACCAGTGTAAACTGCCTGGTGCAGATGAAAGGGGTCAGGAATCTGGGCAATTCTTAAGCAATTTGAAGTTTGGGAGGGAACCTCAAAATCTCTCCTATCGTCACATACGAATCACAAATTACATATTGGTCATGTTTGAGTATATCCCAGAGGATCAGTTTGTGAGCCTTCCTGCATATGCTGGTGGGTTGAGAGGCACCRAAACAAAGGGGACCATGGTTGGAAAGATTTGCATATTAAGGAAAAGAATGTGGAATGTATGTATTATGTGTAGTAAGAGTGTGGAACTAATGGCTTATGACAGGGATACGACTATGGAATTAATGTGATGTGGCAGCCAGGCATTAATATGGAATGGACAATTTTGGAGGAAGCCGAACAGTGGAGGAAGCAACTACAGTGCGTAAGACTGTAGTTGAAGCTAGTCACTTGCATAGGAGCTGTATCGAGAGAGGGTTTCTTACACACGTATATGCAAGACTGGACAGAGTTTATCCTTATGCATTATTAGAAAGTAGATAAAGATCTTTATTTGTATTTGTAGGGTGTGAGAAGCTTTTAGTCTCTATTGAGTTGACATGAAGAATCCTTTTGAGCATACATCCTGCTGTTTTGTGTGGTTATGATTTAACTGCCATCATAGTTTCATTGTTTAGGGCTCCATTAAATATATTTAGGCTTTTTCTGTGGAGAAAATGGAGATGAATATATTTATGGCTATCAAACATACGTTGTGTTGGAGATAAATATAGCAATTGTGTGTAACAGAGCACACGATCTACTGCCCTAGGTACTCTCAAACATCCTTGCCTGCTTAGAGCATGATGAAGTTGGTTCATGCTTCATGGGCATCCCAGGAAGCATTTGTAGTCCTGGTACTAGGGTTGTGTCAGCAAAAAGTTCCTGAGAAACAGCCCCCATTAAAAACATCACAGCATTTTCCAAAATTATCTCATTCTTTAAATATTTTTCTGTGCCTATGTAAGGTTTCATGTTAAGATTCAGACTCTCACCAAAGCATTCTCAGCTGCTCAATATTTATTCAAGCTAATAAACAAGAGAAAATAATCTCTGAAATGTTATTTGTAGTCATTTGGAAGTCCATATCAGTACATGCCACACTGACGTACACCACGGTTAGGGCTCTGTTCAAGGAAAAGATTTTCTATAGCACATTGGTAGCTCCAAGTGATAACACTGTGRTCATTAGATAGAGCTCCGTTTGTTCACTGTGAGTTGAGCCATACTCCTGGCAGTTTTTAGAGAACATAATTTGTCCAGAGACACGTTCACATCTCATTTTGCTGCGGCCAGCACTCTCCTGGCTCTCCCTATGTCTAACTAGTGTATGCACCTCTCAGGTCCCGTCATCTCTGCTTGACATCTCTGTGCTGAAAGAGGGGAATGTATTGGGGTTATGAGAGGCATTAAAGGAATGGCAGAGGTGAGGCTGTTGCAGCAGTGTGCACGCTGGCTCTGAGTGGGGGGGAGAAATGGGTGTGCCAGGAACGAACCAGCAAAGAGCTATGGATGAATGAAGTGTGGCAGAACTGTTCAAAGGGTGTTTTTGTGGACAGGACTTTGTTCTGTGCATATTTCTACTATGTCTGTCACCCTGAATAGAAGTGTCCCCACTGAACTATCAGCTTTTGCATGACTCCAGCATGTTCCTGCAGCCAGTCCAGTCTGGGATCTGTCTCTCTATATGGTGACAAGAATGCAGTCTCTTCTGGTCCTTTTAATGTGGGAAGCAGCTGAATATAATTGTCTTAAAACCAAGAAACAAAAAGTTAAAGTATATGCCAGCCTGTAACTCAGCCATAAGCCTGCCGCCTTTGAGCAACACCTCAGCATGCCGGTAACACACGCTAGCACTATTGCTCTTACCACTGCTACAAAAGAGTGTCGCAATAGCACTGCAGGAGGCTAACACCTTTTATTTGCTGAAGCCTTGGGTGCATAAGGGAATTGAGCAGCATCACCGTTCCATAAGTACTGCTACCTCATAAGCAGTATTTCACAATATCTCTGTGATTCAGTCTCTGTTCAAGAGGAGGTGTTACACCTAGGTGTGGGAGGCCTCCACTCAGACACTTAGTTTGCTCCACATAAACCATTTCCAACCATTCCAGGCTTAGTAGATGTTACCAGCCATGGCCTCTCGCCCTACAGAGTCCTTCCACAATATGGCTTGTCATCTCAACTCTGGGATCCGAGAGACACATAGCATCATAGAAATGTTGGTTAGAAGGGACCTCTGGATGTCTCTAGTCCAACATCCTACTCAAAGCAGAACTATTGCCAGCACTTAGCAGGTCAGCAGGTGACTTTGTCTAGCCAAGTCATGAAAACATCCAAGGATGGAGATTGTGCAACCTCTCTGGGTAACCCATTTCAGTACTGTACTACTCTCCCAGTGAAAAGTTTTTTCTGATGTTCAATGCAAACCTAATAGGAGATCCTACACTCTTATACTGACATGTCTGAAAGACTCAGAGGTGGAGTGAGGCATACCTGATCCTCTGAAGTTCACATCCATCTCTCACCATCACAGCTCTGCCATGTTGCTTCTGTTGTTGCTTCCACCAGTCATTACAGCTACGTGTCACATTGCAAACAGAGCTGAGGCACAGTCAACTAAAAGCTGGAGCTGAAAGCTGATGAGCACTATCCAGATAGTAGCTTGTTCACCTGGACATTTTTTGCATCTGCTGATTGTAGAGTCACATTATCCAAAAGACCCACTACAGAACCAAGGATGACCTGTGTAACACTGACCACAGGCTGTTCTCTGGTTACTCTGCCTTAAGCATAATGCCTTATACTTGACCAAGGGAATTCCCACGAAGCTGTGATTTGAAGATGTCAAGAAATGGAGAATATGAGAGTACTTTGGCGTTGCATTACTTTAACTTGGCAGCAGCCTTTCTGAGGAGCCAGATGCAGTGTTGGGATGGGACAGAACTCATATTGCTTGTGGCTGCTGTGAACCTTAGYTTGTAATTTTATGGCAGCCACTCCTCACGGTACAGAATGGCACAAAGCAGCACTGTGTAGCCCGAGGGGTATACTACCGAAGCTTTCCGGTATCTAATACAAAACTCAGCAATGAGTCTTTTCATTCTGCTGACTGCATGTGCAGACATTGATTGAAGTCACTCTGGTGCTGTCTTTTTGCATGCAGGAAGCTGTGCTGAAATTTCAAAATTATTTCCCTTGCAGTTCTAGTTTCTTACTAGAAAGAAAGATTGTCTTGAGAGCTGATAATAGCAACTGGAAGTGTTTTTGCCTTCTTGTCACCTGTCCCACTCCACTGTTAGACACTATAAACTGTCATAATAAAATTTATGATGAATTAATCAGTTGCTTCTCTACTTCCTAAATAAAGAGTCCTTCCCACTTTCATTTTTCTACCAGAAAGTTTTCCCTTTCTGTACTCTCAGAAAAAAGATCACTTTCATTTCACGTCCAAAACTTATTTCTGAAGAAAGAACTTAAGAAATGTTTTCAAGATGATCCCTGGTTGAATCATCAGCACCGCTTCCTGCTTCACCCTCCACCCTCCCTGGAGTTCTCTCAGTCACATACCTGACCTGAACCTAATTAGTTTGTGAGAGTTAGAAAGTTTGCCGCCCGTGGTGTGGCTGTGGGCCAGGCAGGCAGAGTTCTCTGTGCCTGGTACTGTAATTGTTGTGAAATCTTGCTTGATGGACAGGAGGTTATTCTGTTGTTTGGGATTTTTTTTTTTTTTTTCAACAAATGTCCTGGAAATGTGCAGGAGCACATTTTGGAGCTCAGAGAGTTGACTCTTTAGACGCTGTGGTGCCAGAAAGATCCCCATGTCCTTAACATTGCTGAGAACCAAAGAGGATCAGGAGCACTTTCATTTCAAAGAATATTTTAAAAACACCTTAACACATTTTGTCCTGCTTTTACAAAAGTCCTTATGATTTTGTAAGGTCTGTTTATGACTCTTGTCACACAGCAGAGCCTTTATTAGGTCCTCAGGAATAGTGTCCATATTGCTAGAACAATAGGACTTGTTACTATGCTTCTYTCTACCAAAATAAGGGTCTGGTTTTGCAACATGAGCTCTTATAAACAGCCCTGCTGAACAGTCCTGTTGACTTCTTCAAGGCTGCTTGTGTCCATAAGGATTATGGCAGTGAGTGCTGCTCTTTGTACAGCCCTAGGAATCAAGCGTGGTGGGGAAGAATCCTCCTGCCATCATAGGASGTACGGAATGGGCCACCAGTCTTTCCCATGCCGTTATACCATTTTGCACAGCAGAGGAATGGTGTAGGCCACTTCAYTTGTATCTTGCTTAACTGTGTATTTTTCCTCCCCTCTACTAATGGCCCTGTAAATTTTCCAAGGGACGTACTACTCAACAGTAAATGTGTCCACGTGTTTGCATGGATATTGTGGTGGTGTAATCTTCTCTCCCTCCTGAATCATGAGTTTCAATATCATTCTGCATTTTTGCTGGGGCAATGCAGCACTCTGAAAGTGAGAGCCTAGCAGGCATGTAAGAGCCAGGCATTGTCTGGACAGGCTCTCTGCAGCATCCAYGGTGTAATTCCATCAGTTCACCTCAGACCTAGCTAGTCTTGCTCTTACAGTCTGGGGTTCTCAGCTCTGTTATTAATGTACCCTGCTCCCAACTTGCAGCATACTTGTTATTCCAGTCCTTGTGCTCTATCAAGCTGGTACCCAGTCCACACTCTCCTGAATCTACTGGTGTCTAGTGCTTGTTTCTAGTCCTAAAAATCTGCCAGAATCTCCATGCAATTTACTCAGACATACTGTCAAATCTTTCATCAGTCAACCCCTTACCTGAGGCTCTAAAAATATCCCATGAATTTCGCAATGACTTGTACTGACTACTGGTCTGGAAGTTCTGCTTTGAAAATTGAATCTTTAAAAAATTGAAGCTGAAAGCAGCTTTTTGTAAGTCATTCCCATATGTTTTTAACAAACATTGCCCACAGATAGTTGTAGTTAGAGTACAGTTCCATGTCCATTCCAGCTAACCTAAATCAGGGCTGCTATTGCCCAACCATGCTCCTTGTGTTTCCTCAACACAAGTAATAGTGTGYAGCTGACCCTGGAATAGCATAGCTCAGGGAGCTAAACTGGCTGAAAATTAACAGTACAAAAAATTAGTTTTCACCTTTCGCTGGACCAATTTATTGCAAGGCCAGATGAGCACCAGTGCAGGTACAAGGAAGGAGATGGCGGATTGTGATCAGGGGCTATAGGAGGCAGAGCTGATGCAGCCACAGTTTAGGTCGGATTATACTGTTGTGGAATCACAGCCTTTCTCACTGGTTTTTATCCATGTCTGTTCTCAATGCAAGAAGCACTAAAAGTGCATCAAGATTCAGTCGTAGGGAAGTAATCAGATAATCAGATTATTTGATTTTCAGATAAGGAATCTCAAACACAACCAGAATTAGAAATTATACTTAYGAGGTGCATGTATGCCATGACTGAATTTTCAAGATTAAGAGTTCAGTGCTGATCTGAGTCTTTAATCCAGCCTACTAGTAAAATTAAAATGCAGAAGAAATTAGCATAATTCCTAGGGAGCCAGTGGGAGTTATTTCCACTACTGAGCTGAATGTAGTCCTAAGGGTTTTCTGGACTTTAGGAAAGCTAACAAATAATTTTGGTTATATTTGGTTAAATTCTACGTCTGTTTTCAGCATAAGAGAGTGTGAATAACTAACATTAAAACCACTACATCAGTGATTTTCATCCTGTTGTCCAGGATCCCTTAGGGTCCACTGGCTTCTAAGGAGTCTGCAAAAGATAAATGAAAACAGCAAAAACATTGTTGGGAGACTTAAATTCACAACATAGTGGCCAGGCACTCCTTTGGAAAACRGCCCCTGTTCCAGGTAATTTTTGCAAATGAGTGGAGACCTGAACAGCAGGGAAGAAATGATCAGGTGCAGATCACTATCGTGTATTCAACCTCAGGCTGTTAGGGATGTATGGGAATCATTCCCATCTGATAGCAATTTAGGCACCGTTATAAATGAGTTGTTTCTGTCAAGGTCCTTGAGAATGGATGGCTGCATCACAAAAACCAGCTTTACATTTTGGATTAAATGGATTGATGATGGTAATCCCAACAGAAAAAGAATAAGAGGAGAACTGTAATGGGAGCTCAGCAAGCCTCTCAGCTCTGGAATTGATCCATTGGTTGTGAGAGTGGTGGGAAAGGTTTGAACTGGTCTTGAGCTTTGTGTATTAAGAGTATTCAACTTAACTTCTTATCAACATTTAGTTTTATTAAAAAATTAAGGCTGCAAAAGTTAATTGCTTTAAAAGGTCTCCAGTTCTAGAAATGTGTTCCTACCTTTTCTCTTATCTTTGGAAATTCTTGTTTATCCAGCATAAAAAAATTCATGGACAAATTCTGCCTTCAAGATCTATAAGCCTGATCAGTGCTTTAAAACCCCTGGAAGCAAYGGCTTTGTTTATCTCCAGAAGTCCAAGAATAAGCTGATTTTGCTATTTTTAATCTATCCGGAAATATGCAAAGAGGAGAGCTTAATTGCAAACAGACCAAACCTTATATAGGAAATGGGTATGTCCCTCGGGGGCACCTAAAAAGTGAATGTCTGAAATTAAATTCATATACTCTTCTCCCTTGCTCCCTGAAGCACGTACTCTTGGAATGAAAGGGAAGGCTGTGTGCTAGCATCATATCCCAGTAGTTTCTACCCATTATAACACTCTGGCTATCTTAATATTCAATTAACAGATGTTTCCCAGCATGTATGAGCTCGAGGTGACTAGTTGTATGTGTTTGTAATGAAACCATTAAAGAGAACAGAGAAAAATTAGAAAAATAATAGCTCTATTACTAGGATCTTAATTTGGTTACCAGAGAAAAATGAAGCAGGAGTATTGTGATTCCAAAATTTCACCCACACTTTTCTCAGGAGAGTGCTACCACACCCAGCCAGCAAACAATGGTGAAACCTCGCATCATGAAAGCAGTTCCCGTCACCTGCCCAGTGATTCTGAAATCAGGATTGTCTTTTTCTCAACTTCCAAGTATTACGCTCCGTAACGGGTAACATATAAGGTCCTAAGGTAGACCAGGTGCATTTAGCTTAACTAAAAATCTCCCCACCCATGGAAAAAAGGGGACGGCATTGGTTTTGTATAGGCACAGCAACAGACTCTGACTGCCAGTGCCATTTTAGTGTTAGCTCTTCCACTAGTCATTGCGTGACCGTTGAGCACATCACATGTTATTCTCTCTGTGTGTGCCCTACGCTGCGTCGTGGAGCTTGGATAGAGCACTGGCCCAAAACCGGGTGTTTGTGCAAGTTTGGAAGCAAGCCCATCCCAAAGCTCCTTAGGCATCTGCACTGATACACTTCTATCAGTCGAGCACGTTCTGCCGTACTCCCACAAATGGCACTGGCGCAGCTGGGCTCCCTCAGTTATCCCACAGTCTTGCGACTGCAGCCCTTGCCCCACTTCACCGGACAATGCTGCGCACCAGGAGCAAATTGCTGCTAACTTCACGCTAACTCTCTGGCCACCTGCAGAGCATACCACGCTGCTCCTGTGTGGTGCCTACTTGCCTTCAGTGCAGAAAGCTTTGCCATGCCCCACGCTTTTAGTAGCCTCTGCCGTGCTCTCTGGGACACAGTGTTTCTTGAACCTGAATCCTAGCCTCCATGTTCTGTGGTGTAATAGCCGAAATGGTCTGGGTAACATCCTAAATGCTGAGTGGCCTGCCGGCAAGAGTGCACACAGGGGACCCAAGATCTGTAGATTTATTGCTTGTAAACCAAAAAGTATATTAAAAAAAGAAGAGATAAAAATAGATGGGGAGCTTGGGGACCGGAAAGGCAGCCAGTGGAGATTAGATGCACTGCTGGTTGACTCATCCAGCTTGTTTTATTGTAGCACAGTTCCAATAACGGCTGTATTATTTCAGCTTTTGTGCAGTGAGCAGACATTTGTTTTGCATCGAAGCTTTTTCACATAAATGTGCTCCATTTTTCATTTCTTCTTGCATTTCCCAGCGTTTCTACTGGCAATTACGAATGGGAGAGCTGGTGGTTCCAAAAGAATATTAGCCAACTTCTCAGCTGGTATAAATCAGCAACACCCCCTGGTATTTAATAGAGCTATGCAGCTTTATACCAGTTGAATCTGCACCAACTGTTCTTTTAAAATGTGTCCCACCTTATAAAGAGCTGTGTTTTCTTCGGTGGTGGATTCTGAAATTAATAAGAAGTATTGGACCGACTGCCTCACAGAGCATGTGCAGCGCACATCTTGGCAGGACCAGCTTCCTAACCTGTGGCTCTGTTCAGTCTGAGGGACTTCTTTGCGGGGGCYGCCAAAGAACAACAGCCCTTTGTGTCCTGTCTGCTGGACCTGGGCTGTGATCTGCCGCCTCGCAGAAGGCCTGCACGCAGGCCATCCGCTGCCTGCTACCTCAGTGCCTCTCAGTGCTTTTAGCCTCTGCCTCACTGCAATTCATTAAAACCCTTCTGTGCCTGCATTTAAGTGGCTATGAGGAACAGTTACGGTGAAAATATGTGGAATGTGTGTCAGGCTTTGTTAGCTGTTCACAGCTTGCTTCATGGCTTGGAAAGTGCTGCCCTGCCAACTTGGGCTGCATCCAGAGGCAGAGGAGTTCTGTAGAAAYGGGTTTGGAAATAACCACAGGAAAGGAGGAGAAGTATATACCTTGAATGAGGTGAGATCAGGTGGATCTACATGTGCAGCAGAGGCTGTGCATTTGTTACAGGACGGTGGTGTTTCGCACCTCCTAGAGTGCGTGCAGACTGAAGGAACACTTTGGGTTCTGTGCAGCTTTTCAGAAAAGACTATTTAAAGSTGATTTCATGAGGCAGAACCTGGTGTCAGGTGGGTCAATGCACGCCCATGTTCATATGCCTCTTATTATCAGCCCTTGAGCAAGCCAGCCTCTGCCATGTTGACAAGTGACGACTAGATAACTGTATATTTTTACTGGGATTTTGCTATGGTTTTAGTTGAGATGTTTATTTGCATGTTGCCTTCATCGGTTTCTCTACACAAATTACACCGAGTAAGTGCTATGGACTGTGTAGCTGTGCTAACTAGAAAAAATGCCTTTATCTCTTCCATTTTTTTCTTAGCAGCGTGGAAGTGAGAGGGAGAATCTGCCAAAATGTGACTTTGTTTCACCAGAACCTGCTCCCTTATTGTGGAAGCTGTATGATAAAAGGCTTTTTCATGGCCAGCTTGTGAGTAGTGTGTGTAGCTTGTAGCCCACCCCTACCATGGACATACACAGATCCTTTAAAAAAATTGAAACCCCAATTTTGAGACTCAGGCAGCTGTATAACCAAAAAGAAGGTCCAAGTTGATCCACAATCAATTTCTATAAGCGCATATGAATACAGTTACTTTATAAGTACGTGAGTTATCATAAACTATTTTCTACATCACAAAAAATGGCTTTTTTTTCATAAACTTTTCAAGCTCATGAATTTCTGATGTCAGTCACTAACAGGAATAAATGGTGAGGTAACAGCAGCTTTGTGTAGAATTGAGATAAATTTGGGTCCGAAATAAATGAAGACCTCCGTAAGAGGTAGAGTTAGGAAATAAGTGTGTGGGAAAATTGGAGTGAGTGAGAAGGCAGCAGGGAAAAGGAAGCCACAGTACAAATTAAAGATTGCAAGTAACAGGGCTGGGTGCCAAGAGCCTCAGAAAAGAAAAGAAAAAAAAATCCTTGATTAGCTAAACTGTTTGCTTTACTATATAAAAACTGACCTCCTTGAGGAGCCCTGAGCCTTGGCCTCCTGGGAGTCTGAGTACGTGCGGGCGAGCTGCTGCCCTGCTGATGGCAACACAAATGCTCCAGCACCAATCTTCTGCCCTGTGGATTTCCAGGTGAAAATGCTTCATCTGGCAGGAGCTCTGCCRCATCAAGCCGACGGTGCCTTAATGTTTTATCCAGCCTGGCAATATATATTTTCCTTCTTTTCCAAATCGCTGCAATAATCCCAGTTCCATGAGCTACGTGTGAGCGTGTGTGTTGAAGGGAACTGCTGTCTCTCCAAGCAGCTATAATATGTAGGCCAAGCATGACTTTTGAGGGGACTGATGAAGGACAGAGCTGGTGTGACAAGCCCATGCCTTCAGCCAAGCTCAGACCCCAGTTCTGGCTAAAACAGCCAGTGGGGCTCCCCAGCTGCCCACAGCCCTCCTGGATACAGAGCACTCTCTGATGTAACTTGCCCTCATTGTGAGTTCCCACTCCCCAAGGAATATCCCCATCCTCCTGCCTCAAGGTCTCTGCCCTGTGCAGGAGATGCTCTAGCACAGACATCCTTATGGAAAACCACTGACCAGACCTGACACATGCCATCTTAATGTAAATGCTCATTAATGTCATCATTTGCATTACCTGCTGTTCTTGATACTGATATTGATACTGATACTGATATTATTGTCTGTCTTCTCCTGATCCATTCACAATGCCGTCACAAAGTTGAATCATTGCTGCAGAGGCCGAAATTCAAGAGCTACAGGGAATGTGCTTGAGCACCTAACACTTGTGTGGATGTGCTTTTCACGCCTGCTGATACTTCTTGAATGAGAGTTGTTCTGCCCTAGACACAGTGTGAAAGAGGAGCTATCACAGACAGAGCTGCTCCAAGAGCACAGACAGGGAGAGTTATATATGGAAACCTTTTGTCAGCAATTCCTTCACTTTCACTCACAAAATTGTTACTTACTCTCTAAACGCCCATCTTCCTCCACTCTGTAACTGCAAAAAGCCATAAGGGAGGTTAGCTCGTGAAACTACCTTGTACAATTTAATTAATATAAAGACTGCCAGAGAAGAGCTCTTTTTTAACAGCAGAGGATGGAAAAATTGCAGGGCTTCTTTGTAATGGAACAAGATTGAAACAACTGATATTTAACATTTGTAAAAACTAGAAATGAACTTTTCTAAACTCCTCTATTATAGGAGAGTAGTATAATCCCAGTTTTACAGATGAGGAAACAAAGATGCTGTATTCGCAAGGCCTCTAGAAGGCACATAGACATAGAGCTCAGTTCCTGGAGCGGAAATCTGTATCCAGGCTTGGGACTATACCTCACTATCAAGAGCTCAGTTGTTCTGCTTTTTCTTGTAAAACTGCAATCACATGGGCATCTGGTTGCAGGTTTTCTCTATAAACCAAAGCTTCTCATCTACAGAAAATCATTTGCTGTGGCAGAGAATGCTCTGTCTGGCCTTCGAAATGCACAGGGCTGCAGGGTGTGCAAAACATGCATGTATTAAACTGTTTTCGCCTTCCTTGTTTAAATATATTAAGAAAGATGAGGAAGGTCAGCTGGAAGCAGTTTGCAGGGGCCTTGAGTGCAAAGTTTCTGGACATGTGAGATTTGCTGTGCTTAAAGGTGTATTCCAGCATCCTCTCTGAGGAAGGAAACGAAGATTTTAAGCCCAAGTGATATCAAATCCCTTAAGCAAGCTTAAGTCAGGAATGTGAGAGCACAATACCAACAGCAGAGGGATATCACTAAGAAAGGAAGAGACAACATTAGCTAGTTTCTGTTCATACTGCGCTGTCTATCCAAGAATCTCCAAAGTCTTCAGAAATACCAATGAACTCTCAATACACCCCGCTGGATGGCTGAGTGCTTCTTTCTGCATGTTATAGATGAAGAAACAAAGGCACAGGAGGCTGTGCAGCCACTGTGTAACACAGTGGCATTACATTTTGGGTGAACCTACCTCGCGCAGTCAGCAGATGCCTAATTTAGACCTCATCTGGCATCTAGTTGCAGTAATATTGCCCAGGCCAAAGGCAGTCCAGGGTTTCTGATCTCATTATTTAACTACTAGGTAACAAACTCTTTTTAGTCCTTTTTACAAGGTTCAACAAAAGGGGAGAGCAAATCACCAAATTGTCCCAGAATTTGAAACTGTTGATATATAGGTTGGTTGTTTCTGCTGATGAGGTGAGATGTTCCAGAGTCAGGAGAGCATCAGAGTAGAAAATGAAGGCAACCAAGAGCCCAAATGCAAGGTGACCGTCATGCAACAGAACACAGTGCCCAGGACATGCTACTAATGGGTAAAGTACACCCAGAATTCAAAACCGTATTAATGCCATCAAAGGTAGCTACTTGTTAACCAGACAGAGAGAAATGGAACATGAACAGTTTCTGAGCATGAGCAGGCTGCACGCACAGGAACAATTTCCATCACAAGTTTTTTTATTCTGCTGGCTTTTTTGAATGTAGTGGACTGCTGTTCCAGCACAGAGTGAAGACATTTGGAATCACAGTGTGATCGGCATAGCAAAACCAGGTAAACAATAGCATGAAATGGGAGTTTGTCACATAAGTAGAGTGAATTAAACTGATTCTGTATAGTGTTTTCATCCCAAAGTGCTTGAGAAGTTTGTTGATAAATGGATTACTTCCCTGTGGCCCAAATGCAGCCACCTCTGGGCTGAAATGCAGTTGTATTCATTGCGCATCCAGTGCTTAGGCTGCTTGTGAAAGATTTGCTTTATTATGCATCTGGTTTCATCTGGCTGTTCATAATAAAATGAGAACTTTCCAACACCTCATTCAGATTCTCAGACTGGAAAGGGCAGTTGTTAATGCCAGAGGTCCTAAAGTCACTGAGTTTTCCACGACAAAATTCAGAGAAGTTGTGCTAATATGCAATTGCAAATAGTTACAACCAACATCACATAAACTGTGCTCAGTGAATCCCGAGGACCGGGTAGTGTTGCTTACGTCTCTGGAACTGGAACATCACAGCCACAGTTGTTGGGGTGGCAGGTCATGTTGTTCTGAGTTTGTTGTGTCTTGTCTTTGTTTCTTTACTCTTCTTCAAGACTCCCATGACTCTGATGACACCCTTGAAGATGGCAGGGAATTGAAAGACTGCAAGAATGAAAATAATTTTATTTTATTTTTTTTGTCAAGCAAAATGTCCGTAATTGACTTACTTCCTTCGTGGGTTCCACCTTCATATAACAGACCTAAAACCAGATCACAGCCTAATTCCACACTTTTTCTGAGTAGTTACCAATTTGTTTTGGCACTATTTCTTACCAACTCGTTGATTAGGAATAATGGAACTAGAGTGGTAGAGCTAAATCTATATTTTACTGAAGACATCTTACACTTATTCCTGCTACATTGTCAGACCCTGTTTRCCTTAGCAGGTACATGATGTGTAGTAATTATAAGCTTGATATACCCTGCCACCTGTTTAGTTGTACTACCTTATAGTAAACTTACCTCAGGGCAATAGAAATAACAATCAAGAGAGGTTATATCATTTTTCCTAGCCAGGATACACTATTCATACTTCACCTGAAGTCAGCAACAAGGCTGAGAATATTCTCAGTGATAGGCTCATATACTGTCCCCTGGGTCTTATCCCCAGCATAAGCAAAATTTTTAAGCAAATCATCACATGCAAATCTAGCTCTGGATTTTGCATCATTGCTTTTTCATCAAATGCTCTAGGGATTAAGTTTGAACCCGCCAAGTCCATCCCAATCTGCAAATCATAAATTCATAACTGAAAAAAAAAATCATTGTATTCATGAGGAGAGGGGGCTTTGCCAGGCCATTTTGGCAATCGCAGTAAGTGGGTTATGGTCGGTTTTCTAACGGGCTTCTCGTAAAAAAAAAGACAGGAAACTTTTTACATTCATGGACAAATGCCAAATCCTTCCTCTCTATCTGAACGCACTGACATTCAGCTTTTGTTAGCATTCATTACACAGAAATTACTGACCTCCAGTTTTGACCATATAGCTGCAAGAGGATTAGGCCAATTCTCTTCTGGGGACAACTCTGTCTCATGTGTAGTGTTAAGACACCTCGGGGCCGCATGCTCTTTAATGAACTCCTTCAGGCTCTGGAATTGTTAAGCTTTGTAGTCAAAGTCTACTGCCTGYCTTTTTATAGCGGTGCCCTGGAGTTGACAGGTCACGCAGGCAGGTTACACACACAGAGCTCCCATTCCAACCAGTCCTTGTGCCCACCACTTCTGCACACAGTCCAGCTTCTCTGTAACCTTGCTGTATAGGTTGCTATGATAATGTCTCTCCCCAGCATTTTATAGCTGTTGTGAGAAATTAACATTTTTGTCTGTCTAGCCCAGCTTAGGTTTTTTTTAGGACAGYTCTGAAGCATTTTACTGTGTTATTCTGTTATTTTTTTTCTGCTGATCTTAACATCATCTGATCTGTGTAAATGCTGAAAACTTGGTACATCATCAAACATCTGCTGTATTTTTGGAGAAACGTCTCAAGTTTGGTGAAGCTATCCAAATCACCAGAAATTGTGATTCTCAATTTGCACAAAATGCGTGCTCTGTTTTTTAAGGGCTTCTGCCAGACCCTGCTGACACATGAAGCATAAGAAAATATTTGGCATCAGCCACTTCCCCAGAGATTTTTCCTCTTGTAGGTAGTGGAAAATGATCCCTCTGTACACATGTATTCAATTCTTTTAGGTCTATTCATAAGCAAAGGTTTCATCTCTTTTTTTAGCATACCCGTTCTGATGGTTCCTCTGTGCAGTTTATGGTAATGAATATATTCACCTCCTTTTTTAGCCTCTGCTACAGGGCACAGGGAACCATGCCAGCGTTGTAGATTGTGGAGCAGCCCTCAAACTCTTTTTCAATCACTTGATCCCCCAGCTTTCCAAAGAGAAGGGCCTCTTGAGAAGGCCGAAGACTGGCTCCCACTTCTCTTAGATTATGATTTTTGAGGCTATTGTTTACCTACCTGGCTGAGTTTCTAACCCCCTTGCAGGAATAAACCCACCACTATTAGTCCGGAGTTTTACCTGTTTCCTCTGTGGCACGGCTGGTGCTGGCACTGCTGCTGGCAGCACACGGGCTCCTGCGCCAGTGCCCACCTTCAGGCCAGTAAATGTCACGTTTGCTTTATCGAGCACATAGTCTTGGGAGCCCTTCACAGCTTAGACACCTCTGTTAGCCCACTGTGCCCCTCCACAGGGCTCAGTACCGCTGTCCTTCAGGGTACGCATCTCCTGTTGACACCCTCTGAAAGGTGACAAGACCCTGCTTGTCTAGATATCCAACCATATGCCCAACACCCCCCATTACTGAGAGGGAACTCGGAGTTTCATTGCACTGAATTACAGGGATAAGGGCCTGCCATGAAGCTTGGATGCATGGTTCCTCTTCCCTTCCAGTTCAGGGGAGATTCAGGTCCTGGCCTATCTGCCATTACCTAGGAAGCTCAACAAAGCAGACTTACAAAGCAGGCCAAATGCAAACAACTTTTAAAGCACCATGGCTCCTTACTAATGGACTATGCTGTGTCAAATCTCAATAGCTCACCCTTAAAAGCCATGTCATTATGGAGTATGGGCACACAACTGCTGTTAAAAAGAGAGAGCGAGGAAAAATAATAAAAAAAGACAAAATGCAAGAGGCTTAGGAGGCCTCTGGTTTCCTTAATGGAATTAGTCCTTCCTTTATGAATTCCAGGGTTAGATGCTGTAAATGTGATTCGCATACTCCCTCCCCTCACCAAAGCAGAAAGATCTGCTAGACACATGTTCGGAGCGGAGTGGGGGAAGATATGACGTGACTCAAGAGCCTGGAAGGCTAAAAGGAGTAGATGGGGGAGAGCTCTGTAGCCCTTGATCTTTGTAAGATTTACTGCCTTTGCCTCTTGCAAAGATCTTTTTTTTTTCCTGGAAAATTGCTAGCTTCTAGCAATTTAAAAAAAAAAAAAATTGGCTGGGGCAGTAAACAAGATCTTTGAAGGGGGAAGGAAGCCAAGAGAAAGTCAGGCCCATTAGTCACGCAGCTGCATTTCCTGTCACAAAGGACCCCAGTTGAGTAATCACTCAAAATATGCTTGTTATTTTTTCCTATTTTATTTCAACTTTCAGTCTGCCAATATCTACTGTAAGGAAAAATTAAAACAAGAAAAAGAAGAAGTCTTTTAGCCTCAGAGGGGGAAACAATGTAGAATCAGACATTGATTTACATTATTTTTCCTTTTCTTTAATTTTCATAGCCTAAAAACACTTCAGTCATATGAGAGGAATGTTGGTAGTGCGGAGTGGGTCTGAGACAGTGCCGGTGTTTTCAGGGCATATAATTTCAGCAGGACTGTGGATGTCAAAGTTCCTAGGCTACACTTCCAGCTGCTACCATTAATTCACTCTACAACCTTGATCAAGTCATGTATTAATTTATCTATAATTTATTATGAAAAGTAAAGATGATAAATAGCTTCTGCATAATTGTTTTGTCAGGCTTCATTAATGGTGCTTATAAGTAATGTTGGGTCTTCTGATGAATGCTTTGTAGAAGTATTTGTCTAAAGCAAAATACAGTCAAGACTGAAAAGAAATAAACTTGTAATTTAAAGCAGAACATTCTTATGAATAGATTGTAAAAGAATTTAGAGGCGAAAATAGGAGCAAGACTATGAAATAGAAGAAGGAAAATCTTGCTGACACTCTCTCTTGAGACACTCAGAGAAAGAAAAATACAGCAAACCTGTCATAGGGGACAACCCCCTTCATAATGTTGGAAGAGACCGTATGACCACCTCCCCGCTTCTAGATCTTGGATTATATGATGCTGGCTCTGGTCGATCTGGTACCAACTTCGAAAAGAAACCACGGATACATGACGAAAGTAAAGCTGAAAACCCTCTGTTTTTCCAGATTGCTACAAAGAAAATACCTCTTTTATCAACAAACACAACTCCAAAATACAAACCCCCACCTTTTATTTACTCAAAAGTAATGAGTATGGTGACCAGGCCACCTATAAAGAATGGCCATAAGCATGCTTCAGGGCACATAACAGTTTGTAACTTACATTCCTGATTGGGGGACCTGACTATATGGCTATGGGAAAATGATTGCAAAGGGATTGCAAATCCCTGTTTGGATTGCTATCTAAGTAGAGAGTAGATGATTGTAGTTTATGCTACATAATAACATGACTTCAAATACTGCATGAAAAATGAAGCTTACACTTGCATTTAAGTGACTGGTAATGTCATATAATTCTCTAATTTGCACACATTTGATACCACAGATGTGCAATGTTTTCAAACCACAGCTTATGAGCAGATGTGATTTACACAGCAATGTAAATCGCAGCTTCCTAAAGCTAGTTAAAGGGTGTAAACTCAAACAAATGTGACATTTACCCCAATTTGGTTTAAGAGAGACTTTGAAAAGCTGTTTACATATCTTTTTAAAAGCAATTCAGAATGATTGTTTATGCATATTTACACTGAATGGAAGAGTAAGAATCTTGTGAGTCATGACTCAAATATGAAAAATTCCGCTCCAGATTATCTTTATAAATTATGTTCATCCTTTGTCTTTCCAAATGGCAGGCGAGGCAAGCTGTGCTCCTCAGCGGGCCCACAAGTGTACGCTCCCTGGTTTGTGGTCAGACCTAGCACTAGGTCGTAGGGACTGTCTGCTACTCTCACACCAGACAACTTTCGCTGCTACATGTCCCAGTCTACTGGATCCCCACATCATATGACATTCTATGCAATAGCTATAGTTTTATGTCCCTAAAACTAGCTCTGCCATGATGTGGGTTTATAAAGGCCGTTTCCAATGATTACTGATATATACACAGTTTTGAAATCATATTCTGGTATGTATGAATGAATGGAAATTATTTGTTTACAAGAGCAACGTAAACTTCGTGCATTTCCTTTTATGAGTACCACAGTACRTGATAATATTTCCTATACTAGCATTGTAGGGATGTATTAGTATAAATCACACCAGTATCTAATACATCAGACTGTATAATAAATAATAACCACTTATAGAATGAATTATACCTGACCAGTATTTGGTAGCAACTCATATTTCTCTATTTATCTACCTGGTTATCTTAGGAATTTGTATGGCTCTGTAGCCATGGTATCTGAGTATCTCCAAACCTCTGAACCTTTGATGTACCTGTTCTCTCCACGCAGGTTTGATGCGTATTAGTACAATTATCCCTGTATAGGTGTGCCACTGAAGTCCTAAGATGAATGACTAACCCAGAATAACCTCAGAAGTCTATGACCTCTTGATTCACCTGCTGGCTGTGAAGAATTACTCTCTCTCTTGCATAGGTGGGAAGCTGAGTCATAAAGAACTAAAGTTACGTGCCCATAAGCACATAGATAGCAACAGAGATGGAATCAGAACTCATGGTGTACAGATCCTCAGTCCCTGCCTGGGTGCATTAAGTTACTCTCTCCTGTCTTCAGTGAACTGATCATATTTGGCAAAATAGCTAGCAGTTGTTGCTCTTTGTAGTGCAATGCTTCTGTGATGTGTGTGAAGGGGACTTAGCAAATAATTGCTTATCAAAAAGCTAAATTAAGTGGGGAACAGGGCAGTTGCTTAGTACATTGACAACTGAACTTATCAGCCCTTCTACTAAACTGCCACATGAATTTGGGCAATTACTTCACATCCACATGCTGCCATTTTTCTAATTTCATATAGGGATGATAACACACTTGGAGGTCAAGGCACAAAAATCACCGTATAATGCTACTCCACTTCTCCTTTAAGAGAATGGAATGACAGAGAAAAGGGAAGAAGCAGGGAGAATAATAAATTTTCCCATTTAGTTGAATGAAGTTGCTAYGATACAACTCAAAAATCTCACTCTTGAAACAAGAGTGGCTGGTAAGAACATTTTATTTTTAAGTTTTACGTTGCCAGCGGACATGCTGATGGAGGGCTGTTGTGCTAGGGAGGGTGTGGACTTTGCAGCTGTGGTTTAGGGGTTCTGCACCCCTTGCCAGTCAGCACTGGATGGAGTCCTCTGGGTCTGTCTCGAAGACAGGTTTTCCTTTCCACCAAATACAGTGTAGGACTGTGGAATTGGGCCATATGTAGCAGRCATAGAACTTCACTGTCAGAGCAAAATTGACTATGAAAGGGTTAACCTGACTAATGGCAACACTTCAGTAAAATTAAGGGAGGTGGAACTTAAGTCCCAAGTCTTAATAAAATGCAGGTGTTTTATTGTTAGGTTAAAAACTCCTCATCTTAAGACTCCAGCAAGCATTTAAAAACAAGGGAAAAATGTGCTATTGAATAAGAAACTTGGAAAGGCAACAACAGGCCGTGCAAGGCATTTACAGAGAATGCAGCATTCACTGGCTAAGGCCTACGTTAAAGTTCACGGAGGGAAAACAAAACATAAATATTAGATGAACGACACCTCTCACAACATGCATCTGGCCTCCGAGGTATTACACCTGGGATTAACTTTTGACATTCTCCTTTCCACCATCATGACTTTGCTGTCTTACCAGCTCCCCGCAGAGTATTTATACTCTCATTTTTCAACGTTTCTGTCTTCTTGTTTCCTAGTCTGTTTGGGGACTGACAGGGTGACAGGCAGCATGAACATTGCAGTCGCAGTGCACAGATAGCTCTGCTATGCTTGCAGCTGATTTTCTGTCAGGGATAGGACTTTTTCTTGGAAAAAGAAATTACTTTAGAACTAGCTAGTAAAAAGAAGTTGTAAAGAAATCACTAATCAGTGTTTTCTCCTCTTTCACTTCTCCTTATCCCAAGGAAGCAGAAAATTTGGGGGAGCATTTTTCAGTAAATTGCACTGTTTAGGTCACAGAGTTAAGGGATTGCACTGAACTTTGAGCTTTAGCTTCAAGTTCCTCATGTATTTGGAGAATAAAAGCAGTTATGACTTACTAAAGGGAAGTGGAACATGAAGAACCAGAGAAGTCTAAATGTACTTATGGTGGCCCAAGGTCTAAGATTACTGCATCGTCATCCCCATGGGCCTTATTTAGTGTCGTGGAGATGGGCTGGGTATTTTTGGTACCTGTATAGTGAAAATAGTTAACTCACCCCCTAGGAGAAAGTCAGGCATTGATTTCCCTGGCCTTAGCCTTGGTGATATAAATCAGCTGTCACTACTAGAGAAGGACAGAAATAGTCCATGGAGTACCTGATAGGATGGGAGGCAAAAGAGTAACTGTTGGGGTTTGATGCAAGAGTGTCGTAACTGCAACTTAGTAGGAGACAGAGAAGTGACTGTGAAGATGGTCAATCTGCCAGTCATTTAATTTAGAAGACTGGCAGGTGAGATATGAACAGTACTAAGCAAAAAAATATAAATTACATACAGAAAAGTCTAAAGCAATGAATAAAAATGAAACTGATGGAGCTGTTGAGCTTATAAACATGAGTACATGCCACCTCTTGTTCACATGGAGCAGAGTGCTCAGGACAGCTTGAGTAAATAATTCAGAAAACCAAAGAACAAAAATCAAAACCCTCCGTAATCACAGCAGGAAACCCAAACAAGCCCAAGCTGTGTGCCCTCTGCGCATCACTGCACTGCATCCTTGCTACAGTCGCTGTACTGGGCCATCCGAACTGACRGGCTGGAATACAGGCATCAGGCAGATACGGCAGAGACGAAGGAGAAGGGTGAAGTGTAGATCGACCCTCTTCTTCACACACCTCTGAGAATAACCATTCTTGACTCCCAGCCATCATCAATGTACTTTTAAGAAGCATCTTACGAAGATGCAGTGGAAATGCAGACCGCAGATTAAGAGAAGGGCAAAGAGTAGAAATCTTCTTTAAGAGTATCTCAAAAATCCTTGTAGGAATCTTTCTGTTGGCCTGAATGTGGCCCTTGAGGAATGATAAGGCCCTTGAGGAAAACCAAACAGGAGAAGTCTCTGTCAGCATTTGCTAGCTGCTCCCAATTTTAGATCTTCCCTGGCCTTCTCCTTTCCTCCTTCACTTTGTAAGACTGCTTTTCATCCCACTCCTACTCTCCTTTGCAGCTGCCAGTTCCTGTTACTAGTGTCAGCAGTTCTCAATTTTCTCAGACAACCCTGCTGTCATTTGTGCMTTGCTACGTGAGGTAAACAACACATGCTTTCTGTTCCCTCCTGAAAAGTCACCGCAGCTCAAGCTCCAGCAAAGCCAGGCCAGCCCCTGCTCAGCGCAACCCCTGCCCAATTCCAGCGTGTCAGACTGCAAAAACTGGCAATGCCTCTGGTCTCAGTGCAGGGAAATAGCCAAGATCAAAGTTAGAAGCATGGTTTCTTTATTCTCTCATCAAACTGGCCTTTATTTGTTCTTTCCAGTCTTACAATTATTCATATCTTTTCTGATGTATGTTATCTCTGGGAGTCACTGAGAAGTAGTGGATGGATTTGCAATAAAATATGTACAGCCAGGCCAAAGTGTTTCCAAATTAGCTTGTGTCAACTTTGAAATAATAATGATGTCAGTCATTGAAAAAMTGAATACAAGTACTTTATACTAGTACTAAGTATTAGCAATAATCACTAGAGTTAGGCCTCGTGGTTATCCTTGCAGATACTGTTAAGTCTTCCATATCATACAAGAAAGAAAAAGATTCTCCCTCTAAACAAACTCACTGCTTTCTGTGCTGTAAAATTRTCTTGTATTTGACTTAAAGAACTGACTGATAACCTTTGCATCYTGTTTCTTATTCCTCCATCTTTGCATGATGAAAGTTCCCCTTCCAAATTTCATTTCCCTCATGTATATTATTTTAAATGCCTGAAATGAAAACAAAAATCCTTTGCAGCTTTCTTCTGTACATATAAAATGATGTAGTTAACTACTTGTAAAAGAAGCAAAGATCCCCATTTAAAAGAATAATAAATAGATATCTCATGCGGAGGGTGGCACCAAGACTGAGATTGTGCCAATGGCACAGAGAACAGAAAAGATTAATTTCAGAATATTGAAGAAGATCAAAACCTTTGCTTTTATGCTACTCTCCCTATAGCGTCTTAGTGTATTTTAAGAAATGGTTAAGGAYATTTTTAACCTTATTCTCCAATTTTTGTAAGTGGAGTAAAGAATGTCTACCCTAACTTATTTTTTATTTCTTTTAGCTTAACCTAAAAGGTTTCAGCATTGTACCTTTCACAGGTAGTCTGTAGCTTTTTTAATGGGAATGAAATGCCTGAAGTGCTTACATGCAGAGCAGCAGGACCCAATGGCCTTCCTTTCACAATAGGTTAGAAATGGATTTAAAGGGCAGTGGTGCAGATGCCTCCACCCAAGCCAGGGCTCAGAAGGGATAGGTACAAGAGAGTACAAAACTGTTTGCTTTCCCTTTCCCTTGCATTACTGTGGGATACTCGCAAACATTTAATTAAAGCTATTGTATGCATGCTTAACTTGGAGATATCTGTGGTTCCTTGAAACCATTACACAGGAGCACCAAAGAAAATACAAGGGAGCACTGAAGGAAAATAGAAATGAATTAGAAAAGCATGGCAACCGGAGAATACATTTCCCATAATACAACAGTCAAAGGTCATGAGATCGCAGATGCTCAGTTGCTCATGCATATCTTCTATTCTCTCCACTTGCATGCTTGCTCCGGAGAGGCCAAAGATTTAATGAGGATGGGGCTAGCTTTAGCAGTTCTCACCCTTCCTCACACCCTACATCTGAAAGAGCATTGAAAGCCTCTTAAGTTGGAATAGACACACATTGAACTGTCCCAGTGCACACATTCAATCTGGGGTTTTCTCATCAGGTACAAAAATAGAAGGTGACTGTTCTCTTCCGGCTGCCCTGGACGTGAACAAAGCTGTTGAATCAACGACTTATTAAATTTAGGGGTGGAAAGAAGTTTCTTCACTGCATCTGTCTTTTCAACCTGCAGTAGCAGCCCTTCTCGGRGTCTCACAGTTTCTATTAGTCAGTTCATTTTTCCTAGCTCCTTAAGAAGGAATGCTGTTCAGACAAAGCAGCGCTCTATTTACAGGGAGCTTGGCAGGGTCAAAAGTGACTGTAAACCCAATCTCTTGTTAAAACACATACTGTTAGAACTCRGCAATCTCTGATTTGCTATCAAGGCCTTGAAGGTGATTTCAGAGTCAGATTTGTTAAACTTGGTAACATTGCAAGTGTTATCACTTGTCATTARCAGAGCTAACTTAGTTGCTCAAAGCCCCACTTAATCTATCCAGCTCGCTACCCACAGCTTCTGACCTCCTTAGTCACTTCCTGTCTCTGATTTTCGCCTTAAATCCTCTTTTCTATGTTGGCCTGTGACTGCCATTTAATCTTAATCAAACTTCCTTGGACTTCCATTACTGTCAAGTACAACTCCTCTCACCGTAATACCCACCCATCTGAGTGCAAGAAAACTGATTTACAGCCAACAGTCTGCCTCTTCTCTTAYGCTCTAAGTTCATCTTTGCTTTGTTTTTCTTCCTGTATGAGTCACTCCTTCCCCCTCTCTGAGACTTCGTGCTATGCTTTCTGTTCCCCCTCGGTCTGTCAGTGGCTGAGAAGCTGCCATGCACACCTTTACTGCAGAGATCTGGTGAGTATTATCACATGTGCCCAGCTACCATGTGCAGAATCGGAAAAAGCTGAACACGAAGAAACTGAGTTGGCCACAGGCTGCTACAGAAAGTCTGCTAGTTTAATATGCTTTTGCCTCTGACCAGAAATGATGACCTACTCTGTTCCCTTATGCCTTTCTTAAGAGCTACRTAGGCAAAACACAGCTGTTTATCCCAAACCTAGCATCTCCCTTGCTACTTCAGGGCACCTGTTAACTATGCAGATGCTGTAAGGTGGGTACCAGCTTAAGGACTTTCCCAGTTCTCACTGGTTGACTCATGCTACAGTAACATGCCTTTGAAATAGACTCCTTCAGCCAGTTTCCTTCTATGACCAGAATCCAATTTAAAGATGTTAATCCAGTACCATGGTGACTTTTGCCTGCACAGGGGCACTCCTGAGCTGGTGAGGTCTGTTGTTTTTTGAGCTTCTTTCACCAGCACAGAGAAGTTCAAGGATGTGACCCTGTGCTCTTTGAATGTCAGATACAAAACATTTGAAGGCAATGGCAGCTGTGTGTAACACGYAGGAGAGATTTGTTCAGTCTCTCCTTACATGTATGCTCTCTCCTGGCTCTTTTTTCAATATACCTAGTTCTGCTTTTCCCTCTTCCTCCTACTTCTGTGCTCATCAGCACTCATACTCGTTTGGTTTTTGTTGTTCTTGTTAACATATGGAGGTTATATGATCCATCACTGACTGTAGTCTTGTCCTCTTAATAAGCTGAAAATACCATACGTTTTTGGAAGGAGGAATTAGCTACAGGCCGTTCTCATTAAGCCTCTCCTTCAACTTATCTCAGCTTAAATTGTATTTTTGAACTGCAGTCACTGTGCGGCATTGTAAGTTGAAAACAACCACTTGAGCCCTTTCCAGCGAGGCTTTGAGTGGCCCTGATACTAGGCATGGAGGAGAGATAAGCAGCGCATTGAAGTTGTAGTATCGCTGTAGCTGAGGGCAAGGAGTGAATGGAAACATACCCTCCCTCTGGCACTGCCTGGCTCTGGACGAGGGGAGAGGAACAGGCCGAGCAGCTCGGGTTCACGCGTGCGGTGGGAGCCAGCGGCCTCTCGGCTGATGACAGATTAGACTCAGGGCCTGGTTAGTGGGAAGACTGTGATTAGACCTCAGCAGCATCTGTCTCTAGCACTAAAGGAATTACTGCTGCGGGCTGCGATTTTCTCAGCAAACTGTAATTATACCAGGAACCTCATTCCTGCCGTTTTTCTCGACAACTTAAGTGCAAAAAAAATGTGGGTGAGGGTGCAGGGAAGCAGAAACTGTGAAAGGAGCAGGAAAGACACCTGTTTGTTTTTGTTCAGCTCATTCCAATTATTTTCTCTCAGTTTCTTAGATTCGTATGAATCACAGGCTGCTTTTTCCCAAAGGTCAGTGGCAAGGTTTAAATCCCTGAAGCTGTCCTGCCATCCACCTCAAGCTGACAGGACACATCCTCTCCATGCACTTACGCCCCGTGGCATCTTGGATGAGTGTGGTGGCACTTGCAGAAGTGCCCTGGCAGTGCCCACTCCCTCCTCCCATGGGAGCAGCGGTGCGGGGTGCCGGACTCTGCCCACGACTGTTTTCAGGACACCCCCGGCAAGGTATGGCCTGGGCAGAAGTGTGGGATATTGGAGACTGGGCAGGGTGAGTTTGAACCTTACTCCCAAGGGCCCTGTCTAGAGTAGGATTTAAGAGTTTGAACTTAAAAAGYGTTAGCTTGTATGTAGTAACTCTCTGTTTTAAAAGATGTAGAAAAGGCAGTGTAAGTTTGAACTTCCAATAACACCTGTAAGTTTTGCCAAAATAACAATGTCAAAAAAGAGCAAGATTTCTTTGCAAGATTTCTCTACCAGAAAAAACTTTCTGTTTGTGCAGTTGTAACTCCACAGAAGCCCGTTTGCCATTAGTGTTTTCTTTGCTCAGAATATAAGAAGAAACAGATTTTTTTCAATTCAAATCTAGGAGGGGAAGAGAAATATCTAAGAGTAGAGTTTGCCAACATAGCTTTACCATCTAATACTTAAAATGTAGACAAGGTCGAAATGATTCAAACTAATCTATGTGCTCCTTCCTTAACTTTCCTCAGGGCTTTAATGTGACTGTTTAGTATACTTTGAAGCCAAGAGTGTCTTGTCTATGTTAAACAATTTTAAACCAATGCTATACTCATCTAGAAGAAAGCAGAATTGTTCCTTACCAGCACGTCTGCCCTCCATCCCGCAGCATGTCTGGCAGCACAGCCAGGGATGGGAGTGGGGCAGCAGGAACTCGACCCTTGGGGCTGAAAGCACCGGGAGGCAGTATGTTGGCAAGCAGATCCCCGTCTCCAGAGCCAAGTCTCTGCAGATACTGGTGGGAAAGACACACATCTGGAGTTGTCTGGAATTGGCACAAATTGCTGTGGACAAAGAGGAGAGAAAGGAAGGGTTAGAAGGAAAGTGGAAAGAACGCTTCTTACACATTTCGCTTTCTTTTCCATCTGCTTGTGTGATGTTGCTGTGAGCTATTAAACAGCTGCAGTGCTCTGCCCCAGAAGGGACTGTGTTTCAGTAGAGATGGAGAATGATTCCTACAGCTAAGCACTTTGGGAGCCCCCTAGAATGAAAGGGGCGATAGGAATAATGTTTCTCTGATTGACTATTATGTTAAATACATTTGGGACTGCAGCACCTGGGGCAGTAGCCAGAGACTGTTCTGGCTCCTCAGACCTGAAGCCCCGGGCAGGCAGTGGGTACTTCTGAGTACTTCTGACTCATCCTTTGCGCAGTAGGTGAGTCCCTCTTGTCTTTTGCCTTCCAGGCAGAACCTCCCAACTCCCCCGTGCTGGTTCCAAAATTCAAGGGCAGCAGATTACTCAAGCAAAAGGTGTTTGCAGACTGCGAGACTTTGTAGCTTGGGGAGGTAAGGGTAGCGAAGGAGGACCAGGAGAAGGAGGAGCCGGCGTATTGCGACTGCCAAGGACTGAGCAGAAGAGCATTTTTTTTGCATCCATTCAGACGCTCAGCTATTTCCTGCGTTGTTCCTGCAGTCAGCATGCTCCACCTGCTTTTACTTAACCATTTCCTGTTTACGGCTTCCAAAAGCTTTCTGGTGAAATCACTAATCTGCCACAAGATCAGCCTTTACAGCCCCTTTTGGGCAGGCTTCTCTCATTTTTTTTCTCTCTCCTCAGTATACAGACCTTTCCGATTGAGGAGCTGTGTGCTGTGTGTGCATGTCTGCATGCATGTGTGTGTGCATGCAGTCAGTAGTTACGTCAGGAAAGTATGTGCTCGCTCAGTAGTTCTCTCTGTCTCCATATGCCCCTTTTTTTCTTCTCCTAGTGCTTGCTGCTTTTTGCAAACTTGAGCAAAGAAGCAGTAGCACTGAAGGCAGGTTCCCCTTTCGGTAGAATAGAGGGCTCCAGATATTTAGAGGAAAGACTACTCCCATTACTTTCAAATGAGGGATTTGTTCCCTGCATAGCTTGCCCAAGCTTCAAATTATTTTCTAGCTTTGAAAACAGCAAGGCAATTTCTTCTAGTCTGCTGTTCAGTTTCTCAAATGTGAAAGGCAAGGTGTGAGGAGCAGGAAGGATCAGCCGAAGGAAAATAAATCTCTTTCTTACAGTGTAGATGTCTCCCACAAGTCCGCATCTCACAGTTAGTCACATGTCTTGTCGAAATCACTAGAAAAGCGTGCACGCTTCAGGTCTACTCTCCTTAGCCATACTATGGATAACACTGCAGCCACCACTAAAATCAAATTTATTTGTCACTGCTTTTGCTGTTTGTTTACTTTTTGTATTTCTTTTTTGGAGCAGTGAAAATAGATTCTTCAGTTCCCTCTCTGGTTCTCATGCTCTTGCACAGCGCTGCAATGTTTGGGTTGCGGTGAGCACTGCAGGGGAATGTTCCCTTCTTAAAATAAATCATGGAAACATTTCTGTTGGAATCAGGGCTTGTAGAAGTTTGKTTTTTTTTTTAAGAAGAAGAATGTCGGGCCAACTTTGACCTGACACCATATATCCCTTTAAAGGGGACAAGCTTGTGATGCGTCAGTGTATATATACTGACATGTAGATATGTATGTGTGTATGTATGTRTGTGTGCGTGTGTGTGTGTATATATATATACACACATATACATATACGTGTATATATACATGTATATATATAACTGCCATATACATGCCAGTTATACTGGTATAACTGAGCACTGAAATCATCCTCTAAGAATGMTGGACATGTTGGCCCTGTCTTCATAGGCAGATCTGCAAATTCCTTAACTAGCCCTACTTCAAGTTAGCGTAAGCCAGGGTGCTTAGTCTGCTGACTTAGGCATAGAAGGCGTAGGTTTATGAGCGTGCACTGGCACTGGCACTGAGCTGTTTCACACTTCTGTAATTATGCTGATGGGCTCACACTCACACACATTTCTGAATGTTTTAAGAAGAACACTAGACCCCCCATTTTAACTGTAACATAAATATGCACAGGTAGCACTTCTATATGGGCTGGGAGGTCTGGTCTGGGCATCGCTGATGACCATCCAGGCCACTGTCTGCTGTAGGCATAGCACAACCCTACTTAGATCAGAGTTTGCTGAAGTATCCTTCAAGCTGTCTGTGAGCAGCTTTTGAACTTTCTTTTTAATTGGGAAAAGGAAGCAGTTGTTTTCTGCACAGAAGTGTCTTTCAGATTGGCCCAAGTATGTAAAATGATTACTTTGGTTCCCATCCAGCCCAATTCATTCAATAGTTTGTGTCAGGGTACTTGTCATCAGTGGCATTTGCCCAGGGTGAGTCACACCCAGGCAACGATCTGAGAGAGCCTTCAAATCTTTTTCATCTTCATTTTACAGGGTACAGCCCTGGTAAATTCATGACCGTATTGCACCACACAGCTCTACCATACAGCAGCTCCTTTTCTTCTAACCAGCTTTCAGCCCAAGAGGCAGCTACTTCCAAAAGAGACTCTCTGATTCAGTGCCCGTCTTTGTTTTTCAGATGTTCTTTCACCGCGCCGCTTTCCGGTTACACTGCAAATTTGGGTGCGCTCAAGATATTTTTGCCTCCCTCCTCCCCCCCAAAAATGGAGGAAAGCTGAACTATATGAAAACGTAACGAGAATGAGACCCTCGAGGAAAATGGCAGGGAGGTGTAGAGGACTGCAGAGGACTCTTTCCAGGAAATGGGTAGAAGGTTCATCACATGAGTCACTGAAACCTTAGAGGACTAAATTCTTGAAGAATAAACTGTCAGGAATATGATACTGGTCAGGACAGTTGCGGGGGGAGAAGAAAACTTCTTAAATAGCTCTTGTTTGTTTTTTTGTTGGTGATTCATCCCTCAGGAAATTGCTGCGTCTCTGGCCAGGGAGGGGGGCCGTGGCGGTGCCAGCCCTCCCGTGCAGAGGCAGCAGGCGAGGCGTGCGGGGTGCGCAGCCCCGCCGCTCCGGGCCCCGCGCTCCTGGCGGAGGGGCTGAGAGGGGATCAGGAGCACTCCGTGGCTGTCCTGCCCAAGTGAATAAAGTAAGACAGGGTCACTAGTGCACATATGCCATCTGAATCAATTCACCGCTTTTTTTGTATACCAGCAGGTATGAGACCAAGAGGAAATGAAGGTATTAAAACTGTAATTCTAAGCTCCTTTTAAAAATTTTTCTTTCTCTACCTGCTCCAACCAGTAAACCAAGTTGTATCAATAAAATTGGCCCAAAGCTCTGAATTTGGATTTCAGAGAAGGTCTTAAGATTTTAAGTGCCAGTAACAACAGAAGCAGTCAGACTCCCTCCACAGCTACCTCCAGAGGAGCTGAACCAGCATTAGCAGCAGTGGGAAATATTTGCAGTAGTATCGGAGTGTGGAGAAACTCCGATGTTCCAGCACGCCGCTGCCAGTTCCCACTTTGGTGAGTTTGACCCAGAGCATTTAACATTTCAACATTAGTTCTGTGTCTCATAATATCGTTTACGTAATGATCGCTCATTTGGTTCCCATTAAAATCATGGTATTTCTTCTGCAAACCACTGCTTGTAAAAATCAAGCCACCCAGTTTTTCATTAGATTGTAATACAGGAAATAAATAGTCTGTCTGTAGGATGCACGCTGTAATTCTCAAACAGAGAATAGGGGGCTTTTTTTCCCCTCTTGGACATACAAAGTTCAGATCTCAGAAATAGGAACGTGAAAGATCTATTAAGGGTTGGTAAATCTATCATCTCCTGCAAAAACAGAATGTAGTAACTCCCTGGTAGATGTTCCTCAGATACTATATTGATAAAAAGAGAGTCTACAGCTCTTCGTAGTCAGAGCAGCAAGAATCCTCTTAAAATTGTAGAAATGGTAGGTGTAGCTCTCACAGGTTGTCCCAGCGCCGATACCTTTCGAGGCGGCGCAGAACGGTTCCTTGTATTATACATACCAGCACTTTGAAGAATTCCGTTTCAAATGTTTCAAACAATGGGGGTTTCACCGCTTCCTGTGGGAGCCTGCTCTGCAGCCTAACTCGTTTCACCATCTGGAGCGTTTTCCTGAGTGTCTGCCTGCTTTTAACTTTCTTTTAATTGTGCACCCACTATTTCTTCCTAAAGGTGGCTCGCCAAAAGTTTCTGTTGTGTGAAATTCATGTTACGTGGTGCTTTTTTATTTTTTATGAGGATCAAGAAAACCCTGAGAGATTAATGGCTTCTTCTCTTTGCTTTTTCTTCCTCAGAAATAATAATAAGTAATTAATAATGTATTACTGCTTTTCTAGCCATTCATCTCAGCAATTTACAAGGAAGGTCAACATTGTTGTACTCTTTTTACAGATGGGAAAAACTGAAGCACAGGGCAGGAAACAACTTGCCCAGGATCATTCAATGAGCCCATGGCAAGACTTGGATTTTTAACCAGGTCTCCACAATAGTGCCCTACTTTTTTTTTTTCTCCTTTTTTTTTTTTTTTTTTTTTTTGGTCCAGTCCAGTTCCCTTTAGCTTTGTTGGAGTACCTAGGAAGGACAAGCTTTCCATGAACTTTATTCAGAATTGTCATATTGTAACTGAAAGGTCAGCTTATTGAATATTTAACAGTTACTATCTTTCCAATGTGTTGGTTAAGCATCCTAATTAAGTAGTGATAAATAAAACCAACAAAGCATTTTAACAGACTGATTCAGTCCCTAGGGCCTCCGAGCTGAATTTCCTTCAGCTAGCCTGTGTTTTCCCGGTTGCGGATTGTCCAGATTGAACACAGTATATATCAAGCACGCTCTTATCAGTGCACTGCAGGGAGATTTCCTTCCTCCTCAGTGCCACCATGCTTACTTCACCTGTCACATTTCCCTTAGCTGTGGTTTTCGGTAAGCAAGTTTCTCAGAATCTGGATAGTTGCTGAATTATAAATCTTCCCATTTGGAACAGCAACACCGCAATCTGTACAGCACGATGCACTGGGTAGAGAGCAATACCCAGCCTAGCACTGAATATCTCACCTGGGTATCAGAAGCAGTCTGGCCTTAGCAGCACAGAGCTCTCCGTGGGCTGCTAGCAGGCAGGGTGTTTCTCTTACTGCCTTAAAGCTTCTGCCTGTCTGGCCTGTCATTTCCATGAGTATCTTTACTGGGACTAGATCCGCCTGAGCACATGGTAAGACGAGTTTTGTTCCTCACCTCCTGATGGGAATGGCCGGGGAAGGCAGCCACAGCCGTGCCCTCGCAGTCCGATCTGCGGGGGTCTCGTAACTGGCCCACACTGATCGGTCTCTGAACTGACAGCACCTGTGCGAGGTGCAGCACTCTGTATGGACGAGAAATGTAAACTTAGAGCTGTGGGTAGGCCAGAGTTATATCTGAGGGATAGCACATAGATCTTCCTGGCTGCTGACCACTTTCCAAGTATGCCAGTAAGTGTTGTTCCCCCCACTGCTCCTTCAGGCCTCCTTTATTCCAGATATCGTTGAGACAGCGTCTGAGGATTTACCGAAAACTGCAAGACTGCTGTAGGTCACTGAGCACATTGTCTTTGCTTTCAGATTGAGTTTGAGAAATTACCAGCGGTGTCATGCTTATGCCTCCTGGCCATGTGAATAGAGGAAGCTAAGAAGCAACAATAGATTACATAAAGCAGGGAAATCCCCCTCAAACTTCTCCCAGACTATCTCAAACTGAAGTTGATTTGCATACATACACTACAAATAACTTTGCAGTGGCTTCTAGCCCCATGAAAGGGTTACATGTGCTTGCCTATAATCATTTAGGCCAGTTCCACCAGTTGAATCACTCAGAGAAAATACAAAAGACGGTATCAGAGCCTGTATAGAAATCTAAGCAGTTTTATGTAGCATCAGCCTACTTCAGGTAAGGATACAACTGGGTAATGCTATTCCACACAGAATTAATGGGAAATGTTCAATACCTATTAGTAACTAGCAGTTATTCTAGAAAAATAGTGCTAAAAAGCTATGTTAAGCTTTATAATTTGTGATTATGGATGGGTGGTATCATTCTTCAGCTAAACTTGCAGCTAAGCTTCCTATACAAACCCTGTTTGCTGGAAAACAGACCTTACTGAAAACCAGAAAAAAGCTAGAGTGTCCTGTAGTTGAAAGTTATGGCCAGCTGATTTACAAAATCTGAGATTCATTAGGCCTGGAATTCCTGAGAAATGCTGATCAAAAAGCAGTGGTGCTAAACAGACTTCCAAAATTCCTGTGATTTTTTTAAACGTCATGGTTTAACAGAAACAAACAAGTGAGCAAAAGAGAGCATATTGAAAATGCATATTTACTGGGTTATCTCTGTCTCAGAAACGTAGTTGGCTAATATAACACTACAAAAATCTTTTACATTATCTTTGATGCACTAAGAACGACAATGTTTATAAGCCAAGTACATCATGACTACGGAATGCCTAAATTATTCTTGAAGACAGACGGTATTTTCTGTTCCCTTGCCGAGAGAGTGGGCTTTTGGGGTTTGGGAGGTTGGTTGGTTTGTTTTAATAGGATAAGAGTATAAAGTTCCCAAAGGCTTGCTAAGAACTGTTTCTTTGGAAAGAAGTTTAGTCACCTACTCCCTTTCCTAGCTTTCTATTGGAATAAGTTCTCAGATACATCTCCTGCCAGCCCTCTCCTGAAGCTAGACAGACTATAGACAACTGCACCGATTCTTTAGGCTTTCCCAGTAAATTCACAAAAGGATTTTCTGTACATTTTCTGGCTTGTCAAGCCAGCTCTACATTAAAATTAAGTATAGTTGGGTAGGGATATAATTTTAAATAATGCTGTAGATGCCTTGCAGTAAATACCAAAGCTGTTTTAAACAGTCTTAGAGGTGCTTTTGTCGGTATAGCATACTTCCCTTGAGGAATTCATCAAAGGTGTATTGGCAAAAGTGGGGTTTGTTCTACCTGCACTAGGGTTATCATCATTGTCAGTATAGTTATACCAGGACAGCTATATGAGCAACTCTTTTCTAGTGTAGTTGCTTTTCATATAGTTAACAAACAGGGCTAGAGAGGAGGAGGAAAACTGAGACACAGCTTCCCTTGACAACCTGTGTAAGGCTTGTGTTTCTTCTACAATATCACCTCTGTTAATAACAATGTCATGGCCTGTTGCAGTAGAATACCTTGCCTTTCACCCTCCTCCTCTCGGCTTTATTGACTTTCCTCAAAGCTTTGATACAGAACAATAGGAATTGGCCCAGGTATGAACTGGTTGTTCTGCAGAGTCCTTCGGGCAGCTGAGGTCTCCCTGTGCTATGATGGAGCTTGTCTCAATGGGTCAGCTGTAGAGATCCGAAGAAGTACGTATTCGAATAGGCCTGGGATACCTTGCAACACAGTTAATAGCAGCAAGGATGAGGACATGACATGATCTGACTCATGATTCATTAGTACCTTGGATATTTTGGTCCTGATAACTGTGTGTGTTTCTTCAGTTTGTGTTCTTTTCATCAGCTTGCAGGTTAATGAGGAAGGCTTTCATTTTGTTTTTTAATATCTCCTCTCATGAACAACAGTCCATTTTCTACATAAGGTGTCTGTCTTTATTGTGTGTTTCAGATGGAAAGGATCAAACAAATTTAACCTGGGAAGGAACCAATCCTGCACTGCAGACCATACGAGTGAGAAACGCTGCCTTGAAAGATACTTTACTTGATACTGCTTTACCCAGCACTAATGGTGAGACTCCAAGCAATACATCCAATCTATAGAAAGGACAAATGAAGCCTCCACTAAGAAATGAATGAATGACAACATTGGTTTTCAAAAATCCGGTGAAGCAAATAGTGAGCATTCTTCTTCTTTTGTCTCTTTAAAGACTGACTTTAAAACCAAGTGCTGTTCTTTGTATGTGTAGGGCCGTACTTAACTCTGAACCTATGAAAATACTGTATTTTGTTCAGGTTAATTTAAGTGACATAGTAATAAAAGCCTCTGAACAACACACATGCTACTTAAGAAGCATAGGCCACACGTTTCTTCCTAATTCACCCCATCACCTCACCAATCTGGAGGAACCGACAGTCAAGCACACAAGAGTGCTTGGTGTCCACAGCCCACAACATAGTGAAATGATCGCCTCTGCTTTTTAAGAGAAATGATAAACCCACTCATTGGCTTGATTAAGAAGCAATAGTTCAGTGAGCTCTTATTCCGTAGCTCACTTGAAAATCATCAGAGATGATTTAACAGAGTCGCTAATAGCCAAGCTCTGGCAGTTCAGAATGGAAGGAGAACAGGTAGCAATCCAAAAGGTGGGAAGATCGGTGTGTATTACAGCTGCTTAGCTTCCTCTGTCTTCAAAGCACTTTTAAAGTATTCACAACGTGATAGCAAACCACAGAGCTATTTACTCACCTTACAGACTTAGAGAATGTATGACCTGCTCAAGGCTGCTGAAGGCATCACTGGCTGCACTGTGGTCAGGATCAGGTTGTTCCCAGCTCTCAAGCCTCACATCCCTATGGGAAAGCCGTGGGTTCCGTTAGTGCTGACTGCTGATGCAGAGTCGCCATTGGCCCGAGTGGCTGGTTCTGCCCTCTGCAGTCAGAGGGAAAGCCTCCCTGAGCAACCTCTTGAAAAGCAGAGTAACCTGTACAGAAATACGGGAGGTCTGGAGTACTGCCAAAGTGGCTGTAGGTAACCCAGCAAGGAAATCAGCTGCAGTGGGGCCACCTGTGGTGGTGAGGCCAGCAGGTTGCCATCTGCTGTTTGCTAGGCAGTCTTCGGGTGACGAGAGAGTTCCTGGGGGGCACGTGGCCCCTGTTAAAAAGTACTGCACACCCTCACCATGGCAGCACAAGAGACTGAGAAGCTGGGACATGGAAGCTGATGTCGTGTCGCTCCCAGCCACCAAACAGGATGGCATGGAGGAGGCTACTCTGCAGCTCTCTGCTTCCATGCCCGCTCATGCAGCTTTGGGCTCGCCTTTAACAAGGAAGTTTCCATCACAACAAGGAAGCGACTCCATTTCAATAAGCTACTTCTAAAACCTAATACGTTTCACCTTGGGGAAGAGCAATTCTCCAGCTTCAGCGTTACCAGTTTTGTGCTTTGAAGAGACCTTTGTAAAATTTAATTTTAATTTTGTTTTAACTTAAGTTTAGATTTTCTTCTTGACAGTGCTGCACTACTGGCCATTCAGTCAAACCCTGCTGAACTTGCTTGTAGCCATTTTATCTGGGTATCTTGTAAATATTTGGTAGAGCACTCAGACACAGAAGTGTTTTTTGCTCTTACAGTCACATGGCTGGTTCCAGGACCTTTCAGAAGCACAAAAGGCTGAAGGCAGGGAAAATTCCACTGAGATGCATTTGAGTTTCCAGGGAGCAATTGCACTCTGTTTAGACTAAAATTTCTCATTGCTGCCTCTCCTTTTCTTAAAAACCATGGAAGGATAGAGGGGGGAAGCTGGAGGGTAGGTTTTTTATTATTATGAACACTGAAATGCAAGCACTGTTTCACTCATTTCTCTCATATTGCAGGACCATTTGTGGTTGGAGAGGGAGATAAGCTTTTTAATGTTCTCTGCACTACCTGGGACATTTCCATCCAAGTTCTAAAATGTTTTACAAACATTAATGAATTAAAGCATAATCCCCTTCTTCTCAGCCCCGTGAAGCAAGTACTAAATACAGTTTAAAGACGGGGCTAATGAGACCAAAAAAGTTGTGCCTTGCCTGAAGTCACATGGGCGGCATGGCAAGAGGGCTCGGGTCTTTGAGTCCCAGCCTTCTACCTTACACCACAGACAACACACATTCCCTCCCTTTTCAAGGCTTGCTGTACTTCCCCTTCTGGGATATAGTGGAAACATGCTGGCATCACACCTGAGATAACCTTGTTTTTTCCCCCTTGGAACAGAGAGACTACTCACAGCTGCTGTCCCATGGGATTAAGATGTTGAAAAGATCAGAGAGGAATCGGAGGGGGGGGGGGGGCAGGAAAGCAAGTCACTGCTCTGTCTGCCTTGGGCATGTTCTGCCTCCACTACTGCCAGTGGAGTTGGTGTACTATCGGGAGCAACCTCAAACATTTTTGTATGTGCTTCCATATAATATTCAGGCAGGACTGTGGTAAAAATGCCATAATTAAAGAGAGAACTTGGCTGACAAGAAAGTTGGACAGATGAGCCAGTAAGTCACTGCTGTATTGAATATATGTGATTTCATTATCCTTCTGTATGTGACCTGCATTTCTTGCTGCTTCTTATTATCAGAATAATACTGCTGCAGACATCTCTTTCACCTCTTCAGAAGAGAGGGATAATCCATCAGCCAGTTCATCTCCAGTGGTATGAGTCAGGTCTTTACCAGGGGGATTAATGGTCAGTTGGAGAGAGTTGTTCCCAACAGGACTGAGTAAAAAGCAATGTGCACATGAGTCATGAAGTGGAAGAGAAGGAAACAAATCTATAGATTTAAAGGTTTTGAATTATTTCTTTTCTCTTGGCTTCCCTTGTCCACACTGATCAATAACCAGACGTGCAAACGCTGGAAATGTATTGATGGTGGCTGGCGTAAGCAGGACTGAGAGCTTCTCCCACTGTGCAAACAAACCTGGAGTCAGTCAGCCCCCAAAACCAGATCAGTGTGTACCAGCTATTCCAGCCCTTGTAGGTGAGAGATGCTGGGAGAAAAATCAGATCACAGTGCAGCAGTCTCCTCCTGTCTCTCCTGTGACCCTGCGGTGTACTCCGGCACTGGTGCCTTCAGCCTCTTCGCACTATTATCTTCTATAACAAGGCCCCAGCGCTGGTCCTTGGGTACGCTGCTTCTGCAGCACCCTTCCCTGCAGAGGATCCAGACTCACCGCAAATGCTGTGCACAGTGCTCATTTCATTCCCCACTGAAAGGCAGCCAGGCCTGAGGTGGAACATGGCAAGCGCTTCCCCGCGCCTGGCAACTCCGTGCAGCTGCTGAAAACAAGCGGGGAAGAAAGCGGTGTACAAATGCAGGGGAATTTTCACATAGGCAGGATGTAATTAGCAGAGCTGGAATATGGCCAGGACACTGGGGTTAAAACACTGGCTTGCAGGTAACACACTGGGATCTTTCATAATTCAAATGCTCAGGATCTCCTGTTTCCATCTTACCTGGAAGATGTCAGAAGACCGTTCCCTATTTAATGTTCCTGGGCAGCTCTCGAACATCTGACACAAAGGAAAAAGTGTCTAATGGTGCTGCACCTGCAGTGCTTCTCTGCCAGCAACTGCCCACTGTGAACAGCAGCTGAAAGCATCACATCCTGACAGGGCTACGGCTGCACCGTGGTAAAACACGCCACAGCTGCCCCCATGCCTTGGGGTTCACTTCACCCTTCACTCTCATTACTCAGTTTTCAGGCTGCAAATCCCCACCAGACAGAAAGAAAAGGTGATAAAATTAGGGCAGCCCCTCACATGTTAAAACACACAAGAGAGAGTATTACCATTAGGTGCTGCTTCAACATTATTCTCTGTCACTTGAAATAGTACCAAATCGGTATCGGACAAGAGAGAAGCACTGCTCCCCAGTGCAGATGAGTGAGCTTCTCCAACTGGCCTTGCTGGTAATACACAGAGCGTTAAGAGCTCATGCCTCCTCCTTCCTTCCAGCAGAGAAATCACGTTCAAAGCAGCAAAACATTTTTTTCCCCTTCATGATCTCACTTTCCGTATAAGCAATCTTTGTGTTTACTACGAGGATGTTGAATGTCCACAAAAGGTCAGGGAAGTCAGTCATGAACCTCACGTGTGGAAAGTCCGCACGACGTCTCTACCACGATGTGACCCACAGACTGAACTATACATAATTGCAAACCTTTAACCCCTTCTCCGTCAGACCTGCAGACCGCGTACAGTTCCAAGAGCTGACTTCCTCCCTGTGGTGCAGTGCATGCAAGCAAAACAAGAGGTGTTCCTGCCATCCGAGAAAGCATAATCTCTGCATCAGTAAGTCATAAAAAGGGACCCCTCCTATGCCCCTGATGCAGGGCTCCCTGTATCAGCTTTTGGTTTGTTTGGGTTTTTTGTAYGCCCAGGCTGCCATGCAAGTCCCCCTCTTTGTCAAGTGTTGCTTAATACAACCACCGACCAAACTTGCTGAGAGCACCTCAGTCAGTGGGATAACAAACCTACAGACTGACTCGAGCAGCAAAGAGGGCTGGAGAGAGTAAAGTACGGGCAGCTGCAGGCAACAGGAAATCCAGCACTAATAAATAAAACGTCTTACAGCCAGAAAGAGGAAGTAAACAGCAGCAGCACAAACTGAGAGGACAGAAGAGAGGAACACAGCATAACTGTGGCGCGGGAATCACTGCATTACAGTGAGCTTATTTTTACAGAACGTTGTCGCGGTTTGTTATGTGCTCAGACTGCAAAAAGAAGTGGGGGAGTGGGAGGACTGCTCAAAGAGAGGGTCTCTATCAGAAGAAGCTGTCAACAACCACTGTAATTAAGGAAGCAGCCAGAGCACACACAACCTGAGCCGCCGCCAAAGTGAAATGAAAGCATTTTTTGTTTGCAGCCGTAGCACCGAAGGATAATAAAAGATGGTTCTACTGTGCCAAGTGAGGAGCTGCAGGGACACCGTTTCTAGATGGCGAATGCCCCGCTCCCATCTTTCCAAAATTACATGCCGTGGGGAGGCAGCAAATTACTCTTCTCACATACGCTTTCGAAGCATGTGCCCGCACACCCCGTCTGACTGCAGCAGCCGCCTCGGGAGGCCAGCCACCGGGCAGGCGAGCCCCCCGCCACCATGGGAACAATGGAGGGGGCACCGCCTGAGCTCTGCCCCCCAGCCGGTGGGCTGTTCTGGCGCTGCTCGGTCCAGATTGCCGAATCAGCAACCCTTCATTTTTCCCCCTCACACAGAGCCGTGGGTGCACCACGGCCCCCACGGCATTGCCACCACCAGTGGGAGCTGCCGCATTCAGAAGAGCTGCACCCTGCTCTCCTCCCGAGGGCGGCTGCGTTTAGAAGGCTCGCTGGTGCCTTGGCCAGGAGCTTCGTGCGCAGCATGCCGACACAGTACTCTTCTTGCTACTGGGAGCATCTTTCACCTGGAACGGCCGCGTGGCCTGCGCCCCTGTGGCGGCGGGTGCTGGGCTGGCAGAGCCAAGGGGGTCGGCACGGACCTTCTCAGCCACGGGACAGTACCGTGAGGCTTTCACCGGTGGCTGTAGAAACTCGTGTGCAGGTTCAGCGAAGGGAAAGAAGTCATTCACAAATTGCGTGCATATTTCTGAATTCATTCATTGAGTGGCGTTTGCCTTTCATCCTCCCCCCAAAGCCCTGTGCGCATTGCTGGCATTCTCTCCCAATCCCATATAATAATTCCCAGGTCTCCACAAGCCACTGCCTGCCAATGGAGCCCACGGTCACTGAACCGCCAGCCCGGTCACATGAAAAGTTACATGCAAAGGTTTAACGCTTTCTCCTGACCCCAGCCCCCGTTCCCGTGAATCCGCTGCAGTGTTTTCCTAATCAGGTGCCAGGGAAGCTTTGCACCGGGCAGGGTGCTAAGAAGGTGGCTATTTAGCTGCAGCATTTCCAGAGTCTTTGAGCTCTCTCCTAAGCTGTAAATACAAGCAGTGGAGCCAGGTGAATGTCTGACAAGGCTGCCATTTAGACCTGAAGGAAAAAAAGAAGTGCTGCTTTCCAACCAAATGCATATTGCTGTTGCCCCACTTTCTCTGGCCCAACAGCTGTCYTAACAGTTAATTGCTTCAGCAGGGTATGGAAATCACTTCTCAAAGCCTGGATACAGGGTACACAGCTGTGATCCAGTATAATTTTAACCTTCATTGGACATTGCCAATATGTTTGTTACTAGGGAATCAAAAAGAAAATACAGTCCTTTCCCTAAAGCCTTCAGTTACCAAATTCTAGATGATAGTGCAGGTATTTAATACATCACACAACCTGTGAAAGTGACAAAATATTTTCTTTCGCATCCCTCCTACCTCTGAGACATCAGAGAAGACACATGCTTTTGAGGAATCTCAAATGGAAGTGATTTTTTATTAAATATAGATGAAAAGCAGAAATGTTCAAAAGCTGTTTCTGATACATAGGCAGTGACAGTCGTTTCCTTGCTATCGCTGTAATGTGAGGGAGTGCAGGTACCTCCTGCAGCTTGTTCTCCACCTGATGCTTCCACGCAGGATTTCACACGTGACAGCGTATGATTCATGAGTTGCAGCTCGGCTTTGGAAAGCATGGGAGTTGTGTCTGGCTGTCAGGGCCCAGTGTTCATCTGGGTTTCACATGGCTCACAGAAAGACGTGCCAGTTGCACCTTCGAGCCAAACAGTTGGATAATCAAACTGAGCATTTGGTTTCAGTTTTGGTTCTTTTTTTCAGAGGGGAGAGGGCAGGCTGGTTATGAACTCCAAACTATACATGCATTTTTGTGGGTTTAAGTGGAAAGACCATGGAAAAGTTTTAAGTTACAGTCTATTTATATTGTTCTGTTTTAAGCTCCATCACTACCAACATAACTTTCAAAAACAAACAAACAAAAAACCAAATAAAATTGACAGTATTTTTCAAATTCTCTGCTTTTCTCATGCATTCAAAAGTGTAAGCCTGTTATGCTTGATGGGCTGGCTGTTTGATTGTTGCTTTTTATTTTATTACATTGTTTAATTCTCAATTGTAAGCCTCTAAAATCATAAAATCTGAGTTCTAGTCTCAGTCTCTACACTCAAATGTAACTACTGAAAAGTGCCTTGTCTAACTCTTTGGTATATATGGCATTTAACGTACTTTGCTTAAATTGGGTATTTCCAACTCAATCCAAACAGGAGACCTGAGGAATCCTGCTTCTCCCAGATGAGAGCATACCTGAAAAATATAGGAATGACTTTTCTCAGTGAAAAGCATTAACAAAATAATACATGCATAAATACTGGGGTTTAATCAGCTGGTGCTGCTTGTTTATTTAAAGGAAAAACTTATTTAACCCTTCAGGAGGGATTCAAGCTACCGGTGAGAATGGAGATAGGTCTGAGCACCCAAATGGTAACAKGTTTGTAGAAGAAAATACGAGTTGGTGATGTCTGTGCCTGCGATCTGCTGGCATTGCCCACCCTGCCACGTGACCACCAGGAGATCAGCGAGGAGGATTCTCTATTTCTGGAAAGTGCAGTGAAATGGGGGAGCCCGGTGATCACTGAATTGTCTTTCCTTCTATGAAGTATTGTCTTCAAGATACTGTTTGACATTCATTCAGTCAAATATTTTGACAATTTGAATAAACAAGCAGAAAATGGTTTTGATTTTTGGCTCCAGTGGGCCATCTGTGAGGAAGAATAAGTAGCGCAGCATGTGCCATGTCTCTTAAATACCCTTCCTTGCCAGAAACATATGTGGCATGTTTCCCAGGCTGTGGAAAGGGTTATCGTTTCCAGTCCACCAAGTCACCCTTCTCTCTCCACACACCCCTCACCATCCCCAACCCCGCATCGGGCTGGGATGAAAGGAAACATCACTCGGAATTACTATGCTGTTACCTGTCCGGGGGGAGAGGGTGCATGTGCACCTACCGCGTTAYGTTGTGCATGTTTCTGAGAAGTATTGTATTTGCGGTGGCTTCGCAGTGGCACAAAAGAGAAGCAGGGAGCCGAGGCGGTGCCGGGCAGGCACGCCTCCCTGCCGGGCTCTGCAGAGCCGTGCCCGGTTGCGCCCGCGCTGCGGCAGCGTACCTGCGGAGGAGCCGCGGCCGGGGCGCCGCTCCCGGGGTGCCGGGGGGGCTTTTGTCTGCGCTTTCACTGCGGGTTTAACAACGGCAATTCGCATTTGGGTCAGAGCACATGGGGCGGGAGAAGTCACACTGCGGGGCCACGCTTGAACGTGGCCGCTTTACTGTACCGCCCCGGGTACAAAGCCTACTTGTGTGGGGCACGTCCCGTCGTGCGTCACACTTTGGTTGTCGGCGGCAGCCATGGGTTCCTGGGGGGTGACACAATAACCTCTTTATGCTTAAGAGAATAGCAGGGGAGTTGCGGGAGGCCATTGGACACGTAGCAGCGAAGAAGTGGTTTGGCTTTTGTCTGTCCCTCAAGGTGAAGTGCCCAGGCAGCCGCTGAGCTGCACGTAAAGCARCATCGCAGGTGAATGCAGGACGTTGGGTATCTGGATGGGAGAGGAGTTGGGGGAAACACCCGGGGAAGACCCCATGTTACCTCTGTGGTAACAACRTGATAAAACTGCTTATTTAGGGTAGAGTTTTACGGCAGCTCACTCTGAAGTCTGGGCTGCCACAGTCTTGTCGCCCCCACTGCCTTCAACGCCAGTGCAGCCATGCGGGGAATCAGCTCAAAGAGCTGACCTGGCTGGAAATTAAACTGATTTTTTTAGTTAAAAAAAGAAAAAGGTTTGTTTTACTAGAATGTCTCAAAGTTTCATTCAAAGAGAACTGGACAAATAAAAATACTAGAAATTGAAAAAGGCCAAAGCCGACAGAAATTTGAAAAAATACTAATATGGACTATTTTTAAATAAAAGCTAGTTAAATCTTTCTTACTGTATCCATCACTGTCTCCTTTGCCAGCCCCTCARCCATCCACTCCACAAAGCAGTAAGCCTAAACAATTCAGATATGCTAAGCAAAGCTACTCTGAATATGGCTTCTAGCCTAATAAGTCAGAGCCTTATCCAGTTCCCATGAAAAGCACCAGGAAAGTTTCCTCCAACACTAACAGGCGTAAGATTGGATTGCAGAACAACCACATAACTTTTGACCAAAAAGTGAAGTGAAGTTTTTCTAAAGCACTGATAAAAGACTCATGCAGGAGAGCGTGGAAACTCTGACTGGAGCAGTCGCATTGCAAAATACATTTTGAGCATAATCATTTTTGGAGCCACACTCATTCTCACTAGTGATGTGCGCTCTAAGGGGAATATACAAACCAAACATCTTTTTAAAGGAAAAAAGTGTTTATAATTTCTTCATTATGGATGTGCAAAAAGACTCCCCCTCTGCTGCTGGGAAAACCAGTTCCTGCTCCGTAAGCATTAAAGCACATCCTAATTTTTAGAAAGCATTTGTTAGGCAAAACAGGTCATTTTTTACAATGCTTTCTTTTTTGCCATTGGAGCCTTTCTGTTGATGCCAGCTGCTTTAGTTGTAGGTATCTTCTGGGAGGTGGTGTCTGTCAGTGAGTCCCACGTGGGTGTCCCCTTGGCTATCTCTCATAGCCGCCCTTCTATAAATCACAGCATATTAAAAAAAAGGGGATAACACTGACATGTGAACTAATCCCCACATCAAAGAGAGCAACTCTCCCTCCTCTAAACACCTGCCCCCCTCTTTTGCTGGGAAAAGTCTAATGCCTAGAAGGTGATTTACACAAAACTTCATCCCAGTTGTTAGGAAACTTGCAGTGCCGCTTACTCGCCAACTGCAGAAGAAACCTGGGAATCAGGGTAACCACAATAGCTAGCCTGCGGCTTCCAGCATTTGGCAATTCAGGAGAGAAAAAAAAACAATTGGCTTGTTGCAGCAAACTTGTGTATATGTTGATTGCATGGCAGGATAGGCATGTAAATAGACAGATGTAAACGTGACTAGTAATGTGGGTCTGTATGGGCACATATATATCTGCATGTGTCTACAAGTACCTGTATAGGCACAGGAGTACCTGCCCGAACACATACACGAACACACACAGATGCACACACAAATACCTCTCTCTGTATCTGCGAGGAGCAAAGAGGGCCAACAGGAAATGTATATGAAAAACATAAGCCATATGGGCATACAACTGTGCGTCAGGTGTCCTAGACATGGAGAGGGCTAGCGACCCGCAGCATATGCTCTCTTAAAGTATTCACTCCTGCCGTAGGCCTGCTTTTGAGCTAATGGTTCAGATGCTAGGAATATATGGATAAGAGGAATACTTCTATATAAGACAGGATTAAAACATAAACTCACTCCACCTCTTGCCTTTGCAAATACTCCCTGTGCACTGACTAAGCACACAAGATATACTTCCAAATAACTGACTGTCTCTGGAATGCCACTGAAGGGAGGAAAAAATACCTCTGTCTGGCTAGATAACTCTCTTTTTCCAAATCAGTGCTGAGTCTGTGCCTGTGCCAGGCACGATCCTTCAGACGTACCAATGACGCGTACGTAGCACGGACAAAAATTATACTGGTAGTTCTGTATTCGTAATCAATAAGCAAAAATACCCACCCTATGTGAAACTAGCTGTATTAAAGTGCATTTCTATGAGTATATAAATGCATGTAAACTAGATACGTCCACCAGCATCACTGCTTCTGGCTGATTAATTCAGCTGTGCCTGCTGCCCTCCCCTCCTGCCACCCACACAGGGAGGCAGGGGTGCCCYGGGGCCAGCAYGGCCCCCCCACCCCGCCCCGGCTCCAGGTCATCCCTYGCCCCGGGCCAGAGGGCCATGAACACCTTGTCGAGAGAAGGCAGCGTCACTGCCAAAAGAAGCAGGTGAGGATCACTCCCTGCAAGAGAGTGAACTGGAGTGGGGAACAGAGCCGGGTTTGAACAAAAGCTCCCTTTTTGCGGTCGTTGGTTGCTTGTAGCCCGGCTGCGTTGGCCGATGCACGTCGGTGGGATTGGACAAGAGCTGAGGGATGGAAGCAAGTAGCCAAAGGCAGTGAGAGACCAAGGCAGCTCCCTTTGGTGGCAAGCGCTGGCTTAAAGCATTCGTGAAAGTACAGCCTGGGGGGAGAGACAGGGAGGGCACGGCGGGGGGGTGGGGGGGAAAGGCAGAGACCAAAGCTTTTGTTGTTCCAGTTGCGCGCTCCCTCCACGTAGATGTGCAGCTCTGCGTGTGTCTGCGCCTGTCCCCTGCCCTGTGTCAAGTGGGGAGGATGTGAAAGAAACCCCAGCGTGGTTGCACCTTCACCTCCAGTACGTGGAAAAACAAACACAGCCATTCTCTTGTTTGTTGATTTAGTGCAGGGTGCTCCTTCCATTACAAAACCATTTCCCTGCAGGCAACTGGCTAAAACCTATTTGCTTATTATTCTGCAAAAGAAAATGAGGGTTTCAGGATGGATGCAATCTTCAAGACTCTCTTCTGTTGATAGACAGAGAGATTGAAAGGAGAGAGCCCTCCCAGCTACCTCCGAGCAAATGTGCCGTGCTTCCTTGCTGTGTGTAACTTTTTATGTTTTCTAGCTCAGAAACGCATGCCACATCTCTCTCTCCTCTTCTTGAAATACAAATCTTAGTATGGGAAAGCTTTGTGCTTAGAAAGTTAAGCCTGTGCTTCATCACAGGTATTTATACAGAGATGGCTCTGACCCCTGAAAGCTGCATCCAGAGCCGCAATTCGCAGACCCCCTCCACCCCCACAWCTATGATTTTCAGAGCCAAAACCCCAGACATGAATGCTTCTGAACAAGGGGGAGGTTTCCTCCTGCTGCTCAGGTTGATGGCTGCCCCAGCTCTCATTYAGGACAGTGTAAACTCCAAGTCGACTTTTTGAACTGGCACAGCAAAGTTGGACTCTGGGTGTGAGATACATCCTTGTTTGAAGCAAACACATAAGAAACATATTGCAAGTCTCTCCTAGCCTGTTTTCATTTATGAGGTGCACTCGGCRGCAGTTCCTGGTGCTGACTGGGGCAAGTCCAGATGAAAACTGCAAGCAGAGCAGCAAAGTTTATCTAGAGTTGGCACCGGTTTTGGTACTCGGCTGAATTAGCTGTTTCTATTGAGTCCAGAGCTCGTTGTTTGTGCCAACACCTCCACCACACCCCCCCAAAATTAATCAAACTACTCTCAACACCTTTTTTGGTCAGTTAAAATCACCTCTCCCCCAGCTGGTCTTTTAGATGGCAACTCTTCTGGCTGGCCTTTTAGGTGGCTGGCACTTTACCCTCCTCCCAAATCCAAACCAACTGCATTAAAAAGGAATGAATTTACATTGCGTGGGGGAGGGTACCCCAGACAATGTCAAAGGAAAAGCAGATCAAAAAGAGCTGCTAGTATTGGATACGTGGGCTGTCCTTTCAGCTGCTTTGGGCAATGTCCTTTCAGCACAAGAAAAGCTCGAAAGAATTCGGTTAATCTGTTGTTAAACAGGGAGTCTGTGATGGGAGGCAGGTCTGTCATCGTCCGGGCAGGGAACTGAGCCTGTCTGTAATGGCTGCGAGCTCCTTCGCCCTTTCCCAGCATTTCATATCCGTAGCAGCAGTGAGTTCACGGACTTGCACCTGGCTGGCCCGGCACGACCGTCTCTCAGCCCTGTGCGCCAGGACCCCTTCCCTCTGCCTGCTCTCGGGAGAGGCCGTAGCACAGCACACCCGACGGCTGCCATGCCCCGAAAACTCTCTCCATAATTCTCCTGTGCAGGGTGCTTCAGACAYGCATGGAGGTGCCTCACAGGGCACTGGCGGTGGCCAACCTGCTGCTGGTGGTGATTTCAAAGTGTTAGGAGGTCAGCTTGAGTCCTGAAGCGAGAGCTTCAGCACGACTTCCAGTTGTAAGTCCGAATACAGACAAGAGCAGCATGACCCACGCTAAGGTGCGGGGCCCCCGCGGCGTCCCACAGACGTGCTTTCCGTAGCCTCACTGCTCAGCGTGACAGCGCAACTCTGAATGTCARATAGCAATGGTGAGCAGCCCATAGGCCTGCTGGCCGAGATACCACAACATCAGAAATAGCTATGGCACATTGAGAGGTTAACAGTAAAATAAGTCTATAGATTGTAGGAAATAATGTAGGAGTGGTTTAATTTAGCAAAATGTAGTTACACAATTTTGAACAAAGCCAAAAGGTAAGGCATAACGCTCTGCACTGGGCAGCCTGCAAGGTTGTGAATTGTGAGGACCTCGGATGGACRCAACATGACAACTGCCATCAGAGCTGTTCCTCCCTTCTCAGAATCGGCTGTAGGCATCAGCAYTAGCAGGGAGGGACTACAGCCACCAGAGCACCACAGCGTGCTCAGGGGGCTGGGGTCTTTTCTGAAGTCTCCAACCTAATCTTTCTTTCTGCATYATGTTCTACTGTGAACATAACGTCCTGCTTAGGGTTGTGTGGCACATGCTGTGATTGCAACAGCTTACTGTTTTTTTCTTTGGCCGTAGAGCGTGTGCTTGTATATATATGTTTATATGTGTGTGTATGTATGTATGTGTATATTTCTAATTTAAAAAAAATACATCTTCATCCGATGAAAATTTCCAATTCTGTAAATYTTTATTTCGTTGCCTTCCTTCTCTGCTCCTTTTTGGCTTAGCACACTGGCAGCGTGCTCTAAGTAACGGGTTAATTCTCCTCTCCGTGACTCATTTCTAAGGTCTCCCAGGCAGGATTCAGGATGATGGTGTCAGTGGCTGCTGCAAGAGCTGTTTAAATGTCTCTGCACGTACCGGGGCGCGAAGCGCTGATTCCGGGCAGCGGTGCTAGGAACGTCAGGGTTTGTTTAACATTCGCTAGGGATCTTCCTAAAAAGTCAATGTGCCTCCCTACGGTTTTGTGGACTGGCTGAGCATTACTGTGCAGTTGGTTCAGCTTTTATTTCAGTGCATGAGGAGCATTCTCCTGTGAAAGCAACCTTCTGTTTTCGGTTTAATGGCAGACTGTGTCACTGTAATTTGATTTTAAATTATCTACTGTCGAGCCTTTCACAAGTGAATCCAACACCCATGCATTTTCTCCATAACAAATTTGACTGTCTGGAGAAACAAAGGTTGATAATTAAGCTCACAGCAGTTTATCAGGACGGGGCCTAGGCATGGCCTAAAACCTCAACAAGTTAGTGCCTTAATTTCTGGATACTTACCAAAAACAAACCTTCGACTTGGTGCAGCTTGCCCGTTCTGGATAATCTGGCTCTTTGAGTCCCCGGGTAGGCTGCTGGGCTCTACTGCGGGAAGTYGGCACCTCGGTATGCGAGGGAGGAATGCCGAACGAGCAGACACCACTCCGGGGTAACCAGCCATGCCAAGTCAAATGCATAATTCAGGAAGATTATGGTTAAATCTGGGAGACATATTTCTCTCCAGCCAATGCATGAGATCACAGCACCTTTTGTACTTTGAAATACCATTGATTAATATTTATCAGATGTAAAATGCGACACTAGCTACTTCGTACAGCATGCTTCTAAGCATCGCATTACTATTCCTTTTTAAGTACACGCTGCAGCCAGGCAGACTGAGGCAGGTGATTGCAAGTGTCACCAACAGCAAACACCCCTCAGCTGGAGGCCAACTTTTAAAATCCATCCAGGCTTTAAACTGGCTTGTCCGCGGTGCAAGGTGAGGCCCGTTAGCAGGAGGCCAGGGACAGCCACCTTACCCATGGCTGCTTACGCAGTCGCGTGGCTTAAGAAACAAAAATAATCACGTAGTGATCTTTTGTGATGGCATCTTTCCTCCTAACTCGCACGGGAGTTTGGAAAGCACCTGTGCTCATCTCTCTCTCCCATGACCTGCCCTCRTGCTCGTGCTCAGCCGCCCATGAGGTGTGCCAGGGCAGGCGAGCCGTGCCGTGCCATGCCCGGGGAGCGTGGGCACCCTCGCTCCTCACTGCTGGGGTGCATGTGGGGCACCCCACGCTGACCCCCAACTGCACTCGCTCTGTCACCGAGAGGCAAATTGGTTTGACACCCCACCGGGGTGTGGTAAGGGGTAAGTCCAACGTGTTTGACAGCGCCGGTACCTTGAGACCACCGCGGTGGGGGCTTCCCAGCGGTTTGGCTCCCGAGGCCGCAGCCTCTGGATAACTTCCACCCCAAATGTATGTCACATTTCCTTCCAGTGAAAGCAAAATGTTTACACTAAGCCAGGGTCACCCGGCGGCCACTCCGCTATCGCAAGCTGGAAGCGGCTGCGATACTGTAAACCGAGGGGTGCGAGGGCGGAGGGGATTACCGCGGGCCTCCGAAGTCAATGGTGCGGCTGGCTGGCGGCCGCTGCTGGGCGTGGGGGCACCAGGGAGGTGGGTGCCCGATGGGTGCTCTCGTGGCGGGACGAGGACGGGCTGGCAGCAGGGCTGCCGGCCATGGCAGAGCAGAGCCGGTGCTGGGGGCAAGGGAAGGCAGATTTGCAGGGCCCGGACAGACGTGTCCAGCGTCCCCACCAGCCACCCTTCCCACCAGTCCCCACGCAGCCCCAGCACGGTCAGTACCTGAGACTATGGCCACACCAACCTCACTTCTTTACCTGCCTTCAAGGAGCTGTTGGAAATACTCCTCCTGTTCTGCAGGAGTGATTTAGGCACAGTTAAACCATCCTGGAAGTTACTGGGCTAGACTTGCCCTATGAAAAGGCACTGAATTCAGTGATTTAAACCCATAAGCTTGAACTACAGGACACGCAGCCCCTGTATTCCCAGACACCCAAGAGAAAGGGTGGCAGTTTCCCATTGCACTAGCTTGCACACAAAWGATCTTCCTGAGACAGCTCTTCCCACCTCCTCACAGCCTGAATCTCTCCCATATGCTGCCAAAATTTTCTTCTTTATCCCATATTGCAGTGCTGATGAGCACCCGAAACCTCTGCTGCATAATGTGACACATGCATGGGGGTCGCTGGATAAAGCGGCTGGCGACTCCTGGCCACCTACCCATCAGATACCACCGACTTCTCCTCAGCTCCCGCTGTCCCGCTCCCACCCATTTGCCCAAAGTGGTGACCCACGGCTGGRTTTCACGTGCGGCTGTGGCATGTGGACACTGGAAAGGCTCCGTCAGGCGGTAGGCAAAATGGTGCTCATTTTGTATGCCTTGAACCCACTGCGGGGGCATGAGGGCACTGAGCCTGCCAGCGCCTGGGCTGCTTCAGAAAGCCTTCACTCATCTGCTGAGATAGACGTGAACGTCAGGCATGAGCCACAGTGGAGATGGAGATGGTTCCATCTCCAGCCCCTCTGATCAAACAAGCCCATAAGGAGCAGCAGGTGGGATTGAATGATCCCCACAACCTCTTCTGCTTTTGTTACGCTGCTGCCACTCTCCCAGCAAAGTTCATGTGAAAGCGTGTGGGGTAACCAAAATATTAACAGGACATTCCAGTTATTCTTGGCTGTCTAAGGGAGAGGTAACTGCACTTTTTGCATCCAATCGTTTTCCACTGGCACTTCTCATAATTATTATCATGGTGTCAATATCCGAGATGTCTGTATGGGGCCAAAACTGAAGAGGGTGGCATTTGGCCACTCTCTACCACTTGGTATATATGGTTTTCCCCAGCTTTGCAGAGAAGTTGCTTTATGCTGATTACTAAGCTATTAGGTATGCAAGGCATAACTATAGCAGAAGGGGATTTCTGCGTGGGAGGAACAGTATGATTCAGATTGTCTCATCAGCCTTACGAAACAAAACGTCCAGTCAACAGAATGCACTTTTGCAATGTAGCCACTCATTTCTCCGCCTTTATTTTGTACACTTAGCCGTAACCCCGTTGTACCGGGACCTGGGAATCAGCCTAGCAAGCTACAGGAGGATCGATCAAGAAAAGGGAGTTTACAGAAGCACCAAGATGACATAATACTCTGATAGTGTTTTCCTCATTGGGAGAGATGTCCAGAGCATGGTGAGTGGAAGGAGGGAGCGAAATCTCTCCTCAAACACCTGATTACCCCCTCTTGTAACAGCTCCTTGAGACAGCTGGCATGGGAAAGTAGTAACAGGAATGCTATCTCAGCTTTGGAGACTTGCCTGCTTCACAGCCAACCCAGTATCTGGAGCACAGACATGTGGCTGAATATTGCTCACATAAGCGCCTACTGCCTTGCACTGGTTGTTTAAAGGGGTTCATTAATGCAGCTGAGGTAAGAAGTTGGCCGTTGCTGATGATTATTTTAGAGCAGCCTTCAGGAACGTACCACCCCGCATTTTCTGGGGTTGCAAAGGAGGATGGTAAGGGTAGAGGAAAAGCATTGATTTCAAGAAAAGATATTCTAAGTTGAAGATCTACCTGAGAGTGTCAATCGCTGTCTTACAGGTAAAAATACTTCTTGGAACACTGCGCGTACTTATGCATTAAAAATAAAATTATATCAGGACCCTTTTCCTCCCCAGAAAACTCAAATTTAAGGTAAAACAAAAGAATCCCTGATGTTTTAAGGTATGGAAGTTCACAGTGTAGGTATCAGCCTGCCCTATCCAATGATGCCGCTGAGAAAAATCCAAGCCATTCGTAACAGACAGTTCCACCTTATCAGGGACCACAAAAAGCAGAATGCCTTAATCTCACCCACATGGGGACTGGGCCAACTCCAGCCGTCACTACGAGTATACAGCGATTTGTTTTTAGCACATTCCTGACAAGACAAATGGCACACAGGAGGCAAACGCTCTTCAGCCGCCTTCTTAAAGGCTGGCTCAGAAAGCCAGAAGCTTGCGCACTACAGCGTGGTGTGCCAGCCTCATATCTCAGTATCGTTAAACACAGAACTAGTATGAGTCTTTGCATACTTTCCTAGGCTTCACACATTCTTTTCACRTGTGTTACTAACTTAAAAATTACACTATTGTAGATACGTTTTTGTGAAGCCAGCTAAAAGGCAGTGTGCATGTGTCGTATTTTCAGTGCTTTAGCCACCCTCAAGAAGGGAGGGGGGAAGAGGGCAGGCTGCAGCTTGCTTTCTTAATAACATGCAAAACCTTTAAAGCTCAGGTTACAGTAAGTATTTTCGCTCTAAGCTCCAGCTATGAAGCAAATAGCCCGAAGACTCTCCCTAGAACTGTACTGGCAAACTCCGATAACGTCTGAAGTGCAATGATGAGGGGCATCCGTGCCAAAAGAACCTGCTGGCTGTAAGATACCAAAAATAATGCTTTTTAAGTAACAGATTTTAAGATCTCCTATCTCAAAAGCAATGTCACCAGCAGGCATCACCTCACCTTCTCCTGGAAGTGCCTTGGGGCTGAGACTTACCCCATTCCCCCTGTTAGAGCACGCGGGGCCTACCTGAGGGTGGCTTTTGTGCTGTCCTCTCGGGGAGGCTGGCTCTGTGTGACTGACAGGCCGGCTCTGTGTGACTGACAGGCCAGCTCTGTGTGACTGACAGGCTGGCTCTGTTTGACTGACAGGCCGGCTCTGTGACTGACGGGCTGGCTCTGGCGTGAGCGGGGCCTTTGGCAAGCCTTCTGCCGAGCCCCGCAGCCCAAGGAGTGCTTCATGGAAGCCTGGGCTGACCAGTGCTGGGGTCTGACCCAGGGCGGTATGAGAAAGCGCTTGTAATGTCTTCGCAAAGGGACTGAGCTCTTGCAAAAGACCATGAAAAATGTAATTCCCAAGGAAACATAAGAACATACAATACATGATAAACCCCCAAAAAACAAGTCTGAAGGCGTCAAGGGTTTTTCTACCAAGTTTCTTAAGGGAGTGCAATTAGGCCTTATATAGCCTGTCCTTGGCCATGCTGCAAGTGGTTTAATGGGGCACTATCCAGTAAACAGAGAAATTAAATTATGCCAGCATGAAGGGGCCATCCTCTTCAGAGCCCCTAAACTCTYCTCCAAATGGCAGCACTTCCTTTTTCCAGATCTATGTACAACATGATGGTTCAGGGCCTTCCTAGAAATGAAAAGGCCCATTCTTCCTCACCTTCCTCTTTCAGTGCAAACATATATGATGAGAAACCACACGCACACGCGGGGGGCTGGCGTGAGCCCCAGTGTGGGCACAGGTGGTGGGTCTGAATGAATGGGCACACAGAGATCTCTGTGTGGGTAAGAACATTTACCACGTGCGGTGCTGGGAAGCGCATGCATGACTCCAGCTAAAACCCACAAGACTGGCTGTAAGATCTTGTAACGTAAAGATCCCTTCGCGTATGTCAGAGCCTTAAAGTTTTGTGCCATTGGGATGGTGTCAGCTGGAGGTCGAAGATGAGACAGGCTGCAGGTAGGAAACAATTTCTAAATAAATTTGTGCAGTGGATTTCTGCAAATATGATTAAGATGCCTGCAGCAGACAAGGCCATCAGATCTGAGTGAGTCCTTTTTTATCTGATTTTTCTAATTAATGCCTATTTTRCAGAGTGGTAGACGAATCATCAGCTTGCCCTAGGTGGGTGTGAGCCCCATGTCCCTGTTTTGCCCAAGGCAAAAATGTTTTCATTGCAATTTCAGGTAGGCAGATTCAAGCCTCAAAGTATTTGGCGCCTTACACCAAACTACATGCTGGCCACAGGGTTCAATATGTTTTCTATAAAATCAGCGTCAGCAGGGCTCTGCTGTCTCAGTGCTGTCTGTTGGGAGGGCACTTGCAGAAATCTCACAAAGGACCATGCGGGTCACTTCCCCCACGCTGAGAAAGCAATGCAGGCCAGGCTGGGTGAGCTGCAGATGGAAAGGAAACTAAGGGCATGCAGGGCAAAAGGATAACAGATTCTTAAACTGACTTCACCTTTAATATGCTGCAGTTGTTTAAGGAGCTTTGCCACTGGTATGGATGAAACATTATTTTAGAACATTTGTTTGAGAAAAAATGTCTTTTTGAATACATTCTCTGAAGAAATTAATTCATTTAACATCAGCAGAATTCTATAATATTTTGCTTCATGTGTTGTCCTTTCTCCTATACTATTCCCACTCAGGGACAAAATATTTTTGATGGGCAAGTAGTCGTTCTTTCCACTTTTTCATTCTCTGCTCGCCTCTTTAAGGTCTCCCATTCTAGATTTGCATCACATTACCATTATGGTAATTTCTAGCTCAAGTAAAATCAACAATCTTCCTTTCTTTTTTTTCCTTCTGGTCTTTAAGGCATTCTAGAAAGCCCAGGTGGCCTGGTGGMCAGCCCATTGCTCTGGCTCCCAAAAGGCCTTTCTTCATTTATTTGTTGTTAGCTCTGTCCAAGGGTTTTTGCCTGCACTCAAGTATAAGTATTGTATAAGTCAATAATTCTTGGTTCTTCCCAATCATTTCACCCCCTCTGCTCCTGTGATTTACACAAAGTTGGAAGGCTGCAGGTGGGGATGAGATCCTCCCCAACTTTCCCTTTGGCAGGTTTTGCTGCCTTTGAGGACACCACTGGCCTTTGATGTGAGGATGGGCACTCGGAGTAAGGCTGAGAGAGATGTTCTCCAAACTTACCTGGATGGGGAAGTACAATTCCCTCAGAGAGGCTTTTTACAAGACTGTAGGCCTAGTTTTTGACCAGGTTTCTTGCAGCTGGATGGCTCATGCACGCTTATAAATTGTCGGTTATGTATAAACTTTTTCTGAAGCTCAGGTGACATTTACTGTTTAACTCCCCTCCTCAACTCCTTAGTGTGGAAAAMAAAAAMCCCAACAACCCACAAATCCGTGCCAGTTTCGGCACCTTTGCCCTTATGATTGACATATTCCCTCCGCTGCTGGGTTAAGACCGCTGCAAGTGGGAATTCCTTCTTCTGAATTAATTAACTCTGTATTGTTACTGCCTTTGATCTACTGCCATAGGAACAGGAACAAGCACTGGAAAACCTCCATTTGCGTGCATTTCTTACGCAAATAGCTCTGGACAGAATATTAAAGGCATCATTTAGAAGATGGTGGGCAGAAAGTAGTCCCCTCCCCAAAGCTGCCCTTGAGACTGACGCTCACTGTGGAAATTGCATGGGAATGGTTACAGACCTCTAGTGGCTCTGTTTATATAGCTCGTCTAGCTTCCTAATTGCTCACCAGCACAGTATTTTGGAAAGCCGTATAGAGATTTCCCATAAGGATTACAACATGGTGTCATTTCATCTTCTCTGCATTTCCCATCCCGTTGTCTGTTTGTTTTATTTTCCTCACCATAACATCTGTCCCACATCGCTGAGAGATTTCACAATTGGAAACCTGCTATAAATTATGACACGGAGTTAAAGGACTTCAGTGTTTGCTATTTTTTTCAAGGGACATTGGGTTAGCCACCTCTTTAAAATAAGCCTTCTTTTTTTCTTCTATTTATATACTAGTGTTTGTAAAAGCTGTCTTTAGAAGCTGAAAAAAAAAGAGTATTTCTGTCCTTCCTGCTTGTACTCTTTTCCACTTATCTTCCATTGAATTCCTAGAGAAACACAAACTTCTGGAAGTGTTTGCAGAAAATAATCTTTAGCAAGCTCTGTCCCTAAAGGCCCGCGGGGACTCCAGATAAAAAACAATTGCTCACATTTCTATTCCCCAGCGTCTGACGGAGACTGCGGCAGCTTTAGCGCTGCTAGTGCCAGCCTGCGTCACCGGTGCCAGGGCTGCGGGCTGAACTGGCCTCYGGTTCCCACCAAAATGGAAGCAAGCAGTCTTGAATTATACAGAGCAGGACAGCCAGCTCTGCTTGGCTCTATAGGAGGCTGCGATTAGCGTGTGGTCCTAGGAGTAGTCAGAGTGGCAGAAAGTCAGCATARCAGACTGTTTTATACTGATCGATGCTTTCGAGGTTAGTGTCACGTATCATCACCATGTAAGGACCAGAGATATTTAAATGCGAGATAAAACATGCAGGACTATATTCTCATAATCCAAGGATGTCTCAGTCTTTGGTGACTTCACCTGCCACTGCAACCTTTTTCCTCCGAACCAGAAAGCAGCACATACAGCTCCTGCAGGACTGCTCTTGGCGCTCACTCACAAATGAGAGCATTACAAACCACAAACGTGGAGCACTTGCAATGCTCCACAACGTCAGCCTTGCTTCCTCCAGCAGCCAGGGGAGAATCAGAGATTTATACGGCTGGAAGGGATCTCAGAAGATCACTTAGTCCAGACTCATGTCCCAAGGTAGGATCGTTATACTTATGTCACTCTTGGCAAATGCTTGTCTAACCTCTTCCTAAACTCAGGATGGCGATTCCACACTCTCCTCAGGTACTTCTGTGTGTCATTATCCTTACTGCWTGCCGCCTTCTAACATCCAACCTCAGTCTCCTTTTCTGTAATTTAAGCTCATTACTTGTCCTATCCATCATGGATATGGAGAACAATTTATTCCACTTCCCAGCCACCTTTCAYATATTTGACATCGGTAACCCTATCTCCCTCAGTCTTCTCTAGACTAAAGAAAGTCAGTTTGTTTATTCTTCCCTCCTAGCTCTGGTTTTCAAGACCTCTGATTGTCCCCCAGCTGTCTTCTGGACCTTGTCTTGAGCACAGCACCCACGGCTGGACATCATACTCCAACTGCAGCCTCACAGAGGAATGAGCAGAAGGATTATTGGTAGGGTACCTGCCTACGCACACATCCTAGTAGGGCATTTGCCCTTTTTGCATTAGCAATTAACTCATATTTGGATTGTGACCTGGCACATCTCTCAGATCTTTTTATGCAGAGTTGCTACTTGGGCAAAAATTCACCACCCTATATAAATAGAATTAATTATTCCTGGTGATGCCCATGTATAGAAACAGAGAACTGTCCTTACTGTAATGAATCCTATTTTTAAGACCATTTGTCTAAATACTTTCCAATTGTAGCTCTATATTTCAGTATACTCATAGTCTCCTTCCAGCTTTGTGGTAGCCAAGAATATGATATTCTCTATTCCATTGTCCAAGCTGTTCATAATCCCCTTAAATCAGACTGACCCAGTATACACTCCCAACCAACTCTTCTTGATCCACCTTTCCCTTTTCAAAGTATAACTAATAACTATTTTCTCTGTGTGGTTTTCCCATCAATATTGCATCATCCTAGACCAGCCCCATCTACCACAGGTTCCCTTAATTTGCTTCAGAGTATCACGTTACACTGTGACGAAAGCCTCACCACCGTCAAAATATAGCACTACTATTGCTTCTCCCTTATCAACGAGGTTTTTTTACTCTGTCATGAAAGGAAATTTGACCCATTTTGCACAATTTGTTTTTGACAAATCTATGCTGGCCATTATTCATCTCTTTGTTTTGTTTTAGGTGCTTACTGAAGTTTGATTGTTTGTTCCAGTATTTTTCCGGGAATTGAAGTTAAACTGAACAATCTGTAATCCCTGGCTCCTCCTTTTTTTCCTTTTAAAGACAGGAACTACGTCTGCGCTTTTCCAGGCCTCCAAGTACGATCTCTGGGCTCTGTAACATCCCAGAAGCTGGGTGAAGTTATGCCTAGAGCTTTTGTGGTTAAATAACTGGCTGGAGCAATTACCCTAGGATGAAATTCATCTGGCCCAACTGGCTTGAACACTATCTGAAGGATCTTCTGATCTAGTCTTTGTTCTAGTTTTGTGGTCTCACCCCCCTCTGTCGTTGACATTCATTGCAATATTTGTCTGAAGTGATAAAAAGTGTAAAAAAGGTACGAAACACCCTGGGACTCTAGCCGTGAACTGTCCATAGCCTTTCTTCCCCACTGGAGRCCATGTTTTTAGTCGCCTGGGTCTTCCTCTTGCTGCTAAAGTAGCGACGGAAAAACTACTTGTTAGTTTAAAGTCTCTTGCTAATTGGATCCCATTTTGCTGCTTGACCTTTGTGATTTTGTCCTCACATACCTAGCCCAGCTTCTGCATGCTTTTTTCCCTGAGGCTGAGATCAAAGAAGAGCTGATGATTTCTCTGAGTTGATCTACTGTTACATCTCCTGTGAACCCTCTGGTTTTGGATAGCCAATGCTCATTGCTGTTCTCTCCAAGGTGTTTTCTACATCATTAAAACTTCTCATTTGGTCAAGGTCCAAAATGACATGCATTTAATTACTGAGTAAGTGGCTTTAATGGAATCACCACTGGTTTATCTTGGCCTAGGAAAGATCAGAAGCCTGACCTTTCTTTCCACCTCTTACCAACTGTCAGGCTCCACCTGGGAACATTCAGTCTCTGCTGGTCAGTTTTTGTTTAACCTCCTGTCCTTACTGGAAGTGATGGGTGCAAATCACAAAATCTTCTAACCCAGATCTGAATTTTACATAGTCCCAAATGCTAGAAATGCTAGAAATGTTTACAGCCAGAAGTATTTGTCAAGTTCATCTCAACTGCTCATTAGGAAAACATCCTTTCTCATTTGGGTACTTTTTTTTTGCTGGCTTCCCTCTCAGCTGGCCTGCCAAGCTTGAAGGCAGAACAGACTAGGCTGATGGAGCAGGGAACATGTTTTTGTTTTCATACATATGAAAAACTCAAAATTCGCTAGTAATATAATCATGCTAAACTCCTGCTTGCACAGAAACTCTAGCTTACCTTCCGTTGTCACATATTCTTCTCATCAGTAAAGATACTCAAAAGCTCACTGCTTGAGGAAGTCGAAGCTGTTAACAGCAATGCTGTAAATACAGCCGTGTTGTACCGCTATAATGGTGCTCTTTGAAAAGAGCAGCATAAGCAGCCAAAGGGGAAGGAGTTCAGACAGTCTTTCTGTTGCCCAAGAGGAAGCGAATTTCAGATAGCGCTTTGGTTCCCTTTAGTTGTGATTCACCATAAATGAGCCACTAAAACATCAGTTGATAGTAAGGCCGTGCAAGCAGGGACTTCCAGAAGTGGAGACTCAAAGGAAAAGCAGAGAAAGCTGGCCCCTTGCCTAGCTGTGAGTCGCCTTCCTTCCCATTCTGCTGCTTTTGTCTTTAGGGTTCTTGTGCATTTTGCAGTGTCAGCCAGTTGTCAGAGAGGAGAAGACAGCCTTGCATTGGTTTTAGTTAAGCCTGAGACCCCAAGCACCTCCTAGAGCCTAGAGTGGGTCACGTTCACTACTGCTAAGTGCTGTTAAACCAAAGCAATGATCTAGATCATAAAGCAAATGACAGAATACCCTGCTGATAAACTGCAGTATGTGGAAACTTACACAATATTTATGGATTGTTAGAGGTTAACACTAGAAGGAGCAAACCATAATGGCTGTGTTGGCCTCCTCTAACAGAGTTGTTATCCAACCTTAGCATGACAATTTTCCATGCTAGAAAAATTACCTCTCCTTCTCAGCCTGGGCAAATTGCACCAATAGCACAGTGTTACCCTGTTCAGCCACTCTTAATGTGCCTTCTGGTCTGAATTTGCTGTGCTTTCAGCCACTGGATCTTGTTTTGTCTTGTCTGTCTTCTTCCCCATGTCAATATGCATAAATCATGTGTGACCCATGTGTAAAGAGACTGATGCACAGAGGCACATAATGTATCACATCTAAAAAGCAAGACAGCATGACAGAGACATTTCCAGTTTTTATAAGGAATCATCAGAGACTACTTGTCAATAAACAAGAGAAAAATCCACCATGCTTGGAAAGAAGGGAGRGAGGTGTGTTGTCAAGCTGGCAAAGAGACGGGGGAGGGCATTAAATCCCCCAAACAACAGACAAGTTCTCCACTGTCCTGCACATGTTAYCACTATTAACACCAGGTACAAAATGGGTATAAAATGATATTAAACCAGATAGTGGTGCAGGGTAATGGATGAGATCTCTTCTGCCAGAAGACTACAGTGGCCTATCTCTCCATCTCTTTYTTACAAATCCATATCACATTGAGCAAACAAAGCCTCACTGAACTTGCATTTGCCTGCTCTGCATGAGACCCCGAATGAGTGGAGACCGGTGGGGTGAATGAAGGAGCAGCATGCTACCATTTGYGTGCCCACACACACATGAATATATGACAACCAGCATTAATGAAAGCTCCCTAGCAAACAAAGTTTCCCCCTACCAGTACATCCTGCTATCTAAAGCTATGTTTACACGAGGAATGCATTTACTGGTTCAGATAATATTAGGAAAACCAGCCTGTTTGCTAGCACGGCTCAGCCAGGCAAAGTAAGGGACAACTGTGACATCCCCCCACCCCACCATGTCTCATCGTACCTTTGGCTACAGTCCTGCTGGCAAAAGCTGTGATAGAAAGACTGGAGGACAGAGAAATGAGAGTGGGGGATGTGCTAGATGCCAAACACCTGATCCCTCTTTAGAGGGAATCTCTCAGCAAAAAAAAAGGATTGTCTTACAACAGCCTGCAGAAGGATGGGCTGATACCTGAAAGAGATTAAAAAAGTAAAGCTGTACTCAGGCTGAGCTGCCACRTGGAAAATCCGGCGCTCTCCATGCCGCAAGGGTCCTTGTGTGCTCCTATAGCTGGAGGRGAGGGGAAACTACTAGAAGTAGGAGGAGAGATTAATAAAAATGTATTTGCACATTTAAGGGCTTTGGAAATGGCTAACTTTACCCCTTGCAGTAGAAGTGAGCACTCCATGTGCCTCACCTGCACAGCAGGAGGGGAATTCTCGGCCAGAGGGAGGTATTAAGGTGGGAGAAGGACCTCCAGACAAGGGARGTTAACATAATTGTTTACAATAATAGATTGCTTTTTAATAAGAACTATGAGGTGGCTTTCCAAAAAAACGGCCTTCTTTAGGGCTCATGGAGGAAAGGATCAAGTGAAACCATCAAGAATCTGTGGAAATTTTCTAGCTAAGGCTGGCAGAGTTTTGCAGCGAAAACGTGCGCTTTGCCACCGCTGCCCCTCCCCAGCACCCAGAGCCGTGCTGGCCGGCAGGACGGCAGTCATGCCACCCCCTTCTGTCCCCGCAAGAAGACAAGCCTCACAGCAAAGTGAGTGCTCATCTCATGACTCTCATGAGCAAGAGGATGTGCGGGGCAGGTGCTTGCTTCTGTTTTGTGATCCATCATTCATGCGGACTCTCAAAATACAGCTCTGATAAGCAATCTGGCTAATTTTCAGATTAAATGAAAGAATGCACTGTCAATTGCCGCACTCTGCCACTGTCCTTGTTGCCAGCGAGGGATTAAGYCCTACCCCGGTTTCTTCTGCTGAACACAGACCTTCTAAGAAGCTTCCCTATCAGCCTGCAGCCTCTTGCATTCTCTAGCTCTTCAAGATACCTGCGTTCACTGAGGCATGTTGTGGTGGGATCYCTGTTCTCCTGTGGCAGCAAACGCTGGCTGCAGTCAGAGGAAAGGCACTTGCCAGAGATCCCAAGGAAAGGACAGTGTGAGGTTTTGCTAGGCAGCACTGTTTCAGTGCATGAATCTTTTCAAATCATATGCTCGCCCTGGTTTTGTAAAGGCGGGTGCAGATCAAATAAAGTAAGCAACACTGTTTCCAAGGCAAACATTTCACGTTTGCATTCAGATTTGAACTCTACCATCCCTGAGATCCACGTCTTTTATCTTGCTATTTCTCAGGAAGCTGGATGAGCCGAGAGGAGGAAACGATAATGGGCTATGGGACCTCTCTCACCTGCAGCCTACAKTTCTGTCAAGCAGCACCCTTCGCTGAAGCTCCAGCTTGCTTTACAAATGTTTAAAAGGTTGATTTACAAAAACTCTCAGGAAAACAATTATGCATTTATTTCTATCAAAAATTTTGCAAGGAAGTGATCCTGCCCCCCCACTTTGATAAAAGAGTTCTCCATCACAGGGGTGGCAGGAGAAAGGGAGTGAAATAAGATAACTCTGCTCAGCTTGCCTCAATTTAATGAGCTCCTTTAGGCCTTATCATTCACCCTGTGCTTTCCCCCATTGTGAACTTCTCAGCCTCATCAAAAAGAGCTTCTTTTCTTTTTTTTTTTTCTTTTTTTTTTTTCTTTTTTTTTTTAAAAAAATCAGACTCTGTTTGATCAGCCCTTTCCCCTTTCTTTACACAATCCCCCACATCACGCTGGAACTGGTACCAGTGGAGCATGTCGGCATGCCCTAGCAACAGAGAGATTAAGGGAACTACCAGCTCCTGAGGACAGGCTGGCTCGGACTTACTAATTAACTGCAGTGAAAGAAGTGAAGGAGAATGGCCCTTTCTTTGAGGCAGAGGAGGCACTAGAGGTGGACGAAGGAGTTCAGCTGAAAGAAGGTTTCCCTCCCCCAAAACATGTGTCAACATTCAGACCAATCCTTTCTTAATAAGACTTTGTGTACGTACAGGGTTTGTATGGATGGGAAAAGGCTGACAGCAGTCAAGCCTGATGCAGAAAAACACGGGTGGGACCGAAGTCAAACCACCGCTGCCCCTGCCTTGTGTCCGGCTTTCTCACACGGCTGGGACCCGTGCGTCGGATGCCGGTCCCTCACGGGACGCGCGTGCCCAGGCCCTAGGCACCAGCCCTCGGGCACCAGCCGGCGTCCCGCGCTGCCGTCCCCGGGTGCA